>CM019701.1:37623196-38223196 GCA_009760885.1 Achatina immaculata | reverse complement strand
TGGGCAATGTAACTCTATCAAGAATAACTAGCAGGAAAATATGGGCAATGTAACTCTATTAAGAATAACTAGAAGGAAGATATGGGCAATGTAACTTTATCAATAATAACTAGAAGGAATATATAGGCAATGAAACTCTATCAAGAATAACAGAAGGAAAATATGGGTAATATAACTCTATCAAGAACAACTAGCAGGAAGGTATGGACAATGTAATTTTATCAGGAAATCAGTTCAGCTCCACCAGAAAAATGTGTTGATAACCACTACACTGGCAGCTGTGACTGATCACGCTTCAGGATTCTGTTGATGACTCAACGCATCGATAACACGGTATCAGTTATCTTACTTCCCTGTATAAGTCAGTTATAGCATGTCTTCATGCGTTGTTTTTAACTTCCTCCATTTCTGTGTTCTTATTGCTTTCCATGCTTGGCAAGTCATTATCAGAATTGCAACTTCAGTGCTTTTATAATGTCCACCAAGTTACAGCTGTGTTTCCCTCTCTTATGGTTACACTGCTAGTAATCATATCTTCAGTAAAAACAATAATAAAATGTGTCCATGATATCAGTACCAGGAAAATACCCGTCATACTCTAAAAGTATTTTATGTTCTCAGCTTCCACTTAAAGGATACACTGTTCACAGAAAGATGTTTTAATATATACACTCAGTTACCTCACAAATAAGAACTCATAAACTGAAAACAGCTACTTTCAAAATCATACTTCTGAAAATAAACGCAGCTCAGGGTTAACTGACAATTAATTAACACATGACTGAGCTCTCCCAGTCATTAAATGTCATGGGAGGGAAAATGATTAGGAAGCATTGCTTGCTTGTACTCATGCTTGCCAAAATTGTGTTTCCACGACTACTGTTAATGGTTAGATCAGGCAAGTCAGTTCTACTTTAAAAGAATCACATGCATACCTCCATCATTAGCATACATTACAGATTATGAGAATATTATGAGGGAAAATTTACTTTTATAAAACAGGCTAAAAAAAACAAAAAACAAACTGTTCTCCAAACATGAAAGCAAATCCTTACAAGAAAATGAGCTGTGACTGACTTTTCCAACAGTTAAAACATTTTTCACTCTTTCCTTAAATGAGATCGAGAATGAATAAACACGGAAGATCCTCATTCACAGGATAACAGAAAGTCAAGTTAATGGCCATTTCACATGCAACAAAACAACATTAGGTTTTGTTTCTTAAACATCCTTATTTGTATCTTGGGCACAGTTAGATCTATGTATCTCAAAGGAGTTAATAAAAATGGATTAAGCACTTGGCCATTAGTGTGGAGTCTACCTTGTTACATGGGGCTGATAATGTGGAGTATATTTTGCTAGATGCGGCTTATATTAATATAGAGCCTATCTTCTTACATGTGTCTGATACTAATGTGGAATCCACCTTTATACATATGTCTAATACTAATGTGGAATCCACTTTTATACATATGTCTAATACTAATGTGGAATCCACTTTTATACATGTGTCTGATACTAATGTGGAATCCACTTTTATACATGTGTCTAATACTAATGTGGAATCCACTTTTATACATATGTCTAATACTAATGTGGAATCCACTTTTATACATGTGTCTGATACTAATGTGGAATCCACTTTTATACATATGTCTAATACTAATGTGGAATCCACTTTTATACATGTGTCTGATACTAATGTGGAATCCACCTTTATACATATGTCTAATACTAATGTGGAATCCACTTTTATACATGTGTCTGATACTAATGTGGAATACATCTTGTTAGATGTGGCTGACAAAAGGTGGAATACATCTTGTTAGATGTAGCTGACAAAACAAAATTAAACAAAGGGCAAGACTCTCTTCTCCTTGTCTCACATTCTGTATCCACATCCCCTTTTTAACACAAGAAGACTATATACGTCTCCATAAAACAAAAACAAAAAAACTCAGGGAATGTCTATCGGTAATGCTTACACAGTGCTGATAGTACATATCAAAATCTGGATGTCTCTGCCTGACCCTATCAATTAACCAACTAAAGTCAGCATAAACAGAGAAAGAGAAAGAAAAAAAAAAAAGAGTCAAATGATTAAATATAAGGACATAAATGTCTGGCCTGAAGTCCAGTTTTATCAATTTTGCCATCTACAATAGTTAGTCCAGGTAAAATATTTAAAAAGCTAGCAGCATTGTAAGAGCTACTAAGCAGGGCAGGTCTGTATATGCTTATGTATGAAATATTAGTATTACTTAACAACACCAATCTCTTCTTCTATTTACATGGAAACTAAACATACAGTAAACTTTAGTCATGAAATTAGTCTTGGTCTTTATTAAAAAAAAAAGAATTGGCTCGGTCTTTATAAATGAAAAAAAAAAAAAAAACAGGCAGAAATAAACAGAACTGGACTATGCTTTGAGTGATACAGTGGGGAAGAAAAAATTTCAATCTGGCGAACATTTTTCTTCAAAATTCAAACATAAAACTTTCATCACTCAATAAATCTGGCAGCAATCATGAGCTCGAAATGACACGATTATAAAAGTATTATGGAAAGGAAGCATTTCTTTTGTTAAAACAACTAGCTGGTTTCACATCTTTCCAAACAGCAAACTCTCATAACACGAACCGAGTATTCAACACAAGGTAAGTATGAGGATACAAACAAAAACATCCACTCACAGGCCTCACCACCAGCTTAAGTCCCAACATCGTCACACACACGCACATACTTACATGTTTGTTATCTTTAGGGGGTAAAATTGGATGAGCTTTGTCTGGTTTTTCTGGCAAATGGGAATGGTGTTTTTCTGAAGCCATAGCATGACTGCTTTTAACCTCCTCTGCAGACTCGCCGTCCCTCTCTCCTTCCTTTGGACAAGACACACACACAGACACAGGAGAAAGATTATATACAGCTTAAAAAGACAGCAGCAGAAATTAATTAATTCTGGCTTAATGATGCATACTATTAAATGGACAGGCAAAGTGGAGTCTTGCATTTTACTCTGGGCAGGCTACAAATCAGACTACAAAAAGGGGAATCAAGGAAAATGTTTGGGGGACAGAAAGCTGAGAATCAAGCAAACAGTCTGGGGACACCAAACAGTCTGAGGACAGCAAACAGAGAATCTAGCAAATAGATTATGACATTCAAACTATTTGTTGCATTAGAATAACTATTCTCCATAGCAAAACTTTCTTCAACACAAGTCTCCCACCTCTCCCCTCCCCACATCTGTATTACATTAAATAAGTTGTCGCATTAAGTGAAGTAATACTTGAAATTTCACTACACAATTTATATCCACATGAAGATGAAATGTCAAAAAAAAAAAAACACAAACACAGTGATGCAACAAGGTCTACATGTGTTTTTTAACATCTAACATAGTTGTGTGGCCCTCTGCTTTGTAACAGAGCCATCACCAACATAAGATCACATATTTCACATGGCTTTTGGCTGACAATGCGAATGTTTAACACAGTGAACACAGTGTGACAACAAATATTTCTGAATGTGAATCTCTACTATCTGATAAACAAATTACATAAGTTAGTCACAATTATTTATTCTAAACAACATTAAAAACATGGATTCTTCTAACTGAAAACTTTGACCTGAACAGCAACAAATAAACACTTTCTATGAAATGTGTAACTGCTTCCTAAGTAAGCAAAGAAACACAAAAGTTTTTAAAAAATGAAAGTTTTCAAATCAAAAGAAAAGGCTGAAACCACTGGATGAAAAGAAATAAAAGTTTCACAAAAAACAGAACAAAACAAACAAGAGAAATGAAACAAAAATTCTGAGGGAAATAAAATATCGGAAGAAAAGAAATAAAAATAACAGAAAAAAAGTAAAAATAATACAAGAAAAAATTTTGTCATTAAAAAAAAAAAAAAGGCAACAGAATAAAAATGTGAAAGTAACAGAATATCTTTTTCAAATCCCTCTGTAACAGTAATCTAAGATTCTTTTCGGTCAATGCAGTGAAGATATTGAGGATATACATTGTTTCGACTTAGAAGCGAGTTATGGCAGCTATTTTTTCAGTCCTTGAGTGGAGATACTAAAAAAAGCAGGGGGGGCGTGCAACCTCCACTGCCATGGCAACCACGGAGATCTCTGCCCCATTAGCCAGCCCAGGCTAACAACTGGGGGCATCAAAAGAGAGGTGGGACAGGTTCTAGGCCAAGCTATGGCTCACCGACCTCAACTCTACTATATCAGCTAAAGGCCGCTGACTGGCAAACTGGACAGTGTCTTTACTAACAGAATTTTGTTTAAACATAAAAGAAAAATAAAATCACCTGAAGAGAGAATATCATATACCACATGCAACAGATTTTTTTTTTTAAACAAATCCCCAGCCACTTTGGCAGTTTATGAGATTTTCAAATGTGACCATTTTTTTGTGAAAACATAAAATGATAATTTTTTAAACTAAGCTCCTCACATACTGAAGACTAGAACACATAAAACACTTTCAGCCATTTGTCTGAAAGCTATGTGTGTAATATAATCAGGCTTTAGCTTTAGAACTACTTAATCCATCACCCATTACTGTGGCTTCCTGAAGTCCACTACAATCCTTGACTGATAAATTACTGTTTATGCTACAAGACACAGTTCTTTGGCTGCATGCACACAGTAAGACATGGAAGTCACATATAAATCACAAACATAATAACACAGACAGATAAAACAATAATGGAATAGTGTTTCATCATTTTATGTTAAAAAATTCTAACTATCTTAAAACTTTCCCATTCAATTCCTACACAGCGGACTTCAAGGAAGTCTCTGACAATCATATCTTTAAATGCCATTTTTAAAAAATCTTTCCACTTAAGTAATGAAGACATGGTCTTGATCTCATTCTTTTAAGATGACCTGAAATTTAAAAAGTAAACATATTTGGGAGCCGTAACTGCCATGTCAGAGTCAAACCAGTCTGACATCTTTTACCTAGCAAAGACATTACTCTTTTGTTAACCCATTAAAACCCAATCCATCGGGTGATGGTAATCATGCTTCTCTATCCTGAGTGGTTCTTGACAAAACTCATCAGTTGCCTTTCTTTCATTGTGGCACTTATCAGCTCATTAACGACATTTTTCTCTTGGTCTTCTCTTTCCTTATCCTGCTTTTTTCTCAAGTGATTGTCAGGTCCTCATGATTTGTCTAAAGAATTCATTTTCTTACAGTTTTTAATTTTCAATCGCTCAGTTTACTAACCCAGGTGGTACCGGGTTCAGTCCCTGCAGTGGGATTTTTTCTGGTACGCACACACAAAAAAAGCCCTGGGTTTGACTCGGCCTCTAAAAATGGGTACCAGAGAAATCTGAGAAGGTCAAGCAGCCAGGCATTATACTGACCACATCACACTTTCATGGTCATGGAAAATACGGGCCTAACACTGTATTCCCCAATAAGTCTTAAAGGCACGGAAACGGGAATTTTAGCTTCACCTTTAATTTTTTATGGTCTGAAACCTTCTCCAAAACTACTTCTTCATCCTATTTCTCTATTCTGCCCCTTAAAATAGGTCTTTTTTTTTCATAACTTCAGGCTGTAACTTAAAAATAGTTATAACAAAGAAAACTCTGAACTCATCTCATCTGAAAATTTTGCATTATGAGATACAACTGAGAATTTTCTGATTATCAACTGCAGTATTTTATGCAGTCAGAGTATGGTCTCTTCGGGTAATACACAATATCATCATTTCAAAAGGACAGTTGCACCAGAGTTCTATCAGTACAAACATTTATTCTGATATTCCTTAGCTGACCAAAAGACTGTCCTGTTTTCACACAAACTAGCACATTTCTGAACGGAGGGAAATAACAGATCAAGCCAAAAACAGCAAGGACAGGAACTCAAGGCGGGCTACCACTGTCATGTCAATCCAAAATACACTATAAATAAAGACAAATTTTTATCATTTACTTTCATTCAAATTTCACTGAATTACTGTTCCGCTGAATTACATTTATGAGCTACACTAACCAATATAATTTTATTATGAAGCATCACTCACTAATGCCTGTGGTTAAACGCAAGCAGAAACTGTTTAGCAAGATCTACTGCTTATCATCATTTCTGGCACCAACATACTAGTGAAATGTTCATTTCTTTATGGCTGTGTCTATTGGCACACACTATTTGCACGTTGTGTGACCTACGTTGACGCTGTACGGCACATCAGTTGACTTTGCCGATTTTACTTGTTACCTGTCCAGCTTCGCTGTCCGTGGCATGGAACGTGCTATGTCGCCTATGGCACCAGTTTTTTAAAAATTATCCTCTGGGGTTCCCATTGCCCATCGAGCCTGTGAACTGCAGATAACAGATATGTTTTAGAGCAATGGATTTGACTTATGCGCTGATGACATGCGCAGTTGTGTGCGCAGACGATATACACAGTGGCTCTAATGACTCTAGTGCTGTGCCAATAGACACACCATTTTTTTTATACCAGATAGTATTCTTCTTAAGGGATGCATCGCAGTCTTGTTGTTCTTTTACTGAGAGCTAGCTCAGATGCCAAGTTGCTGCATTTGAAAGCCTTCTTTGGCTATTGCAATTGGCTGTCTCATTTCATGAAATCCTATGAAGAAATGAAATAGCAACTCTCACTAGTTACATGCTTTGTACAAGAAAGTCTCTCCAATATGAAGTTCTTCAATCATCCAACATCAAAATAATATGCCCACCAACTAAAACCATTTCAATCCCATGGATGCTTGAAATACCAATTCTCTTTCACTTCTCTCCAAAACAAGTTAGATTTAACTCCACTATATTTTCTTAAACACTAAGATAAACCTCAAATTTTCTCTCCTTCCCAAGAAATCAAATAAACTATAGCACACGCTTTTTGTTGTGGTTGAAAGACTCCGCCGAAGACAGGAAAAATTGGCGAACTACTTTGCGAGCCCTATGTGACGTCTAACGGCACGGGAAGGATATAAGATATAAGATATAAGACACGCTTTACTCACACAATAGATCTAATTATCTCAAAGGAATAAACTATAGCACACATTTTTATTAAACATCAGATCTAATAATTCCAAGAGAATAGACTACTGGACACACTTTACTCACACAACAATTATCTCAAGGGAATAAACTATAGCAGACAACTTTTATTATACATCAGATCTACTTGAACTACGGCCATGCTCGGCTGCTGGCCTAGAGACAAGCCTCGCTGCACTCAGGACACTCCCAAACGTGCTCAGCCTTTAGCCTCAGTGTTGTTCATAGTGTATGATGGGGGACAGTGATGGTCTCACACTGGCTGAATATAGCTCGATCTTTTCCGCAAAGTTCTGAATGTCTTCCACCGCCCTTCCTTATTCCCCTTTCACACAGTCTTTGGTGACAGGCACTGCATTCAAAATTCTTTTGTTCATCTTCCTGTAATTTTGATAGGGTGGCTGTTATAATGTCTGCTTTATTCATTTGTAGGATGCCCAGGGTTTCTGCTTTGTTTGCCAGCTGATCAGATCTAATTACCCCCGGAGGGAATAAACTATAGCACACATTCTGATTATGCAACAAATAATTATCCAAAGAGAATAAACTATATAACACACAATTATTATACAACAAATATAATTATCCCACGAAAATAAATTATAGCACACTCTTTGATTATGCACCAAATATAATCATCCCAAGAAAGCAAACATTTTGGCCCAATTATTGTAGGAACAAGAAAATAAATAACACTTACTTTCTGCATAATACTCCTCTTTGAAAACATCAATATAAACGATAACTATTTCATTAATTTTTTTTTTTTAAATATAGACATTCCATGGCAAGACACAGCCACTGGGAAATGGAAGACTTCACTGCAAAGAGACTTTTTTTTTTCTTAACCAAAGTGCTTGAGCTCAGCCTCAAAGTCTTACCACTAGTGTCAGGTATCCACTTTCAGTTGGGTTATTCTCAGTTTCTGTAATGACAATTCTATCCATGACATCACTCATGTACTGATTTCACATTACCTCTCGATGAACATATTATTTATTACCTTAATTTCTTTTTTGTAGCACTCTATGAGAACATCAAAATGAATATTACATATATTATTTCATTTTACTCTATTTCAAATCAGAAAAAAAAAAAAAAAAGCAAAAACTCACTTTAACCCTCTCCTACCAACAACCTACTTTTTGAGATATGATATATTTATATAGTTTTTCTCCTCCTTTCAAGTTGATATCAACTTTCATATTTCACTAAGAGAGACAGAGATTAAAGGATTACGGGCTAACTAGCTATCCTATAGGGTGTCCTATACTTATACTCTAAACTACTACATCTAAATGACAAGCAGTTATGTCTGGTCACAGATGTGATTACATGTAAGCAAAGCAATGTTAAGAAGCCATGCAAGCATGCATACGTTAAGAATGAGGACCGTAGAAGGTGGTCGTTTTTTTGGTCCCTGGGCGCGGCCATATGTCAGGTGAGTTAACTTCTGGCCTGCTGGCTCAATATCATCAAATTGTGATGGCCCTGTCATGAGAAAGGTTTATAATCATATAAAATCATATAATAACAATAATAATAAATTGTAATAATAATAAAGTACTTAACTATAAGGAAGAACACAAGTACATATAGTTCTCATATAATCATTCGAATACAAGTGTCAATGCAGGAATGAAATCTTGAATATATACTGCAAGAAATGCCCAAATCATGCAGATCTATGATGCCAGATCTGCTTGAGCGGTTAACCCAAAGCAGAAGCTATAAGAATCTGTAGAAAACTGAGATTTGCCTTGGAGATAGTAGTTAAGCTTAGCATCACTCATTCACTGATGATGAGCGATGGAAAACATTCAATTAATTATCAGAGAAGGCGTACTGCAAAATGATGCAAGGTGCATCCAAAACTCCATGAATGGCTGTCAATTTCAATGACCTTGTTTACTTTACTACATCAGTGTGCTTTTCTGAATGTGTTTATTTATAAATATTATTCTGATATATACATATATCATCAAATAATGGCTAGCCATAATGTGCAATGGTATCACTGCACATATCAAGAGCATGAACTACTACTAACCATGAACAATGATGATGTAAGTCAGTGCCTCAATGCTAACCATAGTCTTCTTCTTCTTCTTCGTTCACTTCTACCACCAAAAACCGCACTGTGAACCTACTGAATTCACGCATGTGGTCCTCGTTAGGTCCCGTGGTCCCCTGTGTGGTCCAAAATAGACCACACGAGTTCCACGAAAGGACCACAAGGGGTTCAGAGTATCACAGTGCTTTAGCCTGTATTCTTGGTGGGTCTCGGAAGCGGGATTGCGTGACACCGTGGTTTTCATTGCACCAGTTTGGTCTAGGGTTGGACTTTCTCACCGGAAGACCTCGACGTGTTTGGAATATCAGTGCATCCCCGCTGGGTGAGAGGCGTAAGCCAGAGTTGGACTTTCTCACTGGAAAACCTCGACGTGTTTTGAGATACCCGTGTATCACCGCCGGGTGAGAGGTGGTTGCCCATCCAGTCCAGGGTTGGACTTTCTCACCGGAAAACCTCAGCGTGATTAGGATACGCAGACATCCCCGCCGGGTGAGAGGTGGTTGCCTATCTAGACTTCCCTGGTCCAGTGTCTCCGACTTCAGCATTTTGCGGTCGTGGCTGCTACCCTTCCTAGTTGTGACCAGGATGGAGCTTTTGTCCAGGAGGACGAATCCTCGCCACTAGTGACTTCTACCCCTGGGTTGAGCCGGTTTAGGCATTTCCCAGTATGGGCGTGTTTGGGACGGGACCGACCTCTGGGGCAGAGGTACTGTGACATTCATAGCCTTCAAGATTCACCCCTGGTATGAGCCGGTTTAGGCAAAATTCACCAGTATGGGTGTTTATCAGGCGTTACCGACCTCTAGAGCGGAGGTGGCATGACATGTCTAGCCATCGAGTTCCAACCCTGGTGTGTGCCGGTTTAGGCATATTTCACCAGTGTAGGTGTATTTCGGACGTAGGCGGCCTCTAGAGCAGAGGCACCGTGGTATAGCTCTCGTAGCGATACTACTGGACATACCAGGTTAAACTTCACTTTCCACCACCTTTTCCCATCGGCGCCGCACAGCAACCTTTATTTCCGCATTTACTTCCTTAACCGGGAGGAGCTTCACTCCACACGCGGCATTTGAAGAGTCAAGCCGCTAACCATAGTGATAACAATGGCAAAACCTCAACCTACATACCCTCATGTATCATGACTCACAAAGACTCTTGTGGTACTGCAGACTGGCTAATGTGGTATAAATTAGTATTGATATAAATCATTTAGGAAACATAATTTGTTGGTAAAACTGACTTTCAGGTCAACTTCATGAAGTTAGGAAAAAACCCACTATTTTATATTCCTTTCCTCTTGATGCCTCTCATACCAAAATCTTCACTGCTGGCATCTCACACTAGCATCTATAGACTGGTCCCGTAACAAAGTCTCTGCCAATAATGGCAAAAAACTGCGGTACAAAATACTTAACACAGACTCCAATGAGGCTTCACTTCCTTACCACAGACTTATGTGAACTGCCACTATCAACCGATTTTTATTCATTTTGACTGGACCTCAGTGGCCTTGTGATCTGTAAAATAAAAAATCATAACTAACCTTCTGAGTTCTGATTTTCAGTGTGATTCTCTCTCGTTGATGGCTTATCTTTAGCTGCACCAACCGGCCGATTTGGAATGGACTGATCCATCTTTGACTCAAGTGACTTCTGGTTGAGGGGCTTTTTTTGAATGGGGGGTGGAGCCTGAGGTTTTTTGCCAACTGATGGAGCTTGGGGTTCTGGAATTATAGAGAAAAAAAAAAAATCATAATTCAAATCGGAATACAGCTATTTCACAATGTATTCATGACTACAAAAACACAGAATTCTCAGTCTCAAAAATGTATGAAGCTGGATAACTGTTGTCAAATAAGTTCTTTATAAATTCATCATGTATGAATAATCATAGGATGACATTATCATCATGGTTTTAAAATTTATCATTGTGGTTTTAACACTATGAAAAGTTAAAATATAATGTCTAGTTAAAATATAATGTCCATTATTTATTATTTGTTCAAATATATCTCTTCTCTGACATACTTTGGAAGGATTATGTATGAATAAAGATGCTACTACAATGCTGAAAATCCATGTTAATTATTAAAAAGTTCCAAAATTCTATTTAAGTTTCATAACCCAATAGTCCACAAGCTGAAAAAAAGGATTGTATGAAAAATATGATGAACATACAATGTAACAGCAATAAATATGGCAATATAACATCAACAAATCAAAAACTTAAAATGCCTGAACAAGAATCAATAAACAGGAGCAAACAACAGGGATATAAAACTTCTGTTTCTCTCAAAACACAACCAGCTAGGCATGCCTGTAAGGTCCTGTCTGAGCACAAACACTGACTCTTCATCTCCCAGACTCTCCCAGATGTCAACAATGGGAGAAAGTTCCCTTGTTGTGTGGCCATGCTTTCCATAGACTACCAGCTCTTATGAGTGAAAACAGTGCATTCAGGTAAAGTTCAAAATGACACAAATCGGAACACCTGTATACTTATCACAAGCACTAGTGCCTTCACTATCTTCACATAACAAAATCTTAACACAGAAAACAGTGCTATACTACACACCACAGATCAAATTTCTGTATAAAAGGTAACCCTGTCATGCCTTAGGGGCACACAGGGATATGGCGTCAGTGCCCTTATTTTCCTTGACCTGTCAGCACACTAGAGGGTGATATAGTCAGTATCACGCCTGGCCGCCTTTCCTACCCCAACTCCAGAAGAAATTGGGTGCAAAGCTGAAGGACTTAACCAGCATTAAATATATCACAGAAATAAAAGTACCCACACGAAAGTCGTGTTTACTTCTGTTAGCAACATTTTTCTTTTGCTTCCATTCACCAGCTGCAATTTCAGACATGGTCCAATATACACACAGGCTCATTTCCATGAGAAGATCTGCTTGTTCCTTAATGACTGTAGTTCTGTACTCCACCGCCCTCACATGAGAAGTCAGTACACAACAACTACACTACTCCTGTGTGGAGTCAGTAATAAACAAATTCAAACTAGGAAAAAAAAAGTTTATATGTAAGTTTAATGCATTTTCACATTGTCATATAAGCTATATCTGCGGCATTTAATGTCTTTTTACAAAATCTATGGGAAAAGTATTTTTCTATCATGGTTGTCCAGTTGCCCATTCTGGCAAAAACTCCACACTACCAGCAACACTCGCAGAAGTAAAGTGTGAAAACAGAGAAGGGTCATGACTATTTGGACAAAACACAAGGACATGAACAGAAGTAAAGTGTGAAAACAGAAAAGGATCATGACTATTTGGACAAAGCACAAGGACATGAACAGAAGTAAAGTGTGAAAACAGAAAAGGATCGTGACTATTTGGACAAAGCACAAGGACATGAACAGAAGAAAAATAACAAGAAAATAAGAAAACTTTAACCTCACACTTCAATGTGGTAATCAACTTTATCATGAAAGAACCGGACATTAATCACTTTGCCGTAAAGCATCTCAAAAGTTCTACTTTACAACAGTTAACTCTCCTGCAATCACTCTGTATCCTCTGAACTCTTCATAGGTGCATGGCAAGCAGTGCTTACCTGTTCGTATTTTCTCATCTGAAGAGTCCCCCACTGGTGTTTTATCGGGTAATTTTGGGAGGATGGCTTGTTTTGTAACCGTTGTCGGAGGCGGTGGCTTTTTTGGCTTACTCGGCTGGGGAATAACACAACCAAAGTTAAATTTTACAAGAGGTCACATATACTTTATGGGTAATACATATAGCTACCTATTCTTCCTTTAGATTCACTAAAGTTAAGACATTTTCAAAGAACACATTTTAATTTTTTTTTTTTAAATTCATTTTTTAAAAAAACAAGATTCAGTTTTTCAAAATGGCTGCCATCAATCAATTTTTATTTAATACCACATTCAACTACACCAAAGTCTGTCACATGCGGTCTCTTATCTTTCTCCGTTTGGCATCTCACAGATTTATGAAATATATCACCCTCTCTCCACCACAGGCTGGGGATCTTGTGGAAGTGTGGCAGGGGATACATAAGCTCTTACAGTACTTTTGAAGGTATATTATCCTTACCCATTTGTTTTTCTGCTTAGCAGGCAGTCTTTCTGCTCGATACAAATCCTAGAGTTCCTATTCAGTAGGTTTCTCATCTAATTCAGATACTACAGCATTTGGGGATAAAGGATAATTTTCCCATCAAAGTAAAACTTCGTATAATGTTCAACCTACATCTTGTGCTGCATATTCCTACCTCTAGTAAGTCACTATTCTCCAACTGGTGATGCTTGGGCACAAAATTCTATCATCTATTTATTTCACCAATGCCATGATGATCTAAGAATATTAGCCAAGAAATTCAGTTATGAACACCAATACCTCACACAGCTACTCATCATTAACTCCTTCCCTTCCATAGTCGATATCGTGATAACTTCCTGTTAATCTAGTGACTGCCATGTTCGTTATAGCGATTTTGTTTCGTTGCAACATAAAACTATTGTAAAACTTTTTATTGTACACAATTTATTTGCGCATGTCTGGTGACCTTTCATAGTTCAATCTAAAGTGTGGCTAACAACCGAGCGAAATAGATGTTTTACCGGAGAAATTTCAGTATTTATTGTGATTTCGAAGGCATAAGGATATGTCCTATGACCCGACCACTGTTCCTGAATGTACCCCAAGTACATCTAGACCTATTAAATGGACTGGAGAAGTAGTTAGATGGTTATTTCAGACATTATTTTAGTGAGAATGCAACCACACAATGAGATCGGACAAAAATTTAAGTAGATCTAGGCATCGCCGATGGTAAGCACTACACAATTATCAGCTAAAATCATCACACTACTTCTTTTTTCCTAAAAAACTCTTAATTTATGAAATCTTCTTACATTTACAACTATTTTCATGTATACTTTTAAAGTGAAAATACTTTGTACATTCACTTTTACAACTACACCCCCTATACATATCAAGACCCATGCTTTTTGTGTGGCACGGATGGGAACATTCATGTTTTTTTCTGTGCCACGAGAAGAGTTAAGTAACAAAGTGCTAACTACCTCCAGTTTTCCAGAGAAAAAAACTGACTCCCTACAGCACTTGCTGCAAGTCTTTGTGTAGCAGGCACTAATGATGATGATGGAACATACAAACACATTGACAATGTTCCTGATGCAATAAAGGTTCCTGATGCAATAACAGAGCCAATAAGTCAACTACGTGTGGCAAAGCCCACCTTATGCAGGTGTTGTTCTGGTTTTGCTAGAAGAATATGCAACTCTCTTCCTTCACTGAATCAGAATCTCAAGAATCCAGTTTCCTGTAGGTTGTTATGTGCATTTTAGGGCTTGTGACCATTTTGGCTATTTACTGTTTTGCCCTTCCTTTCGAAGCTGCAACCAAGGATGGAGTTTGACTTTTCTATAAAATGAATGTCCCATTTTGTCTAAGAAAATGACATGGAAAAAATGCCTAACCCATATTACACTAATCCCCTCCTGACTCTGCCAATTAGCTCCAATGAAGGATAAGATCCATAAGACTCTAGTAGTACTGAATGGGAGTGTCCGAATAAAAACCTTGTCACAGCTTGCCTTAGGGTTCCTCCCTCCTAGATTTCTCTTTAAAGGTTTACTTCCCTAACTTCTGAAACACCCACAATGTAGTGGGTATAGCAGCCCCCCCCATACAGTAGCAGGCAAACCTGACCTGGTCTGTTTCAATACTACATCAGGCTGGCCAAGAATGATCATGTTACAGAGAGACAGAGCTGATAACAGCTGTTACATCACTCTTCTTCTTCTTCTTTGTATATATAATGTGTGGACTCTGATTTTTGCGATGCGCCTTCTGGCCTCTGACTTCAGCACCTTTCCTTGCTAGGGCAGACTGTGGTCTTGCTCAGACTGCCATAAAGACATTGGTGTAAGGCTGGCTTGGAGAAAACGTTGTTTTCCAGCCTCTGGTGCCTGTACTTGAGCACTTTTTCCACGTCAGGCCCAACGGCTTTGAGACAGTTCCACAGAGACACTCCGACTTTGGGATGAGGAATTTGATGATGTCAATCTGACAAAACTTTTCTACCTTATAGCAAACAGCCCAACAAATGGATCTGAGTAACTTCAACTTGGCTGGCATGGTAGAAGCCATTATACTTTCTACGGTTATGAAGTGTGCTGTGACGTCAGCTTCTCAGGTCCACTCCATGAATTAAAGAAATCCAGGTCAGCTCACTCCTGAT
Source organism: Achatina immaculata (assembly GCA_009760885.1). NCBI lineage: Eukaryota > Metazoa > Mollusca > Gastropoda > Stylommatophora > Achatinidae > Lissachatina > Lissachatina immaculata. Next base: position 38,207,814 of record CM019701.1, on the reverse strand, counting down.
CTGACCTGAAGATCTGTAAAGATTTTCAAAGAAGTTGCCAAGTACACAAATTTGCACATAACACAAGATCATCCAATAAAGGAACCAGTACTTATAAATCTTTCTCTCAAGTGAATCTTTTAAGCTAATGCCATCATATTCTGTATTTCAAAAAAAAAAGAAAAGCACATTTTACAAAGCTGAATATCTAAAAATTGATGTCACAAAGACACATGCATTTATTTGCTACTGACAGATGCTGTTAATATGGACACAATTACATTTTTCTTTTTTGTATTCTATGAGAAGTTCTTATTCATATTATATCAAAGTTATTTGATCTTTGGTATTACTATCAATATCACTTTGATACCACTATCAATGGCCACTTAGTCCTGCTTTCTTAAAATGCTAAAAAATCATAACCAATTCTCTTTCTAAAGCCTATCAGTTTCCAGCTCTGCTTGCATGATTAACTTCAAATGTTGTGAATGTTACAAGACCTTTAAGGTTCTATGAAAAAAAGCATTTTTTAGTTGTTGTCCTTCATACCTCTTCATTTGGCAGTAGTTCTACAAAATTATCTGGGAAGACTCCGATTTTTCCGTTTATCTCTCCCTTCCACCAGCCTTCGTCCTCAAGTTCCTTCTCTATGATGCGTACTATTTGCCCTTCGAGTAAAGAAAGTTCATCTGGTTGTTCCGCTGCATAGGAGAACCGAACTACAGCACGTTCAGTGGCTAGAGGGGAAAAAATAAGAAAATTTTATTTTAAAAATCCCAATGAGGCAAGAACAAAAATGATCATAGTCAGTGATTAAAATGTCTATATATACAGACCATTTTATAAAGAATCGTGCAAATACCTTCTTCAGCTATATCAGACTGCTGGATAAAGTGCCCTTACAGAGGAATCCTGGTGTTCCAATTAGAGCAAATTATAAAGAAGAATCCTGGTGTTTACACTACGGCAAGTTATACATAGGAATCCTGGTGTTCCCACTAGGGCAAGTTATACATAGGAATCCTGGTGTTCCCACTAGGGCAAGTTATACATAGGAATCCTGGTGTTCCCACTATGGCAAGTTATACAGAGGAATCCTGGTGTTCCCACTATGGCAAGTTAGGAATCCTGGTGTTCCCACTAGGGCAAGTTATACAGAGGAATCCTGGTGTTCCCATTAGGGCAAGTTATACATAGGAATCCTGGTGTTCCCACTAGGGCAAGTTATACATAGGAATCCTGGTGTTCCCACTAGGGCAAGTTATACATAGGAATCCTGGTGTTCCCACTAGGGCAAGTTATACATAGGAATCCTGGTGTTCCCACTAGGGCAAGTTATACATAGGAATCCTGGTGTTCCCACTATGGCAAGTTATACAGAGGAATCCTGGTGTTCCCACTATGGCAAGTTAGGAATCCTGGTGTTCCCACTAGGGCAAGTTATACAGAGGAATCCTGGTGTTCCCATTAGGGCAAGTTATACATAGGAATCCTGGTGTTCCCACTAGGGCAAGTTATACATAGGAATCCTGGTGTTCCCACTAGGGCAAGTTATACATAGGAATCCTGGTGTTCCCACTAGGGCAAGTTATACATAGGAATCCTGGTGTTCCCACTATGGCAAGTTATACAGAGGAATCCTGGTGTTCCCACTATGGCAAGTTAGGAATCCTGGTGTTCCCACTAGGGCAAGTTATACAGAGGAATCCTGGTGTTCCCACTAGGGCAAGTTATACATAGGAATCCTGGTGTTCCCACTAGGGCAAGTTATACATAGGAATCCTGGTGTTCCCACTAGGGCAAGTTATACATAGGAATCCTGGTGTTCCCACTAGGGCAAGTTATACATAGGAATCCTGGTGTTCCCACTAGGGCAAGTTATACAGAGGAATCCTGGTGTTCCCACTATGGCAAGTTAGGAATCCTGGTGTTCCCACTAGGGCAAGTTATACAGAGGAATCCTGGTGTTCCCACTAGGGCAAGTTATACATAGGAATCCTGGTGTTCCCATTAGGGCAAGTTATACATAGGAATCCTGGTGTTCCCACTAGGGCAAGTTATACATAGGAATCCTGGTGTTCCCACTACAGCAAGTTATACAGAGGAATCCTGGTGTTCCCATTAGGGCAAGTTATACATAGGAATCCTGGTGTTCCCATTAGGGCAAGTTATACATAGGAATCCTGGTGTTCCCATTAGGGCAAGTTATACATAGGAATCCTGGTGTTCCCATTAGGGCAAGTTATACATAGGAATCCTGGTGTTCCCATTAGGGCAAGTTATACATAGGAATCCTGGTGTTCCCACTACAGCAAGTTATACATAGGAAACCTGGTGTTCCCATTAGGGCAAGTTATACATAGGAATCCTGGTGTTCCCACTAGAGCAAGTTATACATAGGAATCCTGGTGTTCACACTACAGCAAGTTATACATAGGAATCCTGGTGTTCCCACTACAGCAAGTTATACATAGGAATCCTGGTGTTCCCACTACAGCAAGTTATACATAGGAATCCTGGTGTTCCCACCACAGCAAGTTATACATAGGAATCCTGGTGTTCCCACCACAGCAAGTTATACATAGGAATCCTGGTGTGGTGTGTGTGTGTGTGGGGGGGGGGGGGGGGTGTGTAGAGAAATATAACATTTTTGAGGCACTGAGGTGAGACATGATCCAAAAAAGGCTAGGAAACACTACCCTAAGTTCTCTGCACAGTCTACTCATAATACTGAATACCTCTGTGAGGCTGACAAAAGCATTGTATGAAAGGCAGTCCTCATTCTCTGCACTGTACCTAAAGCTATATATATATATATATATATATAAATGGGTTAGGTTCACCTGGGCAAGAGCAGAAAAAAAGGCAAAGGACAGACATTTGTGGTAAACCCTTGTGGAAGCCCCATGTGCCCTGGGCACTTAAGGTTCAGAGAGAGAGAGAGAGATGGGCAAAGATTAAAGCCACCCTGCCATGCCACTGCAGTACCAAGGGAATATGATAATACGATGCCAGTGCTTACAGTGGCCTATCAGTACACTGATGTAATCATTACATGACTACATTTCTTTCCCTGGTTCCAAGAGGTGGTAAGTGCCATTTCCATGGCTGAATGACCGGGGCACTTCAACCCTGAGGTAAATAAGACTGAATTGCACTAACCATCTTGTCACTGATGTGTGCACTCAAAAACAGGCTAGAAAGTTTCTGCAGATAACAGTTTAAAAATTAATGCACCAGAAAACAACTGGTTCCTCAAAGATACAAGCACTTACTGTTCTGCTTCTCTCTCTTTGCTGCTTCGGGGGCTGAGTCAGGTGTAGAATCCCCTTGTTTACCAGGTTTTGGGGCTTCCTTAACAAGAAATACACAGATTTTATAACAGAGCAAATCAGAACATTTATTTACTATCAACACTCAAAAATAAGACATTATATCTTTCAAATGTTTCCTTCTGACATGAAAAAAAAAAAAAAGGTATAATATCTATTCTTTGGTGGAAAAGTTCCAATGAGAATTGAAAAAAAAAAGTGGCAATATAGGTATATGATTTAAAAACAGTATCACTGTGGGTCTTCTGACATGATAATATATACAGATGGCTCAGTGACTCTAAACAGCAGAAGTGGTTGGGGTTTTGTTGTCTAGTGAAATGGAAGAGCAGTGGCACAGGGTTCAGGAACCTCTGAAGTCACAACTTCAAGCATCCGAATGGAAACTGAGGCTGTGTCGGTGGCAATGGAACGGTTAGTTGCTCACGGTGTGGTTAATGATGTCACTGTGATGGATTCAGAGTATGTTTCATAAGACGAAATTACTTCAAAAACTGCTTCGAAAAGAATGAGTTCATCTGTTAATCTGGTCAACTGTGACAAGCCTAACATGGCTTTACTGTCCAGGGCATGCAGGAGTAAATGACAATGATGTGGCAGATAGACTTGCTGGACAGGCTAAATGGCAGACCGACAATGGACAAGAAGAAATTGATAAAGCTGTATTGGACAGACTACAGGAAAATGAAGAGCGGGAATGGAAGAATAATGTAGATCTGAGGAGATTGCTGGAGCTAGGTCAAATTAAAGGTGCTGGCAAGAAATCCAAACTGTCTGGCAGAAAACGCATCGTAAACAACCAACATCTGACAGGAACTATTAGCAAACACACTCTTGGATGGATGCTGAAGCATGCAGTGAAGCATATATGGGGTTGTCCAAAATGCAGTGAAGCCGGAGTCTGAATTTTGAACCTAGAATTAAATAATGATAGTATGTAGAAGACATATGAAAAGTGTTTGTGCATCCACAATGACAGGAGGCCTCACTTAATTCTTACACCTTGAAGATTTTCGATATAACCAGAAACAGTCACTGACACAGGAAAGAGTAATGAAGATTGGTACAAACATCAATGAAATGGGGTACTTATTACATTACCTCCTTTTTACCACTGTCACCTACAGCACGCAGCTTGATGGGGCCGCTACCAAAGATGTTGCCCAGTCCTACACCCATCACCTTCTTACCCTTAATTGTTTGGAAATCTGAATCTTTATTCTGGGTGTCTGCTGCTGAAAAAGATGAAACAAAAAGCTACACTTCAAAAATAAACAATGAACATTCTAAAAACAGACAATGAGAATTCTATCTGCAATAACTAGAGTAGACATGGTCTAATATTATTGAACGAACACTAAGAAACTGCCTTTTCAGTTACACTGACTTTGACTCAACATCTAGCAAATTTACTTATTGTTACAAGCTATCAGAAGATACTAAACGCCTTCACTTTCTCATTTCTCAAACCTGGATGATTCAGTCATGTCCCTACACATCTCTTTCCTGAAGTCATTTTTTTGTTTCTGTTCCCTAAATTACACTTTGTAATTATTTTTCTACTACTTAAATTATCTTTTCATTCTTCTAGGTATGTAGCTTCTTTTTTTTTTCACACAAAAACAACTCCATTATTTTCAGATGCTTTTTTAGAACGACTTTCACTGTTTGGGTACTGGCTCCAAGATTATTTCCACTGCTCTGCATCTAATCAATGGGCAATAAATATAAACGGCTTACATAACACAGCTCATGTAGAAAAGCTTCCGTAGAGTCTGTATTTTTAGATCTGACTTTATATGTATACCATGGAATGTATTTATTATATTTTCATTTTACTGACAACTTTCTTATGTTAAAAAAACAAGAAACGAGTGCGTGTTATGAAAATTATGCATTATTAGGCTCACAAATTTGTCAGGAAAAAAAAGAAAATAAAGTTCTCTTTCTTCACTTCAGTATTTCAAAGCCAGCCAGAAGAAAATGACAACTACAAAATCTTGTTTTCCTGTGAACAAAATCTCTGCTGTATGTGTCTGGAAGATAAGAAAAACGCTCTCTCTCCTGAAAGATGACAATTTTATTAGTCATCACAGAAAAAAATGCGATAGTGTCAAAAATTCTCCATTCAACTTCACAAACTGAAAAGCTTGAAACAAAGTAAATGAAATATACACATTTTTTTTTTTCACATTTACAGCTGATCACAAAGTAGTCTACAACTATTCATATATTTCTCTACACAAACTACCACACAGTGATACTAACTGTACCACAGCGATACTAACTGTACCACAGCGATACTAACTTTACCACAGCGACACTAACTGTACCACAGTGACACTAGCTCTACCACAGCGATACTAGCTGTACCACAGCGATACTAACTGTACCACAGCGACACTAACTGTACCACAGTGACACTAGCTCTACCGCAGCGATACTAACTGTACCACAGTGACACTAATTGTACCACAGCAACACCAACTGTACCTGCTGGCTTGTCTTTCTCATCTGCAGCCACAGGTCCGCTGTCATCAGGGGAGGCAGAGTCATCCAACATTTCCACAAAATTTGATGGAAACACTCCATGCTTTCCATTTAGCGTGCCTTCCCACCATCCTTCCTCCACCTGCGATCAATCACACATTTTGAAATGTTAAAAAAAAAAAAAAAGAAACCCCATGTAACTCAAGAATAACTTTATTTCATACTTATGGTTGCAAAACGAAACAGATTAACATTATCTTAACAGTAAGAACTGTTTAACGCAAAAAAACAAACAAAAATAAAACTATGGAACCCCATTCTGCCTATTTGCATGATTTCGTGCACCTGACATCAACAAAAAACCTACAGCAACTCCACTGAATGATTCCTAGAAAGAAGTTATTTCAGTGAATATCTACAAAAGCTTGGACACAGCCAAATGAAAACCAAGAAATTCTGAAGTTAATTTTAGCCAAAATATGGATGACAAAGAATAGGAAGTCTAAAAAGAGGAAGTTATTAACTGGGATAGGACTGACTACATGGTGGTTTTATGCACTATGTATAAAAATTCCACGTTGTTGTGTGAATTATTATTGGAGGAGAAAGAACTCGAACCGACAACTGAAGAAGTTTTATGGGCAATAAAGAATATGAAAAATGATAGGTCACCAGGATGTGATGAGATAACAGCTGAACTTAATAAAGCAGGAGGAAAGGAATGTGCAACAATCTGTCATGCACTATGTAAAAAGTTATGGCATTCAGGTATTTGGCCAAAAGAATGGAAAAGAACTGTATTCATACCACTGTCAAAGAAAGGTTACTTAAAATTATGCACAAACTACAGAACCGTTACCCTGTTAGTCATGCCAGTAAAATTCTATTAAAAATCATAATGGGTAGACTTTGTAAGAAAATAGAAGAAGTCAATATGGTCCAAGCTGGTTTCAGACAAGGAAAAGGATCAACAGATCATATATTCAATATAAGATTAATAATAGAGAAATGCAGAGGATTTAATGTGAATTTATATTTATCTTTTATAGACTACTAAAAGGCATTTGAGTGTGTACAACACAACTTTAGAAAATAATGGAAAAAATGGGATTTCCAACACATCTGATACAATTAACATCACTGCTGTATCTAGACCAACAGACAGCAGTGAGAATAAATGGTGAAACAACAAATTGGTTTGTCATAAAACAAGGGATCCATCAGGGGTGCATATTGTCACCTTACTTATTAACTTATATACTGAAAATATAATGAGGAATGTTAGAAAAGATGTAGACAAAGAACATTACAATGCCATAACAATTGGAGGTTAAGAAATACCAGAGATAAGATATGCTGATGACACAGAATTGCTGTCCACAATGCAAAAAGGAATGAAAAAACTAATTATGTCAGTCCATAAGAATAATGAAAAGTAAAACCTCTATCTTAATGGGAAGAAAACTAAACTGATGACTGACAAAACAAATAAAGCAGCTGAAATATGTATCAATGAGGAAAAATTGGAAGAAGTGGAGAGTTTTGAATATCTTGGATCACTACTAACTAATAATGGAGATACAATGAGGGAAATTAAAAGGAGAGAACACATATGGCTCAGTTCGTTAGTACGCTGTTCTCTCGTGGCTAGATGGCTGCTCATCCCACCGGAGTCCGTGTTCGAATTCCAGGTAATTCTCTTGTGATTTTTCTTTCTCTCACCTCTTACTAAAGTGCTTTGTCTATGATTTTTTCGAGGTCTAATCCTACAAAATTGTGTTATCTTACTTTACTATACGAAAGCCTTGTTGTTTCCTATTTATAGAAAATTGTTTCTGAAATTAAAAGGAGGAGACATCTATTGCTCTTCAAAAAGTAAAACAATTAAAGAAGCTGTGGAGAGGAACAGACATAAGTACAAAAATAATATTTTTAAAGGCATGCATCTTTCCCATCGCAACATATGCTTGTGATACCTGGACACTTAACAAAACAGCTGAGAAACACATAAATGCCTTTGAATGTAAATGCTACAGAAGAGTTCTTCAAATATCAAGGACACAAAAAAAAAAACAAATATATCCATACTACAAAAACTCAATACTGAAGAAGGCTGGCTAGTAAAGAGAATTAAACAGAGAAAACATAAATATTTTGGACACATTAAACATCATGATAAACTAGAGAAGACCATCTTGGAAGGGTACATAATGGGAAAAAGAAAGAGAGCAAGACCAAGGTGACGATGGCTGCAAGACATCGTTGATAATCTGCAAATGGATGCATCAGCGGCAGGGCATCTTGATTACAACTGAGAGGCCTTTAGGAGTGCTGTTAGGGAGGCAAAGTTCTACAAGGGACATGCAAATGACTTACTGACTGCATAAAATTTTCTTGGCGGCATGTTCAGACTTTTCTGATAAACATAAAATTTGATACTCCATCAAGTGCACTCATCTGTGTGAAAATGTACAGGTATGTAAAGAATGAAGGAAGCAACATCAGACAAATGCAGATGATTATAATGGACCCATGGAGGACCTTGACTTTGCAGACAATATTTGTCTATTATCAAGCAGTCACAAAGATATGCAAAATAAAATTTTGTCTACTATCAAGCAGCCACAAAGATATGCAAGATAAAATAAACAAGCTAACTCAGAATGCAAACAACATAGGACTAAAGATCAACATAGGAAAGACAAAGTTAATGAAGCAAAATGTGAACAACAAAAATGTACTCAGAATAGATAACAAGTTAGTGGAGAAGGTCAACGAATTTGTATATCTTGGTAATAAAGTAGCATAAAATGGAGGCAGGGCAGAGGACATCAACAGCAGACTTGGTGGAGCAGGCTGGGCTTTTATGGTGCTGTAGATTAAATGGAAATCTAAAAAACTAAGCATGAAGATGAAAATCAGGATATTTAAGAGTAATGTTCTAAGTGTACTACTCTATGGAAGTAAATGCTGGAAAATCACCAAAACTATAAAAAACGAAGCTAAATTAAATTCTTTCCAGACTAAATGTTTACGAAGAATTAGGAAAACATTTTGGCCAAACATCCTAAGAAATAACATCTTGTTGGCAGAAATGTAGATGAAGCCACTGACAGCAATTATTGAGGAAAGATGCTGGCGATGGTTGGGACATGTGCTCCAAATGACTGACAACTCACTACCAAAAATAGCAATAAGATGGACACCACAGGGGAAAAGAAGTAAGGGTAGACCAAAAGAGACATGGAGAAGAACAAGAGAGAGGATGTTGAGCAGTGGAGGGCTCACCTGGGCAAGAGCGGAAAAAAAGGCAAAGGACAGGCATTTGTGAAAAATCCTTGCGGAAGCCTCATGTGCCTTGGGCACTTAAGGTTCAGAGAGAGATGTGAAAAATATATATAACATATATATGGAGAATATTTGCTATAACTCATTTATGTGATGATGTGTAGGTATATGGAAAATATTTGTAATGGCTCATCTGTGTGACAAGTGTAGGTATATGGATAATATTTGCTATGATTCATTTATATGGCAATGTGTGGGTATACTGATATTATCTGTAACAGCTCATTAATGTGACAATGTGTAGGTATTTAGAGATTATCTGTAATGGCTCATTTGTGTGACAATATGTAGGTATATGGATAATATCTGCTATTACTCAGTTATGTGACACTGTGCATGCAATTGGAGAACATTTATAATGATGCATTCAAGTGACAATGTGGTTACTTTTCTTAAGTTTGGCTAGGTGAGAGATCTGTTGGCTTTCAGAGTTGCAGTACATATTATCCATCATTAGACCTACTTCAATGTTTTAATATTTCAATTTTATTTCATTTTAATATTTTGGATATATGATTTCATCATTTCTCCTATAGCAAGTTTATTTCTTACTTTTATGAACAGCATTCATACATTGCTTTATGATTTCACATGCAACAAATTTACTATGATAACAGAACTCTTCATTATCCGTCTCTTACCTGTCTATGAAAGTCGACTATTTCTCCGACAGCAAGGTCCAATTCATCATCATTTTCTTTTTTGTACTCAAATAACACTTTGCATCTTTTCTTTTTATCTGAAAATAAAGACCAGTTTAAAAAGACAAAACAATGAAAAACATGACCCACCCTCAGTCTCTCTGGTTCTCAATAGGTTTTTTTTTTCAATTTCTTAAAAATCTCTGGAAACAAAACACATACAAAATATATTTGTAAACTAAATAATAAAGATACTACCCAAGACTGGACTCCACATGGAGAATGAGGACAGGTCAAAAATAAAGCATACAACGATGCTCTTTTCATGCAGAAAACATACGACAGATGAGATAGCAGACACTTTTTTTTTTTCTGTCTTATGAGCCCATGGACAAGGAAAGCTCTGACAATGAATTTTAATAAATCTGTACTTATATTCAATGACAAGAAAGTGAAAGTTTGAAACTTTCTGGTCTATTCATTATACACTTTTATTTTTATTTTTTATACACCTTTACTTATCCTGTTGAAGAGATTACAATGAAACAAACAAAAAAAAAACTTTTTGTTTACTCAGTTTAATTTGCTTTTATATAAATAATAATAATAATAATAAAGATTTGTTAAATAATTATTTGTTTAAAAAATTCATATCCTTTATGTCCATTCAATTATATAAATTGTTTTAAAAAATTTAGAAGTGTGTTCAGTCAAAATAATCATTATTATTACCTTTCTTTTTTGGAGGTCCACCCATTGGAACACTGCCTAACTTGCTGGCCAACTCTCGAACTGATTTTCGTTGTGTGGCTTCCCGTTTCTCTTCCTTTTTATTAGATGCTGGCTCTCGACGCTTCACTAACTGATGGAGGAAAAAAAAAAAAATCACACATATAACACACAATTTCTTCTGCATTCAGTTTCATATGCCTTGTCGCCAAGAAAAGGAGATGGGCTACCTTCATAAACCCCATCACCAGCAAGAGTTCTTCATATATGACTCAGATTTCCATCTATGCTCTTTTCTTAGGACCAGATATAAGCTCTTAAGTCTCTGTACTATTTCAACAAGTGCAGAGTAGGATTTAGGAAGCCTTTTGGCTTAAGCAGACAGGCTTACAAGCTGCAGTGTCCTGAAATTTGTTGTCTGATGCATTGTTCAGCTTTATAATTGATATTTTTTATAACAGATGTTTGTTTTTTTAACCTCCTTGCATTACTATAAACTTTCTTGATAAGTAAATGAATAAAACAATAATTCTGTATGCACTATGAATGTTTATATTTAATGCTTTCTCATTATAAACAATTACCTCTATAACTAGTTTTTGCTTCCAAAAAAAAAAAAAAATTATTCCCAGTCTTCACCCAGATTTTTGTCTATTTCATACCAAAATTACTACCAAAATTCATCTGCATGTAATTTCAACCTTAATTTAGCTGAATATCTTCTCCATGTAATAATCAATAGATGGAAACATCAAGATTTAAGAAGAATGAACTGTGGATACAAACAAGATGCAGAAACTGCAAAACTTTAGAAAGCATGGGAACATGGCAGACTAAAGAGAAGAAGCCAGAGAATTAGAGATAAACCATGTAACTTCATCTGAACAAGTGAAATAACTGAGGGAGCGAAGACGATGTCAGATCTGGAAATCAACTGAAATCAGGGTTGGCTAATCATAGCTGACCAAGACGCTGCCCAAACTCTCTACTGGTATCCCCAGTAACAGACAGAGTCTGGCTAAATGGGCAGGGAACAGTCCCCACGGTGGTGGAGTCTGCTAAAGAAGCATTTCAAACCCCCTGCAAAAAACATCTACCGTGGTCTGCTCCCAAGCCGACATGATGATATGCCTCAACATCTTCACCTCATCCACGGCCAAGAATACCAGCTCACGGCTGGAGGGAAATTGAAGAAGAATATTTAAGCAATAATCTAGTCTCAATTAATGCACCATCCTCTAATGGTCAGATGGTTGCTCATTCTACAGAACCAGAAAGTTTGACTTTATCATTCTCTGAAATCCTTTCTTTTTTCTGACATCCATGTGCTTTGTTCAAGTTTTGGATGTTCCTCCACTTTCTTTTCAAGCCTATCCAGCATATTTTCCCCCACAATCATTTTTTTTTTTCAATCTTTGCCCAAAGTCAGTGTAACATGACTTGTTATTTTTATCTGATATATGTCTTCTTCTTCTTCTTCTTCGTTCACTTCTACCACCAAAAACCACACTGTGAACCTACTGAATTCACGCATGTGGTCCTCGTTAGGTCCCGTGGTCCCCTGTGTGGTCCAAAATAGACCACACGAGTTCCACGAAAGGACTACAAGGGGTTCAGAGTATCACAGTGCTTTAGCCTGTATTCTTGGTGGGTCTCGGAAGCGGGATTGCGTGACACCGTGGTTTTCATTGCACCAGTTTGGTCTAGGGTTGGACTTTCTCACCGGAAGACCTCGACGTGTTTGGAATATCAGTGCATCCCCGCTGGGTGAGAGGCGTTAGCCCACCTAGGCCAGAGTTGGACTTTCTCACCGGAAAACCTCGACGTGTTTTGAGATACCCGTGTATCACCGCCGGGTGAGAGGTGGTTTCCCATCCAGTCCAGGGTTGGACTTTCTCACCGGAAAACCTCAGCGTGATTAGGATACGCAGACATCCCCGCCGGGTGAGAGGTGGTTGCCTATCTAGACTTCCCTGGTCCAGTGTCTCCGACTTCAGCATTTTGCAGTCGTGGCCGCTACCCTTCCTAGTTGTGACCAGGATGGAGCTTTTGTCCAGGAGGACGAATCCTCGCCACTAGTGACTTCTACCCCTGGGTGGAGCCGGTTTAGGCATTTCCCAGTATGGGTGTGTTTGGGACGGGACCGACCTCTAGGGCAGAGGTACTGTGACATTCATAGCCTTCAAGATTCACCCCTGGTATGAGCCGGTTTAGGCAAAATTCACCAGTATGGGTGTTTATCAGGCGTTACCGACCTCTAGAGCGGAGGTGGCATGACATGTCTAGCCATCGAGTTCCAACCCTGGTGTGTGCCGGTTTAGGCATATTTCACCAGTGTAGGTGTATTTCGGACGTAGGCAGCCTCTAGAGCAGAGGTGCCGTGGTATAGCTCTCGTAGCGATACTACTGGACATACCAGGTTAAACTTCACTTTCCACCACCTTTTCCCATCGGCGCTGCACAGCAACCTTTATTTCTGCATTTACTTCCTTAACCGGGAGGAGCTTCACTCCACGCGCGGCATTTGAAGAGTCAAGCCAGCAGTGACTTAACCTCTGGGACAAGCCGGTTCATGCATTTCACCCGATATGACTGCACTCAGGACGTGGCCGACCTCCAGACCAGAGGTGCCGTGATTTGACTGTTTGCTTCGCTTTATCCTTTCAACCACCTTTTCTGCAGTGATGTTGCGTGGCAACCTCATTTGCAAATTTTTTCATTGGCCGGGAAGAGCACCGCTCCACACACGGCAGCTGAAAATCTCGCCAACAGCGGCAGATGAGCTACCAAACGTGACACTCATCTACCCTAAGTAACTGGTTTTCAGGCACCAGATATTCGCCCTCGCCCCTTCTCCTGTCAGTTTAAACAGTTCTGCCACAGGAAGGCCAGGAGCTGGACTTGACTGCCAGAGGCTGTTTGTGGCGCGTTTGCAGTCCTTAGAACCATCTGATATATGTGACTGTAAAGACATCACATGAAAATTCAGTTTCAGTTTATGTGATTGACAAACCAGTAATACATGATGCATGAAACCAACTTGTAAACCTGTGATTTTCAAACTCCTTTTTTTTTAAGTTCACACCACATGCAGGTATAAAAATGGTAAGATTTTATGTCTGTATATTTTGCTTGACTGACCATCAAAAAAAAGGGTGTTTTTTTTTACAAAGTGTACTGGTTATAAATACTAAATATACTATTTACTAATAGTATACAGTCTAAATAAGGAAAGACACATTCATCTGAAACATATATTTAGTTGAAACAAATGCAATTTAACTCTGACGATGATTTTTACAATGAACCCACATTATGCAATGTATAAGCTTGAAGTTTTTTTGGACATTTTCCCAGATATAAGGACAGACTTGGCTTAAGGTCGTAGCTACAAATATTACAGGTCAATCTAGCAACTCTGTGATTTGTGAGGAGCTCTCGCAGTATTTCCCTCTTACTACATTTTAATTCATGAAAGCTCACAATAACAAGCTGTATAAAAATGCATAAAATTCTGTTATGGTTTCTTCTTTTTTTAACTAACCTTCACAAAGTTCTCCGTTGTGGTTTCCTCTTTAAACTAACTTCACAAACTTCTCTGTTACAGTTCCCTCTTCATATTAACTTTCACAATGATCTCTGTTATGTTTTTTTTTTTAAACTAAACTTCATAAAGTTCTCTGTTATAGTTTCCTCTTTAACTAACCTTCACAAAGTTCTCTGTTATGGTTTCCTCTTTAACTAACCTTCACAAAGTTCTCTGTTATAGTTTCCTCTTTAACTAACCTTCACAAAGTTCTCTGTTAAGGTTTCCTCTTTAACTAACCTTCACAAAGTTCTCTGTTATGGTTTCCTCTTTAACTAACCTTCACAAAGTTCTCTGTTATGGTTTCCTCTTTAACTAACCTTCACAAAGTTCTCTGTTATGCATTCCTCTTTAACTAACCTTCACAAAGTTCTCTGTTATAGTTTCTTCTTTAACTAACCTTCACACAGTTCTCTGTTATGGTTTCCTCTTTAACTAACCTTCACAAAGTTCTCTGTTATGGTTTCCTCTTTAACTAACTTCACACAGTTCTCTGTTATGGTTTCCTCTTTAACTAACCTTCACAAAGTTCTCTGTTATGGTTTCCTCTTTAACTAACCTTCACAAAGTTCTTTGTTATGGTTTCCTCTTTAACTAACCTTCACAAAGTTCTCTGTTATGGTTTCCTCTTTAACTAACCTTCACAAAGTTCTCTGGAAACATGCCCTTTCTCCCATTGAGTTCTCCCTCCCACCAGCCACCTTCTGCCGTCTGAACGTTGGTGATGATGTCACCGACCTTGAGAGTAAGCTCATCTTCCTGTTCTGCTGCATATTCAAACTCCACCACAGCTTCCACTGGAAAAAAAAAACCAAAACAAAACAAAATCAAAACAATGATTACACGTTAATATACGTGTAGATACACTGCTACTTTGTTACAACCAACACTGATCTGACTGCTAGTTAGGCATGTTTCAGCAAGTTGCCCTTCATCTCTCAAATCTTTTTCTGTGGCAAATGAAATGACCATGTTCACATGTTCCCCATTTTAATACGTTCTGATGTTTTAAATCTTGTACATAGCCAAGCCTGTGAAGTCAGAGTCAACTTTAGGTGTAGTCTGAATTGGGGAGTAGAAAATTAGAGATCTCAGGAAGATGGCTGCAATACATCATTGATAATCTGCAAATGGATGCATCAGCAGCAGGCCATCTTGCTTACAACCGAGAGGCCTACAGGAGAGCTGTTAGGGAGGCAAAGTTCCGCAAGGGACATGCGACTGACTGACTGACTGACAGAGTCAGAAGACGTTTTAGGAAAGAATCTGTGCTGGCAGCAGTGTGGGAACACAGTGGAATCAGAATAGCAAATTTGATGCAGCAACACTAGATGCCTTTGAATAATCTATAAGAGACTTAACAAAACAGTTCTCTGTGTGAAATACAAAATTCAAAACTTATCCTCACATCATCCTGGTTGTGTGTAAAAGCTTTATAATAATTAATAATAAAATCAATTTCTCTTGAAATTTCTTGCTGGTGACTTGATGTAGAAATAGAAATAGAAGAAATCAATATGGTCAAAGCTGGTTTCAGGTAAGGAAGAGGATCAAGAGATTCATATATTCAATATAAGATTAATAATAAATGCAGAGAATTTAATATGAATCTATATTTATCTTTTATAGACTATGTGTACAACACCAGAAACTTTGGGAAATAATGGAAAAAATGGGATTTCCAACACATTTGATACAATTAATATCACTGCTGTATCTAGACCAAAAGGGAGAAGTGAGAATAAATGGTGAAACAACAACTTGGTTTGACATAAAACAAGGGGTCTGTCAGGGGTGCATATTGTCACCTTACTTATTTAATTTGTATACTGAAAATATAATGAGGAATGTTGGAGAAGATGTAGACAAAGAACATTACGATGCCATAACAATTGGAGGTTATGAAATACCAGAGATAAGATATGCTGATGACACAGTATTACTGTCCATAATGCAAAAAGGAATGGAAAAACTAATTATGTCAGTCCGTAAGAACAGTGAAGAGCAAAACCTCTATCTTAATGAAAAGAAAACTAAATTGATGACAACTGACAAAACAAATAAGGCAGCTGAAATCAATGAGGAAAAATTGGAAGAAGTGGAGAGTTTTAAATATCTTGGATCACTACTAACTAATAATGGAGATACAATGAGGGAAATTAGAAGGAGGACATCTATTGCTCTTCAAAAAGTAAAACAACTAAAGAAGCTGCGGGCAGGAACAGACAGAACCACAAAAATAAGATTTTTAAGGGCATGCATCTTTCCCATTGCAACATATGCCTGTGAGACCTGGACACTTAACAAAACAGATGAGAAACACATAAATGCCTTTGAATGTAAATGCTACAGAAGAGTTCTTCAAATATCATGGACACAAAAAAGAACAAATATATCCATACTACAAGAACTTAATATTGAAGAAGACTGGGTAGTAAAGAGGATTAAACAAAGAAAACTTAAATATTTTGGACACATTAAACGTCATGATAATTTAGAGATGTTTGTCTTGGAAAGATACATAACAGGAAAAAGAAAGAGAGGAAGACCAAAATGACAATGGCTGCAAGACATCATTGATGATATGCAAATGGATACAACAGCAGCAGGGTATCTTGCTTACAACTGAGAGGCCTACAAGAGAGCTGTCAGGGAGGCAAAGTTCTACAAGGGACATGCAAATGACTGACTGACTGACTGCCTTGATGTACACAATATGCAAGTTCCAGTATAACCACAAAATGAATTCTGCACCAGTCACTTACTATGATCTCCTGTAACCTGGCAACTAACAATATACTGAAGAGCTTGTATAGCTGGCATCACATAAGGAAAAGTGATAACTACAGTGACTTTCTAATTCATGCTGGAATTCTATGCTTCTCATCATGTTTCAGCACCACAGTTAATATGCTGACCACGCCTTGTTAGCCAGGATGTACAACCACAATGGCTTGTTACAAAAGGTCCTGTTTGACTATCACAGTTGGCACTTACAATGTCATCTCATAAACAAAATCATATCTGTTCCCATTCACACTGAGAACCAAAATATTAGATTATTTCACTTTCATCACAAACATTTTCCATAGAGATGCAGAACAATTAAAAATACCTCCAGAAACATCTATTGTCACCAAACTCCTTTATTACTAACATTCTGCACAGAGATATGGAACAATTTTTTTTTTTTTAAACAAACTCCAGAAACATTTACTCCCATCGAATTCCTTCTTCATTCACATTCTGGACAGCTAAAAAAAAACAAAAGAAAAGGGATCCACACATCCATAACTTGGCTCATGATTAAAGAGTGAAACATCATCAACCCAAGGATCAGACAGACAAAAGCCAGTGTAAGTTCCAGAACTGCTAGTTAATTCTGAAAATTTCTAAATCTCTTCACCTTTCACTATTTCCCATTTTCTATCTTATATAAATGAGTTGTTCCAATTACAAATATAAAAACTTTAAGCCATATTGAACTGTGCAGATAAGACTGTGTTTATAATGCAAAAGATAGCCTGTACTGAAATGTATTATACTGTAAGAAATGACAGATACACACTCTACCCTACAATGGCTTTTATTATTTATAAAGGACACTTAACACTCATTTGATTACTCAATGCCGAGGACTTTTTGTGTAATAAAAAAGGTGTTTGTGAGACAGAAAAATCAATCTTCTTTTTCAGACAACTAATCCTTCTAGTTTTAACTAAATCTCAGATCTGCTACATTGTGGAGGTGTCTCCCCTACCTATACAATACATCCACTGTATGAAAACAGATGTCTAATTCAAAATATTTTTCAAATAAATGATATCTAAGAAAAGGCAGCTCACATTTGCTTACTCCCTGCAAAATCAAAGTCTTTTTTATATTAACAAGTCTGTGAATCCGATAATAATAATTAGAACCCTTCAAATCTCTCCAAATATAACAGTTATTCTTCAGCTTTAAGTTTAAAAACTGGTCATCCCTGAATGAATTCGCTGAAGTACTTGGCATGATTCGTCTTTAGTATTAAACCAATCGTGTGTACGAAAGTTGGACCGCTGTATCATGAATAGTATTGAAAACAAGTCTTAACTTCACTAACGACAAATGTGAAAACGTTTCCTCCCCTAGAGGAAATTTAGTCATTACTTGCTAACGAAGCTGTTGTTTCATGTACCCGGTCGTGACGCTTAAACAAAACTATCTAACCATTTCTGTCACCTTACATGACATGGTGCATTGATGAGATGTCAAAAGAGGCTCCTTGGATCTTGACTGCCCTGTGTATAAAAAAAAAAGATGAGGAAGTAATGAACTAGCCGATAATTTCCGCTCACAAACAGGGATGGCTATTATGGCATGTCCCTACACGGCGACACACTTCCGTAAACGTGAAAATCCCAGTTTACCTATGACCCAGTTCCCTCAAAAATTATCCATTCGTTATCAAACAAATAATCACACTTACTTGAATTGTGTGCTTTTGTTTGGGAAGCCGCTCATAAATAATAGTGACGCCGATAATGTGAATATACAATCGATAGGTGTGATTCGGATTGAATCTACACATACAAACTAAAACAAATATGGCTGTCGTCACGTGACTTACAAGGCTCTGAACGGGTTTGATAAAATTTCGTTCATGTTTGGGAACGCTTAATCATAATCATTTTCTCTCATACATTGTGTTATCTTGTAGCTATGAAATATTTTTAAAGCTTGGCAAAATATCTAAGATATCGTGATTCTTTAGTTATAAAAATCACATTCAGTGATTCACTGGTGACCAGTGGTCATGATTATGTGATTCGCATGCCGTATAAGGCATTGGTGCAAATATGAGTCATGGAAACCCCCTTCCATATTGTCACCTACAAATAGATCCGCGTGATGAACCAATCATGCATGTTCAACTATGCCAAATCTGAAAGAAGACGTGTGAGAATGTTGTAGATTTCCCACAGATAAAGAATATACTAAATTCACTGCAGATATTCGATATGATTTATAAGGATCGTTCAAAGCTGCTTTTGTTATTTTTATTCTTGAGTTAATTAATAAATATGAAATTTTTGTATTGACTAATGAGGACCATTTTGCCACCTTCCGATGACCAGGATGATCTCGCTGGAGCTACGGCGCAGCACTCGGAGCCATCAAAACAGAGCCGGTCAAGACCCTGTCCTATATTCTGGCACCCAAATGCTCAATGAGGTCTTTGCGTTACTTCAGATTGTTTAGCAGATTTGGGATCGATGCGATTCTGAGATGGCTGACCCTGCTTCTTGGGTCACTCCTTGGAATTGCGCCAAACTATTTTTATCGACGTTCGTTGACTCCCGTGGCTCTAGCTACAAGGAACTCAAGTTCGGAGCTGGAGGTAGATCCTACAACTTCAACTCCAGCGCGTTCCAGAGAACAAAATATACTAACGTCATGGCAAATAATTTGGGGATCAGCATATCCCACGATGTAGTGGTGTTGTAATCATGTAACCGATTCAACTTCTCAGAAGAATCACTGCTTCACTCTTTTGTCAAAGAAGCAGATTTGTTATAATTTGTTGATTTTTTGCCATTTGTGCGCTTGTTATCGTTGTTCAGGGTGAATTCATCTGTGTTCACTTGTTCCACCCAATTTTTATTTGCATAAAGTGTTACTTTTGGACTTAGAAGACTGAGCAGATATCAGCTTTTTATAGTAGCTACCCGCCTTCGTTTTGGCCTTTGAAGACGGTTCTAAGGCGAGCAGGTGTTAGGTGTTTATGGTAGTTACCCGCCTCCGTTTTGGCCTCATGGCTAGCTCCACCGACATTTATTTGGTATGACCGGCCACTGTAACAACAATAATGTTTCTTGTTTCGTCCAGACATTGCATGTGAAGAAAATGCATGGTCTGTTTTCAAACTTTTTGGGGGCTCTCGTCCCTTGCCCCCAACCCCTCAATATCCGTAGCTGTCCTCAAAAATTGTGTTTTTCTTTAGTGAGATTCGATGCACATCTCCCACTCACCCACCCTCCCCTCACCATCCGTTTGGACCCTTTCATGCCCGGAGAAGGGAGAGGCTGTCTATTTTGAGAACCACCTTTTCCAGATTGTTAATCAGCTCCAAAGAAAGAACGAAATTTATAAGTTTAGAAATCTTGCAGTTTCAGGGACGTGTTTGTATCCCAAACCTCGCCTCAGCTTCAGGTGACACCATCGTCTGATATCTTGTGAAATAGGAATGCATTTCACGGGAGCCTTTATTTTCGAGACATATGTTGTTTTCAGTACTTATTGATGAAAGACGCTGGCGATGGTTGGGACATATGCTCCGGATGACTGACGACTCACTACCAAAAATAGCATTAAGATGAACACCACAGGGGATTGACTGATTGATTGATTGATTGATCTTTATTTCCAAAGGGTTACGGGCGGAAAAAAGGGCAAAGGACAGGCGTTTGTGGAAAAAAAAACTTGCACAAGCCCTATGTGTCTTGGGCACTTAAGGTTCAGAGAGGGATGTTGTTTTCAAGAAACAAAGATATCACGTGTTATGGGAGCAATATATGCGCGAAAAATTACAGTGAATTCTTAACAGAACAATGACTGAATTGTCCTATATAAGACAGCTGGCAACTATTCTGAAGTTTTCTTATTTAACATAGCATTTTCCCTTCATATTTTCATTCATTGCACATCTTCGGTTTGTTGCGATTTACATTCATCATCATCATGTGCCGTGCCGACTGGCGTTGGCTATTATGCTTCTCCAGAGTACACGATCCTTCATGCAGGCCATCAGTTCAGTTGATGATCTCCTCTCACACCATCCCGTCAGACTGTCCAGTATCATTTCTCTTGGTCTTCCTCTTGATCTTCTTCCTTCTATTTTTCCTGTTATAATATTTTCAATGCCCCCTCTTCTCATTGCATGTCCTATGAAAGTACATTGTCTCTCTCTTATCTTTTTGACAAGGTTTTTTGTCTCTCCAGCTCTTCTCATACATTCTTCATTAGTTATTTTTGCTGTCCAGGGGATTCGCAACATTCTTCTAATCGATTTACATTGCTAAACATTTTATTTTTAAATTATAGTATTGGAATTTCATTGCTATTCGTTAGGTTATTAATAAATACAGAACACTTAAGTAACCAACCACGTTTTTCGAGGAACAGGTTAATTATAGTTCATTTAAAACGTGAAAGAACTCGGCTGCCATGTATTTTATGATTTTATGTTGTAAGAAAATACCATTTTTAAGGGAAAAAAAATGGTATCAGTTTCTCACTCTCTCTCTCTCTCTCTCTCTCTCTCTCTCTCTCTCTCTCTCGCCCAGGCCACATGGAGCTTCCGCAAGGGTTTTCCACAAACGCTTGTCCCTTGCCTTTTTTTCCGCTCTTGCCCAAGTCAGCGCTCTGTTGCTCAACATCTTCTCTGTTGTTCTTCTCCATGTCTCCTTTGGTCTATCCTTACTTCTGTTCCCCAGCGGTGTCCATCTTAGATCTATTTTATTATTTTTTTTTTTTTAGTGAGTCGTCATTCAACCGGAGCACATGTTCTAACCATCGCCAGCGTCTTTCCTCAATAATTGCTGTCAGTGTCTTTATCTGCATTTGTGCCAACAAGGTGTTATTTCTTACGGTGTTTGGCCAAAATATTCTTCTAATTCTTCATAAACATTTAGCCTGGAAAGGATTCAGCTTGTTTTCTATAATTTTGCTGATTTTCTATCATTCACTTCCATGGAGTAATACACTTAGGACATTATCTTAAATATCCTGATTTTCATCTTCGTGCTTAGTTTTAGCCTGGTTTGCATCTAGTAAGTCTGCTGTCGATGTCCTCTGTGCTGTCTCAGTCTTCTATTACTCTACTACCAAGATATACAAATTCGTTGACCTCTTCCACTAGTTTGTTATCTACTCTGAGTACATTTCTGTTGTTCACAATCTGCTTCATTAACTCTGTCTTTCTTACATTGATTTTTAATCCTATTCTGTTAGCATTCTGAGTTAGCTTATTTATTTTATCTTGCATCATTGTGCCTGCCTGACAGTAGACAAATGTCATCGGAAAAGTCAAGGTCCTCCAGCACTGTGTTGAGTGTCCAATGTAATCCTTTGTTATCTAATATTGCCTCCTTCATTAAACAGTCTACTGCTAAAATAAATAATGTTGGTGATAGTACACATCCCTGCTTTACTCTTGTTTGTACCCTAAAGCTGTTGGAGGTTTGTTCTCCACTGATCACTTTGCACTGAAAACCTTCGTATAGGACTTTGATGACATTCACTATCTTATAAAGCAGGCCATGCCATCCTAGAATTTTCCAGTTCATCTTTGTTGACACTGTCGAAGGCGTTCTCAGAATCTATAAAAAGCGCGTATGTTGTGCTATGCCAATCATTAGCCTGTTCTAATATTTGCCTAAGTACAAATATGTGATCTATGCATGATCTTCCTTTCCTAAATCCTGCCTGCTCTTTCCGAAGTTTTCCCTCAAGTGCTGATACAATTCTGTTGATGATTATTCTGCAAAATACTTTACTGATGAGTGGCAGGAAGGTAATGCCCCTCCAGTTCCCGCAGTCTCTGAGGTCACCCTTCTTTGGTAGGTTTACTATAAGTCCAGTTTTCCACTCTTCTGGGGCTTTCTCTAGATCCCAAATTTGTTGTAGTATCCGGCAGAGTTGTTTTGGTGTTTCTATCTCTTCTACTTTCAGCATCTCAGCAGTCAGTTCATCTTCACCGGGTTCTTCATATTTTAGCTTCTTTATTACCTCCTTTACTTCACTTATTGTTATTGGTCCTGAATTGATGTTTAGATCCGTTTTTGCTTCAGGTATGTCTATTGTTTGTGCTGCTTGTGTTCTGTTTAGTAGGGTGTTAAAGTGTTCCCTCCATCTTTCAATTTTTTCTCTTTCCCCACTGATCAGTTGTCCCTTATATGTCCTTACTGCACTCTCACATCTTGTGCTGAAGTTACCTGATTTATGATTTTGTAGATAGTTTTAATATCAATCGTATATGCTGCTTTCTCTGCTGCTTCTGCTAAATTGTCGTAGTATTGTTGTTTATCTTGATGGCACAATTCTTTCACCTGTCTTTTTGTGCATAGTTTTTTTTTTTAAGATTTGTTCTTTCAGCCTTTGTGGTTTGGTGCTCAGTAATTTTTTCTTGATTTTCTTTCTTTGCTCTATCTTTTCCCATGTGGTCTTGCTTATACATTCCTCTTTTCTCCTTTTTCTGATATCCAAGTACCTCTTTTGCTGTTTCCTATGTGTTTCATTGAAATATTTTTGGTTTGTCTTGTAGGATACTGCAGTGGTTCTTAAGTATTTACGAGAATTCATTTCGTGTTTGCTGGTCTTTCAGTTTTGCTATATCAAAACGTGCCTTTCTTGTTTGCAGATTTTTGGCTTTCCTTAATTTTAGTCTTATTTTCGATACCAGAAAGTTGTGATCACTTCCTACACCTACTCCTTTCCTTGCTCTTACATCTTGTTTATCAATATGTGATCAATCTGGTTTACTGTGATTTTATTTGGGGACCTCCAAGTCACTTTATGGATGTTTTTATGTTGGAAAATTGTCCCTCCGATGATCATCATGTTTTCTTCGCAGAACCCGTACAGTCTTTCTCCATTTCCATTTATTTCTCAGATTCATTCTCTTCCCATGATTCTTTTTCTATTTTCATTTCTCTCACCTACTTTTTCTTTGAAGTCGCCCAAGATGAGTAGTATATCATGCTTGGGTATTGTTTCTACTATGGCCTTGAGGCTGGTGTAAAAAGCGTCTTTTAATTCCTCTTCACCTGCTTCTGTTGGTGCATAACAAATTATAATATACAGCTTTATGAATCTTGAACTGAACCGCGCATATAGCAATCTCTTATTTATAGGGGTCCATTTCAGCAACGCTCTTGATGCTTCTTTCGTTATAATCAATGCAACTCCTCCTTCGTGATTATCCTCTTTACTTGACCATAATATTGTATATTCTGTGTGTTTTGTTGTTAATTTCCATTTCATTCTGCTGTGTCCTATCCATCTTGCCTCCCTAATATGTCTGGTTTATATCTGTGCATTTTCTTGATGGTTTGTGCTAGTTTTCCAGTTTGATTGAATGTTCTTACATTCCAGTTGCCTATTTGATTCTTGTGTTTCGGCACCAAGAGGTCTGCAGTCGGGCTGGAGACTTCCAGTGGCTGGCTTTCATCCACAACCTTCATGGGCTCAGTTTCCTGATATGCGTTTCTCCTTCCACCTGCGTTTGCCCCCCCCCCCCCTTTCCTTGTTTCTATTTCAGTCTGATGGATTTTTTTTTTACCGGATAGGGTTTCTGGCCCTGTGCCGAACCCTCCTTTGTCGCCGTTTAAGATCATGCGTGGTAGGGTAAGTGGACCTATTCTTTGCTTCCAAGGCATGTGCCCAGGTCACGGGTCAACACAGGGGTAATTATTTATAAAGTACTATTATTTCAAACTGTTGTTCGAATCCAATATAACATGATCGATGATAGTTTTATGTTGTTAAGAGCTTGGAGCAAATTATATAAAATCAAAGAGCTATTTGTTACAATTATGAGGATCATACAGAAAGTCGTGAGGAACATTTTTTTTAAACCAGAATTTATAGAGAAAGTATAAATGTATCATCTTAAACTGCATTCCTTGTGCTTCATGTAGAGGTCACATGACGCCACCATCATGTGTAACGTGACCACGCGGGGCATAAACAAAATGGCGGGTGCTGAAGTTTCGTTTCGTCAACGTGCTGTTATTGAGTTCCTCGTTAAAGAGGAAATCCCCGTTGCTGAAATTCACAAAATACTTCAACTTGCTTATGGAGATGTGTGTATGGGTGCTAGCATTGTTAGGAGGTGGGTGAAACATTTGAAAGAGGGAAACACGAGCATCCAAGATATGCCTCGCAGCGGTAGCCCTCGAACTGCCTCCACTGAACGCAACGTGGAAAGGGTTGACGATATCATTAAAGAAAACAGACATGACAACGTTTTCGAAATTGCTGTAAATCTTGGAATAGGGCACAATGCAGTACAGGAAATGATTGAAACCCTAGGCTATTGAAAAGTTTGTGCCAGCTGGGTCCCACCGGAGAGAAGGTCCAGAAAGCAATGCGTCTGTGCCGTCGGTCAGCTGGAACGAAATTCTACCGGGAGGGTATTTTCAAACTTGCAGAGCAATGGGAAAAACGTGTGCTGAGAAATGGAGATTATGTTGAAAAGTGAATAAAAGGATGCAGTTACGGTGATATACATTTATATTTTCTCTGTCTATAAATTCTGATTAAAAAAAAATTGCTCACGACTTTCGGTATGACCCTCATACTTCCGGCATATAAAGGCCTTTTGTGTAAAGTTCTGATATTGAGAAGAAGCTGATTTTCACATCTCTGTAATCGGAGATTAACAATGACAAGACTCTTAATACGGAGCAGGAAGGAACTACTGAAAATATCTAAATTACTCATCACTTTACCACATACTGGGACTACTTCATTTATCAGATTAGTCTCGCAGTGAAGCTGATGCTCTGGTGCAATACTTAAAACGGGAAGGAAATTGCATGTGTGTATGTGTGTGTGGAGAGGGGAGAAAAAAGCGTGTGAGAATGTAAATGCAACTGGCAATGGAGTTAGCAGGATACGCCAACAAATGGAAATACAGTCATGCGTCGACTTGCAGATATTCGAACAAGCACACTACACCATTTGCTGAGTACGGAATGTATGCACGTGGGTGTGTGTTTTTTGTGTGTCACTGAAAAGTTATTACAGTATGACTCTTTATTTAATGTCTTGTGACTCATATTTTGTGAGTGCTACCCATACACTTACTCTGCTAATTTGCATTTTGTTAGTATTTTAGAATGACGGCAAACATGTCTATTCATCTTGTTACGTGTTGTACTTGCTATCCGACCTTCCCCGTAACTATTGACGTAAGGCCAGATCCTTATGAGGCTGTAACAATAAAACGAGATATTTTTCAAGATCAGATAAATGAAGATGTGCAGAAACTCATAAGATGACTTTAGTGTTTTCTTTAAAATGAGATAATGAAATTAAGTGGACGTTCGGAGCTGAAGAGAAAAGGATGTGCTTGAGAGTACTTCCGGTAGCGAGAAGTTTATAAAATTACCCCCATCAGGAAGACAATAAGAATAACGTCAGAGTTACTTAATTTGCTTTGCTGCAGAGAGAGAGAGAGAGAGAGAGAGTTAATTATTTCAATCTTCCATTAGCAGACATTTTATTAAAACATTTGCGAATATACAGTTTTGTTGTTGTTGCTTGTATGCATCTTGCCTGGATAGAAGTTCTGTTTCAGCCTCTGACATACACGTCCATCACCTGATATAAAAGTCATACAACAATCTGTATTTTTCTAGTCGCAGGGCCCCAAGTGTTCCGCCAATCAGCTGCAGAGCATTAACAATTAATTATAACCAGAAGGAAAAGATAAATCAAAATTATTCGGATATATTGTAGAAGTTACAGAACCTGACAACCGAAGGCATACAAAAGAGTGGGTGACTATAAAAAAAATATTCAATAAGCTAGTGCATAGAAAAAAAAGAAATAGAAACATCAATTTTTTTTTTAACTGGAGACACCAGACCACACAAAACAGATAAGAGTTATTTGCAAGAAGGCTGGTAATTTGTGGATAGCTTGCTGGAAACGCATTCAACATTTGGAAATTTGCTGTATCCGTCTGCTATTATGAACGTGAAGCTCTTGGTAATTGGTGTTGTGGTGATAATGACAGACTTGTCTTGTGCTATCTACCTGTAACTGCGAGCTGGTGTTCTTTGCAGCCGATGCTGTGGAGGCGTTTAGGTCATCATCATCATCAGGTGCCGTGCCGATCCAGTATAAATTTCTCTTGATCTTCTTCCTTCTATTTTTCCTGTTGTTATAATATTTTCAATGACCCCTCTTCTCATTGCATGTTCTATGAAAGTATATTGTCTCTCTCTTATTTTTTTGACAAGATTTTTTTGTCTCTCCACCTCTTCTCATACATTCTTCATTAGTTATTTTTGCTGTCCAGGAGATTCGCAACATTCTTCTAATAAACCACATTTCTGCTGCTTCCAATGATTTTTGTGCAGACTTGCCTATTGTCCGTGATTCACTTCCATATAACAAGATAGGTTCAATATAGCATTTTAGGACTCGTTTTCTAACATTCATTGATAAGGATGTGTTGCATAATATATTTCTCACTCTCTGAAATGCAGTCTTTGCTTGGCCTATTCTGTTCCCAATTTCTGTTCTGCATTTCCCATCTGAAGTTATTACTGCTCCAAGGTATTTGAATTTCTGCACCTGCTTTAGAATAGATTTGTTTAATTTTATACTGCATGCTGGTGGATTCTGTTTCTTAGATATAACCATAGTCTCTGTCTTTTTGATGTTCAAAATAAGGCCTTTCTGTTCACTTTCTTTGGCAACTTTATCCAAGAGATTTTGCAGGTTTTGTTGATTCTCAGCTATCAGTACTTTGTCGTCAGCATACCAAAGGTTGTTAATATTGTATCCTCCAATTTTTATGCCTGGTTCTGTGATGATCGTTCTTAGAATATTCTAGCTGTACAGAGAAAAAAGGTCTGGAGATAGTACACATCCTTGTTTTATAGGTTGATATTTTCCAGTTCTATTTTCAACTCGACTTGCTGCCAGTATAAATGTTTTACAATCCTCAGGTCTTTGCCATCTATATTGATGTTTTCAAGCATTTTAATAATTTCATTATGTTTCACCTTGTTGAATGCCGTGGTGTAATCAATGAAGCATAAGTAGTGATCTTTCTGTAGTTCTAAAACTCTTTCTGTTAGTGTTCGTAAAGCATAAATGGCATTGTGTGTTCCCCTTCCTTCAACAAATTCAAACTGTTCATCTGCTATTTCCATTTTTATCTTTTTCCTTGTTCTTCTCATAATGATTCTCAGAAGTAGCCACGTTATGTGACATGAGAGGCTGATAGTCCGGTGGTCATCACATTCCTTTGCACCTGGTTTCTTTGGTAGTGCTATAAACGTGGATTTAAGCAAGTCATTGGGCATATAACCACTGTTGTAAATGTCATTCAGTAACTTGGTTATTTTTATTCCTATCTCCTCTAGTGCCTCTATTTCTTCTATTGTTATATTATCAGGCCCAGTCACTTTTCCCTTCTTCATGTGTTTGATGGCATCTATGATTTCATCTTCAAGTATTGGCGGTCCATCACAGTTTTCAGTATCTGGTGTTAATTCTGGTCTTTCTCCTCCATACAGCTCACTGATGTACTCTGTCCACAATGTCTTCTTTTCCCATTAACATTTTACCTACTTTTGATTTCAGGCATCCTGTGGTATATTTTGTTTTCCTGCCTGTGAGTTCAAATAATTTGTTTGTGCAGTCTTTATTATGTAAGTCCTCTATTTGTCTGCACTGTTCATTTAACCACACTTCCTTTTCTTCTCTGCATTTGTGCCTTTTTCTTTATTTATCTTGCTATATTTTTCTTGGTTATTTTTACTCTTCCTCCTATTGTTCCTCTAAAGGCATGAGAGGATTACTTTTACCTTTTTTTTTACCTCTTGTTCATCAGTCCTAAGATGGCGTCTGCCCATTTATTTTTAGGGGCTTCTTTTTTTGGTGGTATTATCTCCTTAACAGTTTGGTGTATAGAATCTCTTGTCACTGCACATTGTTCATCTATACTATTTATCTTTGCTATTGCATTGTATCTATTTGTTATAACTTTGTATTGTTCTCGCAGTTCTTGGTCACTTTAAAGGAGTTCTGTATTCAGTTTGATGTTTCTCACTTTTCTGCATGCTTTCTTTAGCTTTATTCTAATTTTTCCACAGAGTGGGTCATGGTCACTATTGCAATGGTTTTTGTTGTCAGTAATGCATTCCGGAATCGTTTGTTGATTAATCTGTCTAGTTAAGTCTTTTTGTCTGGGCTGCACCACGTTGCCAGTCTTCAGAGATGATGTTTAAACCAGGTGTTTCCTACAACCATGCTGTGTATTCTTGCCCATTCAATTAATTTACTACCTCTGTCATTCCTCTCCCCCAGTCCATAGGCACCAACAATGTCTGAAGTTCTTCCTTCGTATCGCCGTGGGAACGGGTTATGCCAGCTACTTTTTCAATCCTGGAGTACAGCAAAAAAACGGGGGGTGTGCAATGCTTCTTTAGCAGACTCCATCACCATGGGGACGATGGTGATGCGGCCCTGCTAGCTAGGCTATACCTGTTACTGGGGGTACCAACAGAGAGGTGGGACAGGGTCTTGGTCAACTATGGGTAGCAGACTGCCTAATCAGACAGCATCTCCACCCCCTGATGATGACAGAATAAAGACATTAGATCATCCGGGAGTAAACTCTTGTGATTTTATTGAATTCTTATAGGTTATTAGTCCCCCAGCCTGGGGTTGCACTAGCATGTCCAGAGATTATGTTGAAAACTAGAAATATGTAGTGGGTTTTAATTTTTATACCAAGTGGTGGAGAAGTATAACAGAACTAGCAGATTATCATTGTGTATACTATTTCAGTGTAATATCCAAGGGAATGAGGAGGCTGATGCATTGGTAAAGAGAGATGGCATGGTCTCACAAGTCTATCATATGATGAAGCCAAAATACTGATAAAAGCCAAATACAAGAATAAATGGCAAAAAGAACATTCAGGACACTAGAAGAATGATGCCTATTACCAGCTCAGCAGGGAAGAACAAGTGAAGATCATTAGACTCAGAACAGACCACAACAGACTGAGATATCATGTATTTAACAGGTCACCAATGAATGCACCTGTGATACTTTCAAAATTAACAGCTCAGCACCTGTTACAGGACTGCTCTTCATTTGAAGAACCAAGACAGCGCTTTTAACTATCACTTATACCAGTCCATGACAAGCTGTATGGTGATCTTCAGTCTAAGACAAAATGGCAGCATTCTTCAAATACATCTGAAAGTGTCTGAAGAAGAATTATCATTGGCTTCAGGAGTCTATGATGTGAAAAAATGTTGGGAGCACTTGAATAGAACACAATCCCTATCAGTTTATGTCATTCTTTGACCCATAGGCCAGGCCGCATCAGCTCCTGATGTAAGGCAAGTCCATATTTAGATTCGATTCTGTCTCATTTAACAACTATCATCTTTGTTACCAAAGCTGATTCTATCTCATCTAACACTGTCAAAAAAGATGATCCTATCTCCCTTAACAGAAGTGAAGACATTGATTTAGCAGTCAGTGAGCCTTGGCTGACATGCTAGCATCAGGTTTGGTGAAGCACAGATGACCAAGACCCTTTCCATCAGAACACTTGCTAACAGACTAGTCTGGCATGTGACCTGGTAAAGAAGTATTGCATACCCCCTGCTTTGTAGTTCCACACAGGGACTTTAAAAGAAAAAATAACCACAGTAACCCACTGTCAGTCTGATACAGTGATGTACCTCAATATCTTCACCACCATCGGCTGCAAAGAACGTCCTGCTTGCAGTTTCAGGGAGGCGGAAGATATTGTGTCATCTTTGTTGCAAAAGCTGATTCTATCGCCTTTAACCCTGTCATCTTTGTTACCAAAGGACTTCTGGTTCAGCAATGGTGGTAGGATGCACATTCATGTTCGCATAAGTGACAATACAGTTGTTATATTTAATGTGAAGCTGGATTTCTGTAGTACTGATTGAAAATGCTTTGGTAGCACATTGCAGTTTGATTGGGTCTGGTGCAAATAGGAATGCACAAAGTGTCAAATGAGCAACAGTGTTGTCACTGCTTTCAGGATGGAGGTCAGTTCTGTTTATGGTCTGGGTCACCATCATTGCACTCTGGACATGTCCACATGTTCCCACCCCATCAGCATATCCATCAGTGTCCTGCAGCTGATAATGCCTGTCCTGCGTTGGTTGACAAGTTGTCTCACATGTTCAGAATGCCTCTCATTCCTGGCTGTGCTGATCTGTATTCCCAGTTCTTTCAGTCTAAGCAGCGACAAGTGTTTTTTTGGTTCTGTGTGCTGAGTTACTGAGCTTAGTGCACTGTGAACTTCGCATAGACAGCATTGTTGATTCTTCATCATGTCTACTTGGCCAGTGGTGAACTTGATGGTCTTTTCTGTGTCCTAGTTCAACTTGGCGCCTTAGCTATGGAGTTTGTGTTGAAAGCGACACTGACTAGTTTAGCATCTGGACTTTTGTAGTTCCCAAAATGGCGCCATCACTGAGCGACTTGTTATCAAAAACTAATATGAGTGACTATCAATGAACATTTTATACAGTATTCACTGGAGCAGGCGGTGAAGCGATTGTGAGAGTGTCTCATTCGCGATGATGCCAAGAACCTAGTTAAACTCGAACTGAGGTACCAAATTGAAGCGTGACTGATATACCCGTATCGGTGGTCCTTGAAAGGGGATTTCTGTATATCATTTCTATGATGACACTTAGCACAACAACTGAGAAACACATAAATGGCTTTGAATGTAAATGCTACAGAAGATTTCTTCAAATATCAGACACAAAAAAGAACAAATATATCTATACTACAAGAACTTAATATTGAAGAAGGATGGCTAGTAAAGAGGATTAAAGAGAGAAAACTTAAATATTTTGGAGACATCATGATAATCTAGAGAAGACCATCTTGGAAGAGTACATAATGAAGACCAAGGCAAAAATGGCTGCAAGACATCATTGATAATCTGTAAATGGATGCAGCAGCTGCAGGGCATCTTGCTTACAACCGAGAGACCTACAGGAGAGCTGTTAGGGATGGAAAAGTTCCACAAAGGACATGAAAATGACTGACTGATGGTAAAAGAACTGACTTGACGAAATATCTACCATAAAAATACACAATAAACCAGTCAGGATACATTAATTCAGCTAAATGTATGGCCATTTGTTTGTGTTGATAATGGAGCATTCAATGTTAAACCTGGGGAAACAATATGGAGCAAGTGCTTTGTCCATGTTCAACCAATTACCTCTTGACTCGATTACAAGAGAAAGAGCAAGATTCATGTTTGAAAATGAAGGGGAGTTGCAAGGGATCCCAGAGGTTAAAGTGATCTTCTTACATCTCTCCCATGCTGTTATATGTCACATAGGGCTCACATGGTAGGTCACCAAATTTTCCTGTTTTTGGAGAGCTTTTCAACCTCATCAAGGGATTTTATGCCCACTGAAATGGCCTTTCTTAACAATGTCCTCTTTAGTAAAGTGATCAGCCTCCCCATATTATATGGGAAAGTCCTATATTTTAAAGATCTGTCTCAGAAATCATACTACTTTGGTTGGGATGTTTCAATGTCCCCTATTTTGAAACACACATCCCACATTCTCATTTTTGATTGCCATATGTTTGGAAACAGCTAGAAATTTGAACTGTCTTAGTGGAAATGTTGCTATTTTGAAGAAAATTCACTCAGCAAATAAGATTAAGACTGGCACATGTGTTAAGTAGAGTTATAAACTTTGCCTACTGATTAAAATTTGGGGTTAAAACTTACATATGTTGAAAAAAAAAAAAATGCATACACCTACCTAACTGTCAGAAGGACTGACAAGTGCATCATATACTTTTCATTTAAATCTATCTCATTTGTTTGATACATCTGAGTTCCATCTCAACATGAAATTTCACTTAAAAGTATTCACGGTAATCAGTTTCTTCTCACTGTGAGCAGAATAATTGGTGTAGGGAATGTGTTTTTGTCATTTAAACGTAAAGAAATTTTGAAGTGAAATCCCGAAAAACAAATATGAATGCAGCTTTTTTAAATAAAAGAATCTGGGGTATACAAATGTGGTTCATAAGAAGGATGTTGACGGTACCATGGACAGCTAAGAAAACCAATGAAGAAGTCTTAAGAGAGGCTGCAGTTAAAAGGCAAATTACAGCAAAGATCAGACAAGCGAGATTTGTAAGACATTTCCTGAGAAGACGAAAATTGGAACACATTGTGGCAACTGGAAAAATTGTAGAAGAAGAAACAGAGGAAGACAAAGAGATAAGTTACTGGATGGGCTGTCAGTGTGGCTAGGAAGAAAGTCACTGGTGAATCTCATTATCAAGTCTAAAGACAGGGAATTGTGGAGAGAAATGATTACCCACGCCACGGCACTTGATTGATTGGGATATACAAATTAGCAGACAACATACAAAAAAGTAAACATATAAACAAACAATCATGGCTAACAGAAAACCATTAACCATTCATTTTATAAACAGAACATGAACACCTATAGTTGACATTCAAATAATTCACACTAAACATTAATTCTCATATAGCTCAGAAACATATACAGATGTTGAAATGAACATACACCAGTCATAAATAAATATCCCCAGCTTACCCTTGAAGTTCAGCATAGTGAACCATTAGGAAAACCTCAGACACACCTGCACGTAACAAAACTGCAGAAAGTAACTCCTCAACTCACATCGGGTACTACAACAGTTCTCACACATATCAAACAACATCTGTCAATCTATACTACATTAAGGAAAACTGAGATCAAACGTGAAGCCACAGCTGAATATTCATACAAAAGCTGAATGTAAATGCCATAATAATAGCAATAATACACTAAAGGTAAGAAATCTTATCTTATATCATATACCCTTCCAGTGCCATTAAACATCATATAGGGCTCGCAAGGTAGTTTGGCAAGTTTTCCTGTTTTCGGCGAGCTTTTCAACCTCATCAAGGGATTTTATGCCTATTTGGCCTCTCTTAACAATGTCCTCTTTCACATGGTCTGCCTCTTTTTCTTCGGCCTGTTGTATTCCACTTGATAGCTTGCTTTGGAATTCTCTGATTGTTTCTTCTTCAATGTAAGAAATGAATTCCATTAAATCAGGAATCTTAAGAACACACAGAAATAAATGACAGGAAGAAAAGTAACAGATCAAATATTTCAGAATACTTGCTCATGCCTTAAAAGTATTTATTAGTTATGATTATGAGTTTTTTTTTTGGGAAGGGGGGAAGGGGAAGGGAAGAATAACATTATTTTATTCACATTGTATTATATATAAAAGAACTCATTTTAACTGACAGTGTCAAGAATGATTTCCAACAGGCTTTTCACTTTCCACACAGACAATTACAGCAGACACCTGTAAGACTCTGAAACAAAGTCAAGACTTTCAGCAGATGAGCAAGAAACAAATCTTTATCCATAGATATAAAATGTTTGCCAGGTGAACAAAAAAATAATGCTATCATTTAAGAATAAGTTGGGGGCGAAGATGCTGTCTGATCAGGTAATCAGCAACTCATAGCTGATCTGCTAGCTTCAGGGCTAGCAAACTATAGCTGACCAAGACCCTGTCCCACCTCTCCGTTGGTATCCCAGTAACAGACACAGCTTCGTTAACGGGGCAGGGATCGCCATAGTCCCCGTGGTAGTGGAGTCTGTTAAAGAAGCATTGCACACCCCTTGCTTTTTTAGCTGTACTCCAGGACTGAAAAAACAGCTGCCACAACAGCTCCCACGCCAACACGATGCTGTGCCTTAACACCTCTACAGCATCGGCGGCAAAGAACACCAGCTGGCAGTTACAGAGAGATAGCACAGGACAAGGCAAGACAAGTTAAGAATAAGTTGGAAAATGAGTGGTAACTCACACACCTCATAAACACGACACAGTTTATGACATAATAAAGAGCTGAGTAAACAGGATCATGGAAGACCACAGAAAACTCAATTCCTCTTTAAATCTGTAATAAACTTAGTCTGCAGGTCAGCTTATGAAAGATTGTGGTAAATGGTTATAAAATGTCTAAAATGAAATGTCATTAATTTACATGGTTAAGTAAAGTTGGAACACCGTAACAGAGAAAAAGACAATGAAGGATGACGTTATATGGAGAAAATGATGAACATTCAAAAAAGAAAGAAAAAAAAATGCAGTAAATGTAAAGAGCAGGCCCAAGACCAATTCACTTTTAGAGCCTTTTCCACTATCACATCTGCACCCGAGTTCAACACAATTTGACTATGATGACAAGGACAATGAAGATAATACAACACGTGAGGCAGTCACTGAACATATAATTCAGAGAATAACAAGTAACAGATATTTATGGAGAGGCATATCTCGCTACATGTTCTTAGAAAAAGTGGAATCACTTTTGTAACACGATAGAAGAAAACAACCGGGTGAGGTTATCTTCAGTTACACGGAATATGTTGACAGTTTATTATAATCAAGATGAGTTGACTAGTCTGAAGCTGATGAGTTCATGGTGTCAGAATACTGCTGATGACATAATTTTCTTCTTGTAGGCAGCAACCAGTCTGTCAAAGTTGTCAATGCCCTCCTTTTTCGAAGTCTGAAGAAAGAAGAGGAAGAAAAAAAAACAATGAACACTCCAGAATTTCACTGACGTTTGATTAGCCACCCCCCCCCCCCACTCCAACTGTTAGTATTTCTTCTGTATGTTCATGAGAATCATGGGATTACAGTGACTGTCAACTTATTAAAAGAATAATGTTGTCATATCTTCTTCAGAATTCAGCACAACAACATATGCCTTTTCTAGACTTCTTATAGTCTGCAAATGAACCCTAGTTTTTCTGCAAAGCTTCCAAGGCTTGGACAGGCTTGCTTCAAGTCTTCAAAGTCAATGCACTCCTGCAGTATATGGTCAGAAATCTGAAGAAGTTTGCAGTGATACATCTCAATGTATGCAAAATTACTATGTCTTTATTGACAGCTTGACCGGTTTACTTGCTACGTTTGACAGTAAACAACAATACTGCCTGTCGCTGCACAAGTCACCATTTTGTTAGTGGTGCGGGAGAGTAAGCTTGGGCAGAAAGGGGCCTTAACTTGTTTACTAAAGGTGAACTTTTTTGCTACACATCTTCTGTAATTCTACTAGATTTCTAGATACACACATCTCATGGTTCCCTTCTGGCTACAGGGAAAGGGAGATCAGAGTTATATGAAAAAGGAAACTTCTCAATCCTCAGATGAAGAAGGAAACACAATAAACAAAATAATGCCTGGCAACTTCCACAAACAGCTAAAACCTACATGCTTACAAACACAAACAAAAGATAAAACAAGTCATTTTTACCCCTCACATAAAAAAAATGAAGTTTGAATACTGATAAAAGCAGATTTAAATAATTACACCGTTCTTTTGTACCATGCTGACCATCAGTAATCATGCTAGGATTTTTAAAAACCGGTACAGCTGTAACCATCTTTCACCTTGCATGAAGGACTTCCTGAAATACTGGTTTTCTCAATACAACCACCTTATGCTGCACTTCTTGTTTAACTCTTTCCGTGCTGGAGGAAGAAACACGGACATGTTGTGGAGTGCCAGAGTAAAAACGCGGGTCTTGATATGTTAGGGGGTATAGTTATAAAATGGAATGGAAAACAGTAT
Source organism: Achatina immaculata (assembly GCA_009760885.1). Classification (NCBI taxonomy): domain Eukaryota; kingdom Metazoa; phylum Mollusca; class Gastropoda; order Stylommatophora; family Achatinidae; genus Lissachatina; species Lissachatina immaculata. Next base: position 38,171,262 of record CM019701.1, on the reverse strand, counting down.
TTCCGTGTAATTTTGTATACTTAATATGTTTCAAAGTATAGCTAAATGAATGAAAATTTCATAAATGCAGAGTTTTTTAGGAAAAAAGAAGTAATGTGATATTTTTAGACACTGATTGTGGCCAGTTCACCATCGGCGAGGTCTAGATCTGCACTACTTACCATCTGAGATGTGTAGATCTACTTGTCGATCTCGTATTGTGATTCTGTGTTGCATTCTCGCTGAATGAATGTCTGAACTAACATCCTAACTACTCCAGTCATCTAAATATGTTTAGATCTACTTGGAATACATTCAAGAGCAGTGGTGTGGTCACAGGCAATGTCCATACTCCTATCTACATCATCAAAAATTGAAAAATTTCCACGTTTCTCGTCCTTTTTCTCCCTCGGCATCGTTTGTAACTAGGCACTCTTTCACCATTTTGAAAAGTGTCACTGGAATCGTGGATGAAATATGTACAATCTAAATGTTATACCGGTTGTTTTATTGAAACAAACAATGATCATTATAATGACCATTGGCACATATCGGGTATACCGGAAGCGTCATTAAAGTGACCAAAGGCACCGAAAGAGTTAAAATGTAAAATTAAACACCACACTTTACAAGTATCACTGGGAATTAAATGTTTGTATGAAGTTATTATCTTATATTTGCAGCAAAATTTAATTTTTACAAAAAATGTTCACATGCTAAACCAAAGTCAAACTGGCTGATTCTCCTCTATACAAACTGAGCACTGTCATCCTACTGGTCAATTATCCTCCAACTGATTTCACTGGTTGCTTTTTACTTGGTTTTTAGTAATATAAACCAGTTAGTAACAGATGACCTCCGAAAGTTTCATTTTTCTATTTTTCATCAATAATTTACTGGTAATTGCCAGTTGGTGACTTGTTTAGCTGAGTGGTTTGGTGCTCGGTTTACTAATCTGGTGGTACCAGGTTTAGTCCCAGCAGTGGGATTTTTTATGGCACACATTGAAAAAGGCCCCTGCTTTCACCCTGCCTCTAAAAATGGGTACCAGATAAATCTGGAAAGGTAAAGCAGCCACATCACACTTTCATGTGCCAAAGGTCATGGAAAATATGGGCCTAACACCATATTCCCCAATGTGCCTTAATGGCATGGAAACAGGAATTAAAAAAAAAATATCTGGCAGTTAACATGATCACTGCTGACCATAACTGAAACTTGATTTCTTTTTACATGAAACAGGTTATTTTGTAGTAAACCCTGCAAACAATGTATTAGTTTGAAATCAATGTTTTCCCAGGACATACACATCTTACATCCTTCCCATGCCGTTAAACGTCACATAGGGCTCGCACAGTTGTTTTCCAAGCTTTCCTGTTCTTGGTGAGTCTATCAACTTCATCAAGGGATGTTATGCCCACTAATCTGGCTTCTCTTAACAATGTCCTCTTTAAAGTTTCACATGGTCAACCTCTTTTTCTTCAGCCTGTTGTGGTCCACTTGATAGGTTGTTTAGGTATTCTCTGATGGTTTCTTCTCATCACATGGCCTACATAGGTCCATCTTCTTTTTCTGATCACCCATGAGACAGGGTGTTGTTTGGTCATCTGTCTTATCTCTGCGTTGTTCTTGAATTCATTCCACTTTATACCAAGTATTTTCCTTAGGCATTTGTTTTCAAAAGAGTCTAATTTCTTGCCTATTTCTTTGGTTGATTTCCAGTTTTTTCATGCATAAATGAGAGTGGATATCACATTTGAATTGATAGTTTTTCTCAAGATTTCTGAAGGGCAATGCTGCTTTTGCATTTCTAATTCTAATTTTCTTCCTGGTGTCACCATCCTGGTCTATGTAGCTGCCAAGGTATGCAAATTGGTTTACTTCATCAACAACTGTTCCTTCTACGTATATATTTCCTTCTTGATTAATGAGAAGTTTCATTATTTTTATTTTGTCTTTGTTAATTTCAAGTTCTATTTTGCTAGGCAAGGAAGACAGGGAATCTGTTTTTTCCAGCATCGATTTCACATTGTCACTGATAAGAGTTATGTCATCTGCAAAATCTAGATCTTCTATTTGGGTCCCATGTACCCAATCAATGCCGGTTTTACCTGTACAGCATCTTTTCATTATAAATTCTATGGCAATTCCAAAAAGTAATGGAGATAGTATGCTTCCTTGTTTCACGCCTGTTTCAATCTGAAACCATTCGCTCATTCCTTCTTCTATTTTGACTGCACAAACATATCCGTTGTAGAGATCTCTAATGATGCTGACAATTTTAGATAGTATTCCATATAGTCTTAAAATTCTCCACAGTGAATCTCTGTGTATGCTGTCAGATGCTTTTTTAAAGTCTATGAAGTTCAGGATTAATGGTTTCTGCTTTTCAATATGTTCTTCAAGTATTATTCCTAGAGTAAAGATCTGGTCGAGACAGCTTCTCCCTTTTCAGAATCCTGCCTGTTCTTCTCTCATTGCAGTATTCACTACATCCTTAATTCTATTCAGAATCACTTTACAAAACACCTTTGACACAACTGATAGTAAGGTTACACCCCTCCAGTTATTGCAGTCACTGAGGTTGCCTTTTTTGGGTATTTTAACTGTTCCCTTTTTCCATGTGGAAGGGACTTTTTCTTCTTTCCAAATTTTATTAAATATTCTTTGTAGTTGGGTCATGTTGTCATTGTTAATAGCTTTTAACATCTTGACGGTTATTTCATCTTCACCTGCAGCTTTGTTGTTAGCCATTAGATTCACTGCTGTTTCAATTTCATTCAGTGTAACTTCATCTGAGTTGACATTTAGTTGTGGGACTGGTAAATCGGTTTCAAGATTTATTAATTCATTTGGGTGTGGTCGATTAAGTATTTCTTGGAAATGTTCGGCCCATCTTTGTTTTTGGTCTTTACTTGATGTTAATAGGTTGCCTGTTTTGCTAAAGACTCGTCTTTCTCTGGAGGTAATAGCATCTGTTAGCTTCTTCTGTATGTTATATAGAGTTTTGCTGTCTCACGTTTTTGCTGCATTTTCTGGCTTCTTTTGCCATATTGTCCATATATTCTCTTTTGTCTCTTTTTGCGGAACTTTTTACTTTATTATACATCAAGGTCACCAACTCTGAATGCCATTGAAAATGATCAAAAATTCATTGGACATACACAGCAGCTACTTATTTGAAACATGACCATGGTAAATAGTTCCAAGAGTTTTCTACCATCTTCTTTAAATATCCATTGTTTTGTACAGGACACCGATTTGTTGGAAATTACTTGACATGAAAAAGATTTCTCTGATTTGGTTTACAACCTGTTACATGGTTATTTCACTAACCTTCATCTTCACTGATCTTTCCTTCACAGTTTTCTGTCTCTGTGGCTGCTGCTGTCTGTTGGTCACACCAAGTTTATTCTTCCCTCCTTTGTTTTGTTGGCTGGGTCGTGGTTTGTGGCGTTGTTTGGGACCTGAATGTGATGGCAAACCTAAAGGACCCTAAAGAAACATTACATTAGACATCCCATCAGCATAGAGGACACTGATATGATAAACTGCAAGCTACAATTTACAAAATGTGTGGCATCAAAATTTATAAACCATTACACGGATATCATACTAAGTGCAATATACGAGGGTTGATTGATAAATTCTCAGCATAAGGTACAACGGATTATTTGTGGACAGCTTTTTGGGGTTATTTCTCAACACAGTCTCCTTGCAAGTTTATGCACTTAGTCCAGTGATCCTGAAGCATATGGATCCCTTCTTTGTAAAAGTCACCATCTTGTTCCAGTAGAAAATGGTCTATAACATGAAGGACATCATCATCTGAAGCAAATCTGCGACCACTGAGCTCCTTTTTGAGTTTGGTAAACAGGTAATAGTCCGAAGGGGCCAAATATGGGGAATAAGGAAGATGTTCAAGAAGCTGGAAACCGCATTCATGAATGGCCCAACTCAGCAGCAATGTACTGCTCAGTTAGTCATTGATCCTCCATTATCATGTCATGGATTCTGCTGGTGGTTTCATTGATGGTTACCGTCCTTGGTCGTCCTGGACAGGGATCATCATCCAGACTCTCCCTTCCATGTTTAAACTGAGCTGCCCATTTCTTCACTTTGCTGTAAGAAGGGGCACTCTCCCCTAGAGTCTCCACCATATCCTCATGGATCTCCTTCGAAGATAAGCTTTTGATGCAGAGGTAGCAAATGACTGCTCGATGAGAAATTGTATCCATTTTCTCAATCTCTGCCACCCCTTACCACTTTAGTAGCCTGTAAAAAAAAATTGGTTGCAGTTAATTTCTTGAAACTTTGCGTTTAATCTTACATTAACCTGATCTACAAATGCACCTAAAATCAACTGTGTGTTTCAAGTATTTGTACCTTATGCCGAGAACTTATCAATCACCCCTCGTATAAACCACTGTAAACATAAAGTAAACCACCGCCTACAACTCAAAAGACAATTAAAAAGAAATCAAATGTCAGCATTTCTGTATATTTATTGGTATGGCAGAAAATAGTTAAATATTCACACTTATTACCTAGGCACATCAATCTTTGAATAATGTAAACGGAACAAAACATGAATGATCACATTTAATCACTATGCAACGCAAAACCTTTTCTGCAATGTAAGTTTATGAACTTTTAACTATTCAAACAACTGTAGCATTCTGATTGTCTTTGAGCCCTGCCAATTTATCCAACACATACAAGAACTTGAATGTGCCTTGAAAACAACAAAAGCAAAGTTAAGCCACACAAAAAACAAAAACAAAAAAAAACAAAAAACGACATTTCAACCTACTTTGTGTAAAGATCGTGCTACTCTGTCTTGCTCCTTCTTGCTATCCAGCACATTCTTCTCCCACTTCTTTTGATACTTTTTCTTTTTCTTCTGCTTTTTGCCTTCAGCATCTGTTGATATGTTGGTGCCTTGGGACTCCAAGGCTTTCTGTTTCAGTTTAGCCTAAGAAAGAATAAATGAACCCAAAAGTTACAATGCTACAATATTTTATGAACAGAAAAAAGGATAAAAGAACAGAGACGGAAAAAAAAGAGAGAAATTATTTAAAAAAAACAAAACAACCTCACTCTATTATTATGCATATTTTAAGAGAATAAAATACTGAAAACCACACGGGGGGACAAGATCAGAACACAATAGCAGGATGACAACAATGGTACACTTGGAAGGACAGCATCAAAAGGTAGACAAGAGACAGAATGACTTGATGCATCACCAAGACAAGAGGCCAAGCAAGCTGAAGGTCTACTGTAGACAATTCTCACTGGGCGGCTAACATAAAATGATGATTATTGACATAACTATATTACTCCTTTTCAAAATAAATAAGATATTTAGTCATGTATTTTGCATTCAATCATGTTCTACTTATTATGCATTTCTAAAGTCACAAAAAGAAAAATTATATCACAGAAAATGATATGTTACTAAAATCAAAATTTAATAAACCCATCATAATGAATCAAATTTATTACTTGAGACAAAACAAGTGTGGAAATGGCTTCTGATTTCAGACTCACCTGAGATTTTTCTAATCGCTTTTGTTTTGCTTTCAGAGCATTTATGTTCTCTAAGGAAAACTCCACTATCAGCCTCTGTCAGGAAAGAAACAAGCTTTAAAAGATGTACATATATACAGCACAAAACATCTGCTCTGTGGAAAAATTAAACTGATAAATTAATTAACAAGCACAGTGAAAGAATATTCTCTATGTGGTTAAAATCTGTCAGTATCAGGTATGTATATACCATAAAAAACTGAGATATTATTGACAGAATGATGGAGGATGGAAGGAAAGGAGAGGAACAAGAATAAAACAGTAACACACAAGTGACACACCAGCATCAGTATTGGCGCACCACAGCTGACCAAGATCCTGTCCCACCCTTCCGTTGGTTACCCCGGAATATCAGGCCCAGCCTGGCTAACAGGCCAGAGATCGCCACAGTCCTCTGGAGGAAACAGAGTCTGCCAAATAAGTATTGTATACCCCCTGCTTGTTATTTCCACTCGGAGGCTGGAATATTTCGTTATTAATGTTCAGTCTCTTGGTGAATATTTAGCTGCTGTAAATGTGCTCTGACATAATGCTGCATTCCAACACCTTCACCACACTGGCTACAGAGAACATCAAACTTGCAGTTCCAGGGAGACAGAAGAAGAAGAAAATTCTAGAGTGACTTGTTTTTCCCTCAGGGAATATTCCCACACCAGTTCCAAAAAGCTGCCTTCCCAGCAAGTTCCATCACCACTGGCAACTTGTCAGTCTCCACTCTGTTGGTCAGCATGTCAACTCTTCCTCATTCATAAGACCACTGAAACCATGCCTGCTTCAAAGCAGTTTTTGAGTCTGCCACAAAATTATAATTTTCTAATGAAGTAACTCATAGAAAAAAAACAAGCCACTTAGACTAAAGCATCAAGGATGTACTCACCTTCTTGTCCCCAAAAATGTCTGGATTGTTGTTCAGATTTCTCATTGCACTCAGGGCATGTTCATGTTCAGTAAATGCACAAAAAGCATAGCCCCTGGACTTGCCAACCCCCTGACTGTTCAGCCTGTTCAAGTCTCTCATGACTCGACACTGGGGGCAGAAAAATGCTTCAGTTTTATCTCAGCAACATTTAAGAATAAAAGCCCACTACTGAATAATATTTGCAGATATAAATAGCTCAAGCTGTGGATCTCTGTAAACTCAGCAAAAGAAAAAAGGGCAGCAATCCCACTGGAGTTTCCAAAACAAAGAAATAAATAAAACTTCTTTCCCAGCATGGATATCTTCCTTAAGTTGTAGCTCGACTTTTTAAATTTAAAAGTATTTAGAGCCGTCACTGCTTATGCTACAAGTAGAAAAACAAATAATCCATTTTTATTTTAAACACAAAAAAAAAGAGTGATAATGCCATAGTGAAATGTTTCTGGACTATATGAGTTCTTTGCCAACGAAACTATTTTCTTTCTTTTGTGTTTTTTAAAGACATTGAAAAGCCCAAGTCTGGCCCCAATAAATGCATGAAGAACTCCAGTCAACAATGTGATTCGTGGAAGCAAATTATTTCTTTATCTAAATCACTTAGAATTGGAAACTGAATCAGCTAAAAAAAAAAAGTTCTGGCAACCATTTTACTGTGATAATCTGGAAACAGAAAACATATCTTAAAACTTACAAGAGTCGTTTCTATATGCAAATGAAAGTGAATGAAAAAGATAAGAAAACAGCACACGCGAATCACCATGAATTCTCACCTCCACTAGTTTAGCCTCTTTAGCTTCCGCTGCTTTGATCACGATTCCTCTCAGCCTTTGGTCCGTTACAGTTGGTGGGATGTTATGAATGCATAAACGGGTGGAAGAAACAAAAACATTCTGGTCCTTCAGTTTTCTCCTCTTTGCTGCATCTATCTGTTAATTATCCAATGAAATAAAATAACCAGATTATCAAGGGACTCTTTGTATCTTTTGTGACGCGTCCTGCGTGGTTTTTGTACCCCTCAGGAGGCCATTCACCGCTCAGTGTGATGATAGTTTGTAGCTCTCTATTTCTGAAGATAATCAAAGTATACTTAAAACCAGCAATTGGACTTCCTTCCGGAATCCATTTGTCAACACGAGGCACAAGTTTCAGCTGAATTCAAAGCAGCTGTGTGTTAATTTAACGAGTTTATCGTCGCTAGGTTTCTGCTTATCAACAAATATGGCTTCCACTGGTAGTTTATTTCGTCCAGAGCAGCGTATTTCTGCATCACAAGCTCAAAATTTAATTTAAAAATGTCTAGACTGCAGTGAAGAGAATGCAGTAGTAGAGATTTTGAATTTTTGGATCCACATGGTGCTGATTCAAAGGATGAGGATGGTTTTTTTTTTGCTCCAGCAGCAAAATGTGCTAGAAGGGTAGCTGGTGATACTACTTCACAGCTTTTTGCTAGTACTAGCTGTAATATCACAGTAAGTAATGCTGGAGATTGTGCAATTTAACAAATTAAATGTTGTAGAATGCTTCAAATTAAAAAAAAAAACAACACAATGGCCTGTTTTCTGGTAAATATTAGTCACTGCCTGCCCACATGTTTTCATGTAAATATTACCTCCCACTTGGTGTTTTTAGTTTATTGTAAATGCACAATTAGTGTATGTTTTCATGTAAATTTTGTAGGATATGTGAAGAAAAGCTGTTTATGTACATTGTGATTCATTTTGGAAACATTGGACTAACTACAGTGGATTAACTTGATGGGTAAGTGAAAAAACATTGTTCCAATTTCTTTATTTTCCATTCTTTCTTCTCAGTTCTTAGCTCTTTTTTCTGTTGTATTCTTATAACATACTAACAATTTTATTAAAAAAAAACAAAATACATTTTTTCTTGTTTAAACTAATGTATAATATATCATACTACAAATCAGATTATGCCTCTGTCATTCTTTTAAATGTGACAACCATCCCATTCCACATTGTGAAATTTACCCTCCTTGGTATTTTGAGGGAAAAACTCCCAGTATGCAAAGAGTTAAGTTGATTATCTGGTCAAAGTTAATATAGTGACCACACAACAGCAGGAAAATGGCCAAGTTTTAAAACCATTATTCTCTCTTTATTAAGAAACTCCTGCACTTGGCACTAGAGAATGACACTAAAAAAAAAAAACACTCATCATCATCTTCATAATTTTGAAAACAGAGTAAAGAATGTGGTCCCACAGCATTTGGAACAAGAAGAAAAATCTGTGTGTGTTCCTCACGGGAGCCATACACCAAAGTTTACAAATATGACAGTCACTATATGAATAATGTGGGGGGGAGGGGAACATTTTCAAATAATTAACTACCTCTCCCCCCCACCCCCCATACAACTGTGTTAAGAACACACTTATCTTAACACAGTCTTTGTCAGACAGGGAACATAAATTTGTTTGCTTAAAAACTCTGACCTACTTCTGTAGCCCAGAAACCCACAGCAACCAACACTAATTGTAATTGTTATATCTGTAAAGTGTAATGTCAGGTTGGTGGACAGGTGGGGACATGGAGATTGCTGGCAGGGATGAGGAAAATCTGGTGTGAAACCAATGAATCCAGGATGTGACAAGAATAAAGGTCTTTACAACAATGGCTATCAGAATTAGGTAAACAAAACAAAGCCAGAAGACTATAGGTGGCACTGAATGGATATCGTTGAAGCACTCATTGGATTTCTCATCCCAAAGTCGGAGTATCTCTGTGGAATTGACTCAAAGCCGTCTGGATCTGACGTGGAGAAGGAACCATCAGAGGCTGGAAAACAAAGTTTTGGCCAGGCCAGCTTACACCAGTCTTCAAGGCAGTCCAAGCAAGACCACAGTCTGCCCTAGCAAGGAAAGATGCTGAAGTCAGAAGTACCCAGCCAAAAGCCGCATCGCAAAAATCAGGGCACCAAGCATCATCGCCAGTGTGCGTACAAAGAAGAAAACTACCGTACCAATGTAAAAACGGCTCAACAATAAATACACCACATCAAAATAAATCTTCTAACTTGCCTAGACAAACCACGTGAAGGTAAAACATTAAGAAACTTCCATCTCTAACCTTCATTCTTTTTGCCATATCTGCAGCAGGAACATCTTTAGCTGCCGCAGTTCCAGCACGGATCACTGGAGAAAAAAAAACATAATACATGAAGCAACTATAATAACTGTTCAGCATTATTTGTGTTCAACACCATTATAATTTATTGTATAGTATTATATGTTCACAACAGGATGGATAGAGCAGGCTGGAGAATGAAATGATATACTCAGTAAGTTTTCAGGACTGTGAAGGTAATGACAGGGTAAAGCAATCTGAACTGCCATTCAAAGATCTGTGATAAAAGCATGTAACCAACAGATTTAAATGGTTGACAAAGAGGATGGATGTTAGAAGTGAAAGTAATTTATCAGGTAGAAAGGTACTATCAGACTATCTTACTACAATTAAGAACTGGTCACTGCAGATACTGCACCACTTCTACCACCTCACAGTATCCTACACAGATGAATGCTCTTGGAAGTTGAGTACAGATTCAGGAAAGTTCAATGTTCAACTAAAACTGGCACTGCAGTCTGGCTAGAAATTAGACTGAAGCTGTGGGTCTGCCATGACAAACCTGGCTATGAGGTCTGGTCTAGATGTCAGACCTGGCTATGAGGTCTGGTCTAGATGTCAGACCTGGCTATGAGGTCTGGTCTAGATGTCAGACCTGGCTATGAGGTCTGGTCTAGATGTCAGACCTGGCTATGAGGTCTGGTCTAGATATCAGACAGAAGTCTTGAAGACACTGGTGTACAGATTTAGCATGATGACCTAGCACTTACATACAGAATAAAAACAAAATTGTTTAAAGATTTTTATGTGAAAATCAATGTCCCTTAATACACAGACAGTAGTGCATACAGTGTATTCTGATGTGCCATGGCTGCCTTTCCAAGATTATATTCATCTGAGGCCTAATGAAATCAAATGAGGGCATGTCTCCTTTATGGGAACTGAGAGAAAAATACAACTATATTATGCTTTTCTGATTATCTTCCTCTTACTGTGGACTTCTAGTCTCTTAAGCAGGTAAGAAACTGAAAGAAGTCACCAAGTTTTATAAGAAATGCTACTGTGATTTTTTTTTAAAAATTTCATAATAGCCGAACATGCTGCCTTCCCACTGAGCTCCACTACCACAGGGAACTCTATTAAGAGTTCCAATACTTGTGAGAAATTTCAGTACTTAGTGGTCAGGAAGCAGAAATGTTAACGACCAAAACACTTGTCAACAGTGAACAAAATAATATGTTATCCACCAATACACTTGTCAACAGTGAACAAAATAATATGTTATCCACCAAAACACTTGTCAACAATGATCAAAATAATATGTTATCCACCAATACACTCATCAACAATGATCAAAATAATACGTTATCCACCAATACACTCGTCAACAATGACCAAAATAATACGTTATCCACCAATACACTTGTCAACAATGATCAAAATAATATGTTATTCACCAAAACACTTGTCAACAATGATCAAAATAACATGTTATCCACCAATACACTTGTCAACAATGATCAAAATAACATGTTATCCACCAATACACTTGTCAACAATGATCAAAATAATATGTTATCCACCAATACACTTGTCAACAAATATCAAAATAATATGTTATCCACCAATACACTTGTCAACAGTGAACAAAATAATGTTATCCACCAATAAACTTGTCAACAGTGATCAAAATAATATGTTATCCACCAATACACTCATCAACAATGATCAAAATAATATGTTATCCACCAATACACTCGTCAACAATGACCAAAATAATATGTTATCCACCAATACACTTGTCAACAATGATCAAAATAATGTTATCCACCAATAAACTTGTCAACAGTGAACAAAATAATATACAACAGCAAAAAATATCATCAGTTCCATTAATTTTCAACACAGGTGTTTCCAAACCGTCTACAAATGACTGTGGGATAATATCAATATCATTTAACTTACTGCCTTCCCTGGCCAAAAACAGATTCCTGGAATCTTTCTGTTCCTTCTTCTTGTCCTTCTGTTGAGCAAAATCTCCCACCTGTTGTTTGTTGACTGCCAAGGTAACTAACAGATTTCTGCCTCCAAGAGATAGTGATGACTCCTCCTTGTTTACAGATTTCAGAAAAACATTAGAAAAAAAAAACATGAAGACCAAAACACTTCCAATACTTTTCAAACTATATTTTAAAAGACAATTCAAATTTAACTGTAATGATATTAATAATGTTGATATAGCCTACGAATTAGTCTGACATGAAATAACAAATTTTTAAAAGGTGAAGAACTGGGGATGCAGACCTATCTGATATTCTGTCCTTCATTATACAACTTTCTCTCTATTCCAGACATACTATATTAGTTAGTAAAAATACATTAAGATTATAAACAAACATAATTAAAATTTAAATAACAAAACTAAAACAACAAAACATGTATGTTTCATTCTTATTCACAAGCTCAACACATGAAGCTACTACACATATGTAACAAAGTTATTCTTGTAGTCTCACACATTAATGGATATCTACCAAACAACTATACAGCAAGAGAATTCACTTTAAAATCACTTACAATCTGCTTCCCCTGGGAACAACTGTGTTGAGAGCACACTTATCTTAACATAGTGTTTGTGAGACAGGGAACATAGATCTGTTTGCTTAAAAACTCTGACCTACCTCTGTAGCCCAGAAACTTGTAGCAAATCAACACTAATTGTAATTGTTATTTTTGCAAAATGTAATGTCAGGTTGGTGGACAGATGGGGACATGGGGATCTCTGGCGGGGATGAGGGAAGTCTGGTGTGAAACCAATGAATCCAGGACGTGACAAGCCTATGGGTCTTTACAACAATGGCTATCAGAATGATGTAAACAAAACAGAGCCAGTAGACTATGGGTGGCGGGGAATGGATATCGTTGAAGCACTCATCAGATTCCTCATCTCAAAGTCAGAGTGTCTTTGTGGAACTGTCTCAAACCATCTGACATGGAGAAGGGGCTTAAGTACAGCCACCGGGGGCTGGAAAACAAAGTTTTGGCCAGGCCAGCCACACTGTCTTCATGGCAGTCCGAGCAAGACCACAGTCTGCCCTAGCAAGGAAAGGTGCTGAAGTCGGAGTTACCCAGCCAAAAGGCGCATCGCAAAAATCAGGGTAACACGCATTATCGCTAATGAAATGTCTCTATCTGCAGTTTTCAAACATGGTGCTCGCCCTGTGAAGACTAACCAGGCAGGTGCAGTGCCGGGCCCCCTGCCTCGAAAGGGTCCACCCAATGCTACTGGAGGTCCTCTCAGTTCGTCTTGTGGAGTCAGGAGACATGAGAGTAGAGCTACTGGCCAAAAAATACAACAGAAGAAAACAGCCAAAAAGCAAGAGCTTAAAATAATGCAGTGGAATGCTGAGGGTGTCAGCAGTGTTAGAGATGGCTATAGCAAAAAGGTTGAACTTACAATCTGCAACTGAAAGAGGAATTTCAAGTAATGTGGAAAGTTTATGAATCAAAGAAGTAAATTGGTATCAATAAAGATATTGGAAAAGTTTGAAGTTGTAGGAAGGAACATAGCTTCTACTTTTTATGTAAGATGGAAGGGTATCTAAAGGTGAGCAGCAGAGTAAACAATGCTTAAATAGATCAAGTGTAGATTTCGGAGAACATAACTATCTACACTTTGATTGGGAACATGAACAGATGGAATAAATGGAATTCAAGAACACAAAAAAAAAAAAAAAAACTTTCACAAGTAATCAAAAAAATCAAAATAGCTGATAATTTAAAGACAGACGTTAAAATCCCATACCCCCTTTGTGGAAGTTTCCAAACATGAATTAGCAGCCTCTTTCGACTGGAACTGTACAAAAGCTGATCCTGTTAAAGAGAAACACATGGCAACAAGAAATAAACTTGCTCTGCCACTTGTGCTGTGTCAGTAAAAACTTGTGTGTTCATGACTTAACAAAATGTTGAGATTAACTCCCCATCATTACAGTTTAACTGAAATCAATCTGATAACCTTAATTAGAAAATTACTCACTCATCACAGTATATCTATTGTAAGCAAGAAAGCTGACTTAAAGACTATACTTATGATGAGCACAAAACATGAGCACCATCATGAATCATGTGGAAACCTACCTACCATAACTTTGTAAAACTGACAACAAAAATGTGAAAATATTACTCTCTTCTGCTCCCTTCATAATCGCAGACTAGGACACAAATATAGAATCTGAGCAGACTAGGACACAAATATAGAATCTGAGCAGACTAGGACACAAATATAGAATCTGAGCAGACTAGGATACAAATATAGAATCTGAGCAGACTAGGACACAAATATAGAATCTGAGCAGACTAGGACACAAATATAGAATCTGAGCAGACTAGGACACAAATATAGAATCTGAGCAGACTAGGACACAAATATAGAATCTGAGCAGACTAGGACACAAATATAGAATCTGAGCAGACTAGGACACAAATATAGAATCTGAGCAGACTAGGACACAAATATAGAATCTGAGCAGACTAGGATACAAATATAGAATCTGAGCAGACTAGGACACAAATATAGAATCTGAGCAGACTCATTCATTTGCATGTCCCTTGCAGAACTTTGCCTCTCTAACAGCACTCTTGTAGGTCTCTCGGTTGTAAGCAAGATGGCCTGCTGCTGATGCATCCATCTGCAAATTATCAACGATGTCTTGCAGTCATCTCCGCCTTGGTCTTCCTCTCTTTCTTTTTTTCCATTATGTACAATCTGAGTAGACTAGGATACACATGTAGAATCTGAGTTTCCACTGTATCAGGACTTAACCTTCTTATGACAAGCTACACATTCCCTGCTTCAAGATGTTTTATCTTCCTGAAGCCATGCACAGGATGTTCTTAGCAGGCAATGTTGTGAAGATGTTTAAACATGGGGCACCATGTCGGATGGAGAGTGGATTACAGCAGTTTTCTTGGAAGATCCACAATTCATCTAAAAAAACCAAGCTTCTTGCCACAAATCAGTCATAATGAAAACCACAACAAATCCTACCCTGTTAGCTCAATGTTACAAGAAGCATCAACAAAGAACTCGGCTGTGGATCTTGACCAGCTCTGCCATGATGACCATCACAAGCCCCATCCTGTTAGCCAGGTATTACAATGGCCACCAACATGGAAACAGGATGGGGTCTTGACCAGCTCTGCCATGAAGATCACATATTTTACTTGGGTTCAATGAAACTATGTTCAGCTTTGGACTGCAAACAACCAATGCAATTAACTTATTTTTCTTCCATGACAGATCTAAAGTCAGTAAAGAAAACTGCTCCTGACAGATCTAAAGTTAGGACAAAAAAAAAAAAAAACATCTGGTAGATCTAAAATTCGGGGCAAGCAACCTATTCTTGTCAAAGTTTAGAGAAAAAAAAATTTTTTTTGGCAGGCCCAAAATGATGAGAGAAATAATTACCCTTCGACATGCCACTGTTCTTGTCTATAACCACCCTGGCATATTTCACATCTCCAAACTGGGAGAAGAACTCTTCCACTTCTTCATTCTCAATTGTATATGGCAAATTCCTGTCAACAAAGTAATCAAAATTACAGACACCATTTCAAAAAACAACAGCAAGAAAATTATGAAAACAAATCTCATGGAACATAACCAGAACAAAGACATTTATACCTTCAGTACTTAGAATGAAATTTAGATATAAAAAAAATATTACCACAATTAGTGCATGTGGCACAATTCTCTCTCATTATCTTTAGCTGCATCATGTCCAAACCTATTTCCATTTACTGGCATTTCTATGTGAAAATTTCAGTGACTGGATTTTTTTTTTTTTTTTTGTATTCAGTCAGTGAAAATATTTCCATTTATGTTGGCAAGGTAGGATCACTGTCCTCCTATTTCAAACAAGTCCAAAAGTGCTTGGATTTTCTCCACGACATATCCCTCAGAGCAGAGAGACTGGCGGTAATTAGCTCTACATCCGTGTACGTGTCCTTTATGTGACTGGCATGATCACATTGTATTCTGAGCTCTTTCATCTTAGATGTTATGTCCCCCTGTGTATTTAAATCTTCTGCCCTACCAGCCTCCACGAGGATGTTAATGATCTCCATCTTGTCCAGTATCTGTAAATCTCTGTTAGCAGGAATTAGGCTACCTACACACAAACTGACCCTTTCATCTAAACACAGCATTACATGCATCAGGGCCATATATATATCCAACCAAAATCTGACAACATGGATTGAACCCAAGGCATAAACTATGAAGCTACTGCCAACTCACAAAATAACCTGCAAGTTTCAACCCATGAAGCTTTGATATTTGAAATGGAATATAACTTGAAACACAGATGAAGAAGTGTTCTAAAACTTTTTGCATGTTCATTTCTAATTATGTCATTTCCTCACCTGATAAACACTGTCCTCCCCTCGTTAACATCACTTTCTTGTTCTGAGAAGAAAACACAAAACAATAAATAACTTAACATTTTTACCTGGTTACCATTATCAATTTAACATTTGGATGTTTGGTATAAAAATTAAGCTGCCATTACAGTGATCATTTCTGACTGACTGCTGAACATACTGATGAAACAACCAACAGAAAGTTTTAGGAATGGCCAGCAAGAAGTGCTTAGATAATAAAAGCTGAAAACTATGGCAAATACTTTTAGTAAAGTTAACTTTATACGCAGAACTGAATGGGAAGCTGAAATACGAGGAATGTAAATGCTTCCTTTAGAAGATATGACTGAATACGTTCTGCTCCAGACAGTGCTGCTCTGGAGTTTAGATAAGCATAAACACAGCACAACAAATGAAAGGACTCCGGACATATTACAAGTCATCGCAACAAACGAAAGGACTCGGACATATTACAAGTCATCACAACAAATGAAAGGACTCTGACATATTACAAGTCAACGCAACAAATGAATGAACTCCGGACATATTACAAGTCAACGCAACAAATGAATGAACTCCGGACATATTACAAGTCAACGCAACAAATGGTGTCATAAACCAAAACAATCCCTCCAAAGCGACAGTAACTTACAAAAAAGCACATATCAAACCAACATTTGTTACAAAGTTCTAATTTCATACTTGTAACACAGCAATCATTAACAACCTCACCTGAATGCTGCTGATGCTTTCTGCCTGCTGCTTCGTTCCCAAAACCACTATCACTTTCCTCACCCTCGTCACTCAATGTCCTTCTGCTACCGTCATCCGACTCATCACTGCTTCCCTGACTGTCTTCACCAGAGACTTCATCTTCCTCACTTTCACTGCTGCTACTATCCAGGTCTCTCCTGTCACTGACAGTTTTCTGGGCACTTGTGGCTATTTCATCATTCTCATCATCATCCTCATCATCAACCTCCATGTCTTCATCCTGTGAGGTCTGCTCTTTCGCATCAAGATCTCTTGTGCTGGATTTTGCTAAGATAACAAGAATAACATCAATGGCTTAAACAGTTTTCATACTTTGTCTGGTACATATAACCAACAATATCTATATAGAAAAGAAGAAAAAAAGATCAAATTCATGAAAACTGCATTACCCTATTAAAAAAAAAACCCCAAAACTATTAATACTTTGACACCGTCATTAAGAATGATGGTCTTATGGTCATTTAGACACCACGCACAGAATATCACTAAATATACCATCAGATCTAATGTTAGCAATGGCTACCAAAGGACATTTCTGTGGAGGCTTTTTTTTCTGATGGATAAAGTATTTAACCGACATCCATCCATCCATCCATCAGCTAAGCAACCACCACCCAGTTTGCCCTGTGGGGTCGGCAGTGACAAATTCTCTCCACCTCTCAGAATGTGCAGCCATTTTACTAACACGTGAGATTTTAATATTACTGACTGACTCACTGATCTCAGGAGGTAGTGTCACCGCATTCAGGATGTTTTCACATCAACTCCGCTGCCCATTCCAGTAATCAATATAAGGAGCATGCACTGAGTTCACTTTAATGCACTGACTATGGGTACATTAGTTCCATCCACAAAGGGAACTTATCTTTCCTTCACTCCCAGTTTCTTCACTCCACTGTAGTTCTTCATCCTTTACAAATCTGTTCATAATAGCCTTCAATATATGTCCATCTCGTCTAGTCTCAGTCCATCAAGTGTGGTTGCCTTTCCAGCCAGCCAGTCAACCTGTGAATTCCTGCATGTCAAGGACAGTAGATGCACATGACACCTGAGAGCAGGCTGGCCCACTGCCAGCAAAGTGT
Source organism: Achatina immaculata (assembly GCA_009760885.1). Taxonomy (NCBI): domain Eukaryota; kingdom Metazoa; phylum Mollusca; class Gastropoda; order Stylommatophora; family Achatinidae; genus Lissachatina; species Lissachatina immaculata. Next base: position 38,153,411 of record CM019701.1, on the reverse strand, counting down.
TTTAATATAAGGTTACTTTAATACTCTTGTCACTGCCTTCAATGGAATTTTGCCTGCTACTGTGTTCTAGCTTGTATATTTTGTATACACACAACAATGATTTTACCTGCAAGCTTTGATTCAAATTTATCTTTAGGTAAAGCCCAGTCCACTGCAACTACCCTGCCTGAACAAATAGAGAACAAAGTGAACAAATGTTTAAAATGAACTTAAACAACTACTTTAATATTAAAAACATGCTTCAATTTTAGCAATTATATATTTTTTTAAAAATGGTACAAATGGGTAAAAAGATGCTGTCATATAATACTGATGAAGACTGAAGATGTAGTCATGTAAAACTTGTGAAGGCAGATGATGTAGTCTTATAAAATTGATGAAAAGCTTCAGAAAGATAAATCTGAGAGACATAAAAACTAAAATAGGGAATAAAACAAGTGGTGCCAAATCAGAACATCACCAGCACAAAAACAGCTGTAAATCAACACAAAACTACCATTTACTGTTGCTGCACACCAAATGAAGGGTTAGATAGGAGTACTCAAGGATTTGTTCAGAATGCAAATGTTCCTAAAGTAAACTCATTACGACAAATCATTGAAAACTAGAAACTGCAATAAAATGGATTTGGTTCAGATACATAATCAATATACTCAAAAAACACTGTGTTCTGTATTGGGTAAACATAGAGACATGAGAACTAGTTGTATTCTGTATCAGGTAAACACAGAGACATGAGAACTAGTTGTGTTCTGTATCGGGTAAACACAGAGATATGAGATCTAGTTGTGTTCTGTATCGGGTAAACACAGAGACATGAGAACCAGCTGTCTATAAAAAAAATAAAAAGATTTTTTTTACAAAAGATGACATGCTGTAAGAAGCTGACACTGTTGCTGTTAATCAGTCATGACAAGTCAAGCAAAAACAGCAAAGGTTGACTCATAAGAAAAGAAGGTTGTGGTAAAAAAAAAAATTGTTGTGTCAAAAAAATTTGAAAAAATCCTAAAAAGATAAAATCTTAGTCTTCTTTGAATATGACTGAAAAAATAAAATATGCCCCAGTTACTAACTATTCTTTGACACACCCCCCCCCCCAAGCGGTTAGTGCACAGGTCTTTCATGGCGAAGGTCGGGGGCTCGAATCCGGCCAGAGGCACCCCAGTCACCCATCTGTAGAAATGGGCACCCAACTTAGTCTGGAGTTGGGGAAGGAAAGGCGGCCAGGCATGATACTGACCATATCACCTTCTAGTGTGCTGGCAGGTCAAAGGAAATATGGGCACTAGCACCACATCCCTAAGTGCCCCTAAGGCATGACAGAGTTACCTAATAAAATTATTTTTAAAGGAAAAGGAGGAGGGGAAGGCCAAGAGAAAAATATCTCAGTGGGCCGACCAAGCGGCACGGATAAAAGCATTTGAACCAATCAGTAACAGCAAGGATTGCACGAGACAGAGAATAATAATCACCAACACCATCATACGTAATGTCTATACAGTGACTGTGTTCCAACACCATCATACGTAATGTCTATACAGCGACTGTGTTTCAACACCATCATACGTAATGTCTATACAGCGACTGTGTTCCAACACCATCATACGTAATGTCTATACAGTGAGTGTTCCAACACCATCATACGTAATGTCTATACAGCGAGTGTTCCAACACCATCATACGTAATGTCTATACAGCGACTGTGTTCCAACACCATCATATGTAATGTCTATACAGCGACTGTGTTCCAACACCATCATACGTAATGTCTATACAGCGACTGTGTACACCATCATACGTAATGTCTATACAGCGACTGTGTTTAAAAAAAAAAAAAGAAGAGAAAAACTGAAACTTGGAGGTCGTTGGTTACCACAACCGGTTTATATTATGGAAAACCTAGTAAAAGCAACCAGCAAAATCAGCTGGAGGCTGATGATGCTCATGTTGCATGGAGGAAGAACCAGCATGTGCGCATTTCGTAACAGATAAATATCAACACAAATAATGTAAGGAAACAATTTTCCATAAAAATTTAACTCCTGCTGATGTCTGTAAAGAGTGTTTAATTTTACATAGGGAAAAAGTACAAAGTATCTAATACTGTAATGATAAAACAGACATTCTGGAAAATACTTCATGCAAGGTAAAAGACAGGTAAAACTACCCGTTTCAAAAAAAAAAAAATCTAGCATGCTCACAGGTATGCAGTGAAGCCTAACAGAGCTTCACAAATCTTACCACAGATTTCCTTCCCATTCATTTCCTTGACTGCCATCCCTGCCTGAGTTCTGTTAGCAAACTGGACAAACCCAAATCCCAGCCTTGTCCCAGATTCTGTAAAAACAACACAACTTGTTCATTACTTCATGGTTTATATAAGAAGATGAAAGTGAAAACTGACCAATATGCTTCATGTAAACACCACCTGAGTTTTTTAAATGTGTTATCTTTTAGGTAGAAGAAAAAAAGGCAAATGTCTCTCTTATACTGTTATGGAATATGCAATTGAAAAAGTGATGGTTTCCAGTTCCATGTGAATATTCACAGAGTGGATATAATTAAAGACAATACAGCAGCATTCTTCTGATTTGGTTATTCAACAGCATCTGTCCAGTTCAAAACTGAAACACGTCAGTCTGAATTAGATACACCTATACTACATTAGCCCCAGTACATTTTCTAACCTGCCATCGTTGAAGATCTCTAACTCTTTTGTTTCCACCAAATCTCCAATTTGAATTCAAGATTATTACATTCATATTAAATTAGATCTCATCTGATTAAAAAACAAAAGACTAAAAGCCATATATAAATACAAATGGACAAAACAACACGTCGGAGCAAAAACAGATGATGAATACTACAAGCTCTCAAGAACTGACCAAGTGATAATCTTCTAAGTGAGAACAGGATGAGACACCATCTATAACAGAAGCTGAAAATTGACCCATATGCCTGCAGCAAAGAGTAAAAGACACCACATCAGATCTTCTGGAGCTGCCACCTACACAACCCACACTGGCAAAGGACCTGGCCAGATCCCAGCCCTAAATCAAGAAAAGCTCTATGGTGATGCTGAAATCTTGAGATGAAACTGCTGCCATTTGTGAGAGAGATTGGTGTCGATGCCTGAGTGAACGACAAAGAAGAGAAGATTTTTAAAAACTGCTCAGAGAAATAAAGGCAGTCCTTATCTTTTTTGTACCTTTGATATGACATCCTCTTCTTAGCTACCATCTTTGTTTAAGATACTATTATATTTATGAGATGAGTCTGCTCTCTGCTAAATGCAGTTTGCAGCTTCTTTACAAATATTCTAGAAAGGTTATGCATAAACTCTGATGTAAGAAGCACACCATACGAGATTATCCTAACATCTGAAGGTATGCTGTAAATGAATGCCTTCTATTTTTTCCTTTTTAGAAAACCTATCCTACATCTTTGTTACCAGTTTCAGATTTTCTTTTTCTGCTGAAGTATTAAAAAAAAAAAAAAAAACAGAAATGTGAAACATATATGTTAGTATGTCTGAAACTGTATGTCAATATATTCTTGATACAGAAAAATCTATCTCCACTCTCATCGATGAATGAAAGATGTTTGTGAAGAAGAATGTTTAAACATCTGTATTATTTGATGTTGGGCAACAGATCGGACGATGTGTCTGCCTGGTTACTGATGAAACTTTTCTGTTTTGTACTGATGATCACATGCCGCAGAATAATCACATTTTTCGGCAAACAAATATATGTCACTTCAGATGGTACAGGCAGAAAATAAGTATGCCTGAAATAGATGACTACTTCATCCTAACATGAAACAGCAGAGGACTGACATTCTTATATATCTTATATCCTTCCCGTGCCGTTAAACGTCACATAGGGCTCGCAAAGTAGTTCGCCAATTTTTCCTGTCTTCGGCAAGTCTTTCAACCTCATCAAAGGATTTTATGCCTGTTAATTTGGCCTCTCTTAATAATGTCCTCTTCAGAGTTTCACGCGGTCTGCCTCTTTTTCTTTGGCCTGTTGTGTTCCATCTGATAGCTTGATTGACATTAGCCAATGGATAATACTGTTCTGGACATGGTGGTTATGTTATTTCTGATTGATACTGCGATAGAAGTTGAAAACTTGGTCAGAAAGCAGGAGACCATCAATTAAGAATCATTGATGGAGTTTGCCCAACACTAATAAAATGCAAGATTGCAGTGTTAGTGGGCAAAACCTGTTTTACAGACTTCTAGGATGCTTACAGTATGATGAATTCAGTAAGGTGTTCACTGTATGTTGTATTCAACTAGAGTCAGAACATAAATTCTGAAAATTTGTGAAACACACCGAGAAGACTGAGAGATGACACCATTCCTCATAAGAAACAGTTCATGTTTCAACATGACAATGTTCCACCACACTTCAGTGAGAGAACAGTTTCAGAGATCTTGTCTCACTGTACCAGACATCTACCACATAGCCCTGACTTGGCTCCAAGCAACTTTCTTCTGTTCAGGTATTCAACAAGTGCCTCACAAGACATCACTTTAAAGTGGACAGCTCCCCCTGGGAACAACTGTGTTAAGAGCACACTTATCTTAACATAGTCTTTGTGAGACAGGGAAATATAGATCTGTTTCCTTAAAAACTCTGACCTACTTCTGTAGGCCAGAAACATGCAGCAGTCAACAATAATTGTAACTGTTATTTTTGTAAGATGTAATGTCAGGTTGGTGGACAGATAGGGACATGGAGATCGCCAGCAGGGATGAGGAAAATCTGGTGTGAAACCAATGAATCCAGGATGTGACAAGCCTATGGGTCTTTACAACAATGGCTATCAGAATGATGTAAAGAAAACAGAGCCAGCAGACTATAGGTGGTGGGGAATGGATATCATCGAGGCACTCATCAGATTCCTCATCCCAAAGTCGGAGTGTCTCTGTGGAACTGTCTCAAAGCTATCTGGCCAGCCAGCGTTGCATGCTGGATCTGACATGGAGAACTGACATAAGTACAGCCACCAGGGGCTGAAAAATAGTTTTAGCCAGGCCAGCCGACACCACTGTCTTCATGGCAGTCCGAGCAAGACCACAGTCTGCCCTAGCAAGGAAAGGTGCCGAAGTCAGAGGTACCCGGCCAAACGGTGCATCGCAAAAATCAGGGTACCACACATCATCGTCAGTGTGTGTACGAAGAAGAAGAAGAAAGTGGACAATGTAATGAAGAAAATAGGTGAAGCTTTGATTCCATCATCAACCTGAGCAAGTCTACACAACACTATCACAAAACTACCAAAACACTGGTAGCAGTTAGCTGAGAACATATATGTCTTAGTTTTAATTAAATACCTGTGCCCATATCCAAATAAAAATAACAAGACATTATTTTTAAGCATGTCCTTGTACAAATGCAAAGCATATTTAGTGAAATTATTGAGAACTGTAGGTAATACAATAATAATGTATAATAATATAATATGTAATAATATGTAATATAATAATGATGTAGAAATAACATGTAATTTCTTAGTGAAAAAAAAAAGAAAAAGCATCATAAGTTACTGCAATTACTTTTCAGAACTGCTACATTAATGCAGTACTTCACACAAGATGTTATTAACTTTGAGAAAAGGAAGCAAAGAAAATGCGTACCCTTCTTGGGAATGTGAACTTCCACTACGTTTCCGTACTTTTCAAATGATTTTTTAAGCTCTTCTTTTGTGCACTGCAAAGAAGAAGAACCTGAGCTAGTTTTACATTTAAAAAAATGATGAAAAGAAAACAATCTCAGAACCCTAAATTACAGACGCTTTAGTAACAGGCAATTTTTCAACAGAAGCAAAATAACAGGCAGTTTTGATTACTGATATAAAATAAAGTGATTTGGTACATGGCTGGATGGTCAGCACTTGAGAAATTGTACGTAAAGCACTCTACACATAAGAGAAAGAAAAACGACAAGAGAATTACCTAGGACTCATATCAGTATGAAAACTACAGGAAAAAAAAAACTAGAGCAAACTTAAATATTTTGGACACATTAAACATCATGAGAATTTAGAGAAGACACTCTTGGAAGGGTAGATAATGGAAAAAAGAAAGAGAGGAAGACCAAGGCGAAAATGGCTGTAAGGCATCATTTGATAATCTGCAAATAAATGCATTAGCAGCAGGGCATCTTGCTTGCAACCGAAGGGCCTACAGGAGAGCTGTTAGGGAGGCAAAGTTCCACAAGGGACACGCAAATGATTGACTGACATACCAGTAATGCCAGCAAGATGAACAGCCGTCTAGTCACGAGAAAACAATACACCATCAATCTAGCCTTCTCCCATCTCCAAAGCTGTTTTCTCATTCTTCCAGAGTCAATGGTTCTAGATCTTCTGTCATTTTTCTTTCTCTCATGTCTAAAATGTTCTGCCTGCTATTCACTGAATGCTAATCACACAACTCTGCGCTAAACAACTTTACTGTGCAAAAGCTTTGAAGTTTCTCGTTTGAAAAAATATGTACCTGTGATAAAATAAGAGCCAGTTCTAACTTTGGTTATTGAGATTCAAACAAAAAAAAGAGCCAACTTTAGGGCTTTTAATTCCCAAGACAAAATCATACATTACAGTAACAGAAGCTAATCGTGGTATCAAAATTATAATGGGAGACCTGTTTCTGTTGTATGTCATATTAAGACTGTACATGGTTAACTCTGCACCACTGTTACCATTATATACATCGAGTTACAATAGAAAATACTACGGACCAAATACATTTTTGATAAATAAACAGAGAAGTAACACACTTAACTTCACTCATAAGCAAAACTACTTAATCACTTGTAAAACTACATGGTATCAAGTGAACCACAGCCCATCAAGATCCTGCTCCAGTGGTACCCCCAGAAACAAGCGCAGTGTGGCTAGCAAGAAAGTCACCGGCGGATCTCATAATCAGGTCTAAAGACAGGGAATTGTGGAGAGAAATGGTCGCCTACGCCACGAAAATTGGCACTTTATTGATTGATATCCACTGTAAAACTGTCTGGCTGTAGCCTTTACTATGTCACAGCAGAAGCGAAGTTAAGAGGTTGTTACACTACTCTACATTATTACCAAAGTGTAAACCTACTGCAAGGTGTGATAAGCAAACAAAGAAAAAGTGATTTCTGATAGTACTTATCACTTGCATGGGATAAGTTTCTGGTCAAGTTGTCAATGTTATCTGGGAACAGTCAAATTTCATTATTAAATTCATATTTTCATCTCTTCTCCTGTCAGTTTTTTCGAGAGGCCACAACTGGCTTCTCTATAAATTCCTAAACTGTTTAATGTTTTTCTACCTCAATGCAGATTTCTTGGTAATTCCTGAAAGTCAGTTGAACCCATGTTGATCTAAACCCATATTCAGCTGGGCTAGCCAATCAGACCAGTGTCAACATACTATTTCCAAACCCACTCTTCCTCTCCCTCCCCCCCACCACCACCCAGCAACCTCCAGAAACCAGTCCTCTAGCTACTGTGTCACATTCAACTCTATCTCAACATTAAATTTTACAATCTCTAAAAAAAACCTACTTATAGATCTCTTTTCATGATGACTCAGACAAAATGCAATTTGGCACAGCACATAATAATAATTCACGATGACGCAGATTTCTACACAGACATGGATATCTTTTGTTATATAGCTGTAACCGTATAACCAGGGACTAGCATCCCTGCACTCCGGGCATTCTCATATGTGCTCCACCTTCCAGTCAAACACTCACTGAAGTGTGCACCTGCTGACAGAGCCAGTCACATGCTGGTTGTGGGTGACACACACTTAACGACTTCTTTTTGGGAAAATGTCCACTTCCCCTCTTCTCTCCGAACTCGATCATGCGACTGTCGTCATTTAAATCGATGTCACCCTCCATGTGCCCATTTTCAGGGTGGTTCTTGCAATCTCCTCCTTGTCCATTCTCAGGGTTCCTTGAACTGATGCCATGGGTGCCAGCTTGTCCGCTTTTTCATTGCCTTTGACTCCCATATGACCTGGGCAGTATATCCACATCAGACTGAATAACCAAGAGCTCTCTAGACGCTTTTGGCAAATAACCAAGAGCCCTCTAGAAGCTTGAGCCACTCCCTGCAGAAGAAATGTCTCTCACTTCCCCGTAACATGTTTTGGGAGTCTGTTACAATGACCTCATGTGAGTCGTCCTACTCCACCAACCAGGAAATTGCTTCTGATACTTCCTGCATCTCCATTCTTATTCTCAAAGCGGTAGCTGCATTGCTTCCTGATTTACTTGCATCCAGCTTGCAGTTATGGTGGACAATATAGGCCCATCCTCTTTTTAGGTCTCGTGCCACTGACCCGTCTGTGAAGATCACAGAGTTCTGTGTTTTATAAAAACTCTTGTAATGATGGGACATTTAAGCCAGTATTTGAGTGATCACAACAACACTCACTCTTCTCTTTCTTGTTGGCGTACACAATGTGTACCGGCCTCCCCTCAATTTTCTTCACTGTATTTAGAGCCTTCTCTGCATCTTCTCTGTAATTAAAAAAATACATTTCTAACAGAAAGGCTTACTTTGAACATCAAAAAGACAGAGACTATGGTTATATCTAAGAAACAGAATGCACCAGCATGCAGTATAAAATTAAACGGAACTATTCTAAAGCAGGTGCAGAAATTCAAATACCTTGAAGCAGTAATAACTTCAGATGGGAAATGCAAAACAGAAATTAGGAACATAATAGACCAAGCAAAGACTGCATTTCAGAGAATGAGAAACATATTAGCTAACACATCCTGATCAATGAATGTTTGAAAACAAGTCCTAAAATGCTATATTGAACTTATCTTGTTATATGGAAGTGAATCATGGACAATAGGCAAGTCTGCACAAAAATCATTGGAAGCAGCAGAAATGTGATTTATTAGAAGAATGTTGCGAATCCTCTGGACAGCAAAAATAACTAATGAAGAATATATGAGAAGAGCTGGAGAGACAAAAAACTTTGTCAAAAAGATAAGAGAGAGACAATGTACTTTCATAGGACATGCAATGAGAAGAGGGGGCATTGAAAATATTATAACAACAGGAAAAATAGAAGGAAGAAAATCAAGAGGAAGACCAAGAGAAATGATACTGGACAGTCTGACGGGATGGTGTGAGAGGAGATCACCAACTGAACTGATGGCCTGCATGAAGGATCGGATACTCTGGAGAAGCATGATGGCCAACCAGTTGGCACGGCACATGATGATGATGAAATGAAAGAAATTTTATCAAATATTCTTTTCTTGAGAAATACTAATTTAACAATAATGTGACATAATATTTAACAACATAGCATAGAAAAATGTGTTTGTGTATGTGCTAATTATTAAATATATAGGAAGCATGAAAGTTTTACTCATGAAAAGTTAAAACTAACTTCCTGTAATAAAATTCAGTACTATGAGGCTCTTAACAAAACAGCTGAGAAACACATAAATGCCTTTGAATGTAAATGCTACAGAAGAGTTCTTGAAACATCATGATATAAAAAAGAACAAATATATCCATACTACAAGAACTTAATATTGAAGAAGGTTGGCTAGTAAAGAGGATTAAACAGAGAAAACTTAAATATTCTAGACACATTAAACATCACGAGAATTTAGAGAAGACCATCTTGAAAGGATATATAATGGGAAAAAGAAAGAGGAAGGTCAAGGCGAAGATGGCTGCACGACATCGTTGATGATCTATGAATGGATGCATCAGCAGCAAGGCTTCTTGCTTACAACCGAGTTTCTTGCGGAACTTCGCCTCCCTATCAGCTCTCCTGTAGGCCTCTCAGTTGTAAACAAGATGAAGTAAGTACTACAAAGCTCTTTAACACATGATACTGAAATGTGTATCTTAATAAATAGAAGAGTTGTGGTGTAGATGAAATTTATGAAATGGCAGCAACAAATGAAGAGTAGCAACAACCTATGCCCTGGAAAGTGAGGGACAATTTTTTTTGAATTAAGAAATTCTCACAAAAACAGCATAGCAACAATAATTACACAATAAGGAAATGATTATCAAATTCTTTGGGCAACTCATGTGATCAAGAATTGGAGAACTAGGTAATCACTTGAAAATTTGAGGGAAAAAGACAAAAAAACGAACAAGCTGATCAAGTGACATCATCATCATGTGCCGTGCCAACTGGCGTTGACTATTATGCTTCTCCAGAGTATCCGATCCTTCATGCAGGCCATCAGTTCAGTTGGTGATCTCTCACACCATCCCGTCAGACTGTCCAGTATCATTTCTCTTGGTCTTCCTCTTGATTTTCTTCTTTCTATTTTTCCTGTTGTTATAATATTTTCAATGCCCCTCTTCTCATTACATGTCCTATGAAAGTACATTGTCTCTCTCTTATCTTTTTGACAAAGTTTTTTGTCTCTCCAGCTCTTCTCATACATTCTTCATTAGTTATTTTTGCTGTCCAGGGGGTTCGCAACATTGTTCTAATAAACCACATTTCTGCTGCTTCCAATGATTTTTGTGCAGACTTGCCTATTGTCCATGATTCACTTCCATATAACAAGATAAGTTCAATATAGCATTTTAGGACTCGTTTTCTAACATTCATTGATCAGGATGTGTTAGCTAATATGTTTCTCATTCTCTGAAATGCAGTCTTTGCTTGGCCTATTCTGTTACTTATTTCTGTTCTGCATTTCCCATCTGAAGTTATTACTGCTCCAAGGTATTTGAATTTCTGCACCTGCTTTAGAATAGTTCCGTTTAATTTAATACTGCATGCTGGTGGATTCTGTTTCTTAGATATAACCATAGTCTCTGTCTTTTTGATGTTCAAAGTAAGGCCTTTCTGTTCACTTTCTTTGGCGACTTTATCCAAGAGATTTTGCAGGTCTTGTTGGTTCTCAGCTATCAGTACTGTGTCGTCAGCATACCGAAGGTTGTTAATATTGTATCCTCCAATTTTTATGCCTGGTTCTGTGATGATTGTTCTTAGAATATTCTCGCTATACAGAGAAAAAAGGTCTGGAGATAGTACACATCCTTGCTGCACCCCTTGTTTTATAGGTTGATATTTTCCAATTCTATTTTCAACTCGAACTGCTGCTTCTTGCTGCCAGTATAGATGTTTTACAATCCTCAGGTCTTTGCCATCTATACTGATGTCTTCCAGCATTTTAATAATTTCATTATGTTTCACCTTGTCAAATACCTTGGTGTAATCAATGAAGCATAAGTAGAGATCTTTCTTTACTTCTAAAGCTCTTTCTGTTAGTGTTCGTAAAGCATAAATGGCACTGTGTATTCCCTTTCCTTCAACAAATCCAAACTGTTCATCTGCTATTTCCATTTTTATCTTTTTCCTTGTTCTTCTCATAATTATTCTCAGAAGTAGCTTCGTTATGTGACATGAGAGGCTGATAGTCCGGTGGTCGTCACATTCCTTTGCACCTGGTTTCTTTGGTAGTGCTATAAACGTGGATTTAATCAGGTCACTAGGAATATAACCATTGTTGTAAATGTCATTCAGTAACTTGGTTATTATTTTTATTCCTGTCTCCTCTAGTGCCTCTATTTCTTCTATTGTTATATTATCAGGCCCAGTCGCTTTTCCTTTCTTCATGTGTTTGATGGCATCTATAATTTCATCTCCAAGTACTGGTGGTCCCTCACAGTTTTCAGTATCTGGTGTTAATTCTGGTCTTTCTCCTACATATAGCTCACCGATATACTCTGTCCACAATCAAGTGACACAGGAAAAAAAAAGATGTAACCAATTTTATTAGAGAAACCAAGGACTACACAAAACAAAGGAGAATGATCACAAACGCCTATCTGTATAGTAAGTAATTAGTAATATTTAAGTAATTTTTTTCTGTGTTTTACTTTCATAAATCACGTAAAATATATCTATTTTAATGGTCTCGCATATTATTATGAATTTTTACTCACAGAAGTGTAAATTTCACATAGCCAAAGCCTCTGCATTTCCCAGTATCTGCAATGTAATAAACAGAACTAGTGACTAATACCTGTACAGCATGAATGTTTTCCTTGTGTGCATGTGTGTTTTAAACAGACAAGTTTATTCTTATGAACTCTGCCAGACAATAATAATTCAGTCTTTCTAAAGAAGATTAATATAAATGATTTCGCGCCTATGAAATTATATATGAGAAATTTAATACATTATTTACATACGCGTTCAGACTGGAGGCAACCAACAAAACCATCATCACATGCATCTTTACATCTTTCCCGTTCCGTTAAAGGTCACGAGGCATTGGTAGTTCATCAGGTTTTCCTGTTTTCGGCGACCTTTTCAACCTCATCAAGGGATATTATGCCTACTAATTTGGCATCTCTTAACAATGTCCTCTTGACTTTCACGTGGCCGACCTATTTTTCCTTCGTCTATTGTGTTCCACTTGATAGCTTATCATCACATTTACTCAGGTTGAAAACATCTTGTTGTCTTAAGCAAATAAGCTATACGTGTAAATACAAATATACCTTTGTCTTTTACCACAAAACATGATTTTACTGGGCCAATGTCAGAAAAAACATTTTCCAATGCTTCATTTGTTGTCGAGTACGGTAAGTTTCTAACGAACAATGTTCTGCCATGCTTTTCGACCGCCATATTGTTTACAGGAAATAAACGTACGCGACGCATTTCGCTTTTTAATAGTCAAGTGCTTGTGTATTAATAATAATAATAATAATAATTTACTTAACCATCGGTGTATATGTGGCTAGTGTTGTTCTTTGCTGCTCAAATTCACCAACATGTTTTGTGTGTCCCTGTTTTCTTTTCATTTAATTTAATTTGTATATTTGTACTAAATCGAATGTGTGGGAAGAATGAAAGATGGAGTAATGAAGGGCAGAATGTAAGACCGGCCTGCGTGCCCAATTCTTTACCCTTTAAAAATAAAGATTATTCATTCATTCATTGATTTTATTAGTGATTTCAAAATTGAATCAATAGCTCGTTATGTCAAACAATGCTTTGTTTCTAATGTTTTTGTATTTGTTTAAATAGTGAACTTACCCGCTTTCTTCAAATCTCTGAAGAATTTGGCAAAGATCTGTCAAGTTTCTATCAGTTTGCTGGGCACTCCATCTGAATGTACTGTGCTTCTCGTGGCCTCCATCACATGCTAGACAGTCACCTCTTTGAGGCAGTCATTACACCGGAAAATAAGTTTTTTTTCCTCCCCCCCCCCTTCTAAAAAAAGTTTGTATTCATATCCCGGTGGTGCTCGACCTGGACAACTGCTTCTTCAACATTTCGAGCTATTTCCCACAGGCTTTATCCTTTGAGACAGGGAGAACTTTTTTTAAGCAAAGCTCCCCTGTTATCATCCACTGTGGCCCCTCTCCCCCAGGCCCTCTTGGCCCATGTTTAAAACAAGGAAAAGTGTGCCCCGGAACGATGCATCGGTTAACGGCCCCCCCCCCCATTTTTTCTTATAGGGCCTGCTATACGTATTTTTTAGCACATGGGAAAAAAGTGACTCAATCTGAAACTAACAACTGCAGATCATTTACTTCCTCCAGCCTCGCGAATGAATATATATATATATATATATATATATATATATATATATATCATCAGGTGCCGTGCCGACTGGGGTTGGCTATTATGCTTCTCCAGAGTACACGATCCTTTATGCTGGCCATCAGCTCAGTTGGTGATCTCCTCTCACACCATCTCGTCAGACTGTCCAGTATCATTTCTTTTTTTCTTCCTCTTGATCTTCTTCTTTCTATTTTTCCTGTTGTTATACTATTTTCAATACCCCCTCTTCTCATTGCATGTCCTATGAAAGTACATTGTCTCTCTCTTATTTTTTTGACACGATTTTTTGTCTCTCCAGCTCTTCTCATACATTCTTCATTAGTTATTTTTGCTGTCCAGGGAATTCGCAACATTCTTCTAATAAATCACATTTCTGCTGCTTCCAATGATTTTTATGCAGACATGCCTATTGCCCATGATTCACTTCCATATAACAAGATAAGTTCAAGCTTTAGAATAGTTCCGTTTAATTTTATACTGCACGTTGGTGGATTCTGTTTCTTAGATATAACCGTAGTCTCTGTCTTTTTGATGTTCAAAGTAAGGCCTTTCTGTTCGCTATCTTTGGCGACTTTATCCAAGAGATTTTGCAGGTCTTGTTGGTTCTCAGCTATCAGTACTGTGTCGTCAGCATACCGAAGGTTGTTAATATTCAGATATATACACACACACATATATATATATACACACACATACACAAGCTATCAAGTGGAACACAACAGGCCGAGAAGAAAATTAGGTCGACCATCTGAAACTTTAAAGAGGACTTTGTTAAGAGGCTAGTTCAGTGACCATAACATCCCTTGATAAGACTGAAAAACTCCTGAAGACAGGAAATCTTTGTGAACTACCATGCGGGTTCTATGTGACGTTTAGCGGCACGGGAAGGACGTAAGATATACATATTAATGAAAATCAGGCATCTAAGAGATATGCTCTTACAAACGGACCCATGTTGAAGGAAACAGGCAGCACATTCAACAACAGCGTGCTGAAGCCGAACACACTGGTCAACCCAACTTGTACAGTCTCGTTGACGTACATTACGTACACACACTGGTAATAAACTCACGAATAACACGCAGAGATATCACGAACCTTTTCTCTAAATGCTTTACCTCTTCTAAATCTCCAAGCCCAAGCAGAACATTTCAGAATAAAGATTAAGTGAAAGAAGCGCAATGATGCTCTGTTAGCGAATATAATTGTGAAGCCAACTCAAAGATAATACATATAATTAACATGCCTAACATATAGCACGGTTTTTATGGTTAATTACATACCATCATAAATTAGCAACAGATAAGTTTATAAAAGTAGCACAGGTTGGTGTAGTAAACAGAAAATTTCTAAAAAAAGTTCTAAGACACAAAGTCAGATAACAACAAGTAAAAAAATCTGTGTAAAATTTGAAACAGTGCTAAGACAGACAGAGACATGCGCCTTCATTTTCCGAGTGTTATGTCTTCTGTGCTTTTCTTTTCCCGTCAGTTTCAATGCATGCACCGGTTTCTCAGCGTCCACCAAAAGGATGTTTTGATATTAAACTTTTATGAATGAAATTACTCTTTTTATTTAAAAAATGCAAATTGTCTTCCTACATGTGATCTTCCTGAATACACACTTTTTTTTTCGTAAAGTAATTCGTGTCATCTACGAAAAACTCTAATGAATTATGGATGATTTCTCTTCCTAGAACTAGCTGAGTTAGGTTTCAGTTATAATTTATGTCTGAAATATGACCCCCCTCTACTTAAAATATAGAGCAAAATATCAGCTTTTTTTCATCACAGTAGAATTTAAATACACAGTCTGCCAAAACTAAATAAGCGCCATCTATGCGAAACTGAAGGTTTTTGTAGCATAAAAGCATCATCATCACCATCATCATAATCATCATCATCACCATCACCATCATCATCATCATTCACTCCCTTGAGAGCATAGGCCACGGATAAAGGCTCTCCAGTTATCCCTGTTCTTGGAATTATTCTCTGCTTCCTTCCATCTGCCAATCCCTTGTCTCTGAGCACTGTCATAAATTCTCTAAGTAAGCCTAGGTCTTCCTCGTTTTCTGTGTCCTTGATAAGTCCATGTCAGTGTGCCTGTCTTGCCATGCTAGTGTCGGGTTTTCTCAGAATGTGGTTTCATATCTTCGATTATTAGTAAATATGTTTCTTCACAAGAAATCCACGGGTTTGGCTATGTTGTCATTATCTGAGAGGCGTATCTTATGATTATGTAAGTGTGGCAGGCGAATTCCCAAACATGTTTTTATATGGCGAATATATGGAGGGAAGGAGGCCACATGATAGACCTGAACTAAAATATTTGTACGCATGGGAGATTATTTGTTTGTTTGTAATTAGTAACTAACGTGTAAAAGACAGAGTCACACGAAAGCAATCTCTGCACACGGGCGCAACATCATTTGAGGAGAAAATGAGGAAGAAACGAAAGCACAAGCAGGGTCAGTACCTGGGAATAATTGTCTCCCC
This sequence comes from Achatina immaculata, assembly GCA_009760885.1. Taxonomy (NCBI): domain Eukaryota; kingdom Metazoa; phylum Mollusca; class Gastropoda; order Stylommatophora; family Achatinidae; genus Lissachatina; species Lissachatina immaculata. The sequence continues at coordinate 38,137,322 of CM019701.1, read as the reverse complement.
GTGCACTAGCATAACTTGTCGTCTCACCTAACGATGAGACTGTGCACTTGCATACCTTGTTGCCTCAGCCAATGAGGAGACTTACACTAGCTTACTTTGTCGTCTCATTTAACGATGAGACTGTGCACTAGCATAACTTGTTGCCTCAGCCAATGAGGAGACTTACACTAGCATAACTTGTCTCACCTAACAATGAGATTGTGAACTAACATACCTTACTGCCTCAGCCAATGAGGAGACCGTGCACTAGCATACCTTATTGTCTCATCTAATGAGAAGACCATGCACTAGCATACCTTATTGCCTCATCCAATGAGGAGATCGTGCACTAGCATACCTTATTGCCTCATCCAATGAGGAGACTTATACTAGCATACCTTATTGCCTCATCCAATGAGGAGACCGTGCACTAACATACCTTATTGTCTCATCCAATCAGGAGACCGTGCACTAACATACCTTATTGCCTCATCCAATGAGAAGACCGTGTACTAGCATACCTTATTGCTTCATCAAAGTCTTAAATTAACACTTAATATTTTAAAACCGAGTATGTTAAGTAAGCTTTATCATGTCCGACCAGTAATTTTAAATAACATTAATAACAATTTATAAAGTAATTTTTTTAAAATCATAAGATAAGCTATAGATGTATTACGAAAAAAGTAAAAGAAATGAATGTAGATATATTACTTACGACATCATAATGCTCGTCATATGCAGAATATATGGACAAATATCAAATATCATGGACACAACAAAGAACAAATATATCTATACTACAAGAACTTAATATTAAAGAAAGCTGGCTAGTAAAGAGGATTAAAGAGAGAAAACTTAAATATTTTGGACACATTAAACGTCATGATAATCTATAGAAGACCGTCTTGGAAGGGTACATAATGGGAAAAAGAAAGAGAGGAAGACCAAGGCGAAGATGGCTGCAAGACATCGTTGAGGATCTGCAAATGGATGCATCAGCAGCAGGCCATCTTGCTCAGAACGGAGAGGCCTACAGGAGTGCTGTTAGGGAGGCAAAGTTCCGCAAGGGACATGCAAATGAATGAATGAATGCAGAACGAGGAGCTTTTAAATCACAAAAATGGTTTGTATATATTTTAATTTTTACCACACAAGTCTTCGCGTTGTTTGTTCTTCTACTTCTTCAAGTAAATGTCCAGCGTTAAAAAAAAAGTTTCCTTGCTTTCGTATTCGTAAAATAAGAAAGAGATCAGTATAGTTTCAAGTCCCCCCCCCCCCCCACCGACTTCATGCTCAACTGAAATCCTGAAAGGTCCTTCCCATCGAGCTTCGGCCATTGTTGAGCCTAAATAAGTTTACTAGCAACATTAATTTTATTTAAAACAGTGGTTCCCAACTGGTGGTCCGTCCAGGAATCGGCGGAATTTGTCGTGGGGGACGTATTTCTCTCTCTCTCTCTCTCTCTCTCTCTCTCTCTCTCTCTCTCTCTCTCTCTCTCACACAATTTATTTGCTTGTTTTTTTTTCCCCAGTTCATTCCACTTTTTTCCGTTTTTGCCTCCTCCACTCCCAAGAACTGGCTGCCCTGTCCAAGTGCACGTGTAGCGCTTTCGATAGACCCGGAAACCACACAGACGCTAGACTTTGCAGCGCAAATATTGGTTGTATTTAGTGTGAGGGACTAATCAAATTCAACATTGGTAGAGTCAGCCATGAGAGGAGCTGCTGAGCTGCTGAGAACCAAGAACAGCCGGGCATATGACCAAGCTGCTGAGCCGAGGAGAACCAAGAACAGCCGGGCATATGACCAAGCTGCTGAGCTGGGGAGAACCAAGAACAGCCGGACAAATGACAAGGCTGCTGAGATGGGGGGAACCAAGAACAGCCGGACATATGACCAAGCTGCTGAGCTGGGGAGAACCAAGAACAGCCGGACATATGACCAAGCTGCTGAGCTGGGGAGAACCAAGAACAGCCGGACATATGACCAAGCTGCCGAGCTGGGGAGAACCAAGAACAGCCGGACATATGACCAAGCTGCTGAGCTGCAGAGAACTAAGAACAGCCAAATATGTGCCCAAGCTGCTGAGCTGCAGAGAACTAAGAACAGCCAAACATGTGCCCAAGCTGCTGAGCTGCAGAGAACTAAGAACAGCCAAACATGTGCCCAAGCTGCTGAGCTACAGAGAACTAAGAACAGCCAAACATGTGCCCAAGCTTCTAAGCTGCAGAGAACCAAGAACAGCCAAACATGTGCCCAAGCTGTTAAGCTGCAGAGAACCAAGAACAGCCGGACATATGACCAAGCTGCCGAGCTGGGGAGAACCAAGAACAGCCGGACATATGACCAAGCTGCTGATCTGCAGAGAACTAAGAACAGCCAAACATGTGCCCAAGCTGCTGAGCAAGATGATGCTTGGCAAAACCCACAACAGCGGACATTAAAATGAAAAAAAAAGGAACGCCTAGACATCCTAGCGTAAACTAGTTGTAAGAACATTTCTTTACAACTAAAACGTCTAATTAAAAGATAAACCCCAGGACACTGAAAAAAAGCTATTCATGTTTTTATTACTTTATAATTGTTTCTTATCTTTCTTTTCAAAATTCCAAAATTCCCAGGTGAACTCCAAGAGTGCAGGAACAATACGTTTCCTCTTTAAGCATAGCTGTGTTGAAAAGTCGACCTTCTTAGATATGGTATGATAAGGAAAGAAACAAACTACAGTTTTATACATTATTGATATATTGTGTTTATCGCACGTTCTACAACACTGAACATGCCAAATTTTCAGTTACTAGAAAACTCAATCACAAAATAAGATCATTCAGGATATACAAAGCATATTTTAAGGCATCTTGCTTGAGAACTATGCAGTTTTGAAGAAGGTGAACATATAACAGAAATGTATTGATCCGTAGTAAGAAAGCGATAATATCAATGATCTAAGCGCTGATGGAAACACATGCAACAAGAAAAGGGGTATGCAGTTAAGATTTTAAAACTTTTAATGTTTAATTATTTCATGAAGTCTAGAAAAGCTCAGATTTGATAAGACCGAAGATTAGCTCTTTGCCCTGTTGTAAAGTCGAGCACTCCATTTCGTAACGTCTTGTTTTTGATGGGTAGGATATGTAGAGAGCAGCTGTTGATAAGAGCCTGGGCTTGTGCGATAAATGCTTTAATTATCTGGTACACAGAATATAATAAAGTTGTTTATATCACCTTTTTTCTTCTTGTTTGATATGTTCCTGATATCTCTTCCCATTTTCTGTAATTAACTATAAGGGGTGTGTTTATTACGCCATTACCTGCAGTAAAACTTAGGGGCAGCCATGCGAACTTTTTATATAGAGGAGCATAACTGTCTACAGGCTGCTGTGCCATCTCTGAACAAAGATTTTGATTCCACATGCTTGGAGCTTAGCTTAGCTTCTTTCTGTCACAGCTGGCGTCCAGTACGATTACAAAAATATCTATGAGGCGGAAATAAAGCGATCTGCAGTTGAAAAAAAAAACGACTTGCATTAAGTTCTGGAATGCACACAAGACGATTGCGAAGACGTTGTCCGATAAGGCAACCAGCTACCCATAGCTGATATACTAGAGTCATGGTTAGCGAACCACAGCTGACCAAGATCCCGTCTCACCTCTCTGTTGGTACCCATAGTAACAAGGCTAGCCTGGGTAACGGGGCAGGGATCGCCATAGTCCCCATGGTGGTGCAGTCTGCTAAAGAAGCACTGCACACCCTCTGCTTTTTAGCTGTAATCCGGGACTGAAAAAGTAGCTGCCATAATCCAATCCCACGCCGATACGATGCTGTAGCCCAACACCTCCACAGCATCTTCTGCAAAGAGCACCAGCTCGCAGTTACAGGGAGATAGCACAAGAGAAGACAAGTACACAAGAAGATGAAACAATAGTCTCTACTCGAGCTGCAAAATCTTATAAGTTTCACGAAGGGACTATGTCAATGTCTGTTTTGTGGGACAACCGGTTTACAGAGAGCGTTGATTGCCAGAATCTTGATGTCAGTAGTCCTGCAGACCTTTCGCCGCAACATAAGCATGTCTTACTTGTCTAAAAGTGGATTATGCGTTCAGTTTTTCCTGATTCAAGGGCAAAAATATTTGCCTGCCACGAATTCGTTTAACACTTGATATTTTTCATTTATTAATATGGTGACACGAAGCGTAGATCATCTTTAATTATGGTGCAAAGATTTTGATCATACGGCAAAAATGACTGATTTTGAACCAGAAAATGGAAGACAAAATCAATGGTTGTTTGATGTAAATATAAAGAGGGCTGAGCTGTATTGGATGAACAAAAGAAAAGGTTACTGGAATTTTTCAGAGGAAGAGAGGGTTCTACTGATTACATATGTAGTCACATTATCCCCAGTACATTTATGAATATTGGAATAGTTTGTATATCTAGACATTATCATCAGTACATTTCTGAATATTGGCATAGATTGTATATATCTAGAAAAGTCATCAGTACATTTCTGAATATTGGCATAGATTGTATATATCTAAAAAAATCATCAGTACATTTCTGAATATTGGCATAGATTGTATATATCTAGAAAAATCATCAGTACATTTCTTAATATTGGCATAGATTGTATATCTAGACATTATCATTAGTACATTTCTGAATATTGGCATAGTTTGTATATCTAGACATTATCATTAGTACATTTCTGAATATTGGCATAGATTGTATATATCTAGACATTATCATCAGTACATTCGTGAATATTGGCATAGATTGTATATGTAGACATTATCATTAGCGTATTTCTGAATACTGACATAGGCTGTATATCTAGACATTATCATCGGCGTATTTCTGAATATTGACATAGGCTGTATATCTAGACATTATCATCAGCGTATTTCTGAATATTGACATAGGCTGTATATCTAGACATTATCATCAGCGTATTTCTGAATATTGACATAGGCTGTATATCTAGACATTATCATCAGCGTATTTCTGAATATTGGCATGGGTTGTGTGTCTAAAGACGAATTTTGTTTTCTTCGCTTTGCTGATGGCTGTAGTGTGCCTTCAACGTTTTTGTGGAACTTGCGTTCATATATGCACAAGGGAACTATCTAGGCATCTACTGTAATTGTCGACTTGTTGAAGACTTTGGTCTCTGTGACTGATCTAGCAGCCTGAATTCTGTTACATTGATATACTCTGTACATTACATAAACTAGGAACAATTAAGTTAGAGTTCATACACGATTAAACTGTATAGAAAACCAACTGAACATGTCACCCCACAGTTGAGATACAAGCATAAATCAACAACCACCTAATTCTGGGCACTAGAAGAGAATCAGATTTATTAATAAAAGCACACATTTGTTTGTGGATTTTGCCAGAATGGGAGTATGTGAGAAGACTGATTGGGTTTTACAATTACATGAAATGGTGTTCGGGCGACTTGACAACGCCATGGGACAATCTCCCACACGGCCAGATGGTGAAGGACATTGCTTCTTACATATATGTCTACACTCAAAATTAAATATCTGAGGAACTGTCCTCAAAAGGACAATCTTAACAACCACTAAGCATTTCTACAAGGACAGACTACAATTCTACTAACTACTATTAAGAGCACAAAAATCATTGGAAGCAGCAGAAATGTGGTTTATTAGAAGAATGTTGCGAATCCCCTGGACAACAAAAATAACCAAAGAAGAATGTATGAGAAGAACTGGAGAGACCAAAAAATCTTGTTAAAAAGAGAGAGAGAGAGAGAGACAATGTACTTTCTTAGGACATGCAATGAGAAGAGGGGGCATTGAAAATATTATAACAGGAAAAATAGAAGGAAGAAGATCCAGAGAAAGACCAAGAGAAATGATATTGACGAGATGGTGTGAGAGATACCAATTGAGCTGATGGCTCGCATGAAGGATCGTGTACTCTGGAGAAGCATAATAGCCAACGCCAGTCGGCACCTGATGATGATTATTAAGGCAGCACAACTAACTACTAACTGTAAACGAAAACTTCTGTGAATCTACATTCTGAAGGCTATTCACTTACCGTCCTAACTTTTTTTTTTCTTATCGTCTGCTTCTTCCTGCGTCTCCTACCAATTCGTTTATTACAAGTACAAATGCGTGCCACTTTACAACGGATCTTCCCGCTAAAAGCGCCTGCAAATATCCAAACTTAACTCTCTGAAGGGGAGACTACTACCTTACTGTATATCCGACTCTGTTACCTAATCCTATACCACTACATATCTAGATATTATCATCAGTGAATATGTGAATACTGGCATGGATGTATGTGGCACGTTCTCGACGTGAGAGAATGCACGAGCTGAAAATGGGAAACTGGTAACGAACAGTTTAAGTCGGCAAGAAATATGACTGAGTGCTGTACAACTACAAACCATTTGGACTAGACCGGGCTCTGACTTTAAGTCTCGTGGAGGTTAGCATTTTTTCAGCTAAAATCCGACTTTCAGCTTTAAGCACCAGTCATTCCCCGTAGCTGTGTCTTGAATGTCTCTAATCGGATTTGTTGTCTTTCCTTTTGATGAAATTGCCTAGATATTTCTATTTTATTTCAGATGTTTAACAACAACAACAACAACAACAACAACAACAACACATCAGATTGATTGCCTGCTATTTGTAATCATACTGTCAGATTCATCATTGTTTATATGAAACCGCTGAACTAGCGTCTCAGAACAACGTGTACTGCATATATTCACATTTTGTTGGCTGTTTCATGGTTCTCAAGTTCACCACAGCATCCAATAGCTCTGACGCTGCACTAAATCACGCCTATCTCAATCACTTGCATGTCCCTTGCAGAACTTTGCCTCCCCGACAGCACTCCTGTAGGCCTCTCGGTTGTAAGCAAGATACCCTGCTGCTGATGAGTCCATTCACAGATCATCAAAGATGTCTTGCAGCCATCTTCGCCTTGGTCTTCCTCTTTTTCCTTTTTCCCGTTATGTACCCTTTCAAGACCGTCTTCTCTAAATTTTCATGACGTTTAATATTTCCAAAATATTTTAGTTTTCACTCTTTAATATATTTGCAACATTATTGCTATCCATGAAGTTTTAAATTTGGGCATATACCAAAATTAAGTGTTTTTTGTGTGTGTTTGTGAGCAGCATACATTGGGAGCTCGCCAACTGTTTGTCTGTGACATATTAGAATTCAGTGTTTTGTATGCGTGTGGCATATGCATTAGGATGAACTGTTTTGTTCATGTGCAGCTAATATTAGAATTCCGTTTGTCAGATCACTATATTCCATCTACTGTTAGATTTCACGTGAGCGTGTTTTAGAAATCTGCGTTTTGTTTGCGCATGCCTGTATTACGTGTTTTAAGTACGGTAGTGTATGGGTTAAGTCCAATCTGGCCATCTGTCACCGGCTTCTTCTACTGCTAAACCACTCCAGCAGCGCTGGATGTCGGTAGCGAACACGTAGGCAAATATGTTATGAAATGCTGTTCCGACCTCACCTGTAAACTGGCTTTGATCTCGCCCGCAGATCTCCCCCCTGAGAAAACCGATAAGGTAGCTCTTCTACAGGTATCCATCGAAATGTTATCAGGGCCAGCAGGTAGACATTCGTGTTCGGAAGTCAAATTTCGTGTATGGAAAGCCAAACTGACATTCAACATTCAAGAAAATATTGTAAAAGTGTGGATTTACTTTATACGGTATTAGGATCTTCAGGAAAGGGAAAAAAAAATGTTTGGACGGCGATTTCGTATTTTTCCTTTCGTACATCGTAGCTGAAGCTCAGGTGAGTTACATCTACCTGACTTTGCTGTTTCTAGTTAATTTAACCCGTGCGACAGATTAGTTTTATTTTATTATCCAAGTGCTCGCCTTTCACAATAAACTACTGTTTGTTTTATTCACAAGTCTTTGCATTTTCTTTATGTTCCTTTCAGTTTTTTATTGCGACCATTAACAATTTAGTCAGTCCCCGATAGCCTTTGAAGTGATCACGGCCTAGAGAGTTTGATTTCCACGACTAACTCAAGATCCCTCATGAAAAGATACTGCTGTCTTCGCTAGCTTGGGAGCAAGATATTAGCCGAGGCGTGAGATGAAACAGCTAATTGATGGGAATAGCGGAGGAGAAACTCTGACAGTGACGTTATTAGCTGGACACAAACCTTGACGTACGGGGATAGCGGAAGATAGAATCTGACAAGTACGTCGTTAGATACACGCAAACCTTGACGTATAGCAATAGCAGAAGATAAACTCTGACAGTGGCGTTATTAGTTAATGCAGACCCTGGCGTATGGGAATAGCGGTAGATAAACTCCTCCAGTGACGTTGTTAGCTGGACGCAAACCGTGACTTATGGGAAGAGCGGAAGATAAACTCTGACAGTGATGTTATTATCTACACACAGAGCTTGAAGTGTATGAACCTATAGGGTAGTCTACAAGATCAGCATCCCTCAGAGTGATATTACTAACGAAGAAGGTTAATAACAGCAAGGTCCTTATATAACACAACGTTCAACACATTGAATGACACATCTACAACATATTTAATGACACGTCTAAAACATATGTAATATCACATCTACAACATATTTAATGACACATCTACCAAACATTAACATAAACAGAAAACATTTATCTTGAAAGATATTAAGTATATCTTAGTATTCATGGCGATTTCAAAATATCAGAATGACAATACAGTATGAATATCAGTAAAGCTACACTACAGCCAAGACTCCACACAAAACAAGATCATATATGTTAAGGAAATATACTTTTAAAATACATTTACAATGACAAAATTAACTTTATATCACTTTCACTATCATCTTCTAAAACAGCTATCAAAACAAACAGATAAGGTGAGCCAAGCAAAAACAGACAAAATTAATTTTTTTTAAAAACTAGCTTCATTACCCCCCTAACGAAAATATCAGTGATTTTATTTTAAAACTATCTAGATTCTTTGTCTGACTTGCTTCTAACATTTCCACTCTTTGTGTTCTTTTAGTCTGTGCTAAATAATCTATTCATTTCTGTAGTCTGAGTGTGAAATAGAATTATTCTAAATAGTTATCAAAATTTCATAACAGTTCTGAAAAAAAAGTTCTATCTAGTAAAAAAAAATCATTCTCTCTCATTAAAAACTGTATTCTCTCTATCAAAACATCTAATAGCAAGTGACCAGTCTGATTTTGGGTCAACCCAGGAGTAATAACCTCCCGGTCAGAACATTCCGACCTGGTCAGACATGAAACCTTCTTAAGCTGCACGCTGTTTTATCAGGACTCACGCCAGCTCAAACAACTTAAAGACAAAAATAAACTTCGACTTGACCTACAACATGCACGAACAGAATCCAAAGTACAATGTGTACTTTTCTTTCCCCCTTCCTTAGCTAACTCTCCCCTGCCCGTATGATTCCACCCACCCTAATACTGTAACTAATAGATGGGAATACCGGAAGATAAACTCAGAGAGTGACGTTAATAGTTGGACCTAGACTTGAAGTCGATGAAAATAGTGGAAGATAAACTTGGACAGTGACGTTATTAGTTAGACTCAGACCTTGAAGTCGATGAAAATAGTGGAAGATAAACTTGGACAGTGACGTTATTAGTTAGACTCAGACCTTGAAGTCGATGAAAATAGTGGAAGATAAACTTGGACAGTGACGTTATAAGCTGAACACAGACCTTGAAAGGATAGGACTAACGGAAGATAAACTCGAGCACTAACGTTATTAGCTGTATGCACAGTAATTAGTGTATAAGCATACAAGTATACACAAAGCACTGCAGTAAAGCATAAACTAGGGAAAAAGTAGGAACAGCTTTATTATTTAAGATAACACATTTGTGACTTTTCGGCGCGAGCCTTTGTCAAACAAAAAACAAACCGGACGAAGATTCGGAGAGAGAGGAAACAGTACAGTATCACTTGTATATCCTCGATAGGAGCACAAATAATAACCATATCAAGGACATTAACAGGCGATTTTGGTTGTGCTATTCTGGAAGTAGTGGAGATACAATGAGGGAAATTAAGAGGAGGACATCTATCGCTCTTCAGAAAGTAAAACAACTAAAGAATCTGTGGAGAGGAGCAGACAGAACTACAAAAATAAGATTTTTAAGGGCATGCATCTTTCCCATCGCAACATATGCCTGTGAGACCTGGACACTTAACAAAACAGCTGAGAAACACTTAAATGCCTTTGAATGTAAATGCTGCAGAAGAGTTCTCCAAATATCATGGACACAAAAAAGAACAAATATGTCTATACTACAAGAACTTAATATTGAAGAAGGCTGGCTAGTGAAGAGGATTAAAGAGAGAAAACTGAAATATTTTGGACACATTAAACGTCATGATAATCTAGAGAAGACCGTCTTGGAAGGTTACATAATGGGAAAAAGAAAGAGAGGAAGACCAGGCGAAGATGGCTGCAAGACATCGTTGATGATCTGCAAAATGGATGCATCAGCAGCAGGCCATCTTGCTCAGAACCGAGAGGCCTACAGGAGTGCTGTTTTGGAGGCAAAGTTCCGCAAGGGACATGCAAATGAATGAATGAATGATTCTGGAAGCTGAGATAAGTCATTTGCCATTTTTCTTAAAATTTTCTTTTTCATTTTTTTTTATTGTTTTGCTAACATCCAATTAATGTGAATGTGTACTTTGTTTCCTCTCTCTGATTCTTCGTTCTGCTTGTTTTTTGTTTGACAAAGACTCGCGCCGAAACATCACAAGTGTGCTATCGTTAAATAATAAAGCTGTTCCTACTTTTTTCCTGTTTATACATTTTAGCTGTATGCAGACCCCAGATTTGTCCAGGGAAACAGATCTGAGAGCATCCTTTCCAATTTTGTTGGTCGAAACATGTTTTTATTGTATGTGAAGTGTTAGATTCCAAGCCGAACCTGACATTCTTTGATTGTCACGTGTTCAGATTCAGAGAAAGTCTATTGTATTTAAGTCTTTAGATCTGGTGACATACTCCTACGCGCAACCAGAGAGACCAGTGTGTATAAGACTGGAATTCTCTGACTAGAAACTCGCTGTTTGAAAATAAACTGGACTTACTGTAATAAGTAATAACATCTTGACCAACAACAGGGCAGTCTATGCTGTTTCTTACATGTATCCTTCAGGTGGTTATGATTGTTTGGACTTATCTTTTATTGTACCATTCAGGTAGTTAATCTACGATTGTTTGTTTTGATCGTTTGTTGTACTTTCCAGTAGTTAATTACGTTAGTTTGTGCCGATCACTTGTACGTTCAGGCAGTTAATCTACGATTGTTTGTCATGATCATTTGTTGTACCGTTAAGACAGTTAAGACTTATGATTGCTTGGCCAATCAGGTAGTTAATCTATAACTGTTTATTGTGATTATTTTGTTGTACAGTTCAGATAGTTAATCTATGATTATTTGAGCTGCATCTTGTTGTATATTTCAGGTAGATAATCTGTGACTGCACTGATATTTTGTTGCACCGTTCCATTAGTTAATCTATGATTGTTTGAGGTAATCATTTGCTGTACATTCAGGCAATTAATCTTTATATTGATTTTTGGAGCTGATCATTTGTTTTACGTTCAGGTAATTAATCTATGATTGTTTGTGCTGATATTTTGTTGTATGTTCAGGTAGTTAGGTCATAACTGTTTGAGCTGATTTTTTGTTCAAGTAATTAACCCACAGAATTAGTTTACCTATCTAGATTGCCTGATCAGCTGCGATGTCACAAACTGTTATGACTCAGCAGTAGAGGGTTTCTCAACATTTTTTTTTTTGCTTGGGACTTAACCTCTTTCTCCCTCTTCTGCATTAAAATTTTAATTACACCCTCGCCCCCCACACACACACTCACACACACACTCACACACACACATATTCACACACAGAGGTTCACCATCTGGTAAAAAAGCCGTTGCCTCTTGATAACGAACAAAGGGCACCTTGTTTTATTTTTGTAGGTGAAATCAGAGGAGTGGATCTTCCATTTAGGTCACAACGAACTGTCAAAGATCAAACAAAGTAAAATTTCGAACATTTGATCGATCACTCCAGTGTATATGCATACCACATCGCATCCCTAACCCACACACAGAAGTGTGTGAATGTGTATGAGAGAGAGAGAGAGAGAGAGAGAGAGAGAGAGAGAGAGAGAGAGAGAGAGAGACGGTTTCTGACATCCGGTTTTACAACTCTTCATTTTTCCAAAGACCGACTTTACGACGTTTCATTTTTCCAAAGACCGACTATACGACGTTTCATTTTTCTAAAGACCGACTTTACGACGTTTCATTTTTCCGACCATTGGGCCATTGAAATAGTTGAATTTTTTTATTCTAAATTTACAAATATTTTTACAGCACACTGTACTTATTCCAAGTAAAAGTAATAACAGTAAAAACATAAAGGTTAAAAAAGTAAACAATATAGTAAAAAAAAATTGAACGTTTGTGTACAAATTAATAAGGTCACCCCAGTTTATTTATTTTTTTATGTTAGAAAACATGCCTAACATGCCAGTCTATTAATATTAAAGTATTTTATACTCACCCTCATGAAATCCGCTTTATGTTCATTTATTTTCCTACGCGGCCGTCGGAACGGAGCTTTTAAGGAAAATGAGGACTATCTATATATTCAGGTAGACTGTATGGTTCAGCTTTACAAAAAAACAAGGAAAAAGTGGGGAAAATGAGCAGGAACGAGAGTGGTAGAAAACGTATAAATGAAAAACATACATCAACCAATCCAATATTTCGGCAACACCCCCCCCCCCCCCCAATCCCCTAATAATCATGTACAAAAACAACACAACAGATAAAAACATGAAAAAATAGACGAACATTTTTAATTAAATAAATTCAAATAATAATTTTTCATCTATTTTTCGTGTTTTTATCTGTTGTGTTGTTTTTGTACACGATTCTTGGAAAAATAATAGGGGTTTGTCGAAATATTGGATTGTTGTAAGTTCTTCATTTATATATTGTAAGTTCTTCATTTATACATGTTCATCTTTTTCTGCCACTCTCTTTTCTGCTTATTTTCCCCATTTTTCTTTCTTTTTGTAAAACTGAACCATACTCTTCTGTCTACCTTTACTGCTTTTACCTGTTTTTCTGATGTCATTTTTTTTTCCAAATGCGTCTATTTGCATTAGTAAACACTAGACTTACTGTAGTATTTTCTTGGATTCTTGGAAGACATCTTTTAGAGAAAATAATGGTAGTTACTAGAGATTTAAAATAAGTTATAATTCAGTGGATTCTGTAACAGAAATCTTTGAACGAATTCCTTCAAAAGAAAAAGAAAAACCAAACTACTACTAGATCTAAAATATGAGAGAACTGCAAGTTTGATAGATATTTTCACACGTTTTTGTTGTTGGTATAATTTTAATAATTATGACAACCAAAATGCAGGAATACTTGCGTATAGGGCTATTATGAGCACCGCTTTCTCTAATTCACATGTGTGATACCTGTGCTCAATGGTTGTAGTACCGTCCATCTCTAATTCACATGTGTGATACCTGTGCCAAATTATTGTAGTACTGTCCTCTAATTCATATGTGTGGTACATGTGCCCGATGATTGTAGTGTTGTCCTTTTCTAATTCGTATGTGTGATAACTGTGCCCAATGATTGTAGCACTGTCCTTCTCTAACTCACATATGTGATACCTGTGCCCAATGATTGTAGCACTGTCCTTCTCTAACTCACATATGTGATACCTGTGCCCAATGATTGTAGCACTGTCCTTCTCTAACTCACATATGTGATACCTGTGCCCAATGATTGTAGTACTGTCGTTATCAGCTACATTTTAAAACGGTTCAGAATTGTTTGACAGTCGCGTATTTATTGCCTCTAACTCTGTCATATTTTATAATTTGTTTTCTCAATATCTTTCACACTCCTTAAAATATTGCTTTAAAGCTGGTCACATTCTTGAAATCATTACTTCCAGTTCTGTGATAATGCTGTAAGTTCACGTAGAACAAAACGTACTGTAAGTTACTGCACACATCTCTGTCGCATTCCCAAGCCATTGCTGTTCTCCAAGTCATGTTTCCAAAAACTCATGAGTTACTGCGGCCATCTCTGTCAGTGAGCAGACTTTGGTTGCTACTGCTCTTCGAAGCGGCTATAACCAGCCGTCACAGTGAAGACAGCGGAGCACAAGCATCATGTCCAACTGATGAAGGGATACGGTGACCTTCTTGAAGTTTGGGAGTGGATCAAACTTCTCCGCAGACTTCGGTACCATTAGAACCACCTCGAGCTTTGCCTGTTTAGACAGGGTGAATCTGCATGAACACTAACGGAGAGATAAGACAGGGTCTTGACCGACTCTGTCTCGCTGGTCTTGACAAGCATACAGTCACAATAGCAGGGTCACGCTGACTCTCACATTTCCCCTCAGGAATTGCACTAAATCTGCCACATTCCACGAATTACTGTTCCCAGTTTTATTGCTGTAAAGTTTTGAGCCGTGTATATATCAAAGAAGAGCGGTATTTTCTCATAAAGAAGTAACTCCTACAAATGTTAAGCCTTCACTCTCCATTCTTGTTACAAAGATCAGACCTGTCGATTTGATCATGTTAAAGGTACGTATATTCCTGAATGTATCCATAATATAGATCACAAGATTAAGCTCATTTAAAAAATGTGCCTCTCGAATCATCATCATCATCGTCGTCGTCGTCGTCGTCGCAGACAGATCTGGAACTGTATAAGGTAAAAATGAGGTAACCTTGCCTTCTGCTATTCGAACACTTGTGTTGTAGTGCACACCCAAGTTCTCTTTTACCTGTAAGCACATGAGAGGCTCACGTCGTTAATGCCACGTCTGATAGCCTTTCTTTCCCAGCTACAGGAGAGGACAGGAACCCATTTCTACAGCGGAGTTGACCTACTGCGGGATCGAATCACATCCTTTCGCCATGTGGGTACTAACGCTCTAACCTCTTCATCATTCAGTGGTCGTGTATGTTGGTCACAAAGACTTACATTACGCCTAACCTAGTCATTTCTTCCTGTCTCCAAAGTACATGTAGTGTGTGTTCCCGAAGTTTGGAGTTCTGAAATAATTGTCATCTTTCGTTGATTCTGCTCTGTACTCTGCTGAGTGTGATCAGTTTATTTGATCGATTCCCAGGTTCTCCTTTGCTCAAAACGTGGCCTTCTTTAGCGTTCAAGTTTTTGATAAATCGCACAGCTTTCTCCAAGTTTGCGTGGCAGGCAAATAGTTTATACCTCGGGGTTTAATCCCTCTGTCCGGGTCTGCTGACGTAATTGTGTTTGGACTTAGTGTTCTTGTAGCGCATGTTGCGATTCACGAGATATGAGGAGCAATGGAAAATACACGTACAGGGGAAAAAAAACAAACTGCCTTAGAAATATTAGGGCTGAAGAAAAATAAAAATTGTTCTTAGAAGAGTTTATACAATAAGATGCGAGGAGCAATAAGAAAATCAACAGACAGACAGACAGAAAGACAGACACACAGACAGACAGAAAGACAGACACACAGACAGACAGACAGACAGACAGACAGACAGACGGATGGATGGATGGATAGATGGATGGATTGGTGGATGGATGGATGGATGGATGGATGGATGGATGGATGGATGTGAGAAATGTACATTTTTTATGTAAAACGTCATTGATACGGTTGCGTATGAAATTTTTGTGCACATCACTTTTCTCAGTCAGTTAATTTGAACCTGCCAGATCTTAGATCTTGTTTTTCCATCACTCTTAACTTGACTCCACCTGACTCACTCACCGCTAGTTCTTCATTTTGAACCTGCTGTGATCTCAGATCTTGTTTTCCATGACTCTATACTTGACTCCATCTGAGTCACTCATCGCCAGTTCTTCATTTTAAACCTGTTTTGATTTTACATTTTGTTTTCCATGACTCTTGATCTGACTCCACTCCACTTCCTCACCGCCAGTTCTTCAATTTAAACCTGCTGTGATCTGAGATCTTGTTTTCCATGACTGTTAGCGCGACTCCGTGTTACTCACTAGAACAGACAATCCAGCCTCTCTCGTGATCCTTATCTTCACACTCTCACCTGTTCATGAATACCTTCAATTCCAAACGTCCGGGCTTCGACTTCCCATTTCACGGTTAGAAATCCCATCATTTTCTACAAGCTTAAAAAAAAAACTCCGTTGTTTTTATTTGCGTCAGGGTTTGCTGAGACTAAGGTTGTTGTGTGCTGACAGTCTGGGATTTCCAGTTTAGATAAAGAAAGGAGATAACACAATTAGTTTATTGATGAAAGTTTATGTGTACGTCTTGGCCTTCCGTTCAGACACTTGTATTGACAGCCTCCAAAATCAGGTTGTGTTGAAAGATAATACATGTGTGAGAAAGAACAAAGTTTCAGGGTTTTGAATGGAATAATAGCAATTTCCTGACTGACGAAAGACAGGATGTTAGAAAAGTGTAAGGAAATAAACTGATACGGAATAGAAAGTAGCAATACTAGAAAGATTGTACGCTGCCATAGTAAAAGGATACGGTAAATCAACATTGTGTTAACCATTCTTTTATTACATGCCGTGCCGATATACGCCGTACCGATTTATATACAGATGATCTTGTTGCTCTGTATGTGGTATGTGTAATTAAAATTATGTTCTTTTATTATCTTGTGCCACTTGGTGTGCTTTTCCAAAGTATGCTCTCGATCTCCCGCGTTTATTTTCCTATGATTATTATTATTATTTTTAATTTATTTATTTAGATATTTTCAGGTTATCTTCTCATGAGATGCTATCTGAGAACTTCCGTTTCTTTTCCCCACTGGCCTGAATGGAAATTTTAGCTATTTCGAAAACTAAATCCTTCATCTTTCTACTCCGTAATCGAATTTCAGTAGCACTCAGCAATGTTTGTTATATATATATATATATATATATATATATATATATGGACGTGTGTATGTATATTCCAGCACAACTCTGGAGCGCCTGGAGCAGTTTCAACCAAACTTGGTACACATATGACTTACAATTTGGATAAAAGTATTGCGGGGTAAGACACCCCTAGTACCCTTAGGATGCCCTAGAATGGGATGGGGTAATATTTAAAAATATTCGAAAACGACCGATATTAGTGGTTCTAAGAACTGTCATAGCCTGAGGTGGGGTGGAGAATTCGATCTCCACTCCAGCGGCATGCGTCTCAAACAGCCTCTGGCAGTCAAGTCCAGCTCTTGGCCTTCCCGTGGTAGAACTGTTTAAACTGACAAGAGAAGGGGCGAAGACGAATATGTGGCGCCTGAAAACCAGACGCTTAGGGTAGATGAGTGGGACGTTTGGTAGCTCATCTACCGCTGTTGGCGAGATTCTTCATCTGCCGTGCGTGGAGCGGTGCTCCTCCCGGACAATGCAGAAAGGTGCAAATGGGGTTGCCGCGTGGCACCACTGCGGAAAAGATGGTAGAAAGGATAAAACGAAGCAAAAGTTAAATCACGGCACCTCTAGTCTTGAGGTCGGCCACGTCCTAAGTGAACTCATATCGGGTGAAATGCCTGAACCGGCTTAACCTAGAGGTTAAGACACTGCTGTTTAGACTCTTCGGATGCCGCGCGTGAAGTGAAGCTCCTCCCGGTCAAGGAAGACACTGCGGAAAAGAAGTAAGGGTTGATGTGCGGCACCGATGTGAAAAGGTGAAGGAAAAGGATAAAGTGAAGTTTAATCGGTATGTCCAGTAGTATCGCTGCGAGAGCTACACATAACACGGCGCCTCTGCTCTAAACCGGCATATACCAGAGGTGAAACTTGATGGCTACGCATGTCACGGCACCTCTGCTCTAGAAGTCGGAGACACTGACCAGGGAAGCCTAGATAGGCAACCACCTCTCACACAGCGGGGATGTATGCGTATCCTAATCGCACTGACGTTTTCCGGTGAGAAAGTCAAACACTGGACTGGATGGGCAACCACCTCTCACCCGGGGTTGATACATGGGTATCTCAAAACACGTCGAGGTTTTCCGGTGAGAAAGTCCAACTCTGGCCTAGGTGGGCTAACACCTCTCACCCAGTGGGGATATACTGATATCCAAAACACGTCGAGATCTTCCGGTGAGAAAGTCCAACTCTAGACTAAACTGGTGCAACGAAAACCACGGTGTCACGCAATCCCGCTTCTGAGACCCACCAAGAATACAGGCTCAAGCCCTACGATACTCTGAACCTCTTGTGGTCCTCTCAGGGATCTCGTGCGGGGGACCGCAGGACTTAACAAGGACCACAGGCGTAAATTCAGTAGGATCACAGTGCGGTTTTGGTGGTAGAAGCGAACGAAGAAGAAGAAGAAGACCGATATTAGTGTCGAGTCCTTAGTTTTCAGGGTCGCTAAGATGAGTAGTGACATTCCCGATGCCGTTTACTTCCAAGTTCAGCCCCATCCACATGGGGGTGAGAGGGGGTGAAAATTAGGGTGGGTCCTCCAATTATTCTACTACATACCTCGACCCGCCAGAACATAGCAACGGCACAAGGCTGTGTGTAAAGAGGATCCTGGGCAATGTAGTTGAAGCGACTATCTTAATAGAGCAGAGAGAGGGTGAAGCAGTTTTTATCTCACTCATTCCGACGGATCTCTCTTTTAATTTTAAGAGATTGCAATTTCCAATGAGACTTGTGTTCTCAATCACGATCAACAAATTATAGGGGCAGTCCACACATTATAGAGTAAAGTCTTTTACACGTTCACTATAATATTAATTTAACTCAAAACTTTATTATATACAGCATTTTTAGTTTCACCCCCAGGAGCAAGAATAAATAATTTCTTGGGCGAAACCCACCCTATTCCCCCCTGAGCAAGCAACATAAGGTTGTCCGTTGGAGAAACATGGAGATCTCAAATCCACTACGCAGTATTAATAATTAATAAATTCTAGAGCAACGCCGGGTAATCAGCTAGTGTATATATATATATATATATATATATATATATATATATATATATATATAATATATGAGTGACTGGCTAGCGTAGTGGTTAAAGCACTCGTCTAGCAACAGAATGGTTGAGGGTTCGAATCCCCAGCTTTTTTTCTTGACCAGTACTGCCACGAGGTCGACTCAGCTTCGTAAAATGGGTGCCAGAGAAAATCTGGGAAGGAAAGGCAGCGAGGAAAGGAATTGGCCATCCTACCTAATACACTGATGGCCCAGCATAGTGAAGTCTATAATGCTTTATCCCCTATGGCATTTGCTATGGGACTACCTTTCCCTTTATATATGTGTGTGTAATATTCTTTTTATGCTTTTTAGGCAACAGAAAAATAAGATTGCAATCTGATAAGAAAGTCAGAAGGAAAAGAGAAATAAGAAAGGCAAGATGCTGGAGATAAACAAAATAAGGATGCCAGATTCTTTAGAGAAACTACATCAAATTTTGATTGTAGATGCTGCGTGAAAACTTTAAACCAATATGTTTTTTTAAAGGCTGTGTTTACAAAAAACACCTGGTGGGTTGCCCATTGATTCTTATCAGCCTTGTTGTGGGACCGGGTTGTGCCGAGTGTAGATGCAGCTTCTTCTTGTTTTGTACATGATATCTGGCATCCACTGTTGCTACGGCTTCTAGCGGTTTTTTTTTTTTTTTGGTTTTGTTTGGGTGCGGGGGCGTATGGGCGTATATGAGTTAAATAGCAGAAGGTATCATTAATCTATGTTACAGTCCAGTTCGTTCAAACTGCCAAACCTTTCGTGCCACACTGCCAAACCTTTCATGCTGGCGTTGAAATCATAGATACCTGAAAAAAAAAATTCAAATCTCTAATTTGGATGTAAAATGCGAGGGCGGGTCAAACAGTAACCAAAAATGAGAGAAAACTCGAAGACTCGCAAAGAAGTATTCGTATATTTTCACTGCTTACATCCCTTGATTTGCGGTTACTTCTTGACAGGGCTCGTAATTATTAGTTAGATATCATTAATATTTGTACGCTGCTTGAAAGACTTCTATTTGGCCATAAAAAGCAAGTCAAGTCAAATAAAGCAAATAATGCGTTGTTAAAAAAGGTTTATATCCCCTTGAAATAACTAGCATATTACTACAGGTAATAATCATCCATGGAAGTAATACATCAGCGATTACACATTTTAGCCAAACTTAAGTTAAAACAGCATTATTAAAGTAATCATTGAATGTTTTAAGTTGGAATTTTTTTTAAGAACAAATCTTTAAGATTTTTAATTAAATAAAGCTTGCAGGATTTTAAATAAAATTCATAACTCATTTTCTCCCGTCATAATGTGACGTGTTACAACTAAATAAACACTATAATTTTCTGGAGTCCGTTTGTCAGTCGGTCTCTAGACCTGTGGGCCGAAGTCGGACAAGGAAAGTAGTGCAAAGGTTTATGTATGTGTAAACTTACTCACGTTCGCTATTCGTTTAGAAATCGTATAATTTTAATTTTGGAAGTTAAATGAATCATATAGAAAATGATTGCAAGTGGGGTTGTAGAAGCAATAATTTTGTTTCAGGGGAGGTAAATGTGACTTTTATTGGCCAAGGGTAGTTGGGAACTTGTTTAAGGGAGCGTGTCCTTTATAATGTTCAAAAATGTAGAGTATAATGTTCGAATTTTCTAGCAAAACCCATGGAGAAAGATCACTGGGGCATGAATCTTAAGTAGCTCGAGAATGTGGAAAAAAAAACAAACAGAAAAATGTCTTTTGCCAGGTTCCAGGTGAGGTTAAGCTACCCGTGGAGAATAATTAGGAGACAAGAAAGTCT
This sequence comes from Achatina immaculata, assembly GCA_009760885.1. NCBI lineage: Eukaryota > Metazoa > Mollusca > Gastropoda > Stylommatophora > Achatinidae > Lissachatina > Lissachatina immaculata. Next base: position 38,116,494 of record CM019701.1, on the reverse strand, counting down.
TTATGAAAGATGCCGTGATAAGAGAAATGTTGGTGCTCAACAAAGCTTACATAATTTTTTATGTAAAATTCATTACATTTTCAGTTATTAATTTTCCTGCCTGATTATAGCTAAACTGTTTGTTACACTAAAATGTCATAAGATCCGTAGTGCACAGGAATTTGGTCTGTCTGGTTTTTCGAATTTTCTAGATTCTTTTAAAACAATATTGGGCAATACTTTTAAAACAATCCTGGGCAATACTTTTAAAACTGAGATTCAAGGAAAAAGAGATGAACAGACATATAAAAAAATATTATTCCTTAGCAACTTCAAGATGCCTCATTTACCAATACTGGTATGTTCATTCGTTTATTTGTGCGACTTGTATCGCATTTATTGCCTTGTTAGTAGATGCTACACTTACATGGAACACTCTGCTGTGCACTGCGTGCTTATAGAATAGTCACAGCATCTACGGTATTTGATCCATAACCTCAAACGGAAAGGGCAGAAATGTAAAAAAGACACTACTCGGGAAAACACTGATACTGTGCATCAGAAAGTCTGTACTACACGGTCGGCACCATCATCATCATCATCATCATCATCATCATCATCAACAATAACCAGAAGACTTATTAGAAAAGCAACGGGGCTACAAGATATTAGAAGCAATAAGAAAATCAACAGACAGACAGACAGACAGATGCACTGTATCAGTGTGTTCCCGAGATCTATCTATCTATCTATCTATCTATCTATCTATCTATCTATCTATCTATCTATCTATCTATCTATCTATCTATCTATCTATCTATCTATCTATCTATCTATCTATCTATCTATCCATCCATCTATCTATCTATCTATCTATCTATCTATCTATCTATCTATCTATCTATCTATCTATCTATCTATCTATCTATCTATCTGCCTGCCTGCCTGCCTGCCAGCCTGTCTGTCTCTATGTCTGTCTATCTGTTGATTTTCTTATTGTTCCCCATATCTCTTAGCCCCGTTGCTTTTCTAAGAACAATTTTTAGTTTTATTCTGCCTCATATCTGGTGAATATCAACATGCGCTACAAGAACACAAAGTCACACACAATTACGTCAGCAGTCCTGGCCAGAGGGATTAAATCCCGAGGTATAAACTATTTGCCTGCCACGCAAACTTGGAGAAAGCTGTGCGATTTATCGAAAACTTGAACGCTGAAGAAGAAGAAGAAGTAGTAGTAGTAGTAGTAGTAGAAGAAGAAGAAGAAGATGATGATGATGATTGTACCAAATAGCACAACCTTTCCAATGCACTGTGTTTTCCCGAGTACTGTCTTGTTTTAACATATCTATCCTTTCCGTTTGAGGATATGGACTGGTTTTAATATTTGCTTACCTCTGAAGTATTTCTGCTCATTTCATTTGATAAATGATCAATCTCCTATTTCACCAACCCTTCCCCCAACTAGCCACCCTCCTCCTGGAAGTAGCTGGGAGTGGAGACGCTGTCAGATCTGACAGTCAGCGACCCATAGCTAATATGTTAGAGTCAGGTACCCATAGCTAACATGTCAGAGTCAGCGACCCATAGCTAACATGTCAGAGTCAGCGACCCATAGCTAACATGTCAGAGTCAGCGACCCGTAGCTAACATGTCAGAGTCAGGGACCCATATCTAACACGTCAGAGTCAGCGACCCATAGCTAACACGTCAGAGTCAGGGTCGGCGAGGATAGTTGACCAAGACCCTCCCCCCACCCTGTCTCTCCGCTGGTACCCCCAGTAATAGGCCTAACCTGGCTAATGAGTCTTATATTGTTGTGAGCCAGTGATGGTGGAACCTGCTGAAGAAGTACTGCACATCCCCTGCTATTTTAGTTCCACGCAGGGGCTGAACAAATAGCGGTTGTAACCCGCTCTCAATCCGATACGATTTTGTGGCTCAACATCTTAACCGCATTGTTTGCGAAGAACACCAACCCGCTACTCCAATGATAAAGAAGCAGAAGAAAAGGAGAAGGAGGAAGAGGAAATAGGAAGAGGAGGAGGAAGGAGAAGAAGAGGGAAAGGTAAAGATAAAAGAAGAGGGAGATGAAGACGAAGGAGAAGGAGGAAGAGGAAATAGGAAGAGGAGGAGGAAGGAGAAGAAGAGGGAAAGGTAAAGATAAAAGAAGAGGGAGATGAAGACGGTGAAGAAGCAGAAGGAGAAGAAGAAGAAGAGGAGGAGAGGAGGAGGAAGAGGAAAAGGTAGAGGAAGAGGGAGAGGGTGAAGAAAGGGCGGAGAAGAATAAGAGGAGGAGAGGCGGAGGAGATGGATGAAGAGGGAGAGGGAGATGGTGAAGAAGAAGAAGAAGAAGAAGATTGGTAATCACCACGTCCCCGTATTTTCCTTGATCTGTCGACATATTAGGCAGATAACAAGATGCCTTTCATCTTTGGCATACGTGTAGTCACACTGAAATCCAGCGTTTAACTACGAACATTGCGAAACGTTCAGTACGTTCGGTGTCCTCTACGTTCTCTCCACCGTATGGCTGAGTCCCACATAAAATCCCCAATGTATACATTAGACACAGATATAATACAAACTGAAAAGAAATCAGAAAGGTCAAAGATTTTTAGTTTAGGACATTTCATTTTCATTCCTTTGCATGTCCCTTGCGGAACTTTGCCTCCCAAACAGCACTCCTGTAGGCCTCTCGGTTGTGAGCAAGAAGGCCTGCTGCTGCTGCATCCATTTCCAGATCATCAACGATGTCTTGCAGCCATCTTCGTTTCGGTCTTCCTCTTTTTCTTTTTCCCATTATGTATCCTTCCAATACGGTCTTCTCTAAATTATCATGACGTTTAATGTGGCCAAAATATTTAAGTTTACATTCAAAGGCATTTATGTGCTTAGTTTAGGACAGTATCATGTAAACTCCACGGTGATGCCAAGAAGAGAGCACAGAAGCCCATGAGTTTACTAGGCACAAACTTCGAAATGAAACAGAGAAGATACAGGGCACTCGTATACCGTGACACAGCTCATGGGAGAGAAAGTCGATTTGAACAGGCAATTTACTGGACTTTAACGAGGAGAAAGAAACCAGATCCAGTACGCGTGGAGACGAATATTTCAGGCGGAACTTGATAATGGTGCAGCAGAGTAGTGAAACAAGTGCACAGTCTGATCATGTCTTTGGTTCTTAGAGTGGGATCTACGGATCCCCATGGTGTCCAGGGAAGGCTAGATTGGGGATCCACGGATCGGCATACGTGGCTAGACGGCTGCTCGTCCTACCGGAGTCCGTGTTCGAATCCCAGGTAATTCTCTTGTGATTTTTCTTTCTCTCACGTCTCACTAAAGTGCTTTGTCTACGATTTTTTCGAGGTCTAATCATACAAAACTGTGTTCTCATACTTTACCGTACCAAAGCCTCATAGTTTCCTATTTATAAAAAATTGTTCCTTAAAACTATACCTGAAACTAACTTCATGTAATAAGTATTCGTTCGTCTGTTATTGTTGTTCATGTTTGCACCAGACATGGCAGGAGACCGTGTGTATGTTTGTCTAAAAAGTTGGTACCTGCTAGAGAGATTGAATCTAAGCTACGGAATTTATGTGTCACGACCTCGTTTCTTTCTGGGTGTCACGATCCCTCGTGTCTACTGAACAGTTACTAAAGACTATGTCAATAAAACACCTTTTTTTTTGGGGGGGGGGTGCTAGTTGGCCAAGTCGATAGTGCGCTGTTCTCTCGTGGCTAGACGGCTGCTCGTCCTACCGGAGTCCGTGTTCGAATCCCATGTAATTCTCTTGTGATTTTTCTTTTTTCTCATGTCTCACTAAAGTGCTTTGTCTACGATTTTTTCCACGTCTAATCCTATAAAACTGTGTTCTCTTACTTTAGCATACAGACTGGCCCATTAAAAAAATCTTAACATAATCTGAGTTCTATTTATTGTTTTATTTTTAATAAAAGGTCCACAATTGTTCTCATGCCAGAAGGAGGCTCACGACTGTTCTCAGGCCACAAAGGTGGTCCACAACTGTTTATCAGACCAGAAAGAAGGCCCAACGTTAAAAAAGGTAGAGGAGCACTGGATTAGATGATGCTTCTTTCACTGTCCTTACACGCCTCTGGCCAAGACGACTTCTTAATATTACAATAATGTTGATAACAGTGATGGCTAGAATACTGATAACAGTGATGGCTAGAATAATGAAAACAGTGACGCTCAAAGATCTATCTAAGATAGAAATACACGTTGATCATGTCGGAATAGCCAAGTGACCAGTGTGCTCTTCTCTCTTAGCAAAGGGTGGATTCTAGCAGGAGAGACGCCCCAGTCAATCTACCTGTAGAAATAGGTACCTGCCTCCTCATACGACCGAGAAAGGATGGGCGACCTGGCCTGGTCACGGCCGTCTTTATTTTCTAATGGGTCGACAGATGAAGGAAAATATGAGGGCATAGTAACGACCAGTAGGTCTTCTGATGGGTCGACAGATCGAGGAAAATATCACCACCAACACAATATTCCTTACATTTACCCGAAGGCATGGAACATGTCTACCTTTACGCAATGTCATTATTTTCTGTAATAAATTTATATCAGTGCTTCCGAAAATTGGCGTCACCGTCCCTCTGTGGGAGGTGGGAAGATCTATGGGGCAATTAAGGAAAAGTAAGCGACAGGGGCGTCAGAATGAACTAAGGGAAGAAAGCTTGCGAGGGCGCAAAGGATGTCGTCTAGAAGGCAAATGGGCGGTAGCCCGAAAAAAAAAAGTTGCGAAACCCTCTGACTGGAGATTCTATACTGATCCGTAGTGTACAGGAATTTGGGAGAATTTAAACATGAATTTGATAGAATTTAAATAGGAATTTTGTAGAATTTAAATAGGAATTTGGGAGAATTTAAACATGAATTTGATAGAATTTAAATAGGAATTTTGTAGAATTTAAAAAGGAATTTGGGAGAATTTAAACAGGAATTTGGACGAATCTGAACAGGAATTTGGTCTAATTTAAACAGGAATTTGGTCGAATTTAAAGAGGAATTTGGTCGAATTTAAACTGTTGCAAATACAGATCTAAACTATTTGATCATACCCATTAACTTTAATATATGTATGTTACTAAAACGGGGTTTGAGTGGCGAAGTGGTTAGCGCACTGGTCTCTCATGGCGAAGGTCGGGGGCTCGAATCCCGCCGCGGCACCCCAGTCACCCAGCTGTAGAAATGGGTACCCGACTTCTTCTGGAGTTGGGGAAGGAAAGGCGGCCAGGCGTGATACTGACCATATCACCCTCTAGTGTGCTGACAGGTCAAGGAAAATATGGGCGCTAACACCACATCCCTATGTGCCTCTAAGGCATGACAGGGTTACCTTTACCTTTTTACTTTACTTTTACTAAAACGAGGTGAAGACGCTGTCCGACGAGGCAATCAGCGACCTATAGCTGATATGCCAGCCTCAGCGACCTATAGCTGATATGCCAGCCTCAGAGTCAGCGAACCACAGCTGACCAAGACCCTATCTCACCTCTCCGTGGTACCACCAGTAACGGGCCTAGCTAACAGGGTATTGCAGTCTGTTAAGGAAGCACTGCACGTTCCCCGCTTTTTAGCTGTCCTCCGGGGTTGAAAAAGTAGCCACCATAACCAGCTCCCACGCCGATACGATGCTGTGCCTCAACAACTCTACAGCATCGGCTGCAAAGAACAACAGCTCGCAGTTACAGGGAGTTCGTACAAGTTACTAAAACTGTTTCGGCACCAGTTTACCATTTTTTATCTTAATTGAAATGTCTTTATTCATGTTTCTTTTCAATACAACCACTTCTTGTATCCACTTAACTTTATACAGTCTATTCAAGTTGTCCAAATACCTCCTTCTTAATTCCAATTAAGGTTACTTGCTTTTCAAATATCTTTCTAAATTGTTTATCTTCAAGAGCTCTTATAAGGTTTATATTGCTGATATATTTTCATATACATTAAAACTTTGTCACACCATAAGAAACTTCACTGGTCCATGAATGAAGAGAACACGTGGTCACGAAAACATCAGGACTTACACAAATGCAGTGACTGAGGAAGTCCCTTCGTCCAGCTTGCTAAATATACAATTTATTTACACTTCTATATCGATATCGTTGGTACAGACTGTGGCAATTTCATCAAACATTTCACTAGGAAGTTACATAACCAAAAGAATTTTGTCTTTTAATAACCAAGTGAACCACAGTCGCCTAGCCTTGACTTCTAAAACTCTAGTTCCGCTAGTTCGTAAGTTCATCACTTGGGCACAACTATCTACGTCTCGGAGCCCAGTGCTCTCAGTCTCTGGTTATCTGTGTCTCAGTCTCTGGTTATCTGTGTCTCAGTGTCCAAGAATCGTAAATCATGACTGTCCTCGTCGTACAGCACATTTTGCCTTCAATTTCAGGGCACTATTGAGTCCGGGCCCTCTTGCCTCTCCGCTGAAGCATCTCTCTGTCTCTTTCCTAATTTCTTCTGCTGGTCTTCCTCTGACGTCTGGACCGGTCTCTATTCACTGACTGTCCTTGTTCAGACGATCCCTGTGTCCCTCCGGTGTTCTCCCTCTGTGTTCTCATGTTTACATTTATCAGCGTCCTGTCATGCTAGTGCCATGGACGTTTGTTTTATAATTTTCTCTACATTTCCTAACTACTTTTCTGTTGCTATTCGATGTTACTATTTTGCCGCCAATATATTCACAATTATATTCATCATCACATTCATAATCATATTCATAATCATATTCATAATCCCAGTTACGAGGGACTGTACTACAGAAAAAGTTCTTTAGACATCTTTCAAGTGTTCGTAATAATGTCCTGCTCTTTGGACGTGATTAAAGTACACGTGTAACTAAATTAAAAATCAACAGAACAAAATGACCCCTCAAATAAACCCACAACGGCAGAACACAAACATTTCAGGTGCTAATAGGTGCAAAGTCTATCAAAGTTGTTTTTTTTTAAACCGAAAAATAAATGAACGGAAATATCAAGCAGAAGTTGTTATGCACGTTACGGACACCTGGTTGTATACTGGGTCACAGTAACTGTCTGAGTGCAAACAGTGACGAGAACTGCAAAAATGTTGATTCAAAGATTTTGGATGCTTGTTGTGAAGAGAAAATAGTTCAAAACAGTTTAAAATTAATGGAGTACAATGCAGTGCTCCATTTCCATATACCAACAATAGACTATCTAATTTAGAGTACAGATATCCGAGTATTTCTAAGATTAATTGATTTTTTTTTTTTTAGGTACGAGATAGTATAGTTCGTTAGTACGCTGTTCTCTCGTGGCTAGACGGCTGTTCGTCCTACCAGAGTCCGTGGTTCGAATCCCATGTAATTCTCTTGTGATTTGTCTTCCTCTCACGTCTCACTAAAGTGCGATTTTTTCGAGGTCTAGTCCTACAAAAATGTTCTTTTACTTTTCTATGGTTAATTGTTCATTAACACAGGAAATAATCATGGGTTCGAATCCTTCATTGTGCTGCACGATTTTAAGATGACACTTCGTTTCCAGGTTTCAAAGTCTGTTAAAAACAAAGACATTCGGTCCGCAAGGCCAGGCGCACTTGAGAATAAAATATACACGGTTGTAAGTGTATTAATGTAATACTAGAGTTTGCGCAAAAATCAGAACCACGTTCATGGGACTAAACCCAAGCGAATAGCGAGTTAACACTTAAGAACAAAGGACAGAGACGATATGAACGACTGACAAAGTATACAGCAGCGAGCTCGAATCTTAGTCTCATGGCGTGTTTACTTTTCTCTTATCAACATTCTCTTTCAAGACTTTGGCATTTTATAAGCGTTTCCTCTGTGTTTCCCGGCCTCATATCTTGTCTCCTCTGTATTTCATGGCTGCGTATCTGTCTACCCTGTCTTTCACAGCTTTACATCCAACGTAAACTTCCAGTTTCTACGAGAATTTTCTTGTGATAAAAATAATTTTCTTTCCTCGCATTCCAGTGTCTTAGCTACACTGCTCCCGATCTTGAATTCTTTGATTTTTACATTAACGGGTTGTTGTTGCTGTTGGTTGTTGTTGTTGTTGTTGTTGGTGATGATGGTGTTTTATTGCTGTTCATTGTATCTTAATAAAACTAGAAACTTTAGTTCTTTCTTCTTCATGCTGTAGTGTAGATCTTCTAAGACAGGAACTATATGGGATACAGACTGTGGGTGCAGTGTTTTTTTTTATTTTTTATTCGCGATGCGAGTCTAAAAAACCAGTCTTCTCAAAATGCTCACAGCCACGAATAGTATTATGATATTATTTTGTTCGGAAGTTGAAGACTTTAAAAAAAAAGCTTTTCCATGACATAAGCCACGTAGATGGTTAGCTGAACAAAAAAATTCAAATAAAATAACTTATTCTATAATGGTTTTATCCGGATGCATGGATATTCAAATTTTAAACGGTAATGTAAGCTGAATATAGGCATCACGTCATGTACCTGTAAAACATGGCGGGTATTTTTAGTATAAAGCTGTTTGTGTGGCTCTGGCATTTTTTGGTCTTTTAGTGTAGCAATTACGAGTTTATTTTTAACCCTATTCATTGTTCCACCTGTCAACAAAACAGTATCTCCACACGAATAACGATCACTTCCGTTCAAGATGGCGGCTAATTTGTTTACGCACGTGTTCAGCTTGTTACCACCAGCCGAAGGCACGAGGGTTCCAGGCCAAGACTTCCTGCTGTAAATGGTTATTGGCAACTCTGAATAACCAAATGGGTCCTGGGTCCGCACAACTCCACGAAATATTTCCGTTTGAAACAAGATGGGAACTAACCCGCCAAAAAACAAACCTCAAATAAACTGAAATGCATTCTCCTGTACTAATTAAATCAGGTGTACTCCCCAGAATCTGTTTGGTTAATTAGGTTTATTAGCAAGAAATGAGCAAAATGATCCCAACCGCAGGTGGTTCTCAAGTCGTATCAAGTATAGACCTTCTTTCTTTTTTACGACTGACTTCCTCCGGTGACGGTTAAATAGACAGTTAATTGAGAAGAAATGGAGAGAGACTGTTTTGAATATATCTTTTTTTTTATCTGTTAGAAGTAAAATGAAATACTGTGACGGATTCAAGTTAATAATCATATGTTTCTTTATTTTTGATTCAGTAACGTTTAGATTTTTATCTTTATGTCGCCTTGTTGCATCTTCATCAAATACGATGTCTTTATTTTGATTCAGTAATGCTTAGATTTTTATCTTTATGTCGCCTTGTACCATCTTCATGAAATATAAATAATGTCTTTATTTTTTTATTCCGTAATGTTTAGATTTTTATCTTTATGTCGCATTGTTCCATCTTCAATCAATCAATCAATCAATCAAGTGCCGTGCCCTGTTGCGTAGGTGATCATTTCTCTCCACAATTCCCTGTCCTTAGACTTGATTATGAGATCCGCCGGTGACTTTCTTTCTAGCCACACTGATAGCCCATCCAGTAACTTCTCTCTCTGTCTTCCTCTGTCTCTTCTTCTCTTTCTCCCTCAGTTTTTCCATTTGTCACAATGTGTTCCAATTTTCCTCTTCTCAGAAAATGTCATAGAAATCTCGCTTGTCTGCCTCTGAACTTTGCTGTAATTTGCCTTTTAACTCCAGCCTCTCTTAAGACATCTTCGTTGGTTTTCTTGGCTGTCCACGGTACCTTCAACATCCTTCTTATGAACCACATTTCCATGGCCTCCATTTATCGCTGTACTCTCTTATTTATGGACCATGGTTTCATCTTCATCAAAGATAAGAAAATGTCTTTATTACATTTAACCCTTTCATTTCTTGAATTAATCTCCCTGCCGCGCCGGAGTAAATTCTGATGAGAAATGTTGGTAGAAAGAAACTGAAAGGAAGTTGCTCTAACATGTAAAAACAGAGCTGGAAATATGCTACTTTTCAAATTATTTATCACTTTGAACATTGATTCGCACTGGTGTGCAAGATCTGCCAGTACTGCTAGCGTTGTTTTGGAATGAAAAAAAGAAGAAGAAGAAGAAGAAGACCCTAGAATTTGGTCGGAACACAAAGGAATAAAGAAAGTATATTTAAGAGATACCAGAAGAAATGTGTGAGTCAGTCCTATGCTAGGAACACACGCGAATGAAGATACTTCATTCTGACACTCCTACATATTATGTGAGAGCCTCTTATTATTTGATCTGAACACACGCGAATGAAGATACTTCATTCTGACACTCCTACATATTATGTGAGAGCCTCTTATTATTTGATCTGAACACACGCGAATGAAGATACTTCATTCTGACACTCCTACATATTATGTGAGAGCCTCTTATTATTTGATCTGAACACACGCGAATGAAGATAGTTCATTCTGACACTCCTACATATTATAAGAGCCTCGTATCATTTGATCCGAACACAAGGGAAAGAAGACAATGCATGCTCCATGCCCAGTAAGAAACAAGAAGCCGAGGGACGTCCTACAAACTTCGGGTGAAGAAATCTCAGGAATTTTAGAACAGAAGATTTGAAGAGAATTTATATAGTTTGTTTAGAGAAATAAAGTTTCACAACTAAAACCCAGTCCTCAAAACAAGGATAATACACTTTCTCTATTTGTTCGCTTCCCTCCCTTTATCTTTTCTCTCAGACATAAACCCAAACACGAACACACATTTCTAAATATACGTACGTGGCGATTTGTTTTCTAGCTAACGATTGCGTTAAATGCACCTGTTCATTTACCCATTTCATCAGGAAAACGTTTACTAGAAATCTAATCATTTATCCACATCATTAGGAAAACGTCTACTAGAAACCTGACCATTTTCCCACATCATTAGGAAATCGTCTACTAGAAATCTGATCATTTACTCACATCATTATTAAATCGTCTACTAGAAATCTGATCATTTATCCACATCATTAGGAAAACGACTACTAGAAACATGATCATTTACCCACATCATTAGGAAAATGTCTACTATAAACTTGATCATTTATTTCCCCACATCTCAGTAAAACGTCTACTATAAACCCGCTCATTTACCCACATCATTAGGAAAATATCTACTAGAAACCCGCTCATTTACCTACATCATTAGGAAAATGTCTACTATAAACTTGATCATTTATTTCCCTAAATCTCAGTAAAACGTCTACTAGAAACCTGCTCATTTACCCACATCATTAGGAAAATGTCTACTAGAAACCTGATCATTTATTTCCCCACATCTCAGTAAAACGTCTACTAGAAACCTGATAATTTATTTACACACATCGTCAGGAAAATGTCTACTAGAAACCCGCTCATTTACCCACATCTCAGTAAAACGTTTATTAGAAATCTACTCATTTACCCATATCATCAGTAAAACGTCTACTAGAAACCTGACCATTTTCCCACATCATTAGGAAATCGTCTACTAGAAATCTGATCATTTACTCACATCATTATTAAATCGTCTACTAGAAATCTGATCATTTATCCACATCATTAGGAAAACGACTACTAGAAACATGATCATTTACCCACATCATTAGGAAAATGTCTACTATAAACTTGATCATTTATTTCCCCACATCTCAGTAAAACGTCTACTATAAACCCGCTCATTTACCCACATCATTAGGAAAATATCTACTAGAAACCCGCTCATTTACCTACATCATTAGGAAAATGTCTACTATAAACTTGATCATTTATTTCCCTAAATCTCAGTAAAACGTCTACTAGAAACCTGCTCATTTACCCACATCATTAGGAAAATGTCTACTAGAAACCTGATCATTTATTTCCCCACATCTCAGTAAAACGTCTACTAGAAACCTGATAATTTATTTACACACATCGTCAGGAAAATGTCTACTAGAAACCCGCTCATTTACCCACATCTTAGGAAAATGTCTACTAGAAACCCGCTCATTTACCCACATCATTAGGAAAATGTCTACTAGAAACCCGCTCATTTACCCACATCATTAGGAAAATGTCTACTAGAAACCCGCTCATTTACCCACATCATTAGGAAAATGTCTACTAGAAACCCGCTCATTTACCCACATCATTAGGAAAATGTCTACTAGAAACCCGCTCATTTACCCACATCATTAGGAAAATGTCTACTAGAAACCCGCTCATTTACCCACATCATTAGGAAAATGTCTACTAGAAACCCGCTCATTTACCCACATCATTAGGAAAATGTCTACTATAAACTTGATCATTTATTTCCCCACATCTCAGTAAAACGTCTACTAGAAACCCGCTCATTTACCCACATCATTAGGAAAATGTCTACTAGAAACCCGCTCATTTACCCACATCATTAGGAAAATGTCTACTAGAAACCCGCTCATTTACCCACATCATTAGGAAAATGTCTACTAGAAACCCGCTCATTTACCCACATCATTAGGAAAATGTCTACTAGAAACCCGCTCATTTACCCACATCATTAGGAAAACGTCTACTAGAAATCTGATCATTTATCCACATCATTAGGAAAACGTCTACTAGAAACCCGCTCATTTACCCACATCATTAGGAAAATGTCTACTATAAACTTGATCATTTATTTCCCCACATCTCAGTAAAACGTCTACTAGAAATCTGATCATTTATCCACATCATTAGGAAAACGTCTACTAGAAACCCGCTCATTTACCCACATCATTAGGAAAATGTCTACTATAAACTTGATCATTTATTTCCCCACATCTCAGTAAAACGTCTACTAGAAACCCGCTCATTTACCCACATCATTAGGAAAATGTCTACTAGAAACCCGCTCATTTACCCACATCATTAGGAAAATGTCTACTATAAACTTGATCATTTATTTCCCCACATCTCAGTAAAACGTCTACTAGAAACCCGCTCATTTACCCACATCATTAGGAAAATGTCTACTATAAACTTGATCATTTATTTCCCCACATCTCAGTAAAACGTCTACTATAAACTTGATCATTTATTTCCCCACATCTCAGTAAAACGTCTACTAGAAACCCGCTCATTTACCCACATCTCAGTAAAACGTTTATTAGAAACCCACTCATTTACCCATATCATCAGTAAAACGTCTACTAGAAACCAAAACTTTCACACAAGGGGCACAACCACGTTACATACTAGTATTCTTGTATGTTTTCTCCTATAAAAACAGAATCATTTTCCCCATGTGATATTTTCCCGTCTCTAGGGACTATGAATCTACTCGGATGCAACGTTTGTTCTCGTTTTATCAGAAAGAAAACTGAGATGGTGAAGTGGGAGGTTCGTTTCAGTATCTTTCCCTGGAGAATTCTCGGTACATCTGATCAGATCAAATGCTCATTATTTATACGCCATATGGTCGAAGCATCATTTTGTGAACTTTTGTGGTCCCCTAGTCAATGTTTAGGTAAAAAAAAACCCCAGCAGAAGTTCCGCGAAAATAATAATTTTATGGAGAAAAGGAGAAATGATTAAAGTTTTTCTAAAACGCGAAAATGAATGTTCTGAAAGTATAGTTATGAATTAGTGAGGAAGAAATAATGCACTCGTCATAACTGGCGAACTACAGATGGCGAACCGTAAGTGTAAACCACAGGGAGGCAAAGATCAAGAGAAAACGCTGATACAGAAGAACAGGCGACATGAAGAGTTCAGCAAGAGATGTAAAGAGGTACGGTTAAAAACGTAATAGGCCAGACTGGAGTTCCAGTACTTACAGTCTACTTTGCGAAAATGACACAGCATGATGATGATGATGATCTCATTATATCAAGAAAAGTAAAAGTCACTCTGACATTTTAATCGTTGTTTTTGATATGCTCGTTTTGAGACATCTGAAACTGTTTTCGACGTGTTCATTCTGAGATATCTGAAGCTGTTTTCGACATGTTCATTCTGAGATATCTGAAGCTGTTTTCGACGTGTTCATTCTGAGATATCTGAAGCTGTTTTCGACATGTTCATTCTGAGATATCTGAAGCTGTTTTCATTGTGTTCATTCTGAGATATCTGAAGCTGTTTTCATCGTGTTCATTCTGAGATATCTGAAGCTGTTTTCATCGTGTTCATTCTGAGATATCTGAAGCTGTTTTCGACATGTTCATTCTGAGATATCTGAAGCTGTTTTCGACATGTTCATTCTGAGATATCTGAAGCTGTTTTCATTGTGTTCATTCTGAGATATCTGAAGCTGTTTTCGTCGTGTTCATTCTGAGATATTTGAAGCTGTTTTCATTGTGTTCATTCTGAGACATCTGAAGTTATTTTCGACATGTTCATTCTGAGATATCTGAAGCTGTTTTCATCGTGTTCATTCTGAGATATCTGAAGCTGTTTTCGACATGTTCATTCTGAGATATCTGAAGCTGTTTTCGACATGTTCATTCTGAGATATTTGAAGCTGTTTTCATCGTGTTCATTCTGAGATATCTGAAGCTGTTTTCATTGTGTTCATTCTGAGATATCTGAAGCTGTTTCCGTCGTGTTCATTCTGAGATATCTGAAGCTGTTTTCGACATGTTCATTCTGAGATATCTGAAGCTGTTTTCGTCGTGTTCATTCTGAGATATTTGAAGCTGTTTTCATCGTGTTCATTCTGAGATATCTGAAGCTGTTTTCATTGTGTTCATTCTGAGATATCTGAAGCTGTTTTCATCGTGTTCATTCTGAGATATCTGAAGCTGTTTTCGACATGTTCATTCTGAGATATCTGAAGCTGTTTTCGTCATGTTCATTCTGAGATATCTGAAGCTGTTTTCATCGTGTTTATTCTGAGATATCTGAAGCTGTTTTCATTGTGTTCATTCTGAGATATCTGAAGCTGTTTTCATTGTGTTCATTCTGAGACATCTGAAGCTGTTTTCATCGTGTTCATTCTGAGATATTTGAAGTTGTTTTCATTGTGTTCATTCTGAGACATCTGAAATTATTTTCGACATGTTCATTCTGAGATATCCGAAGCTGTTTTCATCGTGTTCATTCTGAGATATCTGAAGCTGTTTTCGACGTGTTCATTCTGAGATGTCTGAAGCTGTTTTCATTGTGTTCATTCTGAGATATCTGAAGCTGTTTTCATTGTGTTCATTCTGAGATATCTGAAGCTGTTTTCATTGTGTTCTATCTGGGATATCTGAAGCTGTTTTCGACATGTTCATTCTGAGATATCTGAAGCTGTTTTCGACATGTTCATTCTGAGATATCTGAAGCTGTTTTCATTGTGTTCATTCTGAGATATCTGAAGCTGTTTTCATCGTGTTCATTCTGAGATATCTGAAGCTGTTTTCGTCGTGTTCATTCTGAGACATCTGAAGTTATTTTCGACATGTTCATTCTGATATATCTGAAGCTGTTTTCATCGTGTTTATTCTGAGATATCTGAAGCTGTTTTCGACGTGTTCATTCTGAGATATCTGAAGCTGTTTTCGTCGTGTTCATTCTGAGATATTTGAAGCTGTTTTCATTGTGTTCATTCTGAGATATTTGAAGCTGTTTTCGACATGTTCATTCTGAGATATCTGAAGCTGTTTTCATTGTGTTCATTCTGAGATATCTGAAGCTGTTTTCGACATGTTCATTCTGAGATATCTGAAGCTGTTTTCATTGTGTTCATTCTGAGACACCTGAAGCTATTTTCGTCGTGTTCATTCTGAGATATTTGAAGCTGTTTTCATTGTGTTCATTCTGAGATATCTGAAGCTGTTTTCATCGTGTTCATTCTGAGATATCTGAAGCTGTTTTCATTGTGTTCATTCTGAGATATCTGAAGCTGTTTTCGTCGTGTTCATTCTGAGATATTTGAAGCTGTTTTCATTGTGTTCATTCTGAGATATTTGAAGCTGTTTTCATCATGTTCATTCTGAGATATCTGAAGCTGTTTTCGACATGTTCATTCTGAGATATCTGAAGCTGTTTTCATTGTGTTCATTCTGAGATATCTGAAGCTGTTTTCATCGTGTTCATTCTGAGATATCTGAAGCTGTTTTCGACATGTTCATTCTGATATATCTGAAGCTGTTTTCGACATGTTCATTCTGAGATATCTGAAGCTGTTTTCATTGTGTTCATTCTGAGACACCTGAACTATTTTCGTCGTGTTCATTCTGAGATATTTGAAGCTGTTTTCATTGTGTTCATTCTGAGACATCTGAAGTTATTTTCGACATGTTCATTCTGAGATATCTGAAGCTGTTTTCGTCGTGTTCATTCTGAGATATTTGAAGCTGTTTTCATTGTGTTCATTCTGAGATATCTGAAGCTGTTTTCATCGTGTTCATTCTCAGATATCTGAAGCTGTTTTCGACATGTTCATTCTGATCTATCTGAAGCTGTTTTCGACATGTTCATTCTGAGATATCTGAAGCTGTTTTCATTGTGTTCATTCTGAGATATCTGAAGCTGTTTTCATTGTGTTCATTCTGAGACATCTGAAGTTATTTTCGACATGTTCATTCTGAGATATCTGAAGCTGTTTTCATCGTGTTCATTCTGAGATATCTGAAGCTGTTTTCGACATGTTCATTCTGAGATATCTGAAGCTGTTTTCGACATGTTCATTCTGAGATATCTGAAGCTGTTTTCGTCGTGTTCATTCTGAGATATCTGAAGCTGTTTTCATTGTGTTCATTCTGAGATATCTGAAGCTGTTTTCATTGTGTTCATTCTGAGACATCTGAAGCTGTTTTCATCGTGTTCATTCTGAGATATTTGAAGTTGTTTTCATTGTGTTCATTCTGAGACATCTGAAATTATTTTCGACATGTTCATTCTGAGATATCCGAAGCTGTTTTCATCGTGTTCATTCTGAGATATCTGAAGCTGTTTTCGACGTGTTCATTCTGAGATGTCTGAAGCTGTTTTCATTGTGTTCATTCTGAGATATCTGAAGCTGTTTTCATCGTGTTCATTCTGAGATATCTGAAGCTGTTTTCATTGTGTTCTATCTGGGATATCTGAAGCTGTTTTCGACATGTTCATTCTGAGATATCTGAAGCTGTTTTCGACATGTTCATTCTGAGATATCTGAAGCTGTTTTCATTGTGTTCATTCTGAGATATCTTAAGCTGTTTTCATTGTCTTCATTCTGAGATATTTGAAGCTGTTTTCGTCGTGTTCATTCTGAGATATTTGAAGTTATTTTCGACATGTTCATTCTGATATATCTGAAGCTGTTTTCATCGTGTTGATTCTGAGATATCTGAAGCTGTTTTCGACGTGTTCATTCTGAGATATCTGAAGCTGTTTTCGTCGTGTTCATTCTGAGATATTTGAAGCGGTTTTCATTGTGTTCATTCTGAGATATTTGAAGCTGTTTTCGACATGTTCATTCTGAGATATTTGAAGCTGTTTTCATTCTGAGATATCTGAAACGGTTTTCGACATGTTCATTCTGAGATATCTGAAGCTGTTTTCATTGTGTTCATTCTGAGACATCTGAAGCTGTTTTTGTCGTGTTCATTCTGAGATATTTGAAGCTGTTTTCATTGTGTTCATTCTGAGATATCTGAAGCTGTTTTCATCGTGTTCATTCTGAGATATCTGAAGCTGTTTTCATTGTGTTCATTCTGAGATATCTGAAGCTGTTTTCGTCGTGTTCATTCTGAGATATTTGAAGCTGTTTTCATTGTGTTCATTCTGAGATATTTGAAGCTGTTTTCATCGTGTTCATTCTGAGATATCTGAAGCTGTTTTCGACGCGTTAGTTTTGAGATATGTACCACTGGTTTTTTTTTAAAATTTGTTCATTTAGAGATCACCGAAGCTGTTTCTGGCGTGTCCATTTTGAATATGTTTTAGCTGTCTCGTCTGTCTGGCACTGAGAGGAAAATTGTTGAGAGAAAGGAAGAAAAACTAGCCTGTCTCGTGGCTGCTTTAGAGCTGCAGCATGTAGTTTCTGTTGTTTTCTTGTTAATAGCCCTGCACAGCCGCCCCGCCCCGCAGATGTCTCTAATGCATGTTATTTTCTCTGGCCCGGGGGGATCTTGTACGATATATCAGCTTCGGAACGCAGCAGTGCTTAATACGAAACACCTGCTAGGAAGGTCTTATGGGAACGTTACAAATGGGGCAGACCTGTTTTAGAAGCTCTGCTTACGTCTTTAGTTCATCCCCGGAGAACGATTTTATTTAGTGCAGCTATGATGTCAGACAAAGATTACAGGTCTCCGACCTATGACAGGCGTCATTGAGTGGCATGCTCTGAGATTCTCCATGACACCAGCCACCTGTTTCATCTGGTACCACCTACGCACTGAAAGCTGCTTGGAACTGATATTAATCCCATGGTTTTTCAGTCCTAGCTTTCAGATCTGGTTAACTTGACTCCTGCCGATTTCTTGACTTATTGTCCATGCATATTGTCACTCTCTTCCTCTTTTGTCCTAGATTTTGTCCCTCAGTTTAGCCACATTGTTAAGATACAAGAAGTACTTAGAGTCCTTGCCAGCTTTAGACGAAAGACAAACATTTTGGTTTTGAGGTCTAAAGATTTCCAAAGAACAGCTTAGTGCTCGAGTACTGCTGATTAATACTCGTTGTACTCTTTTTGTTTATGAGTTTCGATGGAAATTTATCTATAAAATTTTCCATATACGTATTATTATTATGAGTCACGTCGGAGAGTGTTGGCAATAATGATTCTCCTTCTGGTGCGGTCCCTGGTGTTTCCAATTAATTTTTCCATGGCACTTGGTCAGTCCATTGATTTACTATGAGAAGGAGCTTGTCCTTCCACCACGTCCGTCAACCAGGTGGAGAATGGTGGAATGACATCTAGTTATTGAGAGACAGTTGTGAATATCAGAATAAGCAGCAGCAGATCAAAATAGGGACCTTTAGACAAAGGTTAAGGGAGAAAACAAACCGATCGGAAGGCAAAGGGAAACCACTGTGAAATTTGCGGGCTTTTTGGCGTTTTCGGAGCGATCGACTGGAAAGGCCAAAGTGGCAGCTCGTGTTTTGGGGGCACGTGACTAGCTTGTGTGCAACGTCCAGTTAGAATGTGCAGTTGACCAGTCATTCGTCTGATGTTTGTCTCAGGTATGGCCAGGGAAATAGAGAGGGAGCGTGTTATCGTTAGTGTCTTATGGATTAGTGTATATTTTGTAGTATCGTCTCCAGCGATGATCTCCTCCAGCGCCTTCCTCAAGTTGTGTATGTTATCGTATGTCTAAGGTTTGTTTTATGTGGATTTAAACGTAACTTTTTGTGGAAGAAGTGTTGCTCGTGTTTTATGTAATGAAGTCGTAGTTCGCGGTGAACTGTGTACATGTGTTTAGTGTTAAATAGAAGTATTCAAATTATGTGTATCATGAAAACAATCACTATTGATTTCATTTGCCATACTTGATATATTTGATTGATTGTATTTGCACTGGCATTGCCACTTGTTGTGTTATGTGTTACGTGCGCATTGAACTTTGTCATTTTACCATTTATTTGTGTTGAGCTTGTTCAAGTTGTCATTTTCAGTGACCTCGTCCATTTTTGAATCAGTGATCATGTACGTAATCATCACGTTATCCACGTGAATGCTCAGAAGTTATGTTCACTTATACTTTTGTCAGTGTTCAGGTGTCATACATATAGCGATGTCACAATTTTTCATTCATATTTGTCGAATGTCATATGTTTTGATATTTCATTTGAAAGTCATTATTTTTGTGATACACTGCAGTTGTGAGCAAATGCGCAATTTGAATATGATTTTTCATGAGTTAGCACGAGTATAATAGAGAGATCACCTGGGCAAGAGCAGAAAAAACGCAAAGGACAGGTATTTGTGGAAAACCCTTGCGGAAGCCCCATGTGCCCTGGGCACTTAAGGTTCAGAGAGAGAGAGAGAGAGAGAGAGAGAGAGAGTACGAGTATAATATGCATTGTTGAGCATTATTAGTGATAACTCACGAGTTGTTGATACAGCATTGTTTTGAGAAGAAAAAAGAATTACTGAACATTAGTGCGATTGCACAATGCAGCACAGTCAGGCCTCCTGCCTGAAGAAGGGAAAGTTTGAAGTAGATGTACGATTAATATGAGAGTCACATATAGAGACAGTTAGTTTGTCATGTGGTTTTATTTCATGAAGTGTCTCATGTTTTTCTGGTTGTACATTCTTGTTCGTGATGCATAAAGTTTTCTTGATCCTCAGTTGGAGTTCGTCGAGTGTGACATGTTTTAGTGTTTTGTGATTAATTAAATTTGATCAAAATTGTCTGTAATTTTCAAACAATGAAAACTGCGAATTTCACTCAATCAATCAACTTCGTTCATCGCTTGCTGCCTTAACATGAAGTTTTCCTGCCTCAACATGAAGTTTTGCTGCCTCAACATCAACGTTTGTTGCCTCAGAATGAACGTTTGCTCCCTCAACATGAAGTTTTGTTGCCTCAACATCAATGTTTGCTTCCTCAACATACAGTTTTGCTGCCTCAACATACAGTTTTGCTGCCTCAACGTGAACATTTTGCTGCCTCAAAATGAATCTTTGCTGCCTCAACAAAAACGTTTGCTGCATCAACATGTAGTTTTGCTGCCTCAACATAAACGTTTGTTGCATCAACATGTAGTTTTGCTGCCTCAACATCAACGTTTGTTGCATCAACATGTAGTTTTGCTGCCTCAACATAAACGTTCGCTGTGTCAACATAAAGTTTTGCTGCCTCAACATAAACGTTTGTTACCTCAACATAAAGTTTTGCTGCCTCAACATGTAGTTTTGCTGCCTCAACATAAACGTTTGCTGCCTCAATATAAACGTTTGTTGCATCAACATGTAGTTTTGCTGCCTCAGCATAAATGTTTGTTGCATCAACATGTAGTTTTGCTGCCTCAACATAAACGTTTGTTGCATCAACATGTAGTTTTGCTGCCTCAACATAAACGTTTGCTGCGTCAACATGCAGTTTTACTGCCTCAACATAAACGTTTGTTGCCTCAACATAAAGTTTTGCTGCCTCAACATGTAGTTTTGCTGCCTCAACATGTAGTTTTGCTGCCTCAACATAAACGTTTGTTGCCTCAACATAAAATTTTGCTGCCTCAACATGTAGTTTTGCTGCCTCAACATAAACGTTTGTTGCCGCAACATAAAGTTTTGCTGCCTCAACATGTAGTTTTGCTGCCTCAACATGTAGTTTTGCTGCCTCAACATCAACGTTTGCTGCCTAAACATAAAGTTTTGCTGCCTCAACATGTAGTTTTGCTGCCTCAGTATCAACGTTTGCTGCCTCAACATAAACGTTTGCTGCCTCAACATAAAGTTTTGCTGCCTCAACATAAAGTTTTGCTGCCTCAACATATAGTTTTGCTGCCTCAACATAAAGTTTTGCTGCCTCAAAATAAAGTTTTGCTGCCTCAACATAAACACTTTTTTGCTTTGTGGAAATAATGAAACGTATGAGACAATTAAAGAAAAACAAGACGGATGGTTAACCAACAGAGAACGCATGTAATAGTTACTGTACCGCTGAAGGATGTACCAATGAAGAGATAGGAGCAACGATGGATGTGTCCGGAGCGCATGAATGATGGGCCTTCCTAGCAGACAACAAGAAATTACTTTCCTCTATGCTACTGTCACATGTTGTGGTAGAGCATGCAATAGCTGCACCGAACAAGACTAATCACAGTTAATATGAGTCAGTCAGTCATTTGCATGTCCCTTGCTGAACTCTGCCTTTCTAACAGCTCTCCTGTAGGCCTCTCGGTTGTAAGCAAGATACCCTGCTGCTGATGCATCCATTCGCAGATCATCAAGAATGTCTTACAGCCATTTTCGCCTTTCTTTTTTTCCCATTATGTACCCTTCCAAGACGGTCTTCTCCGAATTTTCATGACGTTTAATGTCTCTAAAATATTTCTGTTTTCTGCGTTTAATCTTCCTTACTACTCAACCTTCTTCAATATTAAGTTCTTGTAGTATGGATGTATTTGTTCTTTTTTGTGTTCATGATATTTGAAGGCCTTTTCTGTAGCATTTTCATTCAAAGGCATTTATGTGTTTCTCAGCTGTTAAGTGTCCAGGTAATATGTGTAAACCACGGAGTTCAAAATTTAGGAACACTAAAAATAGAGTTTACCTATAGCTGGGACAAAATTAGGTAAACAATGATTTGCGTGTCATGTGTGAACTGTTTATTATACCATACTTGTCGTTCACCGTTTACTCATACTTCTCAGCCACCCGTGCTATTTAACGACATATTTACGTTGTATCTGTTGTGACGTTTTATCATAACAAAAAACGGATATTGGTCAACGCCAAGTTATGCCGAGTAAACACAATCATAGCTCAGCTTGCCTAGTTATGCCGAGTAAACACAATCATAGCTCAGCTTGCCTGGTTATGCCGAGTAAACACAATCATAGCTCAGCTTACCTAGTTATGCCGACTAAACACAATCATAGCTCAGTTTGCCAAGTTACGCCGAGTAAACACAATCATAGCTCAGCCTATCAAGTTATGCCGAGTAAACACAATCATAGCTCAGCTTGCCAAGTTATGCCAAGTAAACACAATCATAGCTCAGTTTGCCTAGTTATGCCGAGTAAACACAATCATAGCTCAGCTTACCTAGTTATGCCGACTAAACACAATCATAGCTCAGTTTGCCAAGTTACGCCGAGTAAACACAATCATAGCTCAGCCTATCAAGTTATGCCGAGTAAACACAATCATAGCTCAGCTTGTCAAGTTATGCCGAGTAAACACAATCATAGCTCAGCTTGCCTAGTTATGCCGAGTAAACACAACCATAGCTCAGCTTGCCTAGTTATGCCGAGTAAACACAATCATAACTCATCTTGCCTAGTCCACTAGTCCACGTGTTCCAAATTTTACAACAGAAACTCCCTTTAAGGGCCACTTATTCCCCCCCCCCCTTTTTTTTTAAAATAGGTCAACTGCAAATAAGAAACAGAGGCAAACATCCATACGTACCCGTCACATTATAACTGAAAAAAAAAACAACAAAAAACTTCTGTGTCATTTCTGTCATCGAAACATCGATATTCATTACACAAGTTCCTCATTTCGTTGACTGCAGGAATGTCACATGATCTTTGCCCACATCTTCAGTTTGCCCTCACACTGTAGTTCTCATACCGCCCGAAGTTATTCTTTCGCACTTATATGACACTATGGGACATTAGTAACGGCGGCAAAGAGAGAAACTGCGCAGGATGTTTCCAGTGTGTGTTTTCTGGGTAGAAACGGTTTGGCGCGGTAGTTGAAAACAGTCAGTGTCCTGCCACAGTGTCTTTGCTTCTGAAGGAAGGGCTGGGGGGGGGGGTCATTGTTTTTATTAGTTTTTATTTGGACTCTGGTCCACCCCCCCCCCCCCCCACAAGCTCCATGTGAGAGATGGGTTTCTTTATGAAACTAAAGTAGCTTTTAGTGTGAAACTAAAGTAAGTTTTAGCGTGAAACTAAAGTAGCTTTTAGTGTGAAACTAAAGTAGCTTTTAATGTGAAACTAGAGTAGTGTTTAGTGTGAAACTAGGGTAGCTTTTAGTATGAAACTAGAGTAGTTTTTACTGTGAAACTAAAGTAGTGGTTAGTGTGAAACTGGAGTAGTTTTTAGCGTGAAACTAGAATAGCTTTTAATGTGAAATTGAAATAGCTTAAAGTTTTCACCTGAAATAGTTGTTAGCGTGAAGTTATAACTGTAATACGTACATGGCTATTCATTCACTCAGTCGCTCAAGGTACACGAACACACAAAATACACACATTCAAAACACGTACATATAAACATATTGTACAAAAATATTGTTGTATCATATGTTTATTTTCTCAATGTCGTTGTAATTCTTTACTTTATAACTGACAATTACTGTGCCGTGTCTATTTAATTCATTAATTCTTCACTTTTACCTCTACAAGGAGAATTTAGCTCGTCATGTAGTAACATTAGTCTCCCCGTTCTTTAGTACAACAGTGCGAACAGGACCTGACCTCCCTTTATGGGTTTCCCAGGTTCTTCCACACTAGATCTATAATATATACTGAATTCCTACCCTGGGCTATCCACACTCTTAAAGCTGTGCAGTCAACACTGAATGCATGTTCATCAAACAGACACTAATGCCAACACAGCATTTACTTGAACAGAGAACATACGATTCTGCCATTTTATATCTGGATTCAGTTTATCTCACTTATCACACAACACCAAAGCAAAGGTGAACATACTTCACATGAAACATGCAGAAAAATGCACATTTATAACACATACTCTTTCCCTACTACATTAAATCAAAGTTCATCATATTAATTAGCCGTACCAACTAGACACTCAGTAATCAACACTTACATTATCTTAATAGCCATGGTCTAGACATTCAAGAATCAACACATACATTATCTTAATAGCCATGGTCTAGACATTCAAGAATCAACACTTACATTATCTTAATAGCCATGGTCTAGACATTCAATAATCAACACTTACATTATCTTAATAGCCATGGTCTAGACGTTCAATAATCAACACTTACATTATCTTAATAGCCATGGTCTAGAATAAAACATAAACAAAACATGGAGAACCCGTGGTCCTCAAGGCGCCTAAGTACACAAAATTAGCCCCCCCAATCTCTAGACTCACATGCACAGATATCAAAATTTATCAGCATGAATGATGAGAAATAAAACATTATAATGACTACAAATTACAACGTCAAATCTGATTTTACATAGGACAGGACAGTTCAAGCCATCGAACACTTGACCACAAACCATACAGAACATCATGGGCTCCCATGACACATCTCATGTCGCTTAATCTCGCGGAGCTTCACGGAGTTCATATAAATAACAGTATTACAATTAGGAATCCGTAGTTCAGCACTAATCTCTCAACAACGTGATAATTCTGCCACATATATGATGCATCGCGACTTTTATTTCTTTACACTTTCACTCCTTGTCATGATGAAAACAGCTCACGTTACTGTTCACGAAGACCTTTAACAGACAACATTTAAAACACTTACTACAATTACAAACCATAAACGTCGCACTTCACATACGTTGAAACTGCACATAAGACAACTGATGATACTGGAACAAACTATGGATGGAACAGAGTAGACTTATATCAAGAACACATCACGAACAGTCTCTACGAAAACATTCCAGCACAGGACAACACAATTTTTTTTTTTTTTTCCTTTTTTTTTTTTCAGACTCAGTGATTGATCTGTACCTTGCACTGTGCAACTTAGAAAACTCTTTCGAGTGACCGTTGTTGCTGTCATCATGTGGTAATATGTGTTTAGGTGTGTGGTTTCTTAACCCTTTGCGTTTTTTCTTTCTTTGTTTCTCTTTGGATTTTTTTTTATTTTTTATTTTTATTTTTTTTTATGATTTTTTTTTTTTTATAAATAATGTATAAAAATTGCCTAATTTGTGGGATTTCATGTGTACTCTTTTTCTCCCTTTCGCTCTCTCTCTCTCTCTCTCCCATCGTTGTCTTCCTCTCTGGTGATGTACATCCGGCCTTACCAGTATACACAGCACGACCTGACCTCTGGACAACACACACCGCCTTATATACCCAACACCTGTTGCCCCGCCCCCCCCCCCCCCCCCCCCCCCCACCCCCATCCCAGTGAAGCGGTCCGTCTAATTTTGATCGGGCGAAACAAAACGAAACTGAGCGCTTCACAATATACACACGTGCTTGCGTCAGGGTTAGAAAACTATAGCTGATCAAGACCCTGTACCACCATCTCTCTGTTAGTACCTCCAGTAACAGGCTTAGCCTGGCTAACGGGGGAGTGATCGCTGTAATCCCCATGGTGGTGGAGTCTGATAAAGAAGCATTGCACACACACACATACACACACCTCAATCCCACCTACCACACCCCAACCCACTGCTTTTTAAGCTCCACCCAAGGACTGAAAAATCAGTTGTCTACCCGTTCGACAAAATGTTGTGTCTCATCATCTTCACCACATCGCCTGCAAAGATCATCAGGGAGAAATAACAACAACATATACATACATACATATTCATATATAATGCATACATATACGCATATTACTACATACGCGACACATACATACGCACATGCAGGCGCGCGTTCATACACACAGGCTGGTGAGAAGAATACAACGTGGTAAAAAGTACCAGACAAAAAACTGTAAATAGAAAAGGAATGAGACTGATAAACCATACAAGGCAGGAGAAGATAGTGAGAGAGAGAGAGAGAGAGAGAGATTAGACAGAGACAGGGGAGAGACAAGAAGAGAGAGAGATAGAAATAAGGTGAAAGAGTCAGACAGAGACAAGGAGAGAGAGAGAGATAGAAATAAGGTGAAAGAGTCAGACAGAGACAAGGAGAGAGAGAGATAGAAATAAGGTGAAAGAGTCAGACAGAGACAAGGAGAGAGAGAGAGATAGAAATAAGGTGAAAGAGTCAGACAGAGACAAGGAGAGAGAGAGATAGAAATAAGGTGAAAGAGTCAGACAGAGACAAGGAGAGAGAGAGAGATAGAAATAAGGTGAAAGAGTCAGACAGAGACAAGGAGAGAGAAAAACAAAAAGAGAGAAAGACAAGGAGAGATAGACAAAGAGAAAAGATGGCGACAAGGAGAGAGATAAAGACAATAAGAGAAATGAGAGAAAAGAGAGACATGGAGAAGGCAATGAGAGAAAGGAGAGACAAGGAGAAGGCAATGAGAGAAAAGAGAGACAAGGAGAGAGGTAAAGAGGCAATGAGAGAGAGAAATGAGAGAAAAGAGAGACAAGGAGAGAGATAGACGAGAGAAAGGGGAGACAAGGAGAGAGATAGAGGGACAAGGAGAAAAATAGAGAGACAAGGAGAGAGAGACTAGAGAAAGGGGAGACAAGGAGAGAGAGACGAGAGAAAGGGGAGACAAATAGAAAGACAAGGAGAGAGGCAGAGAGACAAGGAGAGAGACAGAGAAACAAGGAGAGAGACAGAGAGACAAGGAAAGAGTTGGAGAGACAAGGAGAGAGATAGAGGGAAAGAGAGAGATAGAGGCAATGAGAGAAAGGAAAGACAGAGAGAGATAGAGAGACAAGAGATAGAGAGACAAGAAGAGAGAGAGAGAGAAATAAAGTTTAGTTGACTGACTTAAAGACGACAAATTTGACCATATATTGTCGTGAGATGTAAAATACAGCACTTGTGCTAGCATCATCAATCATCTTTGACTGAGTGTGTTTGTGCACATGATCGCCCTCAGGCAAGAATCTCCAGACCGTTCATCTTGATAATTATTTTCTTGGTGTTGCTGTTAATAAGCTTCTGTTCCCAGTTATCTTAACGCGATATCTATTTTCTTGAACCGAAATTCTGTGTTGTTTACCTGCTCCGGCTACTAAATGTTTGTATGTGTTTATGCTGATGTAGTTGTTATATGTGTATGGTTGGCTGAGCAGCATGCGTGTACTTCAAAGCGTTTATGCTACATACATGTTCGATTTTGAAGATTGCTGCCTGAGGGATGATACTGTTAACAAGGTCTGCGAAGATTACTGTGCAAGGGATGATACTGTTAACAAGGTCTGTGAAGATTACTGTGTAAGGGATGATACTGTTAACAAGGTCTGTGAAGATTACTGTGTGAGGGATGATACTGTTAACAAGGTCTGTGAAGATTACTGTGTGAGGGATGATACTGTTAACAAGGTCTGTGAAGATTACTGTGTGAGGGATGATACTGTTAACAAGGTCTGTGAAGATTACTGTGTGAGGGATGATACTGTTAACAAGGTCTGTGAAGATTACTGTGTGAGGGATGATACTGTTAACAAGGTCTGTGAATATTACTGTGTGAGGGATGATACTGTTAACAAGGTCTGTGAAGATTACTGTGTGAGGGATGATACTGTTAACAAGGTCTGCGAAGATTACTGTGTGAGGGATGATACTGTTAACAAGGTCTGTGAAGATTACTGTGTGAGGGATGATACTGTTAACAAGGTCTGTGAAGATTACTG
This sequence comes from Achatina immaculata, assembly GCA_009760885.1. NCBI lineage: Eukaryota > Metazoa > Mollusca > Gastropoda > Stylommatophora > Achatinidae > Lissachatina > Lissachatina immaculata. Next base: position 38,088,533 of record CM019701.1, on the reverse strand, counting down.
TGTGAGGGATGATACTGTTAACAAGGTCTATGAAAATCACTGTGCAAGAGATTAAACAAGGTCTGTAAAAATCACTGTGCGAGGGATTTTACTGTTAATAAGATATGTGAAAATCACTGTGCGAGGGATGATACTGTTAACATGGTCTCTGAAACTCACTGTGCGAGTGATGATACTGTTAACAAGGCACGAGAAGATAACTGATGACACTGCTATCAAGATCTATGAAGATTAGGGTGTAAAATATGGTACTTTTAAGAATGCACGTGAAGATTACTATGTGAAAAAATGATACTGTTAACAAGACATGTGAAGATTACTGTATGAAAGATAATACTGTTAACAAGGTCGGTGAAGAATACTTTACAGTGGATGACATTGTTATCAAGATCCGTTAAGATTATTGCGTGAGCGGCGATACTTGTTAGCAAGGCACGTGAAGATTACCGAGTATAATATTACGTTGTTAACAAGGCTGTGAAAATTACTGTATGAGAGATGATACTGTTATCAAGGATATGAGGATTATGGTTAAAGATGATATTGCTAACAAAAAAAAGCGAACAAGGTCCCTAGTGACTATTCTATAACAAAGTCCCTGCTGACGATTCTATAACAAAGTCACTAGTGACGGTTCCATAACAGTGTCCCGTGTGAGGATTCTGTCTTATCTCCTAGCAGAATTCCCAGTAGACAAACCGTTGTGATACTGTGCTTATCTAAAGTATAAGCATACCACCAGTGGTGATGGGGCCTGTTGCCCTGAAAAGTAATTAAAACCCTTGCAATTCATTAACATTACGCTTATAATGTCCACGTTTACAGACAAATCATTGCAATTCATTGACATTGCGCTTATAATGTCCACGTTTACAGACAAATCATTGCAATTCATTGACATTGCGCTTATAGTGTCCACGTTTATAGATGAGTTATTTTGGCCCATAGGCTACTTACATAAAGCTATGGAGTTTGTTTAAAACACCAATAGCTTTCATTGATCATTACTGCGTCTCTCTGAGATCTGTACAACAGACTTCTTCTCAGGGCCCTTTATGATAGTATCGGCCCAGGCTCTAGCATCACCGTAGCAGGACGCCAGTCATCTAAAGCTTCAGATTCGCACTTTGCAACGTCAGAAACAACGTATGTGAGGTATACGTGAGAGTGTACGGATCAGTTGTTTTCTGCATGAAGCGCAATTCTCGCCATTCTCTGAGAAAACATCCAGGCCGTTAAACTGATGATATGATTCAGAATCATGATAGTTGGGTCAGCTCACGCCATATACACCGAAACCAGGATACCTGGGCCAGCTCACAACAAAACCACATCATATACATCAAACCCAAGATACTGGTTAATTTCACATCATGTACACCAAAACCATGATACTTTGGTTAGCCCATATCAAATATATATTAAAACTTGGATAAGTGGGTCAACACACACCACATACATCCAAACCGCAATATTTGGCTCAGCTCACATCATATACATCAAACCCAAGATCTTGGATCAACCCACATTACAGACACAAAAATTACAATACTTGGACTAGCTAACACCATATCCATTAAAAATCATGAAAGCTGTGACATTTTACAATTCAGACATAAAAATCATGATGCTTGGGTCAGCTCCTTCTCCTCTTCCTCATCATCCTCTTCTTCTTCTTTTTTCTCCTCCTCCTCTTCTTCTTATTTCCTCCTCTTCTTCTTATTCTTCTTTCTTTTTCCTCCTCCTCCTCTTCTTCTTTTTCCTCCTCCTCCTCTTTTTCTTTTTTCTCCTCCTCATATTCGTCTTCTCCCTCTTCTTCCTTCTTCTTCTTCTTAACTGCGAACTGTGTTCTTTGCAGTCAGTGCAGTGAAGATGATGAGACACAGCATCGTGTCGGTTTGGGAACGAGTTACAGCGGCTATTTTTTTTCCACCCCCAGAGTGGAGCTAAAGAAGCAGAGGGTGTGCAGTGCTTCCATGGTAACCATGGCGACCACTGCAGTGCTAACCAGGCTAAGCCTGCTATTGGCAGTATCAATGGAGACGTGGGACAGGGTCTTGGCTGTGATTTCCCAACCCTGACGCCTCACACAACTCCAGTGCGAGATCGTGTTGAAAAATACGGTAACTCTGACAAGCAAAAATAAACTGTTAACTAGAAGTTGTCAGCCGTAGCAGCTGACAACAGTCAGAAGAGCCCACACGTGTCTTGTCATGTCTTGTGCTATCTCCCTGTAACTGCGAGCTGATGTTCTTTGCAGCCGATGCTGTGGAGGTGGTTTGTATACAACGTCGTATCGGCTTGGGAGCGGGTTATGGCGGCTACTTTTTTTTTCAGTCCCGGATTATAGCTAAACAGCAAGGAGTGTACGATGCTTATTTAGCTCACTCCACCACCATGAGGACTATGGCCGTTAGCCAGGCTAGGCCGGTTACTGGGGGGTACCAACGGAGAGGTGGGACAGGGTCTTGGTCATCTAAGGTTCGCTAACCCTGACGCCAGGAAATCAGCTACGAGTCACTAACCCTGACGCCAGCACATCAGCTACGGGTCGCTAACCCTGACGCCAGCATATCAGCTACGGGTCGCTGATTGCCTCATCGGACAGCGTCTTTACTTCCGAAGAGTCCACACACAAACACATAATACAGTACCCATACTAGGGGCCTGTGAAAGATCTTTCATAAAACTGTAATATCCATACTAAGGGCCTGTGAAAGATCTTTCGTAAAACTGTAATATCCATACTAGGGGTCTGTGAAAGATCTTTCGTAAAACTGTAATATCCATACTAAGGGCCTGTGAAAGATCTTTCGTAAAACTGTAATACCCATACTATTATTTTCAACTGCTCCTAGTCGCATTTTCTGAACTCGTGATATCCACATAAGTAACTTCAGATTCAAATACTTTCTTCCTCTTATCAGTAGTTTCCAGGTTCGCTTTCTGCTTCTGTAACATTCATTTGTATAGGTTAATCTAGCGGGGGGTGGGGGGGGGGGAGTGGAAAGAAGACGTCCGATTAGCCAATTAGCCACCCAAAACTAGCGTCATGGTTAGCGAACCATAAATGACCAAGACCCTGTCCCACCTCTCCGTTGGTATTCCCCCTTCCCTCCCCCCCCAGGTAACAGGTATTATATTATAGTATGGGTATTACCTATGAACTTGAAATTAACGCGGACAAAACAAAAATAATGAAAATTCCCTTTAATCAAAATGGAAAAATACACATAGAAGGGTCAGATATTGAAGAAGTCAATCAATTTGCATACCTTGGCAGCTACATAGACCAGGATGGTGACACTAGAAAGGAAGTTAGGATCAGAATTTCAAAAGCATCATCGATCTTCAAGAATCCTGAGAACATATGGAATAAGTTATAAGCACAAAAACCAAGTTAAGACTATTCAATTCAAATGTAATATCCACCCTCATTTATGCATGTGAAAGCTGGAAAACAACTAAAGAAATAGACAAGAAATTAGACTCTTTTGAAAACAAATGTATAAGTAAAATACTCGGCATCAAGTGGAACGAATTCAAGAACAATGCAGAGATAAGACAGATGACTGAACAACAATCAGTCTCATGGGTGATCAGGAAAAGGAGATGGACATATGTTGGTCACTTGATGAGAAGAAATGATCAGAGAATCCCAAAACAAGCTATCAAGTGGAACACAACAAGCCAAAGAAAAAGAGACAGACCACGTGAAACTCTGAAGAGGACATTGTTAAAAGAGGCCAAATTAACAGACATAAAATCCTTTGATGAGGTTGAAAGACTCGCTGAAGACAGGAAAAATTGGCGAACTACTTTGCGAGCCCTATGTGACGTTTAACGGCACAGGAAGGAGATAAGATATTACCCATGAAAGACCTTTCGTAAACCTGTAAGACCTTCCCCCTATCGTTTGTCTTTATATCCACTCAGGGAAAAATCTTCGGGCCCCTGAAATAATGCACCATCAACCCCCCCCCCCCCATCCCTTCCCCCACTCCTCATAGGCCCCTCACATACAAGCAACACAAAGAAAAAAGAAATACAAAAACTAAGAGCATTCTACATTTGGAAGGGCAATAACCCAGTCTGGCGCGTGCTGGCGGCGTGGGCTTTGAACAATCAATTTCAAGAAACGATGGAAAATGGCGAAGAACAGGCTGGTGAGTTGGCAAAATAAAACAATCTTCCCTTTCACATAAACATTTTGTTTGGCTCTGACTGAACTGAAATTTAGAAAAATCATCACGTTGGACATCGTTTTTTTTTTTTTTGGTTTTGTTTTCGTTACCTCCGCGAGAGAATGGATGGAAATGTTTGCGAGACTGAAAATTAGCACCGGTTATGTTTTCCTGCTCTGTGGGCACGTGATGGTGGCGTTGTTGTGTTTTTTTTTTTTTTGTTCAGTGGTTTTCAAGCTGTAAATCCATGGTCATTGCCGTTAGACCGTTTTCATCGCTAAGATGATCTTTCATCAGCATTTATTTTGCCTTAGCTGGCAAAAAATTATAATCATAGGGGGAGGGCCCCCGAGAGGATCTTTTCTAAGGTGGTACAAAGCTCCATCACCCACCCCACGCTTATCTTTCATTCACTACGGGCCCACCCCTAAACAGGGAAACACCCTTCTGACCCCCCCCCCGGAGCAAATTCACCGGCTGGACTCATTCTTCTCCTCCCCCTCCCCCACCCAATGGCTCTTGCTACAGTATCTAAATGTTTCTCCATGATGGCAAAATTCTACCTCTTAGGTTTGCTCATGACATGAAAAAAAATCCACTGTAGGTTCACTCTCCATTAGGTATAGTCTCTCTTTACTCTCCATTAGGTATAGTCTCTCCGTTATATATAGTCTCTCTTTACTCTCCGTTAGGTATAGTCTCTCTGTACTCTCCGTTAAGTATAGCCTCTCTTTATTTTCCATTAGGTATAGTTTCTAGTCTCTCTTTATTTTCCATTAGTATAGTTTCTAGTCTCTCTTTATTCTCCATTAGGTATAGTCTCTAGTCTCTCCTTACTCTCCATTGGGCACTGTACCTAGTCTCTCTTTACTGTCCATTAAGTATAGTCTCTAGTCTCTCTTTACTCTCCATTAGGTAATATCTCTCTTTATTCTCCATTAGGTGTAATCTCTAGTCTCTCTTTACTCTCCATCAGGTATAGTTTTTAGTCTCTATTTACTCTCCATTAGGTATGTCTCTAGTTTCTCTTTACTCTCCGTTAAGTATAGTCTCTCTTTACTCTCCACTAGGTACAGTCTTTCTTTACTCTCCATTAGGTATAGTCTCTCTTTACTCTTCATTAGGTATAGTCTCTCTTTACATTTTCGACATTCAATGCTAACTTTAGCTGCCAACAGAAACATAAACAAAACAACTGCAGCTTCTAATGAGACCAGTGATGGTGCTAGAGTTCGGTAAAATTGTTCCTGTCTTTCACCTGGCGTGAAGTAATTTCTGAAACACCGGTCTTCTCTATACAACTTTGTCTTCTTTATACTTTTTAAATGTAAAATTAAACTTACTTTACGTCAACAAAAAGTAAATTTTCGCGTGAATAGTTTCTGTTCTTACTTGATTTCTAGCGAGATTAATCTTGACAAAATGCTTACATGCTGTGCCAAAGTCAAAACTGACTGATTCTCCTCCATATAAATTGAGCATCATCATCATCCTACTGGCATATAAACCGGCCACGGTATCCGACAACCTCCATAAGTTTCGCTCCCCCCCCCCCCCCATCTTTTTTTTAAAAAATCGGTAATTTTCTGGTACTTGCTGGTTAACGTGATCACTGAGACTACACAAAGATGTCAGAGATAGATAGAGCAGTAACCTTTCGATTATGATACGAGCTTTTTTAACAAATCTGGCAGGCAGCATAACCTGTCACGAACCCGACACGTAGGAACTTAAAAAAACACACGTCCATCACTCACAGGTAAGGATTTCAACCTTTTGTAAAATATTTAAAATGTTAGAAATGCAAAGTTCGTTGAGAAAGCTTTACAATGTTTGTTAGTTACATGCGGGATTCATATACAAGACTGGTGTACACTTGTCTTGTGTTGTGCTATCTCCCTGTAACCGCGAGCTGTTGTTCTTTGCAGCCGATGCTGTAGAGGTGTTGAGGCACAGCATCGTATCGGTGTGGGAGCGGGTTATGGCAGCTACTTTTTTCAGTCCTGGAGTACAGCTAAAAAGTAGGGGGTGTGCAATGCTTCTTTAGCAAACTCCACTACCATGGGGACTATGGCGATCACTGCCCTGTTAGCCAGGCTAGGGCTGTTACTGGGGGATACCAACGGAGAAGCGGGACAGGGTCTTGGTCATTTATGGTTCGCTAACCATGACGCTAGCTTTGGGTGGCTAATTAGCTAATCGGACAACGTCTTCTTTCCCCTTCACCCCCCACCCCGCTAGATTAACCTATACAAATGAATGTTACAGAAGCAGAAAGCGAACCTGGAAACTACTGATAAGAGGAAGAAAGTATTTGAATCTAAAGTTACTTACGTGGATATCACGAGCTCAGAAAATGCGACTAGAAGCAGTTGAAAATAACAGAATAATTACAAGATGGCGGGGCGAGAATATGAACTTTTATTGCGCAAAACATCTGGAGGGAAGTACTGAAACATTGGTTCTTACCTCTTTTTCCAGGGATATCAAGCCATCACTAGTGACAGACAAGACATTTTCCACAAGACATACAAGAATGTCGGTTATTTTCGGGACTTTGCATTCTTTCCTTTATTTCAAACTTGCATGTGCAGTATAAATTCTTTTTAGCTCTGCTTTAAATTAATTTTTTAAAGTATTACATTTTCTCACTGCACCGTTTTTTTTTTTTTTTGGTTGGATTCAGGGGAGGGAATAGCGGGAAATGAGATCAGGAGAACAGAAAGAAAAGACAATCTCTACCCACAGGCACACCGGCACTGCTCGGCTATAAGGGCTATTTCTTATGGTTCAGATATCTCTTTTTTTTTCTTTTTTTTCTGCTTTTGACTGTCAAGTGAGGAGAACAACACATTCTTGTATGTGATAGCGGACAAAACTTTCGTGGTAACAAAACTCTGGATTCTTTATCCTCGCAATTTTCATGAATGTGTCGAGTAGAAAAATAAATACATCGCAATCGTTCATTTAAAAAAATGTGTATATGAAGCAGATAGATAGACAGACAGACAGACAGACAGATAGATGGATAAAAGACACCCAGCCCCGTCACTGACGTCAATTCTGTCCTTTATCGTGCAACTTTCGTTCTATTCCAGACATTCTATATCAAATAATATAAATATGCTATGAGAGAAAGAGAGAGAGAGAGAGAGAGAGAGAGAGAGAGAGAAGAGAGATTAATTATTGATCTTTATTTCCAAATGGTTAAGAATTGGGCACGCAAGTCCGTCTGACATTCTGCCCTTTATCATACAACTTTCACTCTGTTTCAGACATTCTACAAACATCATGCACATATAACCAACATAATTAACATAGGAAAGCAAAAAAAAATAAATAATAAAATAGAGTATAACATTTACGTTTCACTCTTACCCATGCACTCAGTACAGAAAGTAACTACATACATCTTTTTTAAAAAAGTTATTCTTGCAGTCTCACACCAATGACTATCTGGCAAACTACAATTTCAGTACTAATCATGATAAATAATTAAGTGGATTTGGTGCCTGTAAGAAGAATCTACAGTGACATGTGCATTTTATGAATCATGGAGGCATGTAGTCGACATCGAGTTGTATCGAAAAAGGTTTGTAGGTGTAGGAAGGAGTGTAACTTATTTTTTTTTAATACAGGATGGGAGGATATTCCACAAATGAGCAGCAGAATAAGCAAAGCTGTTCTTTGTAGGTTTTGGTAGAACATATGTTTTTTAAGCGTTGACTACACTTTGGGTTAGATTTAGAAAGTTTTCATAAATAGGACGGAGCATTCTGCAATAAAATTTGAGAGAGAGAGAGAGAGAGAGTGAGTGAGAGAGAGAGAGAGAGAGAGAGAGTGATTGACTGAGTGAAAGTTTTTTTTAAAAGGGCGAAGAATTAGACACGCAGACCCATCTGACATTCTTTTCCTATCATAGAACTTTCACTCTGTTCCAAACACTTTATCTCGGATAGTACAGATATGCTATGCAAGAGAGAGAGAGAGAGAGAGAGAGAGAGAGAGAGAGATTGATTGATCTTTATTTCAAAACGGTTAAGAATTGTGCACGCAGGCCTGTCTTACATTCTGTCCTTTATCATACTTTATCATACATCTTTCACTCTATTCCAGACATTCTACAAATATGCTGTTCATGTAACAAACATAATTAACATTGAAGCTGAGAGACATAAAATGAAATATAACATTTACGTTTCTCTCTTATCCATTCACTCAGTACAGAAGTAACTACATATACATATAAATGACTATCTACTAAACAAAAATTTCGGGACTGTTCAGAATAAACAGTTAACTGTATTCGGTGTCTGTATGAGCAGTCTAAAATAACTTTTAAGTTTTATGATTCATGGAGGCATGTAGTCGACATCAAATAGATATTGAGAGTGAGAGAGAGAGAGAGAGAGAGAGAGAGATTGATTGATCTTTATTTCAAAAGGGTTAAGAATTGGGCACGCAGGCTCGTCTTAACCCTTTTGAAATAAGGAGAGAGAGAGAGAGAGAGAGAGAGAGAGAGTTATAAGATGATAGTGGAAGTATCAACCTTACATTCTGACACTACGAACATCACGCACCCCCCCCCCCCCCCCATTTTTTTCTCTTACAACCCTTTCTTCACGCAATACAGAGAAAAACGAAACTATTTTTTTTCTCTCTCCTTGCGCAGATTTTTACCCCGATATTCTGCCCCTGTTTTTTTCCCTTGCTTCCGTTTCTGTAGCAGTCTGATAGTCTTTTTACCAGATAGGGTAAACTCACTACCAAAAATAGCACTAAGATGGACACCAAAGGGGAACAGAAGTAAGGATAGACCAAAAGAACAGAAAAAAAGGCGAAGGACAGGCATTTGTGGAAAACCCTTGCGGAAGCCCCATGTGCCCTGGGCACTTAAGGTTCAGAGAGAGAGAGAGAGAGAGAGAGAGAGAGAGAGAGAGAGAGAGAGAGAGATTCTGCCCCTGTACCAAAAGAAAGAATATCTCGCGCATGAATACACTGTACTGGTTCTTTGCCAAGATTTTCATGGACAAAAGCAGCAGATTAAAAAACAAAAGATAACTGAAGTAAGTAAAGAGGCCACTGGATGCACTAAACCAATATAACAGAACACTCTTGTTACATGGTATTTATTACTTCAGGACAGGGGTAGCGCTCTACGTATCCAGAACATTGTGACACTGGAACAATTGGAAACCAAGTATAACATAAGAGAGTGATTGAAATGTTTTTGTTCTTTTTTATTTATTTTTTAAATTGTAGATCAATGTAGGTCAAGGGGTTAGTAATCAGGAAACCGACGTGGGAACCAAATGATGGGGGTATTGGAACAAAATGATGGCGGTATGTGTACCAGATGATCACAGTATGGGTACCAAATGATCGCAGTGTGGGAATCAAATGATGGCGGTATGGGTACCAAGTGATGGCCGTATATGAATCAAATGATGGCGGCGTAAGAACCAAATGATGGTAGTGGTCATCATCATCATCATCATCATGTGCCGTGCCGACTGGCGTTGGCTATTATGCTTCTCCAGAGTACACGATCCTTCATGCAGGCCATTAACTAAGTTGGTGATCTCCTCTCACACTATCTCGTCAGACTGTCCAATATTTTTTCTCTTGGTCTTCCTCTTGATCTTCTTCCTTCTATTTTTCCTGTTGTTATAATATTTTCAATGCCCCCTCTTCTCATTGCATGTCCTATGAAAATACATTATCTCTCTCTTGTTTTTTTTATAAGATTTTTTCTATCTCCAGCTCTTCTCATACATTCTCTATTAGTTATTTTTGCTCTCCAGAAATAATGGTGGTATATGAATCAAATGCTGGCGGAATGAGAAACAAACGATGGGGGTATGGAATCAAATGAAAGGGGGGGGGGTATTATAACTAAATGATGGCGGTATATGAATCAAATGATGGCGATATGAGTACCAAATGATGGTGGTATGGGAACCAAATGACTGGGGGTAAAGCGCCGTATGAGAACCAAATGATGGCGGTATTAGGTCCAAATGATGGTGGTATGAAAATCAAATGATGGTGGCATGGAAAACAAATGATGGCGTAGATAATTATATAATGGGGAAGTGGGGTATGGGAGCCAAGTGGTATGAGGATCCATGATGGCGATATGGGAACCAGATGATAGAGGTGTTGGAACCGAATGATGGGGATATGGGACTCGATACAGAATAAGTTGTTTTCTAAATGTTAGGATAGAATTTCCTTTCGGCTGTTCAAAAGTGAAGTCAAGCTGTTAACATCGTTTAAGGTCATTTTAGTACCTAATGGGACTGATGATGATTTCGGCAACTGGAATAGGTATAGGAACATAGAAGGCAGCAAGGTTCCAGACAACAACTTGACGATGTTGTCAATGGAATGTTATTTCTGTTCCTGTCTTTCTCCAAGCAAACTATTCCACGCTAATGAACAAAACAAGATTTGTGTGGACTAATTTGTCCTGTCGGAGAGCGGGGTAATTTATGACATTTTATCAATTTTATCAAAACATGGAATAATTTATGACATTTCGCCAAAGCGTGGAATAATTTGTGATATGTTTCAAAGCATGGAATAAGTTGTGATATGTTATCAAAGCGTGGAATAATTTGTGATATTTTGTCAAAGCATGGAACAATTTGTGATATTTTGTCAAACCATGAAATAATTTGTGATATTTTATCAAACATGGACTGATCTGTGTTTTGTATCAAAGCGAGGGCTAATATATGGTATTTTATCAGGGGGTGGACTAATATGCTATATTTTATCAGAACGTGGACTTATATGTGATATTTTATCAGAATGTCGAGCAATTTATGACGGTTTGAAAGAAACTATTTTGGTACTTCTTAGCCTGAAATGAATCAAGGCTGGGCCAAATAAAAAAGATACTGATAAACAAGGACATAAACATTCTGATATGGATACCTTTTTGTGGTTATTTATTATTTGAATGTAGTCTAGTTCTTTTTGTTTAAATGTCATAGGACTCATGTGGCTCTCTTTATTATTATTTTTTTTTTTTGGGTAATGATGGTGATAATGATATTCTCGAAAACTGTAGTAGCAGCAATAGCCTGTAGTGGATTTTATGGAGTCTAAGTTGCCCTCGCAGGAATTATAAATAGAAACATTTTTAGTAAGTTTTACATGGATGAGATTACATGGACGCGTACCTCGTTCTTGCTGGGGTGAGGACGTTGATTATGCACCCAGCGACCCATAGCTGATATGCTAGCGTCAGGGTTAGCGAAACAAAATTGACTAAGACACTGCCCTATCTCTCCGTTGGTATCCCCAGTAACAGGCCTAGCCTACCTAACGGGGCAGGGATCACCGTAGTCCTCATGGTGGTGGAGTCTGCTAAAGAAGCATTGCTTTTTAGCTGTATTTCGGGACTGAAAAAAAGTAACTACCATAACCCGCTCCCACGCAGGTACGATGCTGTGCCTCAACACCACCACAGCATCGGCTGCACAGAACACCAGCTCGCACAAGACAAGACAAGACAAGACAAGACACAAGACAAGTAATGATTGCTGTATTCAGATTTTGTTGAAGTGAGGTAGAATTTTGACTGGTTATATTTCTTCATTCATGGTCACAGAATGTGATTCTTGGCTTCAGCCAATGTATGTTTTGATTTTTTTCACGTCTAATATCCCCACCCCACCCCCACAGGTCATTCCAGGAAAGGAAGAAAAAGACGTCAGTGGAGAGTCCATGAGGTCGACAGAAGCGCCACAGGTGTTGCAAAACCAAGCTCTGATTGCAGAGAATCATCGCCAGTTTCTCTGTGCACTTACAAGAACGGTGATGAGTAATACATTTATGCTTCCTTGTTTATGTGTTTTCTGAGCAGGACGGCCATGCTGAGGTCAGTGAGTGTTTACAAATATTTAAAAATCGAAATATCCAAGAACTCCTAATATTGGACAACATTACATATACAAAATGAATATTATGCAACGAAAATTCCTACAGGAGATTTTACCGATTTCTGTATGAAAACTGCCAAGTTTTTTAGGCTACAAGAATACCAGAACAAGGCCCTTGGCAAAAATGTTTTCAGCTTTAACTGTCATCCTTATATGATACCTACAAGACTGACAGCTCATGATATAGGACTAAAGTAATATCATACAGGACTAAAGTAACACAATATTTCCAGGTGGACGTGCATCAGTGGCAAGTACAATTCAACGTTCAAATTATATAGATCTATGACCTGGTTTCTGAATTTCACGTGAACAGATTTTTTTTTTTAACTGTCAGTTTCAAGGAAAACATCACGTGTCATTGAAATGTATCTATCAATATAAACAATAGCCACGCCCATTGCCTGCATTCAAGCAATCACGGGTAATGAATGGTTCCCGCCTTCTAAAGTCTCCGCCAGCAAATGACAGCAAGGATAATGTTTGTAGAATTGTGGTCCTTGGATCCCCAGGTGTAGGAAAAACAGGTAAGACTTTGTAGAATTTTTTTCTCCTATTTCTAGCGTAATTTGTTCACGTGCTACCAAATGAAAGACAAGTAGCAGAAATTTCAAATTTATAGCAGTGTTACGTGTTATGTAATGTGTCAGGATAGTTTATTTGATAAATGTTCAAAATTCTTTTTAAAAGGTATTTGATTTCTAATATGATTTACTGGCGCGTGTGGTGTACAGCTAAGTTTGTTATTATTTGTATACAGTAGAAGACGTAATTTATACATTTTGCCTCAAAAGAAGTGACCTGGCTGGGGCACGTCTCTCATGTAAAGGGCGATAATTCCATCCAGGGAGGGCCTTAACTCTGCCACTCCTGAATTAATTTCCATGCTCTGCGAGAACACATTCTGAAGAGACATTTTGATGGGGAAAAATAACTGGAAGGAGATTACTAATTTTTTTTTAAGACGACGAAAACAACAGGCCGTGACCCGGTGGTACTGCAAACAGGGTCTACCCGTGGCGAGATGTGGACCATACTCCCGACATTCAATGTGCAGGTCAGTCCAAAACATCTGGTTTAATTAAAAAATAACGACGCTTTTGTCTTAACCAAAGGGTTCTTTGATCAGGGTACCTGCCAAGAGGGAGTTACTAATTAATTTTAAAATATGGGTTGGTTTAGAAAAGTAAAATAATAGAACATAGTATTGTATGGGTAAACCTCGAACAAATCATAGACAAAGCACTTTCTGACTTGAGAGAAAGAAAAATTACAAAAGAATTACCTAGGACTTGACCCACGGCTCCAGCAGGTCGAGCAACCGCCTAGCCACGAGTGTACAGTAAAAAAAGGTGTTTGATAGTGCCTATTTGGTCTAAAATTTGACACCCGGAAAAGGAACGAGGTCACGACACGGAAATTCCTTCGCTTAGATTCAGTTCCCCAGCAGGTACCAACTTTTGGAGACACAAACATACCCACATGGTCTCTGCAAATGTCTAGTACTTATAGGGAGACTCAAGGTTTATCGGCCACATAATGAGATGAGGAGGGATTGAACATATCGTGACAACAGGGAAAACTGGAGGCAGGAAAGGGAGAGAGGTAGGCCAAGAGAGAACATCTTAGATGGCTGGACAAAATGGCATAGGAAAGGCACAACAGAACTGATACATAACACGAAACACCGGAAACTGTGGAGAGACATGGTAGCCAATGCCTCCAGGCATGGCACATGATGATGATGATGATCTTCTTCTTCGTTTGCTTCTACCACCAAAACCGCACTGTGATCCTACTGAATTTATGCCTGTGGTCCTCGTTAGGTCCCGTGGTCTCCTATGTGGTCCCCGAAAGGACCACACGAGATCCCCAAGAGGACCACAAGGGGTTCAGGGTATCGCAGGGCTTTAGCCTGTATTCTTGGTGGGTCTCTGAAGCGGATTGCGTGACACTGTGGTTTTCGTTGCACCAGTTTAGTCTAGAGTTGTACTTTCTCACCGGAAGACCTCGACGTGTTTGGGATATCAGTGCATCCCCGCTGGGTGAGAGGCAGTAGCCCACCCAGGCAAGAGTTGGACCTTCTCACCGGAAAACCTCGACGTGTTTTGAGATACCTGTGTATCACCGCCGGGTGAGAGGTGGTTGCCCATCCAGTCCAGAGTTGGACTTTCTCACCGGAAAACCTCAGCGTGATTAGGATACGCATACATCCCCGCCGGGTGAGAGGTGGTTGCCTATCTGACTGCCCTGGTCCAGTGTCTCCGACTTCAGCATTTTGTGGTCATGCCCGCTACCCTTCCTAGTTGTGACCAGGATGGAGCTTTTGTCCAGAAGGACGAGTCCTCACCACTAGTGACTTCCACCCCTGGGTTGAGCCGATGATGATGATGATGATGATGATGATGATGACGATGATGATTACCGGACAACAATAACAACAAATAAACAAACACTTTTATTTTTACATAAAGGTAGTTTCAGATATAAATTTGAACAGGAAACAACGAGACTTTCGCACGGTAAAGTAACGGAACAAATTACTGTATGGTTAATCTTCGAAATTTGTTTAGAAAAGTGTTACTTTTCAATTTATTTAGACTTTACTTAAAAAAGAAGAATTCTGAGAATTGTTTCGCATATGTAGGCATGACCTACCAGCACACCCAGTGTCCGTTTGTAGTGAAAGAGTTTATCATTGTGTGCCTGGCTCTTCCTAAACCTGTGGAAATAATACAGTTACGATACTAACATCAAGTCCTGCTTTGTGGAGAAAGGAAAACCTCGGCACTAACTCTATATCCACTATACGTGGTGTATCATATTTTCCTTAATATGAAAAACGTATAATACATTAATTAATTTCCCTATCGATATACCCCTTTGTTTATTGTTTTTTTTTGTTTGTATGTGCACTTATTTACATATAACATGAAGTTACCATAGTCATGGGAGATTTTAAAGCCAAAGTTGGTAAAGGAAGAACTTCAGACATCGTTGGTGACTATGGACTGGGGGAGAGGAATGACAGAGGTTATAAATTAATTGAATGGGCAAGAATACACAGCATGGTTGTAGGAAACACCTGGTTTAAACAACATCCTCGAAGACTGCCAACGTGGTGCAGCCCAGACAAAAAGACTTTTAACCAGATAGACTACATATTAATCAACAAACGATTCCGCAATGCATTACTGACAACAAAAACCATGCCAGGAGCTGACTGCAATAGTGACCATGATCCACTCTGTGGAAAAGTTAGAATAAAGCTAAAGAAAGCATGCAGAAAAGTGAGAAACATCAAACTGAATACAGAACTTCTTAAAAATGACCAAGAACTGCGAGAACAATACAAAGTTATTATAACAAATAGATACAATGCAATAGCAAAGATAAATAGTATAGATGAACAATGGGAAATGTTAAGAGATTCTATCCACCAAACTGTTAAGGAGATAATACCACCAAAAAAAGAAGCCCCTAAAAATAAATGGATGACAGACGAAATCTTAAGACTGATGGACAAGAGGAGGAGGAATAAAAATAACGAGGAAAAATATAGCAAGATAAATAAAGAAATAAGACGCAAATGCAGAGAAGCAAAAGAAGTGTGGTTAAATGAACAGTGCAGGCAGACAGAGGACTCTGATAATAAAGACAGCAAAAACATGCCCAAACGAATTAATGAACTCACAGGCAGGAAAACAAAATATACCACAGGATGCCTGAAATCGAAAGAAGGTAAAATGTTAATGGGAAAAGAAGACATTGTGGACAGGTGGACAGAGTATATCGGTGAGCTATATAGAGGAGAAAGACCAGAATTAATACCAGATACTGAAAACTGTGATGGACCGCCAATACTTGAAGATGAAATCATAGATGCCATCAAACACATGAAGAAAGGAAAAGCGACTGGGCCTGATAATATAACAATAGAAGAAATAGAGGCACTAGAGGAGACAGTAATAAAAATAATAACCAAGTTACTGAATGACATTTACAACAGTGGTTATATTCCCAGTGACCTGATTAAATCCACGTTTATAGCACTACCAAAGAAACCAGGTGAAAAAGAATGTGACGACCACCGGACTATCAGCCTCTCATGTCACATAACGAAGCTACTTCTGAGAATAATTATGAGAAGAACAAGGAAAAAGATAAAAATGGAAATAGCAGATGAACAGTTTGGATTTGTTGAAGGAAAGGGAACACACAATGCCATTTATGCTTTACGAACACTAACAGAAAGAGCTTTAGAAGTACAGAAAGATCTCTACTTATGCTTCATTGATTACACCAAGGCATTTGACAAGGTGAAACATAATGAAATTATTAAAATGCTTGAAGACATCAATATAGACCGCAAAGACCTGAGGATTGTAAAACATCTATACTGGCAGCAAGAAGCAGCAGTTCGAGTTGAAAATAGAATTGGAAAATATCAATCTATAAAACAAGGGGTGCGACAAGGATGTGTACTATCTCCAGACCTTTTTTCTCTGTATAGCGAGAATATTCTAAGAACAATCATCACAGAACTAGGCATAAAAATTGGAGGATACAATATTAACAACCTTAGGTATGCTGACAACACAATACTGATAGCTGAGAACCAACAAGACCTGCAAAATCTCTTGGATAACATCGCCAAAGAAAGTGAACAGAAAGGCTTACTTTGAACATCAAAAAGACAGAGACTATGGTTATATCTAAGAAACATAATCCACCAACATGCAGTATTAAATTAAACGGAACTATTATAAAGCAGGTGCAGAAATTCAAATACCTTGGAGCAGTAATAATTTCAGATGGGAACTGCAGAACAGAAATTAGGAACAGAATATGCCAAGCAAAGACTGCATTTCAGATCATGAGAAACATATTAGCTAACATATCTTTATCAATGAATGTTAGAAAAAGAGTCCTAAAAGGCTATATTGAACCTATCTTGTTATACGGAAGTGAATCATGGACAATAGGCAAGTCTGCACAAAAATTATTGGAAGCAGTAGAAATGTGGTTTATTAGAAGAATGTTGTGAATCCCTGGACAGCAAAAATAACTAATGAAGAATGTATTAGAAGAGGTGGAGAGACAAAAAACCTTGTCAAAAAGATAAGAGAGAGACAATGTACTTTCATAGGACATGCAATGAGAAGAGGGGGCATTGAAAATATTATAACAGGAAAAATAGAAGGAAGAAGATAAAGAGGAAGACCAAGAGAAATGATACTGGACAGTCTGACGGGATGGTGTGAGAGGAGATCACCAACTGAGCTGATGGCCTGCATGAAGGATCGGGTACTCTGGAGAAGCATAATAGACAACGCCAGTCGGCACGGCACCTGATGATGATGATGATGATGACAGAAAATCTTGATTGTACTCCATGTTTTTTCCCCTGTGACATATTTCAAAATGAAACACGACAACACGAAGGAGTACATGCACATGATGTTGACTAGTGATTATTTCAAACGTGTGGAAAAAAAAATCAAGCAGTTGGAAATGAAAACAGAGCAGACAAAATGTAGCGACAACTGAACTATTCTTACCGGTATTAACAATTTTAAAGTTTTTTACTATGTTGAGACAGACAGGACGAGCATAGATAGGTACGTCAACAGACATTAGATTAGACAAACAGACTGACGGATTGGTACATTGTTGATACAGACATGCGCGCATACATAGGTACGTTGACAGACAAACAAACCAACGCAAGGACTCTCAGACGGGCAGGCCAAAAGAGAACAAAGTTAGAATGACCGATTTGCTTCAGAGGAACAGATTGATAAAGAATAAGGGCAGAAGAATAGATTAAAGGACATACAAACATGGATGGATGAGTAATATTTAGTGTAAACACCAGACAACAAAACAAACTGTGTAAGCAGATCATTTGCTATACATTTCAGCTCTGACAGTGAGGTTTCTGACGAAACGTTTCATTGGAGAGTACTGCCCGACGCTAGGTAAGACATTTTCGCTGCTCCCACGCTCTACCAAAAGTAGGCCACGAAACCTGAGACAAAAATTCCCGAAGAAATCATTCAGTTCGTTCATCGATCTTCAAGTTCGCGCATACGTTTATGAAGGCCCTAGAAATTCATCCTCCTGAATGAACATTCATTAATATATTCTTGTCCATTCTAACATTTATTTTATATGAGGACTGTTTTATCGACATATGCTTTTGCCTTGTTTTTTAAGTGTCTTTTACAAGTTATCTACTTAATAATACATGTACACATATTTTCATTTGCAGTTCATAAACAATGTAATACTTAATACAATATTAAGCATTGCGATCCTTGACGTACAAGATAATGATCTAATCCTTGATACAGTATAACCTAATACTTCATAAACAGTTTAATAATTAAAATAATATAAAACATGTAATACATACAGTACAAGGTGTGTCCGGTAAGTAATGAGACTTATTTTATTCAACCAATCAGCAGGGCCGGGGAGTGGGTGGCTGGGGGATATTCTCCGGGCCTGAAGGTTAGTGGGGCATGTTAGGTAAGGGGTCAATGTCTCGTCATTTGGCTCTGAGCTTTTACAGAGTGTGGATCGCTTGCCAAGTGACAGCTGTTTAAGCGTCGCGTAACGGTTAAAATGCAGAGGAGTGTCGAGCAGCGATACGTGATAAAGTTTTCTGTTAAACTTGAAAAATCCGCCCATGAGACGCTTACTATGATACAGAAAGCCTACGGGAATGATTCTTTATCGAAAGCAAAGCGTTACGGTTGCACAAGACGTTCAACGAAGACAGAGAGAGCTTGATGAGATGAACAACGCACAGGGCGCCCATTAAACGTTCCACCCTTCCAACAATGCTGTTACGGTGGAAGCGGTTTTGGCCTCTGACCGACGTCTGAGTCTTAGATTGGTAGCAGATCAAGTGGAACTCCCAAAATCCATTGCGCAGGAAATCGTCACGAAAGAATTGCACATGCGGAAAATTTGTGCCAAATTGGTTCCTAACGTTGTGAGTGACGAACAGAAGAAAAACCATGTGTTGATTTCTAGTGAGCTTTTGGACCATGTGAGGAGTGAACCTGATTTTTCTGAGAAAGTGATAACCGGTGATGAAACGCGGGTCTTTGAGTACGATCCAGAGACGAAAAGACAGAGCTTTGAGTCTCTTCGACCAAAGAAGGCTGGAATGTGTAAATCGAAGGTGAAATCGATGCTCATTGTCTTTTTTTACTCTAAAGGTGTTGTCCATAAAGAGTTCTTATCAGCCTGACAAATGGTCAAAGCAGCATTTTACGTAGAAGTGCTTAAACGGCTGAAGAACAGAGTCGCGTCGTCCGCCCGGAAATCGCCAACATCTGGGTTCTTCACCACGACAATGCTCCGAACCATGCGTTGCTGCTAGTGAGAGAGTTTCTGGCGAAACAAACAGTGGCAACGCTGTGTCTACCCCCTTACAGTCCGGACTTTAGCCGGCTTGAATCAAACTTGAAAAGCCACCATCTTTGGACTGTTAATTACGTGCAAACTGCTGTGACGAGTGCTTTGAAGGAGATCCTTGTTCAAGACTTCCAGACGAGCTACGACGCGTGGCAGAACCGCTGGCAACGGTGTATTGATGCTCAGGGATGTTATTTCGAGAAATTTTAAGCATATGTAAATATATATTTAGCAAATCGAATTTTATGGAATCAGTCACATTACTTACCGGATACAACTTGTATTACAATGTTCCTTATTTGTCATTTTCACCTATGACAGAATGAGGGGAAAAAATGAGGGAAAATGATCTGCCTTTGCGTTTACCAAAAACAAACAAACAAACAAAAAAGTAAATAGTTGTAGCCCGGGGGGGGGGGGGGGGAGGGGGTAAGCAAATGCTGCTCAATGGATTTTCGGCAGTGATAATCACTCGACTGATACACTTTTCTGTCAAACAGAAAATTATCAAATTTCTAGCACCGTTCGAAGAAGACGATTGAGAGAAGTAATTTATTGGAGTATAAGAAAATGAAATTTTCATTACTTATCCCGTCATATTTTGTAATATTGCAGCTTGTAGTCTCACACGAAACTAAATAATCTGGATAAAATTTGTTGTGTTTGTTTTGTTGTTGTTGCTGTTTGCTACAATCTACATGACAGGGTTAGACAATGTTAAATAAGGATCTTTCTTTGCAACCCTCATTTCAAGTACACTTTTTCATCCGGTTTAGATCGCACTGTAGACTGTCTTTTCTTTCTCCTAATAGCTGTATCTTCTTTCAGAAGGTTTATTCTTGCCTCTATACGAGACAGAAATACACGAGTCTAATCGCTAGAAGAGACAGAAATACATGAGTCTTGTTTCTATAAATGACAGAATTGCTTTAGTCTAATCTTTATAGGAGCCATAATTACTTGAATCTAGTCTCTAAACGAGACAGAAATACGAGGGGCGTTCAGAAAGTAATGCACCGCATCGTTTTTCTCATGAGCTGTTTATTAAAAAAGCATGAAATTTATAAACAATGACCATGGATATGTCATGTAAACATCGGTATTATTCAACATAATCCCCATCAACTTGTACGGCTTTACGCCAGCGCGAAACAAGTACATGTATTACTAGCCCGTACCAGATTTTCTCTTGATTATGTAGCCATTTCTTCGCTACATGAATCACTTCTTCATCATCTTCAAATCTTACCTCTCGGAGTTCATCTTTAAGCACTTGCACTACCATTACTGACTGACAGGTTTAAGGCCAATTGTTGAGTAGTGATAAGCCTATCAGTAAGAATAATACCCTTAGTGCATTTCAACATTTTTGCATTGGTGGCTGTGGCAGGACGTCCACAGCGCGGCCGATCATGCAACTCCTTATCTCCAATTATTGATTCTTTGATTCTCTGAACCTAGCGACTGACTGTACTCCTGTCGACTGAAAAACTTCCATACACATCGCATAAGCGCTTGTGAATGTTCACATAAATTTCCTTAACTGCAACGAGAAATTCTATCTCATTTCGCTGCTTATACCGCAAGTTGCTAACAGGCTCATTTTCAACGGTTAGAACAGCCATATTCTTTGGCCGGTTGCTGTGCAATTTGGTTCACACAATCGGCACATGCCATATTTAAAGTGTGCAAAATTTCGTTCTTCTATCTTCATTATTAGTTTTAAAAAAACGATGTCATACATTACTTTCTGAACGCCCCTCGTACATGTGTCTTGTCTCTATACGAAGCAGAAATACACGACTTTAGTCTCTATACCAGTCAGAATTGCTTTAGTTTACTCTCTATATCAGAGAAAAATAGACGAGTAACAGACAAAGATACGTGAGTCTAGTCTATATAAGAGACAGAATTATATGAGTCTAATCTCTATTCGATACGGAAATACACAAGTGTGGTCTCTATACGAAACAAATATACGAATCTTGTCTCTATACAAGACAGAAATATCAGAGTCTTGTTCTCTATACGAGACAGAAATATGCGAGTCTTGTATATATACAGTACTGATAGTTGAGAACCAACAAAAGACTTGCAAAATCTCTTGGATAAAGTCACCAAAGAAAGTGAACAGAAAGGCCTTACTTTAAACATAAAAAAGACAGAGATTATAGTTATATCTAAGTAACAGAATCCACCAGCATGCAGTATAAAATTAAACGGACCTATTCTAAAGCAGGTGCAGAAATTCAAATACCTTGGAGCAGTAATAACTTCAGATGGGAAATGAAGAACAGAAATTAGGAACAGAATAGGCCAAGCAAAGACTGCATTTCAGATCATGAGAAACATACTATGCAACACATCCTTATCAATGAATGTTAGAAAACAAGTTCTAAACTGATATATTGAATATTTCTTATTATAAGGAAGTGAATCATGTACAATAGGCAAATCTGCACAAAAATCATTGGAAGCAGTAGAAATATGGTTTATTAGAAGAATGTTGCGAATCCCCTGATCAACCAAAATAACTGATGAAGAATGTATGAGAAGAGCTGGAGAGACCCCAAAAAAAAATCTTGTCAAAAAAAAAAAAAGAGAAAGAGACAATGTACTTTCATAGGACATGCAATGAGAAGAGGGGACATTGAAAATATTATAACAACAGGAAAAATAGAGGGAAGAAGAGCCAGGGGAAGACCGAGAGAAATGATACTGGGCAGTCTGACGCCAGTGGTATGAGAGGAGATCACCGACTGAGCTGATGACCTGCATGAAGGATCGTGTAGTCTGGAGAAGCATAATAGCCAACGCCAGTCGGCACGGCACCTGATGATGATGATGATGATATATGAGATAGAAATATACGAGTGTTGTCTCTATACGAGACAGCAATACAAAAGTCCAAGACAGAAATACACGAATCATATCTCAGTAAGAATCCTGTCTTGTCTTTTTCATCAATTTTATTTATTTATTTTTCAGAAAGCGTGTACAGATATATTTCATCGTCGCCTGACGACGAAGATTTGAGGGTGGATATCTTGGACACAGCTGGCCAGGTTAGCGCTGACTGACATGTATCAACACATGTGTAGTATGACATGTAACGAGTGAACATATGGGTAGCACAGGTGCAAACTTTTTTGGAGCTGTTAACTTCACAGACTTAACTTACATACTCAAGGTCTTGCAGGCTGCATGTAACAATCGTTATCTTACATAATTCCAGGCACTGTGCCAGGCATTTTTTGTTTTCTCTAGTCAGGGTTAATTTAAACCGCTTAAAACTAAGCCCTTCAAAGGTCACTACTGCTTTTCTCTGAGGCCCTCCCCCCCCCCCCCCGCCCCCAGCTGACCTAGAGGAAAGCACATGCTATCCTTATTGTTATTTCCCTTACTTGTGCCAAGGTCTAGCTGAACTGAACAGGCAGGAAGCTCTCTGCTGTAGAGACCAAAACAAAACTCCTCAGATTATCAGAGAAGTAACCACCACCCCCACCCCAACTCAGGCAAGTGTATCGGCCCTTTATAAACTTCGACGCTTTAAGGGGCGGGGCGGGGGGGGGGTTGGAGTGCCTCTGGGTCATGACCCCCAGAGGTCTGTAAGTTGTTTGTTATAAGCGGCTCATGAGGCTGATGATGCTACTGGAATGTTCACGTCTGTAACGTGTCAACGTTCCCAGGTGTTTGTTCGGTGGATTTGGATAAACTTTCTTATACTACTGTGATCCCGTCCCACCTCTCCCTTGGAACCCCCCCCCCCCCCCCACAGTAACAGACCTAGCCTGGCTAATGGGACAGGGATCGCCATAGTCCCCATGGTGGTGGAGTCTAGCATTGCACACTCCCAGCTTTTTAGCTGTACTCCGGGACTGAAAAAATAGCGGCCATAACCCGCTCTCACGCCAATACCATGTTATGCCTCAACACCTTCACAGCATCGGCTGCAAAGAACACCAGCTCGAAGTTACAGGGAGATAGCACAAGACAAGACAAGATCACTGTGACCAAGTCCTGGACCGTGCTTCACGTCTGTAGCCTTTGCTTGTCCAACGCGTCACGCTTCACGATTTGATTGAAAATGTTCTCTTTATATGTAGTGAGAACATACTCTTTCTTTCTGATGAAAATATTATCTTTATTGGTAATGAAAACATTCTATTTATTGAAAACGACATTCATTTGCATGTCCCTTGCGGAACTTTGCCTCTCAAACAGCACTCCTGTAGGCCTCTGCGTTCTGAGCAGGATGGCCTGCTGCTGATGCATCCATTTGCAGATCGTCAACGATGTCTTGCAGCCATCTTCGTTTTGGTATTCCTCTTTTTCTTTTTCCCATTATGTATCCTTCCAATACGGTCTTCTCTAAATTGACGTTTAATGTGTCCAAAATATTTAAGTTTTCTCTCTTTAATCCTCTTTACTAGCCAGCCTTCTTCAATATTAAGCTCTTGTAGTATAGATATATTTGTTCTTTTTTGTGTCCACGACAACATTCTCTTTATTGATAACGACATTCTCTTTAATGCATTAAAACATTCTCCTTATTGGTAAAGAAAACATTCTCCTTATTTTATTGAAAGCAACGTTGTTTTTTATTTTCAACGAGAACAAGTAAAAAAAAAAATCAGCCTATTTTTTCACAATAAAAATGTTCCTCATATTCCTAAAGAAAACCTTCTCACTCTGTTACAGTTGTCAACAGAATGGAAAGAGAGCTACGCACTCTGGGGAGACTGTTTCATCTTTGCGTACTCAATAACAGACCACGCCAGCTTCGAGGATGTTCATCGCCTCAGACGCCTCGTGGAGTCCACTAAGAGGTCCACCTCCTTCTCATGCGCTGTTGTTGGCAACAAAAACGACCTCGTCTATGATCGACAAGTGACAATGTCGCAAGGTCAGGACCTGGCTGCCGACATCGGCTGTCCGTTCTACGAACTGTCTGCGTGCGACTGGAACCAGTTCCCGCACCTGTACGACCTGTTCACAGAGCTACACGCCTCTTGGAGACGGTCAAGGTCACTGAGGGAAGGTCGACAGCGGAAGTCGAGTTCCAGCACCAAATTTAAGCAGGCGATTCAAAAAGTCATATCCGGAAAAGGACCCACTGTAAAACGAACTATAAACAATAGTTTAGGTTCGTTTAATTAGACAGAAATGAAGGATACTATTTTTATTTGATAGCTCAGAATCTCCCAGAACGCATGGAAGAAAAAAAAAACAAGCCTTTGAACCGCATTAATGCTGAAAGAATGAAAAAATAGAAGAGTACAGAATGTATGGTATAGTTCTGATTTTGTTAAGTCTATAGAGGTGGCTGTCTACTCCTTTCTGTACTTAGATCATTTCTCAGTTTCACTCTAGAGTATCCCCCAACCCCCCCCCCCCCCCTCTTTTTTTAAGGACTTTAATGAACTTCGTGGAATTGCAGTATTTCCTGCCTGTCGGTTTGTAGATTCAGTCCAGTCTTTTTTTTGCTATACTTTCCTTAAAGACATTTCCCACAATTCCATTCTCCTGCTTCACTTCAGCAATTCAAACTCTTAAGTTTATAGAGAAACAGCTGCGTCGACTTGGAGACAGTTCCTGTATTCTTTTGGCTCACAGAAAACGAAACTAGCGTTAAAAAGAATTCAAAGAAAACAAACAGAATGTTTACAAAGAATGTAATTGTAATTCGCGTCTCAGTTTACAAAAAAAACATAGAAAACCTTCATATGCAGAAGTAACAAACAATGTCAAACATACATGAGGATTTTATACATAAATACGAAAGAGGGGAAACAACTGCATGACAGATTTCGGAATCCCCCTTCTCTTCTGAATATTGGGTGATTAAAATCAGTTGTAATCACAATGTGAAGAGAGAGAGAGAGAGAGAGAGAGAGAGAGAGAGAGAGATGATGTTAATTCCTACAATAAATTGATAAATCATTAAACTCTCTTTGACGAAACTTCCTGCCTGTGTATGAAAGTCACGTGACATGTTTATTTATTTATAAATATTTTTTGCGGGCTTTCTAGCAGCCAGAAAGTTTATGCTGGGTTGGCAGTTAAGATCAGGTTAACAGGCTGGCACTTTACGTTTGGCATCTTAACAAACAAAAGTTTTCTTTACTGTGAAGGCGCTAAAGGCGGGAGGGTGGAGTTTTAGAACTGTGGGGGTGGTGGGGGAGAAGAGGAGGAGTGAATCGATTTGAGAAGAAGATAAATAGAGAAGCTGCTAAATTAAACTAGTTTGAAAGACAAAATGTGCGAGCGTATGTTTGTGTGTGTGAGAGAGAGAGAGAGAAAGAGAGACGGAGTGAGAGATCATGAGAGAGAGACAGAGAAAGAGATAGACAGAGAAAGAGAAAGAGACAGAGAAAGAGAGAGAGACAGAGACAGAGATAGACAGATAGAGAAAGAGAGAGCGAGATAGAGAAAGAGAAAGACAGAGAAAGAGATAGACAGAGACAGAGACAAGAGAGAGAGACAGAGAAAGAGACAGAGAGACAGAGAAAGAGGCAGAGAGCGACAGAGAAAGAAACAAAGAAAGACAGTGAGAGTAACAAAGAAAGATGGAGAGACAGATACTGATAGAGTAAGAATGAGAATGAGAGAGAGAGAGAGATCAGAGAAGATCTGAGAGAGGTGAAATGAGGTTTCAGTTTGTGATATGGAATCATAATAGGAGAAGGGAAAAGCTGAAAAAACAAATCATATTTCTATGCTCATGAATTTTGTCATGAAATAACATCAACTTCCCTGCACTGAACCATGAATCAAATCTTTTTTAGTCTCTGAATATCTATCTCCTTTAAATAAAGTGGAAAAAAATAGCAGAAACATATGATAACAAGCCATTAACAATGAAAACACAAACACAGGATGATAAATAACGCTTAGTAAAATGGACACAAAAAAAAGCTAAAAGCATAAACAGACACACCAGACACAGGCGGTATAAACAAATACAGTTTATTACAAGAGTGACAAATACAAAAACAGTTTATTACAAGAGTGACAAAAACAAATACAGTTTATTACAAGAGTGACAAATATTAATACATTTTATTACAAGAATGACAAATATAAATATAGTTTATTGCAAGAGTGACAAATACAAATACAGTTTATGACAAGAATGACAAATATAAATATAGTTTATTACAAGAGTGACAAATACAAATGCAGTTTATTACAAGCGTGACAAATGCAATTACAGTTTATTACAAGAGTGACAAATATTAATACATTTTATTACAAGAATGACAAATATAGATATAGTTTATTACAAGAATGACAAATATAAATACAGTTTAATATAATAGTGACAAATATAAATACAGTTTACTACAACAGTGACAAATATAAATACAGTTTACTACAAGAGTAACAAATATAAATACAGTTTACTACAACAGTGACAAATATAAATACAGTTTACTACAAGAGTAACAAATATAATACAGTTTATTACAATAGTGACAAATATAAGTACCGTTTATTACAGTACTGACAAATATAAATACAGTTGTGTAACAAAAATGGAGTTTATTACAGAAGTGACAATTACAGCTTATCATATGACCGACAAATACATCTCGTTACAGGAGTGACAAATACGAGAGTGACAAATACAGCGTATTTCATGAATGACACATGCAACTTATTTCAAAACTATCATATGCAGCCCATAACAGTCAGTCATTTTCTTGTGCCTCGCAGAACTTTGCCTCCCTAACATATGCAGCCTACAACACGAGTGACAAATATAACTTATTACAAGAGTGACAAATGCAGTCTATTACAAGAGTGACATATATTATTAGTATAGGTAGGATAACACATTAAACGTATGATAATTTAGAGAAAACCGTATTGGAAGGGTACACAATGGGAAAAAGAAAGAGAGAAAGACCAAGGCGAAGATGGCTGCAAGACATAGTTGATGATCTGCAAACGGATGCATCAGCAGCAGGCCATCTTGCTCACAACCGAGAGGCCTACAGGAGTGCTGTTAGGGAGGCAAAGTTCCGCAAGGGACGTGCAAATGAATGAATGAATGAATGAGATAGGATAATAAATGAAAGGTGACCAGACTGGCTGGAAACACCAGGGAGCTAGCACAGAGGGGAAATGATCCCCAGCACCTCCAGGAAGGGCACATAACCAGTCAGAGCTTCACCGCAGCCGCCTTGTAGGTTCGCCCCTGCAGGCAAGGTTAGTGGTGAAAACAGTACCAAACCCGAGAGAGTCAGAGGGACATCCCAGTTCTACTTTTAATCCCAGTAAATCCACATGTGTATGTACAGGGAGTCCTCATTCTCCGACAGAGCGCCCCCATCGGAGAGCGTAGTGGATATAAAGCGAAATTAACAGAGATGAATATACAGAACTTTACTGTCAATAAACAGCCGAGTTTTAATATATGAAAATAACATAGAGCGAGCTTATACCAGTAATTTGTACACTGGCTGTAAAAGAAGTATTTTACATTAAATAAGTACTGCATATTTAACAAAATATTTGCAAATTTTCGGTAATGAACGGAGATAGAGGTGTATGGTTCAGCTTTACAGAAAAAGATAGAAAGAGTGAGAAAAGTGGATAGAAACAAGAATGGTAAAAAGTAAGATGAGCACGTATAAATGAAGAACACACAACAATCCAATATTTCAGCAAATCTTTTTTTCAAGAATCACCAACAAAATTCAGTACAGTAAATAAAAAAAGCGAAAAACAGATGAAAAATCAAACAGTGAGCTTTTTTTTTTGTCTCCTTGTTGTAAGAAAGACGGGCACAAAATGCGCCTAGATAAACGTAGACAAGTACAAAGTGAAATAAAGCTATTGGCTGAGAAATGAGGTAAACAACATGACGTTATGCTCCAACTTGCTCCCATTGGAAATCTATGGCCTAAACAAAAGCCACTTACATGACGCAGATGATACAAGTGAGAGGGCATTATGGGGAGGGGTGGATGACGGAAGGTTCAGAAATAATAGAGAACGCTGTGACAAGACTAAATGTGCGGTAAAGAGTCAAAGCACCCATGGTCGGAAAAACGAATCGTGGTAAAGCGAGATGAGAAAGCGAGGATTTGTGTTAATACATGAGTCTATAGAAATTCGTGTCTTTTTTAATTTAGTCTTCATTTCCGGCCTTTAGACTAGGTCAAGTCTGAGCTGCAATGCAGATTTAAACTTCGTGAGACACTAAGCTATATAAAGCTAGGAGAAAAGTAGAAAAGTTAAACCAGTCGACCGTGAGCCCCTAAGCTATATATACATCTAAGAGAAAAGTAGAAAAGTTAAGCCAGTGGACCGTGAGCCCCTAAGCTATATATAAATCTAAGAGAAAAGATGAAAAGTTAAGCCAGTGGACTGTGAGGCCCTAAGCTATATATAAATCTAAGAGAAAAGTTGAAAAGTTAAGCCAGTGGACTGTGAGGCCCTAAGCTATATATAAATCTAAGAGAAAAGTTGAAAAGTTAAGCCAGTGGACTGTGAGGCCCTAAGCTATATATAAATCTAAGAGAAAAGATGAAAAGTTAAGCCAGCGGACTATGAGGCCCTACGCTATATATAAATCTAAGAGAAAAGTAGAAAAGTTACATCAACGGAATGTGAAGTCCTAAACTATATAAATCTAAGAGAAAAGTAGAAAAGTTACCCCAGCGAGGACCTAAGCTAGGAGAAAAGTTGAAAAGTTAAGCCAGCGGACTGAGAGACACTAAGCTGTAGTTTGTTTAGCTGATGTCTAAATCCAGCACTGTTACTTTGTATATTTAATATATGTATAGGTAAACAGATTTACCTCCATAATGTTACATGTTATGTTCGTATCGAGGTAAGTCTAAATATGTATAAGCAAGCAAGTATGAAAGTGTATGTGTAGCAGATTTATCTAGCATATACCCATACTACAAGAACTTAATGTTGAAGAAGGCTGGCTAGTAAAGATATAAAACTTAAATATTTTGGACACATTAAACGTCATGATAATCTAGAGAAGACCATATTGGAAGTGTACATAATGGGAAAAAGAAAGAGAGGAAGACCACGGCGAAGATGGCTGCAAGGCATTGTTGATGATTTGCAAATGGATGCATCAGCAGTAGGCTATCTTGCTCACAACAGAGAGGCCTACAGGTTAGGGAGGCAAAGCTCTCGCAAGGAACATGCAAATGACTGACTTATCTAGCACGAACGTCTCCTACGTTAATTTTATTTTGATAATGCTATGGCTTGGGGTTTACTTTCACAGAATTTTTTTTCTAAAAAAGTCACAATGTCTTCCGCGTCCGCTATTATTGCTTCGTTTCTTTTCTATGCGCCCAGTCAGCCTTTACACAACGTGAATGAATTTTTCCCGAGCGGGGCAATCAAGCGTTACAAACCACCAAATAATCATCATTCAGTTTGGGTTAATCGTCTTGGTGTGAAATGGGTTAACAGTGAATTAATGCACCCCCTGGCGGTGTCTATCGATACGAGACCCGGTGCGAGCTTTCCGTGTAATAACTACAGTGACAAGCCGATGGTTTGGTTGTAATTGTAAAGGCTAGCCTATAGTCTAAGGAAAAAGAAACCCATTGCTAGAGATCAGTTGAGAAAAATTATTGCTTTCATTTAAATAAAGGCGAAAAAAATATAAATGAAATTCAGAATTTAAAAAAAAAGTCTATGAGAATAATTCTTTGCACAAACTTCTTTTCATAGATTTAATTCAAACAGCGAGAGAACATGTTGCCTGTACAAGAAAGACAAATACAGCCTATTACATTAGTGACAAATGCAGCTTCTAACAGGAGTGACAATTACAGCTAATCATAAAAGCGACAAATACATCTTACAACAGGAGTGACAAATACAACTCGTTACAGGAGTGACAAATGCAGCTTATTTCAAGAATGGCACATGCAGCTTATTACAAGAGTGACAAATGCAGTCTATTATAAGAGTGACAAATATTACTAGTGTAGGTAAATAATAAACGAAAGGTGGCCAGACTGACTGGAAACACCAGGGAGCTAGCAAAGAGGGGAATGATCATCAGCCCATACAGGAGGGCACATAATCATGTACGTTAGTTAACCAAATCAATGTTGTTATGTTCTGCTCCACCACCTGGCCAGTTAAGTCTACGTGTCTCGTGGTCTGCTCACCAGTTGTTGTCTGGTTCTCTCTGTCTTCTCGTGAGATACTTAAAAGAAGAAAAAAAAAGTAGTTGAAAATTGAATATTTTTCATTAACGATTTTTTATTTAAGTAACTTTCCTAAGAACGTTTCATGTGTTGTCGTCAAGATTACATCATCATCATTGCATTTCACTCCTTGGGAACATAAGCCATGGATAAAGGCTCTCCAGTCATCCCTGTGCTTGGATTTATTCTGTGCTTCCTTCCATGTGTACCCCTTGTCCTTGAGCATTGTCCTAATTTTCCTTCCCAAAGTATTTCTAGGTCTTCCTCGACTTCTGTTTCCCTGAGGTTTCAATGTCAATGCCTGTCTTGTCACGCTCGTGTCAGGTTTCCTCACTGTGTGGCCAATCCACCTTCATTTCCTAGGCATGATTTGTCGGTTCATAGGCTCTTGTCCTGCTCGTTCCCAGACATCTTCTTTCTTGATCTTGCCCTGCAGTATAAAGCTTAAAATCCTCATCAAGCAGTAGGTTATAAATAGCAAACTTTTTAAAACCAAAAACCAGAGTCCAGTTTCTTCCATATTCTGTTTCGACTGTTTTCTTCGTTGTATAACAATATTTCCGACAATTTAAGGCGATTCTTTTATTCAACCGTTGGTCCATTGACTTCTTATTTAAAATCACGAATATTTTTTTTTAGAATATATGTAAAACTACTTATTTAGATTCTGTATACAAATTATAAGGTTATTTTTTATGTTAAAAACATGCCTGACTGTTAACTATATACAGCCCTATAAAATTAGATTTACCTCCATTTCGCACTCTTACGAGGTTGTCTGTGGGGAATCTCGAAGATAAACGAGGATCACTTGTAGTCTGTATTTAACTGAAGGGAAAAGGACTATCTATAGTCTGTATTTATCTGAGGGAAAAAAGTATCACTGAGCAAAAATTAATTTTGTGAAGTTTATAAGGAAAGAAATTTCTATACATAATTTTGTTCATTTGTTCCCTTATAACCACGGCCCATTTTTTTGAGAAAACCGAAAGTAGTAATACTTAAACGTCATTTGGAGACAATAAAATGTTGAACAGAAATCGATATGTCAGGCACTCTAGTAACAACCAGTCTTACTTTACATTTGAAAGCGGATGTATGTGTAACGAAGTCGGTGCACGCAAGAGCCCGTATCTAACCTTTTTGTAGCTGTAAGCGTGTGATTATCTAGCGCGAGATTTTCTCGACTTTAGAGCTACAACTGGTCAAATAAAACTGCAATCATGATTACTAAAGGAGATTTCTCATAGGAAAGTAAGTACATGAGGGGAAAAGTAAGCAATATTTTTCTTTTATCACAAGGAAATCTGTATTTCAACATGTAAGAGTTTGACTTTCGGAAGAAGTGAAATAAACAAGAGCCTAACCTTTCTAATTGTGCAGGAAATAACTATAAACGGGTATTTTGTGTTGTTGAATGTTTGTAGAAGAAATGAGAGTAGCAGCGGTTCCTTTCATATTTTATATTTCTTCGTTATGTTTATCTTACATTTGTACTGAACTGATGTTATGTGTATCTTACACTTGTAGTGAACTGATGTTATGTGTATCTTACACTTGTAGTGAACTGATGTTATGTGTATGTTGTACTTGTACTGAACTTATGTTATGTGTATCTTATACTTGTACTGAACTGATGTTATACTTGTACTGAACTGATGTTGTGTGTATCTTATAGGTGTACTGAACTGATGTTATGTGTATCTTATACTTGTACTGAACTGATATTATGTGTTTGTGTTAAAATGAAAAGTGTGAAATTAAGGGAAGAATTTTAGAAAAATTTTCGTGCCTGCCTAGGTCTTTATAAACACAGTTCTTTCGTTCATTTGTTTCCAAGGAAGTACACACGAAAGTTCACATATTGAAATTACAGTTTTACTACAGATTTAGGTGTTTACCAAGAATCACAGGAAATTTTGTTGGCCAAACACCGTAAGAAAGAACACAGTGCTGGCAGAAAGGGAGATTAAGCCGTTGACTCCGATTACCGAGGAAGAGAAAGTATGGCAGTGCTCAGAGACAAGGGATACACATGGAAGGAAGTAGAGAATAATTCCAAGAACAGGAATGACTGGAGAGCCTTTATCTGTGGCCTATGCTCTCATGGGAGTGAAATATGATGATGATGATGATGATGATGATGAACAACAGTAAACTAGAGGGGCAATAACAATAATAAAATATGAGTAACATAAGAAAATGAAGAATACAAAGAAAGAGTATATTTTAGTTAATATTTGGTGTTTTTGTAACATACGTTTATAGGTAACATACGTTTATAAGTTATAAAAGAGCACATTTTATTTAGTATTTGGTGTTTAAAGGTAGCATACGTTTATAAGTAATAAAGGAGCATGTTTTATTTAATATTTGGTGTTTATAGGTAACATATGTTTATAGATAACAAAAGAGTATATTTATTTAATATTTGGTATTTATAAGCAACATACATTTATAGATAACATACGTTTATAGGTAACAAAAGAGTATATTTTATTTAGTATTTGGTTTTTATAGGTAACATACATTTATAGGTAACATACATTTATAGATAACATACGTTTATAGGTAACAAAAGAGTATATTTTATTTAGTATTTGGTTTTTATAGGTAACATACATTTATAGGTAACATACGTTTATAGGTAACAAAAGAGTATATTTTATGTAGGATCTGGTGCTTATAGTTAACAAACATTTATAGGTAACACATCTCTGTTAAAAAAAAGGCAACAAGAAAGTAGGCTTGAAAAGTTAAGAGGATTATGCATCTTGCCAATTTTGTTTACACTGAAATGGAGTTTTGATTTCATCCTACCCTATCCCAGCATACAACACGATAACACATTCTCTATAGCGGCTTTTTTTTCCTCTGTTAAAAAATCAATTGTTTAAGCAGCTTCTTGTAAAAACGACAGCTACACCAGCTTTACTTAACTTGCGAGTATGAATAACGAAGCGCTCAAGTTCCGAGAGCAGCGGAAATATATGCTCATATATGAGGTATTTCTTGAAGTGTTCTTAAAGCAAAATATTATAAATTCTTATTGAGATATTCATCTGCAGAAATTCATAGTTTATTACGTACAGTATGTATTTAAAACAAACAATTTGAATACAAAATAACATATATTTTTAAAGGTCTCTTATACTGCAGTTTTATTTCCTACTGAAACAATCAGAAAACTGACAATAAAATGCTGTTCCTGCAAAGATGGCGTTCATTAATTGCGTCCTTTACATGTGGTGAGACTTTTCATACAAGAAAAAAAATGATTACTTAACAGCTAGCGAACTCTTTCTGTCGGTGGGCCCTGCTGTAACTATAGATAAACGGATTTTACTTAATACACGGGCCCGACAATATCTCCATTTTGCCTTAACAACCCATGGCTTCCAGGCGAGAAGTGACTAATCCATCGGATTAAAGTGTCATATTAATCTTCCAGTTGCTGGGCACAGATTGTGCGATACAGCAGTAGACAGCGGCGAATTTATAATAACAGTAATCGTAGTTCAAAACTGTGCCAAAGCTATAGCCGTTAATATAAGATCAGGATGTATTGGTACCACCCTTACCATAGAGACACGACACTGTATTGGTACCATCCTTACCCCAGAGATACTATACCGTATTGGTACCGTCCTTACCATAGAGAGTTGATATCGTATTGGTACCATCCTTACCCCAGAGATACTATATTGGTACCGTCCTTACCCCCAGAGCTACTATACCGTATTGGTACCGTCCTTACCATAGAGAGTTGATACCGTATTGGTACCATCCTTACCCCAGAGACACGATACCGTATTGGTACCGTCCTTACCATAGAGACACGATGCTGTATTGACCCCATCCTTACCCCAGAGACACGATACCGTATTGGTACCATCCTTACCCCAGAGATACGATACCGTAGTGGCACGTTCCTTACCCAGATACACGAGACTGTATTGGTACCATCCTTACGCTAGAGATACGATACCATATTGGTATCATCCTTAACCCAGAGATACGATACCGTATCGGTACCGTCCTTGACTCAAGGCGATCATTCAGAATCAATCAATAAATCAAGTGCCGTGCCACCTGGCGTAGGCCATCATTTCTCTCCATAATTCCCTGTCTTTAGACTTGATTATGAGATCCGCCGGTGACTTTCTTCCTAGCCACACTGACAGCCCATCCAGTAACTTCTCTCTCTATCTTCTTCTGTCTCTTCTTCCTTCAGTTTTTCCAGTTGCCACAGTGTGTTCCAATTTTCCTCTTCTCAGAAAATAAATGTCCTACAAATCTCGCTTGTCTGCCTCTGATATTTGCTGTAATTTGCCTTTTAACTCCAGCCTCTCTTAAGACTTCTTCGTTGGTTTTCTTAGCTGCCCATGGTACCTTCAACATCCTTCTTATGAACCACATTTCCATAGCCTCCATTTCTTGCTGTACTCTCTTATTCATAGACCATGCTTCACATCCATAAAACAAAATTGGCTCGATGTAACATTTAAGTACTCGGAATCTTGTTTCAATTGATATGGATCTGTTGCACAAGATGTGTCTCATTGTCTGGAATGCTGACTTGGCCTGAGCACGTCTGCTTTTTATTTCGTTGTGACATTTCACATCAACTGTTATAATTGTTCCTAAGTACTTGAATCTATCAACTTGTTTCAGTTCTGTGCCATCGATGGTAATGCTACATTTTGGTGGTATTCTTTTCTTTGAGATGACCATCACTTCAGTCTCCATCACTTCAGTCTTCCATTCATAATCAGGGATGCCTAAAAATCACGAGCATTCTGTCTGACTTGTCTACATCAACTTTAACTGAGTTCTAGTCAATCAAATTTTGGTTAGTTTCCATTTTTATTGAGCATTTTAATTCAGCAAACACTGAATCCAGTCTGTGTGTGCCTGTATGTGTGTGTGTGTTACTACAGCATATAAGCCTCTCACATGTACTGATATGTGGGCATATAAGCCTCTCACATGTACTGATATGTGTGTATGCAGGAAACTCTCTACCGTAGAGAGCGGAACAACAACACAACTCCTTCAGATCATCAGAGGAAGTACCCCCCTCAAACAAGTGTTTCGGCCCTTTAAACTCCTGACACTCTGGGGGGGGGGGGGGTGCGGGCCCCTCTGGGTCATGACTCCCAGAGGTCTTGTGAGTTGTTGCTTTTTTTTCCCGGTCCTGGGATTGAATCAGTGATCTTCCAGTTGCCACTGCACTTTTTTTTTTAAGTGGGTCTTTAGCGAATTAGCTACAGAGGACTGGTATTGGTTGTGGCAAATGAAATTACTTATGTTCCCAATGCTTGTTTCGCATACTCCACAGCCAGCATGAGGCCTTTTCTGCTGTTTCTGAAAGGCTTCTCTATGCCCTTGCTTGTGCTTGTCCCTTTATGCCCAGTTGCTTACATACGTTTTATTTCTATAGTTTCTAATTTAATTAATATTATACTTTCTTATCTTAATTTAAAGAAAAGGGTTCTTCAAACGTAATTCTCTAGGATCTGTCGATCTTTGCTTTCTTGCTCTTTTGGCACTGATCGTCAAAGCAGCCACCTTCCATTAAACCCTGTGGCTTCAGCACAAAATTCTTCTGTTTATAACTCGGTGGCGCAAGAAAAAGTCACCAGAATTTTCCAGATGGAAAATATATCAAGTTTTGAGATTGTGGAGAAGGCACGACCGTCAAGACCTACCGGCACGGCACCTGATGATGATGATGATGATGGTTCCGTGATGGACCTGCAGGGTCTCTGCAAGCGGAAAGGACTGAAAAATCCTCCTAGCCACTTCTCTCGGTACCCTCGGACTTAGCTACATGCTTTGTTTTTGTCAACAACAAAAAGAGGTAAATTTTAGTTCTACACAAAGACAACAAAAAAAAAAAACCATGCTCTTGAACGTGCTATATGCCATAAATCAGAAACAGTATAACACTCAGAAACAGTACAGCACTCAGAAACAGTAGAGTATTAAAAAAAACAGTACAAAACTCAAAAACAGTACAGCGCTCAGAAATAATACAGCACAGCACTCAGTAACACCTCAGAAATAATATAACACTCAAAAACGGTACAACGCCCAGAAACAGTACAACACTCAGAAACAGTACAACACTCAGAAGCAGTACAACACTCAGAAACAGTACAACACTCAGAAACAGTACAACACTCAGAAACAGTACAACACTCAGAAGCAGTACAACACTCAGAAACAATGCAGTCCTCAGAAACAGTACAGTTCTCAGAAACAGCACAACGCTCAGAAACAGTACAACACTCAGAAACAGTACAACGCTCAGAAACAGTACAACGTTCAGAAACAGTACAACGCTCAGAAACAGCACAACTCTCAGAAACAGCACAACGCTCAGAAACAGTACAACGCTCAGAAAAAGTACAACGCTCAGAAACAGTACAACGCTCAGAAACAGTATAACACTCAGAAACAGTACAACGCTCAGAAACAGTACAACACTCATAACAATACAAAGCACGTGGATATTTTCTATGTGACTGCTGAACGTGTTTTCCGACGACCTGTAAAAGAGGCATCCAATCGATCTGAGAAAGACATACACGTTTCTTTGTAGGCGGACTATAGAAGCAACTTCCTCCTCTACAAATTCTGCAGCCTACAACACACTGGGTGACACGTCAGTCTTTCTGCTGCCCAGGATTAACTAGCACAAGAGCCTATTTATAGAAACACCCGGCGTACAGAGTATAGCACGCTAGTTGTGGTGACTCTACAATTCTTGATAACGTCATTCCAGGATGGATCTGCTGCCATGCAGAATCGTTGAGTAAACAATTTTAGCGTGATAAAAAGACTTTAAAGCAGTAAAAACAATGAAATAGGAACAATCATTCCAGAAACATTTTTACAGACAGAGAGCATAGCATTAACAGCTTGGCTTTAACTACAGTTTGTTATTTTCATCTCTCAGCTTCTCCGCGACTCGCCCTATTATCCACCCAGTATATTACAGGCTATTTTGCCCACAAGAGAGGACAGTAAAATATGTCCTTCGTGCGCAGTAAGACGGCTATGCCTGACCTGACATCTCATGAGGACATCATTTCAATCAGACTAACTCCCACAACTCATGAGAACCTTGCTTCACTTCGAGTGACTCCAACACTTTACGAGAACCTCGCGTCACTTCGACTGA
Source organism: Achatina immaculata (assembly GCA_009760885.1). Lineage (NCBI taxonomy): Eukaryota > Metazoa > Mollusca > Gastropoda > Stylommatophora > Achatinidae > Lissachatina > Lissachatina immaculata. The sequence continues at coordinate 38,050,576 of CM019701.1, read as the reverse complement.
CTCCAACACTTTACGAGAACCTTGTGTCACTTCGAGTGACTCATACACCGGGTGAAAATTACCGATGCCCAGTGTCTACACCAGCAAATTACGGTCAACATCAGCGCCATTTTGTACGCTCTGTAACTCTCCAGGATATCAACTTATGGGAACAAAAGGTAACAGTCTGTTTCTAAACGGCATAATTCTGTCTTAACAGTCTCTCTGCTACTTTAAAGGTGTTGAGTCTCTAACATTTCATTATACTTTCACTGGAATGACAGTACTGAGGTCTCTTAAATACCAATATACTTTTAATATTATAATACTTTTGAAACCTCTGTACGTTCACTGCTGTAGAAGTATTGAGACGTCTTATATAGAACTGCTACTCCCACCGCTGTAACAATATTGTTACATTATCCTTTTATACCAAAATGCATTCACTAAAATAACATATATGAGATTTCACAATGCCAAAATGTCTTCACATTTACTGCTACATTAAACCTCTTATATGTCCTGATATTTGCACAGTGTTTACAGCATTTAACCCTCTTACATGTGTATGTGCATGTGGGGTGCATGCTGTTGACATAATTGCGTTACGTCGTGATTTCCCGTGTACGAATGTTGCAACAACCAGGTGCACTCTTACAAACACACGAACGTGTTGCAGAAAAGAAAACGAAATGAAAAAAAAGTCAGTTCCTTTGGCTTAACTGTGACATAACTGGGCTCTCTTCTACAAGATGTCTTGAGGCAGACCAATATGCAGTCCATTTTCTCGATCACGTTCTCTGCAGACAGGAACACATCCACCCTCAACACTTGTCTTAGTCAGCTCTGCCATCCACCCTCAACACCTGTCTTAGTCAGCTCTGCCATCCACCCTCAACACCTGTCTTAGTCAGCTCTGCCATCCACCCTCAACACTTGTCTTAGTCAGCTCTGCCATCCACACTCAACACCTGTCTTAGTCAGCTCTGCCATCCACACTCAACACTTGTCTTAGTCAGCTCTGCCATCCACACTCAACACTTGTCTTAGTCAGCTCTGCCATCCACACTCAACACTTGTCTTAGTCAGCTCTGCCATCCACACTCAGCACTTGTCTTAGTCAGCTCTGCCATCCACACTCAACATTTGTCTTAGTCAGCTCTGCCATCCACCCTCAACACTTGTCTTAGTCAGCTCTGCCATCCACACTCAACACTTGTCTTAGTCAGCTCTGCCATCCACCCTCAACACTTGTCTTAGTCAGCTCTGCCATCCACCCTCAACACTTGTCTTAGTCAGCTCTGCCATCCACACTCAACACTTGTCTTAGTCAGCTCTGCCATCCACCCTCAACACTTGTCTTAGTCAGCTCTGCCATCCACCCTCAACACCTGTCTTAGTGAGCTCTGCCATCCACCCTCAACACCTGTCTTAGTCAGCTCTGCCATCCACCCTCAACACCTGTCTTAGTCAGCTCTGCCATCCACCCTCAACACCTGTCTTAGTCAGCTCTGCCATCCACACTCAACACTTGTCTTAGTCAGCTCTGCCATCCACACTCAACATTTGTCTTAGTCAGCTCTGCCATCCACCCTCAACACCTGTCTTAGTCAGCTCTGCCATCCACCCTCAACACCTGTCTTAGTCAGCGCTGCCATCCACCCTCAACACCTGTCTTAGTCAGCGCTGCCATCCACCCTCAACACTTGTCTTAGTCAGCTCTGCCATCCACCCTCAACACTTGTCTTAGTCAGCTCTGCCATCCACCCTCAACACCTGTCTTAGTCAGCTCTGCCATCCACCCTCAACACCTGTCTTAGTCAGCGCTGCCATCCACCCTCAACACTTGTCTTAGTCAGCTCTGCCATCCACCCTCAACACTTGTCTTAGTCAGCTCTGCCATCCACACTCAACACTTGTCTTAGTCAGCTCTGCCATCCACCCTCAACACTTGTCTTAGTCAGCTCTGCCATCCACACTCAACACTTGTCTTAGTCAGCTCTGCCATCCACCCTCAACACTTGTCTTAGTCAGCTCTGCCATCCACACTCAACACCTGTCTTAGTCAGCTCTGCCATCCACACTCAACACTTGTCTTAGTCAGCTCTGCCCTGTGAACACTCTGCCATTCACACTCAACACTTGTCTTAGTCAGCTCTGCCATCCACACTCAACACTTGTCTTAGTCAGCTCTGCCATCCACCCTCAACACTTGTCTTAGTCAGCTCTGCCATCCACACTCAACACCTGTCTTAGTCAGCTCTGCCATCCACCCTCAACACTTGTCTTAGTCAGCTCTGCCATCCACACTCAACACTTGTCTTAGTCAGCTCTGCCATCCACCCTCAACACTTGTCTTAGTCAGCTCTGCCATCCACCCTCAACACTTGTCTTAGTCAGCTCTGCCATCCACCCTCAACACTTGTCTTAGTCAGCTCTGCCATCCACACTCAACACCTGTCTTAGTCAGCTCTGCCATCCACACTCAACACTTGTCTTAGTCAGCTCTGCCATCCACACTCAACACTTGTCTTAGTCAGCTCTGCCATCCACACTCAACACTTGTCTTAGTCAGCTCTGCCATCCACACTCAACACTTGTCTTAGTCAGCTCTGCCATCCACACTCAACACTTGTCTTAGTCAGCTCTGCCATCCACACTCAACACTTGTCTTAGTCAGCTCTGCCATCCACACTCAACACTTGTCTTAGTCAGCTCTGCCCTGTGAACACTCTGCCATCCACACTCAACACTTGTCTTAGTCAGCTCTGCCCTGTGAACACTCTGCCATCCACACTCAACACTTGTCTTAGTCAGCTCTGCCCTGTGAACACACTGCCATCCACCCTCAACACCTGTCTTAGTCAGCTCTGCCCTGTGAACACTCTGCCATTCACACTAATCCACTGACCCGTGTTTTCAACCCCATTCACTGGTCAAGGTTCAATGATTTCGGACAAAACACATTCCAGCACATGCACATAAATGTTCACAATTACTAAAAAGTAAAGATAGTCCCATAGCATTTCAAATGCCGTAGGAGGTGAAGCGTTAGAGACCTCATTATGCTGGGTCATCAGCGTATGAGGTAGGGTGACCAGTTCCTTTCCTCGCTGCCTTTACTTCCCAGATTTTCTCTGGTACCCATTTTACGAGGCTGGGTCGACCTCAGGGCCGTATTGGTCGGAAAAAGAATCCCGCTCAGCTGGGGATTCGAACCCTCGACCATTTGGTTGCTAGACGAGTGCTCTAACCACTACGCTAGCCGGCCCCTTCACAATTACTACAGCATTTAAGCCTCTCACATGTACTGATATTTGCACAATTACTACAGCATATAAGCCTCTCACGTGTACTGATATTTGCACAATTACTACAGCATATAAGCCTCTCACGTGTACTGATATTTGCACAATTACTACAGCATATAAGTCTCTCACGTGTACTGATATTTGCACAATTACTACAGCATTTAACCCTGTTACATATACAGAAACTTTCACAATCGCAACAGCAAGTGTTTCACATGTCAAACATCTACACAATTAGCAGCCTTTAAACCTCCTACAACACCACAGTATCTGCACTAGTTATATTCGGAAATGTTAACCGTTCATATTTTTCAGCCTCACGGCAGAGGCAGAGCGATGAGATCTCGTGGAAGACGTCGCAGCTCAGGTTTCAGCAAATCATCTACGAAGTGCGAGAACAGCGGGAGCTCTACTGTCATGGATGAGAAGATTGACAAGTAAGTAGCCAGGCAGCTCATAAATTTCATTTCATGGACTCACTCCCGAAGCATACAGGAGAGCAGTTAAGGAGGCAAAATTCCGCGGGGGACACGCAAATGACTGACTGACTGGATCCATTCTCTACGCAGACCATTTTGCAATTCTGAAATTAATTAATAGGAGAGATAAGCATGGAAATGGTTCTTAAAAAAGAGAGAGATAAGAATGAAAATGCAGAGGCTACAAATAACTATAACTGAAGATGCGTCACCAGCGTGGGTCACTCAATGTTGTGTATATGTGATGAGAATCAAGTACGCGTGTTAACAAAACTTGTGTGTGCACGTGATGAGAATCAAGTACGCGTGTTAACAAAACTTGTGTGTGCACGTGATGAGAATCAAGTACGCGTGTTAACAAAACTTGTGTGTGCACGTGATGAGAATCAAGTACGCGTGTTAACAAAATTTGTGTGTGCACGTGATGAGACTCAAGTACGCGTGTTAACAAAACTTGTGTGTGCACGTGATGAGAATCAAGTACGCGTGTTAACAAAACTTGTGTGTGCACGTGATGAGGATCAAGTACGCGTGAAGGCTGTGTATATATGACGAGAATCACGTACACGTGTTTAACAAAACTTAGACTTAAAATGAATGTATATAATCTAATTATACATTTGTGGAAATGAGCAATCAAATCCTATAAGTGATATGTATCGCAAAATTTAATTCTTTCAGGGTTAGTTGTGCTGAGAATATCTGGTCTTCCACCTGTTATTTTTTCCAAAGTTAACGCTCCTTTATAATTCAATTATAAAGTACCTGTGATGAGAATCATTTACGCGGGAACAAATCTTGCTTGTGTGCGTGATAACAATTGGTTAGACCTTGACGAAGAAACAGAAACAAGGCACTTTTAGACGCAAAAGAAAGAAAAATGACGAAAAAAGTGCCAGAGAGACTTGAATCATGGACTCCTGTAGAATGAACCCGGAAAGGGAACGAGTCCAAGAAACATTCATTTTGTCGCTTAGATTCAGTCTCTTAGATTCTGTCGCTTAGATTCTGATTAGTCCCGAAAATTCTGTTTAGTAGATAGTCATTTATAATGTATGTAGTTAGTTCTGTACTGAGTAAATGTTTAAGAGCGAAACGTAAATGTTATATTTTATTTTATGTCTCTCAGCTTCAATGTTAGTTATGTTTGTTATATGAACAGCATATTTGTAGAATGTATGGAATAGAGTGAAGGATGTATGATAAAGGGCAGAATGTCAGACGGGCCTGCGTGCCCAATTCTTAACCATTTTGAAATAAAGATCAATCAATCTCCCGAAGGTACCAAATTTTTGAGACAGACATACACACATGTTCTCCTGCAGATGTCTGGCTATACTGGACAACAATGACAACACATAAACACATAATTTGTTACATACAGGTAGTTTCAGTTTATGATTTCGGATACATTTTTTACATAATTATGGTGACATTACAGATCCGTAGTTGACAGAAAATATCACCAGGGGGAAAAATAATGTGATAGCCAGACAGATAAAACATGGTTCTGTTTCTGTCTCTATGTTTGTTCTATGTTCCAGGAAAGAGACACAGGAGACATACTGGTTGCGTTCTCTGTGTGCTCAGCCCGTGGAGGAGATTCTGGACAAGTATCGCCGGAAGAACGACTTGTTTCGGACACGGACCATCTGGGCACAGACCTTCACAACGCCCGGGGAGAGATCACTGCTCAACTTCTGGGAAAACAATGTTTTCCGTGGGTGTGGCCCAAAGACGTGGCTAGAGAGTTCCGACGACACCAGATTAACCGATGACGACGGACCAAAGTCTAACACCAGACTCGCTCAAAAAGAAAAGCCTTTCAGTTCTGAAAGTAACAAGGGAGACAAGAATGAAAACGCAAAAACAGATAATCCAACCTCCGTACCAAAATTGACTGACACGAAACAGAGCAGTCTCAAAGGGCGCGCACAGAGTAAACCTCGGCTTCCAAAGAGAAACGTTAAAGGACTACAAGACTTTGTACCAAAATACAGCACTGGTCTAGTTCCAGCGTCCAGTTACCGTCGAGAAGGAATACATCGCGATCGGAGCCCTTCGCAAAAACCAATTAAACTCAATGTTTAGTGGTATTCAACGTTCTGTGTCTCGTTCCAGCATTTTCGCTTACCTTTCGGAAAATGTTTTTATTTTGCTTTTTATTATTATGTTTTTATTATATTATTATTATATTTTTATATTAAAGTGTGTTTTTACACTTTTCTGAAGAGATCATGGGCGGTAATCATGGCTGCCTGATATCAAACTTAGAAAAACTTGCATGGAATTTCGTTGCTGTTTTTAATCAGAACTTATAAGTAGCTTTCTCTCTCTGCGGTGAATTTCAAGTTAACGCTTGGTATTATCTACTGTACAGCTGCCGCTGACTTTTTAAAAACATCATTTATTCCATATGCACTTAGGCATGAGTTGATCAGATTTCTAAAACAAGTTGAAATATTGAAAAGTTAACACTGCTTCACTTAGGGCAAGGCCAGGTGCAGGTACGCTTTGGTGTTCGTGGGAAAACTGACAAATAGAAGAGGCAGAGATCCTGGGAAGATTCTACAGTCCTCAGTCAGAGAAGCTGGATCGATATGTGTATGAAATTTTTCCATCACATCCACATATAAATACATATACTCTTTTAATATTACGAACTCTGCTCAGTTTGTGTTCATGAGAATATGTCAGATTTTTTGCTGTTAACATATGCGTCTTTTTTTTACTTTAGTTTGGAGTATTCGTATAATTTTTTGTTTGAACACTCACATATTTCTGGTCAATATATATAACAGGAAAAATACATAAATGATAAAATACAGGCTTAAATTATGACGCGGATATTTTTTTAAAGTATTTATCCGCTTTCAAAAGAAAAAGGAAAACCAAACGAACTGAATCAACCTATATTCTCAGACTTTTACGTCAAAATATTGCCATTACCAGCAAATATGAACAAAGCAGAAACTTCACGAAATATGAAAAACTAAATTACTCACTGGTTCTTTTAACGAAAAATAAAAACCTCTGGTTTCGATACTCCATATCAAAATCATGCCAATAGTAACAGTTTGTCCAGAAAATCTTTATGAAAGGAAAATCACCCATATTAAAATATAGTACCTGTACCCAATAACCTCTTTAATTTCTATCTTTAAAGAGAAAGGAAGTTATGCGATGAAAAAGGTAAAAGCAATGGCCAATGCTTTTATAATCCCGTGAGTTTTACTCACCAAAGTGCTTATGTTAATGTCAAACATATGCTTCTTATATTTCACTTGTAAAACGAACTCTCTCATTCTTACTAACGTTAAGACGGCGGGGATTGAAAAAAATGAGGGGAGAGTGATTATTTCTACATTTTAAAGTTGGAATATCTAGAGAAAAATTATAAACGAAAGGAAATTTTCACTTAAAAAGTAGCAGTAATCTTTCAAATAATTTTCGCCTGTGTTTGCAACATCCAGCAATCCTATCCATCATCTCAATCACCAGGGCGATGACAATCATAACTTTATCATTTATCTTATGATTCCCCCCCCCCCCCATTAATTTATAAATTGCTGTTAATGCGGTTTCAAATTAATTTTAAATTAATGTACGGACATGTTAAAATCTACTTAACAAAATCAGTTTTAAAATATTAAATATTATTTTCAGAACTGGGTGGGTAGGCAAATTATTCTACGGACGGGGAGGCAATATTCTTAAGGGTGAAGACGTTGTCCCATTAGGCAATCAGCGACCCATAGCTGATATGTTAGCGTCAGGGTTAGCGACCCATAGCTGATATGTTAGCGTCAGGGTTAGCGACCCATAACTGATATGTTAGCGTCAGGGTTAGCGACCCATAGCTGATATGTTAGCGTCAGGGTTAGCGACCCATAGCTGATATGTTAGCGTCAGGGTTAGCGACCCATAGCTGATATGTTAGCGTCAGGGTTAGCGACCCATAGCTGACAAGACCCTATCCCACCTCTCCATTGGTACTCCAGTAACAGGCCTAGCCTGGCTAACGGGGCAGGGATTGCCATAGTCCCCATGGTGGTGGAGTCTGCTAAAGAAATATTGCACACCCCGGGTCTGAAGAAGCAGATGCCATAACCCGCTCCCACGTCGGTACGATGCTGTGCCTAAACATCTTCATAGTATTGGCTGCAAAGAACACCAGGTCGCAGTTACAGAGAGATAAGATAAGGCAAGACAAGATAAAACAAAATACTAAAGAGAAACACACCTAACAGCGATGTCGTAAAAAGCATAACAAACAGCGGTAAACATGCGCTTATTTCTTATAAAAAGCAATTAACAAAACACAGCATTTACATTATTTTTTTAAAAAATTATTCTGTCTCGGTAATTTACTTAACTCAGAAATAAGAGCGAGTTAAGTGTTTATCTCATCTATGCCCTGCACATAAATACATGACATCCACTTGTACATTTCTTGCCTTCTGACGCAGTTTTGCTCGGATACCTTTTTTTTTTTTTTTAAGTCTGTTCATCCACTCGTGTATTGTGTTTTCTTTGCATTTCTATAATTCATGCCAATTGTTTTTGTCATATTCTGATTTGAAACCCGTTACCAGAAGTCACAAGTGGAGGAAGAAATGGATGTCAAATTGGCTTTTTGCATTTTGTTTTAAACAGACAGTAAAAAAAAAAAAGGGGGGGGGGTGGGAAATCAAACAATTTTTTTCACTCGTCAGTGCTATGTCTTATTTACTGGCATATATACTTTCAGTATGTCTGACTTTTTTGTATCTGTCTCTCTCTTCATTTCTCCGAAGTACCAAGTCTTCTTTTACAGAGAAGAAAGTGGTAACCAGAATATTCCAGTGCTACAAGAACTTGTTACCGTTCAGGTGAGTTACTGTGATCTAAGATCATTCTCTTCTAAATCTTGAATCTTTCAACAGGCACACCATGATACCTGATCCTTCTCTTCTAAATCTTGAATCTTTCAACAGGCACACCATGATACCTGATTCTTCTCTTCTAAATCTTGAATCTTTCAACAGGCACACCATGATACCTGATCATTCTCTTCTAAATCTTGAATCTTTCAACAGGCACACCATGATACCTGATTCTTCTCTTCTAAATCTTGAATCTTTCAACAGGCACACCATGATACCTGATTCTTCTCTTCTAAATCTTGAATCTTTCAACAGGCACACCATGATACCTGATTCTTCTCTTCTAAATCTTGAATCTTTCAACAGGCACACCATGATACCTGATTCTTCTCTTCTAAATCTTGAATCTTTCAACAGGCACACCATGATACCTGATTCTTCTCTTCTAAATCTTGAATCTTTCAACAGGCACACCATGATACCTGATTCTTCTCTTCTAAATCTTGAATCTTTCAACAGAATCACTAATGATACCTGATCCTTCTCTTCTAAATCTTGAATCTTTTCGACAGAGTCAATATGATAACTGATTCTTTTCTTCTAAATCTTGAATCGTTCTACAAAGTCACTATGATACCTGATCCTTCTCTTCTAAATCTTAGAATAGAAAAATAAATGTATTGTGTTTATTCTGGTGAATAATGTATCATATGTACTTTGTTCAAAAATTCAGGATTTAGAAGAGAAGAATCAGGTATCATAGTTACTCTGTAGAAAAATTCAAGATTTAGAAAAGAAGGATCAGGTATCATAGTGACTGTAGAAAGATTCAAGATTTAGAAGAGAAAAATCAGATATCATAGTGACTCTGTAGAAAGATTTAAATCTTGAATCTTGGCCCATAATACATTATTCGTCAGAATCACTACAATAGATTTATTCTTCTCTTCTAAATCTTGAATCTTCGCCCATGATACATTTTTCACTAGAATCACTACAATACGTTTATTCTTCTAAATCTTGAATCTTTCAACAGAGTCACTATGATATCTGATTCTTCTCTTCTAAACCTTGAATCTTTCAACAGAGTCAATATGATACTTGTTTCTTCTCTCCAGAACCTTGAATCTTGGCTCATCAAATCCTTCTGTTTTACTTTATTTCCACAGGAGCAGAAGATCCACTGAATCTCTGAATCTCACAGAGGTCGGGACTTATAATCAGTTTCAGCTTCAGAAGATGGTGATAATCTTGTGTGAAACCTTTCATCCACTTCTGAAAAATTCTCATTGACTTAACTCTGCCCAGTCTCTTTCAAGTTTCGAGACTTCTGTGAAGTGGACAACTTGTTGAAGTGCTCCAAATCTTCAAGAAAACTGTTTATCCTACCTTGGAGTAACTGGTTTTCTAGTCTGAGCTGCTGCAGTTCGCGGTGTCTTTTTCTCTCACTTATGACATTCCAGTCGACCTTGAACTCTGACGTAATCTCCGTGTCCTGCTCTCTAGGAAGCACCCTACTCAGAAGCTCTAGCTGTCTCCGTGACCTTGACCTTGACACAGCGCTCTTTGATCTAGGCGTAAGATAATCATTCACTTGCTGACCACTAACGTGACCTTCTCTGGCTGTCAAAGGACGAAATTTATTCAGAACTGGAACAGCTTCTTTGGTCTCGGTAGGTTTAGCTGCTTGCGATTTAGTTAAGGGCATTGCATTTTTACTTTCTGTGTCACAGCTGCACATATCTTTTTCATCTAAAACTGTCTGCATGGTGGCTACAGAAGAAGCCTTCTTCGAGCTGGCAAATTCCAATCCTGCTGAAGAGCTCCTCAAACAACTGGGGGCATTGAAAAAGTTTTTAGCGCTGAATTTCTCTCTTTCGGCCTCGACCTTCATCCGAGAGCGGAAAGCTTTAGTTAGACGAATAGAATCCTGATCTTTGCCGTAGCGAACCGCTCTAGCGCCAGATACAATATCAGTGGAGTCTGCTGGATTACGGGAGTTAACACTCGTCTGTAGTTTTGTGATCTCATCGAGTTGCCTGCGTAATTCATCGAGTTCTTCCCCCTTTTCCGACATGACTCGTCTTTCGTTCTGAAAGCGGAAACAAAAATTGTCTGAGCATCGAAAACAAACAAACAAACAAACAAACAAACAAACAAAAACAAACTTATCAAACTTTGTTGATGCCGTAGTAAGTGAAGTATTTTCAGAGAACTTGTTCTATGTAAACTTGCTATCTATTTGTAGATCTACGTATAAGCATTGAACTGATATTTACTTGAATAACTGTTTTCTCATAAATAACTGAATTGACCGCCGAGCTTTGAAGATCTCTGGTGTGTCTCACCTTTCAGGTGTTCTCAGAGTTTAAGAAATAGGCATCCTAACACATAAAGTGGGCTGTTATAATTTCGAGATACAATGAAATAGATCTGACACTTATTCGTTTCACATTATAAATCAACTCTTTACAGACAAGCTCTGTCTCTTCCGGGCATACATGCAAAGTTCTGAGATCTTACCATCGAGATGTGCCCAAGTCGCTCCTCCAGATTCTCTTCCAGAATCTCATTCTCTCTGTGAATGCCGCTGTAGTCCATCTTCATTTTTGAAGGTAAAAAAACCTGTATTCTGCTCGGTGGATCTATTTGAGTAAAATACAATATTTAAATAAGAATACCGCTATCTATCTATCTGTCTGTTTGTCCGCCCATCCATCCATCCATCCATCCATCCATCCATCCATCCATCCATCCATCCATCCATCCATCCATCCATCCATCCATCCATCCATCCATCCATCTATCTACATGTCTGTCTGTATGTATGTATGTCTGTATGCCTGCTTGTCTGTCTGTCTATTTATCGTACTTCCGGTTATATAATATTTTTTATAAAAAAATAACAAACCCAAAAATCACCCTGCGTCTTATATTCGGACAGTAAGGTTTGGGTAGGCTTTCAGATAGAAGTGATAGTACTAGCTAGATGGGCGATACTGGCTTGTTCAGTCAATGTTCATAAAAGCGGCCTAGACCATTTTTCGATCGATGATAATGTCAACATAACAGCAAGTAATCACCGCGAAGAAAAATAATCATAGTAACAAAAATCTTATATAGAAACCCTATCGATGGAGGGGCTATGAAGCTCATGAAATATATGAGGCTTTTTATTTCAAAACTGTTACTTGACAAATTACGGGTGCGTCTTATCTAAGGCAGGAAATGTGGTCTATTTGTGTTAAAAGAGGGCACTTTTTAATGATACCAGAAGTTGCGGACATCGTAGATGTAACACTTGCCCGTTTGTTGTTAAGACTAGCCAAGTTCCCTTCCCTAAGTCCACGTTATCAGTTCAGGAGGGCGTCACCTACACTTCAGCAATGTTATTTATGCCATTATGTGCAAACGTTGCAATATGAAGTACACAGGGGAGACCAGTTTACGCTTAGGAGATCGTTTTCGTCAACATCTTAACGACACTTCCAAGAGGGCATGGACACTGTGGCAAAACGCTTCTGCCAACAACAACAACAACAAAAAACACCAAGGAAAACAGGTTATTTCTGTTAGCGCAATCCGCTCTTGTTCTTCTGATGTACGATCGCAGAAGGCTCTAGAACAGCGTCTTATTTTCCAGGCTGGCTGTCTCTACCCAGCTGGAATTAACAATATATTCAGCTTCCTTTAAACAACTTTAGATTTTCGCCTAATTTCTGCTGTTTATACTCAACTTTATTGTCCTAGCCCCCCCCCCCCCCGTTTCTCTGCAGTTTTTCATGCATCAATTTTTACGTTATCTCCCAGCCCCCCCCCCCTATCTTCTTCTCTAACAACTATCAAGTATTTATTTTCTCCTGTTCTCTTTCCTGCGCCCCCACCCATATTGTTCTTTCTCTTTCACCTCCGCTGACATCCGATTGGCTGAAGTTGTTTTCCTTTGTGGTCTCCCAGCCTCGTCTTTAGGGCGCATTGTTGTATTCTAGGAAGGATGCCACAAAGCTAAGTTTTTCATTTTCATTTTTCTTGCTTTTATTCATGAGTTGTGTTGTTTTTGTATGTAATAATTGAAAAGGCTGACGCCGAAATATTGGATGCTGTATCTTTTTCATTTATACATTCTCATCTTATTTTCATACTTTCTGCTATTTTTGTTTTTTCTCACTTTCCTCACTCGCTCTGTCGCTTTGTAAAACTGAACCATATGCCTCTATCTACCTATGTATTTGTATTAACACACGTCTGAAATATTTAACTTCTGCGCTTTATAGGGAAAAGACACCATTTTTAAAAAATTCTTATATTTATCAGCGGCATCATCATGAACCGTAAAGTGTAGTTCATCTAAAAACATAGTAGGAGAAAAGAAGCCTGAACAACTTCAGATTTAAAAAAAAGACAGAAACTAGCGTACAAACTTCTAGTAAACAAACTATCTTCTTCCACATTTACAAACGCTTACTCCGGCAAAAAGTCTAGCCTTAACTTTTTGAGGACAATCGCACAGAGCACTTTTATCTCCAGATATTTCCTGGTTACGTACGATTCATGATTTACAACAGAAGGTTGTACAACTGTGCATTTTTCTTGTCAGCGCTAAATCTCTGAATGTGACTGGAGTATTTCGAGAAAAAGGCACACACAGGCGTGTATGGAGTAGACAACACTTCAAGCTCTTTCTCATTTTAAAAATTCAATCCAGAACATCACATCGCCGAAATGTTTTCTTTCATAAAATAAATAAGAAATATAACCACCGATTTTCTGACAACTGACTGTTTAGCAACCTTTTAAAAAAATTTTTTTAAAAGTTCTAATGGCTTTTACCAGTCGGCTATTATGTGCTACTCAGGGCGGTGCGTGCTTTCTGTTGCGAAACTTACAAACAACATTATGTATCATCATTTGTATTGATTGGAGTTTCGATCTTTTGTGCTTCTGTGTGCTTAATTTAAATAAGTAGCAATTTATTTTAAAAAAAACGTATACAACCAGTTTTTTGCCATTACATTTGCGTGACCTCTTTTAATCCGACAAAGCTCATCAACCAAGACTGCAAGAAAATAGCCGGAAACAGATCAAGGAAATCTTGGTTAGTTATTTTCTACAGCTACATGGATTTATTGTAGAAGGTGCCACTGGCAAGAAATGTCTGAATTTCCATTATTACGAAGATTTCATCAGTTACAGTTATAGATTTCATTCATGCAAACCTTATGTTATGCGCTTCGAAGATATTACGTTTTAAGAAAAGGGTTCAAAGGTTCACAATTCAGACGCCAGTTTCACTGCATTCGGGACAACCCACAGCATCCATTCCTGTCAAATGTTGGTTGTTTACGATGCGTTTTCTGCTACACAGTTCGGATTCCCTACCAGCACCCTTAGTTTGTCCTAGCTCCAGCAATCTCTTCACAGCTACATTGTTCTTCCATTCCCGCTCTTCATTTTGCCACAGTCTGTCCAGTACGGCTTTAGCAATGTTCCCTCTTGTCCATTGTCAATCTGCCATTTATTTTAGCCTGTCCAACAAGTCTTTCTTATGGAGAATTTTAAGTCTATATGGAATACCATCTAAAATTGTCAACATCACTAAGGACTTCTACAGTGGGTATGTTTGTGCAGTCAAGACAGAAGAAGGGATGAGTGAATGGTTCCAGATTGAAACAGGTGTGAAACAAGGATGTATACTGTCTACTTTACTTTTTGGAATTACAATGGACTTCATAATGAAAAAATGCTGCACAGATAACACAGGTATTGACTGGGTACATGGGACCCAACTAGAAGATCTTGATTTTGCTGATGACATAACACTTATCAGTAACAATGTGAATTCCATGCAAGAAAAAACAGATATCCTATCTTCACTGGCTATCAAAATAAGACTTGAATTTAACAAGGACAAAACAAAAATAATGAAAATTCCCCTCAATCAAAATGGAAAAATACACATAGAAGGGACAGATATTGAAGAAGTCAATCAATTTGCATACCTTGGCAGCTACATAGACCAGGATGGTGACACTAGAAAGGAAGTTAGAATCAGAATTGCAAAAGCAGCATCGATCTTCAAGAATCTTGAAAAAAAAGTTATAAGCACAAAAACCAAGTTAAGACTATTCAATTCAAATGTAATATCCACCTTCATTTATGCATGCGAAAGCTGGAAAACAACGAAAGAAATAGAAAAGAAATTAGACTCTTTTGAAAACAGATGCCTAAGGAAAATACTCGGCATCAAGTGGAATGAATTCAAGAACAATGCAGAGATAAGACACATGACTGAACAACAACCAGTCTCATGGGTGATCAAGAAAAGGAGATGGACATATGTTGGTCACTTGATGAGAAGAAATGATTAGAGAATCCCAAAACAAGCTATCAAGTGGAAAACAACAGGCCAAAGAAAAAGAGGCAGACCGCGTGAAACTCTGAAGAGGAAATGTTAAAAATCCCTTGATGAGGTTGAAAGACTCGCCGAAGACAGGAAAAATTGGCGAACTACTTTACGAGCCCTATGTGACGTTTAACGGCACGGGAAGGATATAAGATATAAGATAAGAACAAGTCTTTCTACCACATCACTGATATGTACTCCCTCATGCCCTGGACAGTAAAGCCACGTTAGGCTTGTCACAGTTGACTGGCTTAACAGATGAACCATTTCTTTTCGAAGCAATTTCTTCTCAGTCTTAGGAAGCAAATTCTGTGAATCGGTCACAATGACACCATTAACCACACCAGGGGCCTTACAAAAATTACGTGTTTATAGACTTCACTGTCTTCGTGGTGCCTTATTCTTTCGGTGATTGTTGTCCGTAACATCGCATCCAGGGAGTCGATAAGCGCAGTTTTGCTCTCGACGTCGGCGTGCTTCATGTCTCCGTGAAATTCTACCATGCGCCCCGCGCAAGACTAAGAGTCAATACTTTTGTCTAAAACTATGTCCCTTCACATTGTCGGTACTGCGACCCTCTGTGGTCTGCTCTCTGTGTGAGCTGCGTAACTGACATGACGATAATGCTGGTCCTCAGTACAAACATTTTTTGGGTGTTTTTTAAGACGATGAAAACAACAAGCCGTGACCCGGTGGTACTGCAAACCGGGTCCACCTGTAACGAGATGTGGACCATACCCCCCCCCCCCGGCATTCAATGTGCAGGGCCTCGTGCATCTCGTTTAGTTCAAAAATAACGACCCTTTTGTTTAACCAAAAGGCATATTGATTAGGGTACCTACCAAGAGGACACTTTGACCTCAGCCACTTTGATCTTAGCCAAAAGCTAGTTCAGTTGTTAAAAGTATAAACCTTCCATTGAGCTCATTTTAGTCATCATCATCATCATCATCAGGTGCCGACTGGCGTTGGCTATTATGCTTCTCCAGAGTACCCGATCCTTCATGCAGGCCATCAGTTCAGTTGGTGATCACCTCTCACACCATCCCTTCAGAATGTCCAGTATCATTTCTCTTGGTCTTCCTCTTGATCTTCTTCCTTCTATTTTTCCTGTTGTTATAATATTTTCAATGCCCCCTCTTCTCATTGCATGTTCTATGAAAGTACGTTGTCTCTCTCTCTTTTTTTTTTTGACAAGATTTTTTTGTCTCTCCAGCTCTTCTCATACATTCTTCATTAGTTATTTTTTCTGTCCAGGGGATTCGCAACATTCTTCTAATAAACCACATTTCTACTGCTTCCAATGATTTTTGTGCAGATCTGCCTATTGTCCATGATTCACTTCCATATAACAAGACAGGTTCAGTACAGCATTTTAGGACTCGTTTTCTAACATTCATTCATAAGGATGTGTTGGATAATATGTTTCTCATTCTCTGAAATGCAGTCTTTGCTTGGCCTATTCTGTTCCTAATTTCTGTTCTGCATTTCCCATCTGAAGTTATTACTGCTCCAAGGTATTTGAATTTCTGCACCTGCTTTAGAATAGTTCCGTTTAATTTTATACTGCATGCTGGTGGATTCTGTTTCTTAGATATAACCATAGTCTCTGTCTTTTTGATGTTCAAAGTAAGATATTTCTGTTCACTTTCTTTGGCGACTTTATCAAGAGATTTTGCAGTTCTTGTTGGTTCTTAGCTATCAGTACTGTGTCGTCAGCATACTGAAGGTTGTTAATATTGTATCCTCCAATTTTTATGCCTGGTTCTGCGAAGATCGTTCTTAGAATATTCTAGCTGTACAGAGAAAAAAAGGTCTGGAGATAGTACACATCCTTGTCGCACGTCTTGTTTTATAGATTGATATTTTCCAGTTCTATTTTCAACTCGAATTGCTGCTTCTTGCTGTCAGTATAGATGTTTTACAATCCTCAGGTCTTTGCCGTCTATATTGATGTCTTCAAACATTTTAATAATTTCATTATGTTTCACCTTGTCGAATGCCTTGGTGTAATCAATGAAGCATAAGTAGAGATCTTTCTGTAGTTCTAAAGCTCTTTCTGTTAGTGTTCGTAAAGCATAAATGGCATTGTGTGTTCCCGTTCCTTCAACAAATCCAAACTGTTCATCTGCTATTTCCATTTTTATCTTTTTCCTTGTTCATCTCATAATGATTCTCAGAAGTAGCTTCGTTATGTGACATGAGAGGCTGATAGTCCGGTGGTCGTCACATTCCTTTGCACCTGGCTTCTTTGGTAGTGCTATAAACGTGGATTTAAGCAGGTTACTGGGAATATAACCACTGTTGTAAATGTCATTCAATAACTTGGTTATTATTTTTATTCCTATCCCCTATAGCGCCTCTGTTTCTTCTACTGTTATATTATCAGGCCCAGTCGCTTTTCCTTTCTTCATGTGTTTGATGGCATCTATGATTTCATCTTAAAGTATTGGTGGTCCATCACAGTTTTCAGTATCTGGTGTTAATTCTGGTCTTTCTCCTCCATATAACTCACTGATATACTCTGTCCACCTGTCCACAATGTCTTCTTTTCCCATTAACATTTTACTTTCTTTTGATTTCAGACATCCTGTGGTATATTTTAGTAGCAGATGAAAACACCACAAAACAGTTATGTAAACCTTATCAAAGTAAGATGGAAGGTGTAGAGTTCTGGTAGTTGAGAATCGTGTAACATCATTCACTTTCAGTCTCACAGTCTCAGCAGGGGAACGGGCGACGGTGTTCATCTGCAACAATTATGATTACGCCATCTTCAGTCTTTCTTCACATCGCGATTCTTTCCCCCTCAACTACGCGATTCTTTCCCTTCAACTACGCGATTCTTTCCCCCTCAACTACGCGATTCTTTCCCCCTCAACTACGCGATTCTTTCCCCCTCAACTACGCGATTCTTTCCCCCTCAACTACGCGATTCTTTCCCCCTCAACTACGCGATTCTTTCACTTCAACTGCACGGTTCATCCAGAATGTGGCCACTTACCTCAGATATCCCATAGTACAGTACGACAATCAGAGTGAAGTTAGACTCTCCATCTCTCAACAATAGTTCAGATCTTTCAAATCACACAAGAAGTAACTTAATACCGTCTATATTGCTTTCTTCAAGTGAAGTTTAGATCAAGCTAGATTCGTTTATAGACGGCCGTGATCGACATACAATTTAAGCTTTCTTTATGACCACATTAAAACTCAAGTGTAGGATTAACTTCTAAGGCACTTAGATCGTCCAGAAAGGTGCACAGTATTTCATTCCGTCAAAACTTCAAACGGCTGTGAGTTCAAATCAACAAAGTCGTAATAGATACGTCAGAAATAAATACTCATATCATTTTAAAAGTATTCTTTGAACACTATTTGCCTGTGATGATGTACAAGTGTTTAGTACATAATTTTAACACACTGAAGATAGATTTACAGTCACAGGCATAAGCATATTTTAGACGTTCATCTATATGTTCCTGTACAGGGCCCGTGTCAGGCAATCTTTTGCTCTACGCGTAAGCAAGGATAACCCAAAGGCTAACTATTATGTACAAAACAGCGCCCTTCAAAGGTCAGTAATGAGCCTCTCAAGTGGGTGGCCAGTTGACCTAACTGTAACACTAGTCCCTGGATATAGTTAAACTTTTAGAAAATGTCAAGAACAGCTTTATTTGCTAACCAGCGCTCAGTTGTAACGTTCAGCTAACTCGTTGTTCATACAAAAACATACAGGACAAAGAAATAGAAAAAAAAGAAGACCAAGTCTAATATTTACATGTATGGTATAGGAATAAAAAGAGAGGAACGTTTATCTCGTTACTTGTATGAAGCTTTGCCATAATTAAATATGTGGGCATGGATACGCATGTATGTTTGCATATATGTACGTATGTGTATGTATGTACGGTTATGCATGTGTATGTAGTTATGTACGTGTGTATGTGTGCGTACAGTTATATATGTACATACAGTTCATCATCATCATCATGTGCCTTCTCCAGAACGAAGGTTGGAGGTAATGAATCTCCAGTTCCCTCGCTCCCACGCCTTGATGGTGGTGCACTCAGCCAGGCTGTATCCTGTCCTTTCTCGTATGTTATCTTCCCATCTACATCTCTGTCTTCCTCTTGCTCTTTTTTCCTTCCACTTTTCCTTCTAGTATGGTCTTCAGTATGTTGGTATGTCTTTTGGTATGGCCAAAGTATTTTGTTTTCTTCATCTTTATTTCTTTGAGAAGTTCACATTGCTCTTGGAGCTGTTCTAAAACTTGTGCATTTGCTCTTTTCATTCTCCATGTTATATGGCCTAGATTTCTGTAGAACCACATTTCTGCTGGATTAATCTTTCGCTTCATCTTTTTGCTTAGAGTCCAGTAAAACAGAATAAATGTAGCTAGCTTTTTACAAATCTTAATTTTGTTCTTATGGGTAGATTTATGGATAACAGCACTGTCTTCATGGTGTAAGATAACAGCACTGTCTTCATGGTGTAAGATAACAGCACTGTCTTCATGGTGTAAGATAACAGCACTATCTTCATGGTGTAAGATAACAGCGTCTTCTTCGTGGTGTAAGATAACAGTACCGTCTTCGTAGTGTAAGATAACAGCAGTCTTCATGGTGTAAGATAACAGCACTGTCTTCATGGTGTAAGATAACAGTGCCGTCTTCGTGGTGTAAGATAACAGCGCTGTCTTCATGGTGTAAGATAACAGCACTGTCTTCATGGTGTAAGATAACAGCACTGTCTTCATGGTGTAAGATAACAGCACTGTCTTCATGGTGTAAGATAACAGTGCCGTCTTCGTGGTGTAAGATAACAGCACTGTCTTCATGGTGTAAGATAACAGCACTGTCTTCATGGTGTAAGATAACAGTGCCGTCTTCGTGGTGTAAGATAACAGCACTGTCTTCATGGTGTAAGATAACAGTGCCGTCTTCGTGGTGTAAGATAACAGCACTGTCTTCATGGTGTAAGATAACAGCACTGTCTTCATGGTGTAAGATAACAGCACTGTCTTCATGGTGTAAGATAACAGCACTGTCTTCATGGTGTAAGATAACAGCACTGTCTTCATGGTGTAAGATAACGGTGCCGTCTTCGTGGTGTAAGATAACAGCACTGTCTTCATGATGTAAGATAACAGTGCCGTCTTCGTGGTGTAAGATAACAGTGCCGTCTTCGTGGTGTAAGATAACAGTGCCGTCTTCGTGGTGTAAGATAACAGTGCCGTCTTCGTGGTGTAAGATAACAGTGCCGTCTTCGTGGTGTAAGATAACAGTGCCGTCTTCATGATGTAAGATAACAGCGCCGTCTTCGTGGTGTAAGATAACAACACCGTCTTCGTGGTGTAAGATAACAGCACTGTCTTCGTGGTGTTGAATGTATGTTTTGCCATTTCTTTTCTTTTCTTTATCTCCATCTCACATCTCCTATTTTGAGTCAGTGTACTGTGCATTGTCCATCCTTGGCGCACTCTCTTCCTTCGTTGAACGTCTTGTGCCACCGAAACACTTGTGCTTTCGATAAAGCATCCTTCCCGTAGGCTTTCTGTATCATAGCAAGCGTCTCATGGGCGGATTTTTCAAGTTTAACAGAAAACTTTATCGCTGCTCGAAACTTCTCTGCATTTTGACCGTTACGTGACGCTTAAACAGCTGTCCACTTGGCAAGCGATTCGCATTTTATAAAAGCTCAGAGCCAAATGACGAGATATCGACACTTTACCTGACATCCCCCACTAACCTTCAGGCCCGGAGAATCCCCCCACCCACCCACTCCCCGGCCCTGCTGATTGGCTGAATAAAATCAGTCTCATTACGTACCGGACACACCTTGCATGCCCTATGTAGGAGTAGTCTGTCACTTGTTCCATTCTCTCTTTGTTTATGGTTATATCCATCTGTGGCTTCTGGTCTTTCCTGCTGAACACCATTACTTTGATCTTCTTGATACTGATCTAAAGTCCCCGTTCTTTGCCTGTATTATGTAACATATCTGTTACTTTCTGTAGGTTCTGTAGATTCTCTGCTAGAAGGACTGTGTCATCTGCTACCTTAAATTGCTGACATTTCTCCTCCCTATGTTCAGTCCTAGTAGTTCATCTGAGTGTTTGAAGATGTTCTCCACGTGCAGGCTGAATAGGCACATCCTTGTCTCACTCCCCTCTTTACGGCTACGTTTTGTTGATGTCACTGCGCCATATCTTACTGATACTTCCTGTTCCCAGTAGAGACCTGCTATAATTTGGATGTCTCTGCCACCAAGATTGATTTCCTCAAAGCAAGTTTTAGTTTGTCACGCTTCACGCTGTCAAATACTTTAGTATAATCTATAAAACAGGCGTATACATCTTTCTGAACTTCCATGTATTTCTCTATCAGTTTTCCTATGCCAAAAATTGCCTATTATGTACATTTAATGAGTGTATACATGTATGTATGTACAGTTACGCGTGCACATGTATGTATGTACAGTTACGCGTGCACGTGTATGTATGTACAGTTACGCGTGCACATGTATGTATGTACAGTTACGTGTGCACATGTATGTATGTACAGTTACGCGTGCACGTGTATGTATATACAGTTACGCGTGCACATGTATGTATGTAGTTACGCGTGCATATGTATGTATGTACAGTTACGCGTGCACATGTATGTATGTACAGTTACGCGTGCACATGTATGTATGTACAGTTACGCGTGCACATGTATGTATGTACAGTTACGCGTGCGCATGTATGTATGGACAGTTACGCGTGCACATCTATGTATGTACAGTTACGCGTGCACATGTATGTATGTACAGTTACGTGTGCACATGTATGTATGTACAGTTACGTGTGCACATGTATGTATGTACAGTTACGTGTGCACATGTATGTATGTACAGTGATCTAGGATGACAAAATACAACTGATCAAGACCCTACCCCACCTGTTTCTTGTGCTCAGATAAAAATGTTCATGCGCGCGCTTATTCAGTCAGATTAACGGACCCCTCCTCCCCTCCCCCCTCCCCCCAGTCATGTAGTCTGCTGGAACACTGTTCTTTAAGCGCACTCACGCCTTCAAGTAAACCTGTCAGTGCCCACTCCCCATCCGACAAGAAACATATATTACTTTTCTATCATTAGCATCGGCGCTGATACCACTTTTTCTTAAACAAAAATAAACGTCAAACAATACAGTATCAGCAGAAATAATAATGAGTCCAGTATCTTACCTGATAAAGCAATGATTCTAATATTTGGACAACACAATATTTTTTACACCACGCCTTAAAAACTTAAATCCAAAAAAAAAAGACAAACGAAACAATCCTCGTTTTTGGAATATATATTAAGAAACTGAAGACATCTCACGAAAGCTGTATTTGAATAGCACCGTTCTCGACCCACGCGTCTCACTTGGCTGTCACTCTACACAATTTATAACCAAGCAAATAAGACGACTGCAATCCGGTTCTGTTCCATTTGCAAACAGTGCTATATCGACTGCGGTGATAAATAGGTTTCTAACCTTAACACTGAGGAATTCAGTTCTAGCGAACTTCAGCCATTTTTATATTGATATTGAGAATCTTTATATTGAAAGCGTTTTCAATATCCCCCCTTTTTTTTATTTAACTTCTGTGATGTCGATCCCCTTTGCGGGTCAAGATTTTACGTGAACATTCTTAATACACCGACAGCTGCGCGTGTAACGTACATTATAGTGTACTCCATCGCCATGGAGGCATTCTCAGATTTCAAAAGTTTCCCTAACACGCTCAAGTAGCCATTCTCAAGGACGGACTGGCTGAACTGTAAACATGTCACGCTGAACTCTGTTCAAAACCTCCCAGTGTGGTTTGCGTAGTGTCTTCGCTGTTGGGTGTTAGTCCACTATTCTAAAACTCCATTCATCTTTTCTTGTACTAAAAGTTCTTAAAAAATGATAATAGAGACCTGTCATAACAGCATGGTTGACTAAGCTGTCTGAAAGATAAGAGAAATGACAACGGCGCTAAAAAAAAAACAAACTGATACCAAAAGAAAAACAAATGGAAAGAGTCAAGCGGTTAAAAAAAAAGGTTACTCTTTCTATCTCTTTGTAAAACTGAATTATACACTTCTGTCTGGTTCATAAGCTGTTTGCGTAATACCACTGGTCTGGTAAGATTCCTTCCCTAGTACTCAACGTTAAGGATTTCTGAAATGCTACTCAGGCTAAAGCTAAGATTACGACCTACGTTATGCCTGGACAGGGGAGAAAACCCTGCTTCATTCTGTAAGATCATACTGACAGAAAACAGAATCAGACACAGACTTCATTGTTTAACATTGTACATACAACACAGACTTCTCGGCTCCATTCCCTGAAAGTTTATAGCTTTGTTTACATGAAGTCGACCAATTTAAACACATAACAACGCATACCAAGGAAAACGTACACAAAAATCCTACAGAAATGTATAATCTGCAGTTTACAAATTGAATTAAGTCGTGAAAAATCTGCAACTGACAATTTATAAAATTTTTTTTTCTTCTTCAATCTCCCTGTAACTGCGAGTTGGTATTCTTTGCAGCCGATGCTGTGAAGGTTTTGAGGAACATCATCGTATCGGCGTGGGAGCGGGTTATGGCAGCTATTTTTTTAGTCCCGGAGTACAGCTAAAAAGCAGGGGGTGTGCAATTGAGCAGACTCCACCACAGTGGGGCTATGATAGTTAGTCGAGTTATGCTTGTGGGGGGTTACCAACAAAGACGTGGGACAGGATTTTGGTCAGTAATGGTTTGCCAACCCTAATATCGAGAAACAAACAAGACAAAGAAATACAGTCAGACATATCTAGAGACAAACAAGACATGGAAATACAGTAAGATATATCTAGAGACATACAAGACACGGAAATACAGTCAGACATATCTAGAGACAAACAAGACACGGAAATACAGTCAGACATATCTAGAGACAAACAAGACAAGGAAATACAGTCAGATATATCTACAGACAAAACAAGACATGGAAATACAGGCAAACACATCGAGAGACTGACAACTGGACAGACTTGGAGACAGTTTTCAAAGAACAACATTAAAGAGACTATATTATGATATTTATAAAAAATCCAGAATTCAGTAAACTACAGCAAATTTATTATCTCACTTTTGTCAGAACCACTTACACTGTTCTTGCTATGGTCATAAAACGTGCAGTGGGAAAACAAATTTAAGCTAGCAAGTTCAGGAAATATGGCTTTGTAAGCACCAAACTAATGCTGAAATTTTCCAACCTGGCAATACTGCCTCTTAGTGTGATTCCCCCCGGCCCCCCCCCCCCCTTAAACTTCGAGGACAACCACATCAAATATTAAGTAGTTGTTCAGCAAAAGTGTGTAGCAGCCTTATAAAAATCTACACAAAATATCAGATTTCTGTAAGTAACTCTCTATCAGTTGCAGAAATGGAGAAATATGTTACCTGGGGTACAACACTGACCTGCTATCTCAAGTCACACTGACATGAACACACGTGAATGCCCTGTAATGGTTCATGACATTATTCTTGTTAAATATATAAACAGTTTTTTTTATCTTGTTGATGGTAGTGAAGTTTGTAAATTTCAACAACTAATGAGGCCGCCTAAACATTTTTCTGACTGACTTCTCATTAAATTTCTATCAATGTTTAATCACCAGAACTGGCCAGTGTTTCCCTAAACTGTGCTGTGAAAAAGAGCCAGAGATCAGATATTCTGATAGTTGTAAATATATTTTCTGTCAAATTACAGTGAACAGTGCATTTTTTTTTAGGTTCACACAAGTATCATCATGTCTTATTATAAAAATATATGATGTAACAGAATTTGAGTACAGTCTACGCAGTGTAAATACTATCAATCTACTGTTAATTACATGAAAGTCTAGCATTAAGAATACAAGTAAAGAGAGCCACTGTTGTGTATTTATGAATATAACTAAATAGATAAAATATACATTCTACCAGTGTAGTAAGGCAGCCTGGTTATATGAGTGGTTAGGCGCTCAGTTTACTTATCCGGTGTTCAGTCCCAACAGTGGGATTTTTTTCTGGTACACATCCAAAACAGCCTCTAAAAATAGGTACCAGAGAAATCTGGGAAGGTAAAACGGTCAGGTGTGAGGCGTGATACTGACCACATCACACTTTCATGTGCCAAAGGTCATGGAAAATACGAAACTAACATCGTATTCCCCAATATGCCTTAATAGCGTGGAAATGGGGATTTTATCTTTACCACTGCAGTAAAGAACGTAAGTTTTCCATGAAAGAAAGATATTTGCATTGCCAAGTGTACTACAGTTAAATAGTTTGAGAGCCACTGTAATAACAAGTCAGGTTTGTGTTACATAGTAATTACAAAAGTAAGCACATGAAAAATAAAGTATGCAGTAATAATGTTAAGCTATTTATAATATCATAAGCAACCACTAACACACTGTTAAGCTGTTTATAATACCATAAGCAATCACCAATAAACTTTTAAGCTGTTTAAAATATGAGTATCTTATGAACCCACTGATAAATATTGTGTCAAAATTAGTTTAATGTGATTGGGATTTATATCCTAGAATTAAAATACATGGTAGGATTGTGTCTTTGTGCTAAAAGCACTCCAGGTGGGATACACTTCTGATTGTTGGATGCTCTTAATCAGATACTGGCATCCCTGCACTTGGTCCACCCCATAAATGCTCCACCTTCTATTCCAACATCTGCTTCAGCATACACCTGCTGATGGAGCCAGTTGCACACTGGTTGTGGGTCATGCACATGATACCACTCAGTTTGGAATGACGAACACTTCTTCTCTCTTCTTCCAACTTGACTATCCTCCATGTTGTCCCCCACTCTTATCTCATCCTCCATGCCCAGCCCGTCTAGGGTAGGTCTTGCAATCTCCTCTTTTTCTGTTCCCAGACTGCCCTGGATTAATGCCTTGCCTGTCTGATTTTTCATCGTCTTTGACCCCAGCATGCCCTGGACAGGAGATCCATGTCAGACTCGATACCTGTGATCTTGGATGTTTGTTCTCAGTTACAAGAAATAGAAGGCTGAAACAATATGGGGTTACCAATTCTCATACAACAAACTCTTGATGGTCTTTGATGTCTACGAGGTAAAAAAAAAAGCCTGAAATTTTAGAAATAGCTGAGCTCAATCCATCCATTAATTTTAAACTGCTCAGATGCAGATATGGAGAAAAAGAAATCTTTCAATACAAAAAAAAAAAAAAAATCCCAATACCACATTAAAGAATGTATAATAAATACAGTGGCCATGTTTTTTTCTAACAGTGAAATGAACACAAGCCTATATTTAGCTTATGCAGCAATTTAAACTGCCATCACCAAATGGAATACAGATTATAATCTTTCCTCTCAAATCCATGCTCATAAAGCATATAATACAAATGTTAGGAAATAATACTTGGCTCACTAAGTGCTCAGTCAGGCAGTCATTTGCATGTCCCTTGCAGAACTTTGCCTCCCTAACAGCTCTCATATAGGCCTCTCAGTTGTAAGCAAGATGCCCTGCTGCTGATGCATCCATTTGCAGATTATCAACAATGTCACTAAGTGGTAAACATAGCAATTATTTACATAAACAGAATTGTTCTCTTTTCCCTTTAGAATCTGTTGGTCTTCCTCTGTATTCAATATTCCTGAATTTGTAGTGCAATATGTATAAAACAATCTACAAAACAATATGAATCTTTGTCACTTGAGTAGCAAAGTGGCCACTGCAACTGTCTCTCATGGTAATGTATTGTGGTTTGATTCTGGCCAGAGACATCCAATCTGCAAAAATGGGTCCGTGACTCTTCTTGGAGCTAGTGATGAAAAGGTGAACAGGTGCGAAATTTACTACATCACAGTCTAGTGTGCCTTTAAGTCAAGAAAAAAAAACAAGGATGCCAACAACATATCCCCATACGTCTCAGCTGTATGGAACAGGGTTCCTTCTATTCAACCTAAACTTTACCCCAACAGTCAACATTGGTTTCCACAACCATAGAGCCACTGGTCTAAAAACCTGAAAAAGAATATGAAGTTTTTTTTTTTTTTTGTACTTCAAACAGATGGTTACTAGGTCTTTGGTGATGAATGATTTTTGGACCTATAACAAAGAGGACACTCCAGTGATATCTACTCCCTAACCAAAAATAAATCCTCCTAGACTACTCCCTCCACACTACTCATGCTTCAAACTATATCTTTCAAAGATTTATAATTTTTATTTACAAAACAGAACCCACAGAACCACATACATACACATATTAACACTTTACACTGAACTTCAACCATATAATTTTTCATATCTGTCACCTCTTATTCTAATTCTCATCAAAATTACTATTATAATGTAGTGATAATGTAATCTTAACTTTGTTTTTTCTTACTCCAAGACACTTTCAGCTCTGTGTGATATTATTTATACCACGAATGAGGTTTCCCCTGAATCTCCTTACTTCTCCACAGTCAGTAGCTAAAACATTTCACAAAAAAAAAACAAAACAAATCTACACTGGATGCTCTTAATCTTAATTAAGAGCATCTACATTGCTCACATGGTCATCTGGTATCAATAACATTATCTTAAATCATCAGAATTGTACAATGATGGCAGTAACATAGTCTTCAAATTACACTCACTATAATGTCTCTAATACTATTCATTATTTGCTTTAACTGCAGCGTTTCCATTTGTCTTACATACTAGAAGTCATTAGATGCCTAACTTTGAACTTTTTTTTAAAATGATGTTATTCATGAGGTGGTGCAACAGCTGCAATTGAAAATTGCTTTGTCTACGAATTTTTTGAGGTCTAATCCTAGAAAATTGTGTTCTCTTACTTTACCATAAGAAAGCCTCGTTGTTTCTTATATATAAAAAATTCATGTAAAAAGTATTCATCCATTTGTTGTTGTTGTTGTTGTTGTTCAAGTATGCACCAGACATGGCAGGAGAGCATGTGTATGTTTGTATAAAAATTGGTAATTGGTACCTGCTAGACAGATTGAATCTAAGCTACGGAATTTCTGTGTCACAATCTCATTTCTTCCCAGGTGTCACGATCCTTCGTGTCGGCTGAACAAGTACTAATGACTTAACTTTCAAAAGACCTTTTTTGGGATCTGAGATGGCTCAATTTGCTAGTATGCTGTTCTCTCGTGGCTAGACAGCTGCTCATCCTACTGGAGTCCGTGTTCGAATCCCAGGTAATTCTCTTGTGATTTTTCTTTCTCTCAAGTCTCACTGAAGTGCTTTGTCTACGATTTTTTCTAGGTCTAACCCTACAAAATTGTGTTCTCTTACTTTACCATACGAAAGCCTCATTGTTTCCTATTTATAAAAAATTCCTTCCACTACTCACAAGATGCTGTTAGCAACAGACATATTACATAATGAATTCTTACCACTCTTATGTGAAGATGTTATCATCATCTTGATCTAAGCAATCTGTTACATTAAAACTGTGGGAAGAATGCACATATGCAGGAAACTTTTGATGTACAACTATTATCAAAATGCCATTTGAAATTAATTTCATCACCATGACAGTAGACCTTGATTAATGATGACCTCACGACCAAGATGACAGACAGAAGACCATAATGACAGTTTCCATGAGAAACAAAAGATCATGATGACCTAGTCAACATGGCGGTTGACAAAAGATCATGATGACCTAGTCTCTATGTCAGTTGACAGAAGATCATGATGACCTAGTCAACATAACAGCTGACAGATGATCATAAACATAATTATAATGATGGCAGACATATATCATGATGATTTTGAAATACTATCATGATGATTCTGAAATACTATCATAAGGTAAAGTAATAATTTAATGACTGAAGTAACACATTGCATATTTACTTATTACAGACTAAATGAATGGCAAATTTATCACTTTACCCACAACATGGCATTGCTTTAAAGGTAAATAGTCATCTAAAGCAGTAGTTCCAAACCTTTTCCGAGAATGACCTTATGTAACTGTTACCCATGAAAATGATTTTTAAAAAAAATTCAACAAATATTTTTTCAATAAATGATGGTCAAAGCGGTTGTATTATCTTAATCTTAAGCTGTGAAAACAAAGCTGTAGGATTTCCTGTAAAATAAGAACAAAAATATCTTGTTCTGATGGTTATTCCCCTGCAAGCCAAAGTTAAGAACCACTGGTATACAGGGTGTGGATCCGTAACAATAATGACAACATGATGAAAACTATCTATAACATTTCATTTCACCCATCCAGAAGCCATAACTATCTATAACAATTCATTTTTCCAATCTAGCAGCCATAACTATCTATAACAATAACAATGAAAACTATATAACAGATAAAAAAAACATTTACAAAGCTGAAATAACAAGCATACAAACAAAAAATAATATTTAAAAAAATTACCCCGTGATGGTTAAAAAAAAAAAAAAACTTGTTTGAGGGTCTAAAAATTGTTTACAATTGCATACAGAAAGAAACAGCTCATAAGAATAAATCAATCAATCAAAACACATTTGTGATATAAATCTTTAAAAAATCTCAGAGAACAGAGTAA
Source organism: Achatina immaculata (assembly GCA_009760885.1). Lineage (NCBI taxonomy): Eukaryota > Metazoa > Mollusca > Gastropoda > Stylommatophora > Achatinidae > Lissachatina > Lissachatina immaculata. The sequence continues at coordinate 38,020,933 of CM019701.1, read as the reverse complement.
CATAAATATTGGAAATAATAACATACACTGAAAATACACAAACCACACTGTTCATGAAAGAGAAGCAAACATTTTTATTTAAGGCAGATTCTTCCATGGCACAATAATGTAGTATTAATAAACAGAACACAATCCAGAGTCATCATCACCATCACCATCATCATCATCATCATCATCACCATCATCATCCTGAGCTGTCTTCCCAATTATGGTTACTGTAACAGATCTCAGGCTTGCTGCATCTCTTTCCAAGATGGTACCACTTGGACAAGCTGACTTCAGCTCAGCATTTGGTGTTGTCCACTCATTTGAATGAGGTCATCTTCTCTCTAATTTTTCCACAGACTCTTCCTTATAATATAGTTCTCCATATTTTCAGTATTCTCTCGATATTTTATCTAGTTCTAATATTCTCTTGTTATTTCACGTCTCTATTTCAGATATTCCAAGACATCTAAAATATCACATACTACTGGGAGTTCACGAAGTCGGTGTGCAGTATCCCAGTATCAGTTACAGTATCGTAATGATATCTTAGTGGCTGCAATATCTAGGCACATCTACCTGCTTACATTAGGGTGTTGAAGTCTGCTGTTGTGTAACATTCACTGTATTCAGTCTGTCCTCTGCATTTGTGCGTTCAGTTGTTAAGAGCATTTGAAGTCCACGACGGGCGAATTGTTTAAATCAGTTTGTAAATACACTAATTTAGTGTGGGAGCAGTTCGCTGAAAAATTCCCAGCAACACCCGAACCTCATTGCAATGCAGTTAATAAATTTATTGAGAAATTTCGTGAGACAGGTTCAGTGTTAGATCCACACTGTAGTAGGAGACAATCTAAACTTAATGAGGAGAAGTTATCAAACAATTCCAACTCTATGCTTCAGAGTCCATCAAAGGCTTTGTGGAAGCTGGCACAACAGGAAGGTATCTGGCTTGAAACAGTGCATAAAGCAGATGAGGCCTAGTTTCACTTCTTGGGTTAACATACAAAATACACGACTGTGGTTGTCAGAGAATCCTCCACTTGAAACACCCTTATTTGACCAGAAACTTGGAGTGTGGATTGCGAATGGTTTATATTAAGTAACATTTTTTAATCAGTGACCCTAGTCACGCTACCATATGGCAGGTAGATGTGCCTATATATCACAGCCACTAAGATACCATTACAATATCAGAATTGATACCGGATACTGCACACTGACTTTGCAAACTCCCTGTATACACAATAAGCAAACTTATGCCATGATAATAATGCTTATAAAATAGTGAATGGACATAAACATGACAAAATATTCAAAATTCTTAACAGGGTAAAAAACATTTATACAATATAAACAGCCATCACAGATAACTCTCGCAACATGAACAATATGCAATATGAAACAACAAGAAATGAAATATGCATGGTTAATTCCCAAAGTCAAAAGCATCATTCACAGAAATTTATAATTTCCAATAATTAATGATGGAATAGCACAGCTGTAGGCAGGTTAGCTTCTCATGCAAAGGGAAGTTGGTTATAAACTGGAATTCCAATATATTTCAGTTAACCCAGATGTAACAATGTTATTGAAATTATCTGCCTGAAATATAGGGCATACCAGAGTACACTGTACAAATAGTTATTAATGCACAAACTAAAAAAAATTAATTGAAATTTAAAAACTGAAATCACATGCACTGACAAATTTTACAGTTGGTGAGATGTCATGAATAAAAATATCACATATTACAGAGTTAAAAATCACATCTTAAAAAAAATCACAACATACATGAAACTTGTATGAACCAAAAGTTATGACCTAAATTTTCTCTCAGCCAGAAAACATGACAAAGACTGGAAAAAAGACCAGCAAAATATCGATATGACTGAAGAAAAACAGAATTACAAAACATATAATTTTCTTCTGGTCTTTAGGGCATGATAACAGAGGATAGAAAACGAGAAATGGAAATTAACAAAAGAACAGGTTTGGCAATGAACACCTTCAGTAGAATGAGGAAGATCCTTACATCAAAACAAATACAGCAACTGAATTACGTATCATAAAATGCTACATATATTCAATATTCCTTTATGGTTAAGAAACCTGGACCTTGAATAAGACAGTAGAAAAGAAAATCGAGGCCCTTGAAATGTGGATATACAGAATAATAGGGCGCGTCTCACGGACAGAAAAAAAAACAAAGAACAAAGTGCTACTTCAGCTGGAAGTGAAAAGAGGAATATTGAAAATCATAAAAACAAGACAGCTCAGATACTTTGGACATGATGTCAAGAGGCACAATACTATTCTGAAGACCCTTCTTTAAGGCAAGGGAACAGAACAAGAGGACAATAGTGACTCAGATGAGTGGACGTGGACAGGGACAAGCTTGGCAGAGTGTTCTACGAAGACAAGAAACAGAGCAGAGTGGAGATTCATTGTCGCCAACCTTCCGTGGGGAGAAGGCGTGAAATTATGATGATGATTTTCTAACTTTACACAACATATAATTTTCTAACTTTCATTAGAAAAAAAAAATCAGTTATGTAGTAGTTAAATGATTAACTTTGATGAAGGAGATGAGAAAAAGCAGATTACACACAGGAAAAAATATCTAGAAAATATCTGGATATCTGATAATTTTATAAATAAAATAAATAACATCAACTTTTTAAAAAGTTGCCACCAACTTGAACAGTGCTATATGACAACTGTGGGAATAATGCAACTATGAATATATCACCAGCAAGAAGAATAAAGTTCTGAAAATGCTCAAAGGATGAATTCACTGAAAAAAAATAAAGTGCTGAAACCGATGAAAAGATGAAATCAGTGAAAAAATATTAATGAATTCAGTGGAATAAAAAAATAAAGTGCTGGTGTAAATAAATCAGTCAGCAAAAGAAAAAAAGACTTATCTGTAAATTATTTGGACTGTAAAATAATCACGAAAGAGAAAAAAACTTCACAAAAGTTGACAAGCATCAAAGACTAAATTCTGAGTAATCCAAATAATGGGAGTTAACAAACAATTTAAAAACAGACCAAGAAGCACCAAAAAAAAAATGTTTCAAGACCTAGTGAGACATAAAATGTAGGTAATAAATGGCACCATAAATGTAAACGCAAACACACTTTAAAATGTAGAAATATAAAACAATGAATGTAGCAGAATTTAAAATTCATATTTAAGTCACCATGACCAGTGAAGGGTACAAATAAACAAATTATATATGTTATACTTTATATATGTTATACTTTATATATGTTATATTTTATATTCCTGTCTCCCTCTCCTTTCTTTAGCACTCCATGCCATAATGGTCACTGCTGCAGATGCAGTACTTCCATCCACTCTCTGCTCCTTGCTTTCCTTGTCTACTCACGGTTCTCTTAATATTATTTCACACCATCCCTTCATCTCTGCCTTGGTCTAAAATTATTCATCCTGGTAGAATAAACTCCATGCAGAAAATCAACTTTAAAAGTGACAAATCAGCCATGTTGAGGCTGCAAGAAAGCAGAAGCTACATTAATCCAGTTGGCACCGAGCTCAAGTGTTGAAAAGATAAGGGGATACTTTTTCTCCATCTGGACACAAAACTTCGATGCAAGCTTTATGGCACTGATGACTGATTCAGCCAACTGAAGCTGTGTACGATCAAGTATTTCAAATTTTATTACAGACTCAGGCAATTCTTTAGAAGATGGCCCACCAATGGGAAAAACTCTGGTATTAACAATTCCATTATAGAAAACAGAACCAGAACTGTGGCCACTAGCTGTTTGATATCTTCAGTTGCAGTTTTCCCTGAAACAATAAAAAAAAATTTTTTTTTTGTTTTATCATTCTCCATAACAGAATTAATCACAGCCCTGTGCAAATATGACTGGAAAAATTCAAGGGAAAAAGGAAGAAAGGAAGGCCAATATAAAAATATCTCAGCAGAGTGATGAAATAGTATGGAAAAAAAAATGCATCTGAATTGATTGGAAGCATCGAGGACTGCTCAAGATTGCTCAAGATAGATAAGTATGAGTGCCAGTGCTATCCAGCACAGCACACAGTGGTAATAATGTGAAAGCATGCTCCAAGCCTTGACCCAAATTACTGAACATGTTAAATTTTGGCTTTCTAACCTTGACAGACTGATATAATATACTTGTGTTTGCTAGTTATTTTGGAAATTTATTTTCAATACTGTTCATCAGTAGATGATGATGATGATGATCATCATCATCATCACCATCATCATCATTATCATTGCCTTTCACTCCCTTGAGAGCATAGGCCACGTATAAAGGCTCTCCAGTCATCCCTGTTCTTGGAATTATTCTCTGCTTCCTTCCATATGTATCCCTTGTCTCTGAGCACTGTCATAATTTCTCTTCTCCAAGTAAGTCTAGGTCTTCCTCATTTTCTTTTTCCTTGAGGATTCCATGTCAGTGCCTATCTTGCTATGCTAGTGTCGGGTAAATAAGTGATAAATGGTGAAATATTTTATAAATAGTGGCATAACAAGAAAACCAACAGGAGCTTTTCAATGTCCTTCATTTAACAGACCATTCGTTCATTCATTCATTTGCATGTCCCTTGCAGAACTTTGCGTCCCAAACAGCACTCCTGTAGGCCTCTTGGTTGTGAGCAAGATGCTCTGCTGCTGATGCATCCATCTGTAGATCATCAACGATGTCTTGCAGCAATCTTCACCTTGATCTTCCTCTCTTTCTTTTTCCCATTATGTACCCTTCCAAGATGGTCTTCTCTAGATTATCATGACATTTAATGTGTCCAAAATATTTAAGTATTTAAGTCTTTAATCCTCTTTACTAGCCAGCCTTCTTCAATATTAAGTTCTTGTAGTATGGATATATTTGTTCTTTTTTGTGTCCATGATATTTGAAGAACTCTTCTGTAGCATTTATGAGTTTCTCAGCTGTTTTGTTAAGTGTCCAAGTCTCATAGGCATATGTTGCGATGAAAAAGATGCATGCCCTTAAAAATCTTATTTTTGTGGTTCTGTCTGCTCCTCTCCACAGATTTTTTAGTTGTTTTACTTTCTGAAGAGCAATAGATGTCCTCTTTTTAATTTCCCTCATTGTATCTCCATTATTAGTTAGTAGTGATCCAAGATACTCAAAGCTCTCCACTTCTTCCAGTTTTTCCTCATTGATACATATTTCAGCTGCCTTGTTTGTTTTGTCAGTTGTCATCAATTTAGTTTTCTTTGCATTAAGATAGAAGTTTTGCTCTTTGCTATTCTTACGGACTGACATAATTAGTTTTTCCATTCCTTCCTGTGTTGTGGACAGTAATACAGTGTCATCAGCATATCTAATCTCTGGTATTTCATAACCTCCACTTGTTATGGCATCGTAATATTCTTTGTCTACAACTTCTCTAACATTCTTCACTATATTTTCAGTATCTTATATCTTATATATCTTATCTTATATCGTTCCCGTGCCGTTAAACGTCACATAAGGCTCGCAAAGTAGTTCGCCAATTTTTCCTGTCTTCGGCGAGTCTTTCAACCTCATCTAAAGATTTATGCCTGTTAATTTGGCCTCTCTTAATAACGTCCTCTTCAGAGTTTCACGCGATCTGCCTCTTTTTCTTCAGCCTGTTGCGTTCCACTTGATAGCTTGTTTTGGGATTCTCTGATCATTTCTTCTCATCAAGTGACCAACATATGTCCATCTCTTTTTCCCGATCACCCATGAGACTGGTTGTCGTTCAGTCATCTGTCTTATCTCTGCATTGTTCTTGAATTCATTCCACTTGATGCAGAGTATTTTCCTGAGGCATTTGTTTTTAAAAGAGTCTAATTTCTTGTCTATTTCTTTAGTTGTTTTCCAGCTTTCGCATGCATAAATGAGGGTGTATATTACATTTGAAATGAATAGTCTTAACTTGGTTTTTGTGCTTATAACTTTTGAATTCCATGTGTTCTCAAGATTCTTGAAGATTGATGCTGCTTTTGCAATTCTTATCCTAACTTACTTTCTAGTGTCACCATCCTGGTCTATGTGGCTGCCAAGGTATGCAAATTGATTGACTTCTTCAATGTCTGTCCCTTCTATGTGTATTTTTCCATTTTGATTGATTTTCAGTATACAAGTTAAATAAGTAAGGTGATAATACGCACCCCTGACGGACCCCTTGTTTTATGTCAAACCAAGTTGTTGTTTCACCATTTATTCTTACTGCTGCTTGTTGGTCTAGATACAGCAGCGACGTTAATTGTATCAAATGTGTTGGAAATCCTATTTTTTCCATTATTTCCCAAAGTTTCTGGTGTTGTACACAATCAAATGCCTTTGAGTAGTCTGTAAAGGCCAAATACAGATTCACATTAAACTCTCTGCATTTCTCTATTATTAATCTTATATTGAATATATGATCTCTTGATCCTCTTCCTTGCCTGAAACCAGCTTGGACCATATTGACTTCTTCTTCTATTTTCTTTTGAAGTCTACCCATTATGATTTTTAACAGGCATGACTAATCAGGGCAACAGTTCTGTAGTTTGTGCATAATTTCAGGTTACCATTTTTTGGCAGTGGTATAAACACAGTTCTCTTCCATATTTAACAGACCACCATGTCAAATAATTAACAGTGACTTACCAAGAGAGCCAAGTCCATTAGACATGAGAATTCTCAAACATTCTTTGCTGTCAATACCAAGGAGTTCATCAAGACTGCTCTTTAGTCCCCAAGAACCTTTCTGAAAATCAAGAGGATACAGAATTTCACAAGAGCTCCTGATGCAAACCTCAGAAACAAATATATTCTTTACTAACACGAACATTGCATTCTCATGGTGTGTTAATTTTAGACAAAGTTCTCTTTCAAGTTTGTCACAATCAACTGTGTATAGGTTCCGAAAAAAAAAATCACATTAAGATACACTGTAACAAAGTAAGAAATTTTATTAACATATGTTCTGTCTTCTCTGTTGTGTTTCAGTCCAAGTTTTTCTTTTCTGTTTTAAGGGACAGGAACTTTCTAATAACAGAGACAGAAAAACAATCTGACAGCTTCTGTGATCATCAATTTCCCCCCTCCCCACAAAAGCACAGGTGGTGCTTTTCTCCAAGTCAGTTTTGATCCTTTTTCCATTCTTTTTCACAAATTGTTCCTGCTTCATATTATTATATTTTGTTCTTCCATATTGATGTTTGCAGCTAAATTATGCTGATTTATAATAATTACTGTATATTTAAGAACTTTCCTCCATAATACATTATATGTACCACTGTAGACTGCAACAAACTCTTCAAATTACTCATAAGTTAGGTAAACTAACTGCTAGTTTGCACATATTAAATCTGTAAAAAAAAAACATGTACAGTAACATTCCAGCATTTGGTCTCTCTGACATTCAGCAAAAACAAAATGAGAACAGCTTGACTGAAAAAGAAACAAATATAACACAATTTAAAATGTGTTGCCTTTACCTCTGTCTGACAGTCTAGCAGCTTGTCAATGTTCGGCATTGCCAAGTGTCTTCCACTTGCTCTTATACAGGTGATGCCGGAGCTGGTGGTCTGTGAGAGGGTTAACTCATCTGCCTCATACCTTTCAGATTTCTTTTGCGAAGGATAATGAGCCTCGGAAGGCATGCAGCAATGCCTGCGATGTCTGAATGAACTTGCCATTCTATGTTGTTGAGGCAGCGCTGGTGGGACAGAAATTTTACCTAAAAACTCCGAGTCCTCTTGTACTTCTAAACTGGCAGACGATGCAGAGTAATCTACTGCAAAATCTTGAGATTTTTCTTTCATCAGCCCAGAGCGTTGTAGTTCTCCGAACAAATCAGAAGAAGTTGCACCTGCTGTTTGTCTAAGGACACCAGTTGGTGTTGCTGATCCAGTAGCGCTGAAAAGGGAATTACCCACTGCTTGTTGTTGTTGCGCTGATTTTTGTACTGCTGCTGCTCCAAAACCAAAAAGGGTTGATGATAGTTGTGCTCTTTTAAAGCTGACAGAGGGTGGCAGTAGTGATAGTGTTTCCTCAAAGTTGGCAGAGGGCAGTGGTGGTGGTGCTCCCCCAAATGTGGCAGAGGGCAGTGGTGGTGGTGCTCCCCCAAATGTGGCAGAGGGCAGTGGTGGTGGTGCTCCCCCAAATGTGGCAGAGGGTAGTGGTGGTGGTGCTCCCCCAAATATGGCAGAGGGTAGTGGTGGTGGTGCTTCCCCAAATGTGGCAGAGGGCAGTAGTGGTGGTGCTTCCCCAAATGTGGCAGAGAGCAGTGGTGGTGGTGCTCTCCCAAATGTGGCAGTGGGCAGTGGTGGTGGTGTTCCCCCAAATGTGGCAGTGGGCAGTGGTGGTGGTGCTCCCCCAAATGTGGCAGAGGGCAGTGGTGGTGGTGCTCCCCTAAATTTGGCAGAGGGTAGTGGTGTTGATGGTGCTCTCCCAAATTTGGCTGAAGGTGGTGGTGGTGGTGGTGCTCTCCCAAATTTGGCAGAGGGTAATAGTGGTGGTGCTCCAATTGAGCACATTTGTGGTGGTTTGGCATAAGATGCGAAGCAGTGCTTTCGTAGTGATTTCCTAGTTTCGACTTGGGAGTTTAGGGTTAGTGGTGCTGCTGCTGCTAAGATGACAGAGGACCCTGGTGGTGCTCCCTCAAAGCTGACAGATGACCCTGGTGGTGCCTCCCCAAAGCTGACAGATGACTCTGGTGGTGCCTCCCCAAAGCTGACAGATGACCCTGGTGGTGCTCCCTCAAAGCTGACAAATGGTGCATCCCAAAGGCTGAGAGAAGGTTGTGGTAGTAGAGGTGCTTCCCCAAAGCTGACAGAGGGTTGTTGTGGTGGTGGTGCTTCCATAAATCTGACAGATGATGGTTCTTGTGATGCTTGGCTTCTGAAACCAGAAAGCGACATACCTATTGGTTCACAGATGGCGAAGTCAAGCTCATTGCTATGATCAGATGATCTTTTATGCTCAGATCCTTGAGCAGGCAGGTATGAGGGAGAAGTTGGGCTGTACTTAGGAACTTTAAACTGTTTATGCTTTATGCGAAAAGCTGTTGTGGTATCTGTTAAAAAAAAAAAGAGAGAGAGAAATGATAACTGCACTAAAACTGGCTTTAGTTAAAAACAAAAAAAGGTAGACAGAGGCATATGGTTCAGTTTTACAAAAAAAAACAGAAAGGGTGAGGAAAGTGGGCAGAAATAAGAATGGTAGAAAGTAAGACAAGCACGTATAAATAAAGAACATACATTCATTCATTCCTTTGCTTGTCCCTTGCGGAACTTTGCCTCCCAAACAGCACTCCTGTAGGCCTCACGGTTGTGAGCAAGATGGCCTGCTGCTGCTGCATCCATTTCTAGATCATCAACGATGTCTTGCAGCCATCTTCGTTTCGGTCTTCCTCTTTTTCTTTTTCCCATTATGTATCCTTCCAATACGGTCTTCTCTAAATTATCATGACGTTTAATGTGTCCAAAATATTTAAGTTTTCTCTCTTTAATCCTCTTTAATATTGGGTTATTGTATGTTCTTTAATCCTCTGTAAAGAGGATTAAAGAACATACAATAACCCAATATTTCAGCAAAAGCCTTTTTCCAGGATAACATAAAAACAAACAACACAGCAGATAAAAATATGAAAAGATTACACACCAATATTGATATCGTGGCATAGTAATTCTTTCTTAACACCCTCAGTAATTGCTCTCAGTTCAGTTCTGTCATAAACCTTAAAGACCTGCCCCACCATTGCTGAATATGTTGCATGTGGCTGACAATACTTTCTCACATCCGTCCCTGGTGTTCTTTCAGTGGACTGTTGAGTTCGCTAGAATTTATTTTTATATTTATAATATGGTGAGGAAATTTCAGGTCTTGAAATTAACAAAACAAAAATTATGAAATTTCTCATTAATCAAGAAGAAAAAATATACGTAGAAGGAAAAGCTGTTGATAAAGTAAGCCAATTTGCATACCCTGGCATAGACCAGGTTGTTGACACCAGGAAGGAAATTAGAATTGCAAAAGCAGCATTGTTCTTCAAAAACCTTGAGAACGTATGGAATTCAAAAGTTATAAGCACAAAAAAGCAATTTAAGATTATTCAATTCAAATGTGATATCCACCCTAATTTATGCATGCGAAAGCTGGAAATCAACTAAAGAAATAGACAAGAAATTTTAGACTCTTTTGAAACCAAATGCCTCAGGAAAATACCTGATATAAAGTGAAGTGAATTTAAGAAACAACACAGAGATAAAACAAATGAGCAAACAACAACCTGTCTCATGGGTGATCAGGAAAAGAGGATAGACATATGAAGGCCATGTGATGAGAAGAAACAATCAGAGAATACCAAAACAAGCTATCAGGTGGAGCACAATAGGCTGAAGAAAAAGAGGTTGACCACGTGAAACATTGTTAAGAGAAGCTAGTTTAGTGGGCATAATATCCCTTGGTGAAGTTGAAAAACTTGTAGAAAACAGGAAAACTTGGCAAACAACTATGCGAGCCCTATGTGACATTTAATTGCACGGGAAAAATGGTAGTTTGCCAAGTTTTCCCTGTTTTTGACAAGCTTTTCAACCTCATCAATGGATTTTATGTCTACTAATTTGGCCTTTCTTAACAATGCCCTCTTTAGAGTTTCGCGTGGCTGATCTCTTTTTCTTCGACCTGTTATGTTCCACCTTATAGTTTGTTTTGGGATTCTCTGTTTCTTCTCATCATGTGACTGATATATGTCCATCTCCTTTTTCTGATCACCCTTGAGACAGGTTGTTGCTCACTCATCTGCCTTATCTCTGCAATGTTCTTGAATTTGTTCCAATTAATATCGAGTATTTTTCTTAAGCATCTGTTTTCAAAAGAGTCTGAATTCTTGTCTATTTTTTTAGCTTTCGCATGCATAAAAGAGGGTGGATATTACATCTGAACTGAATAATCTTAACTTGATTTTTGTGCTTTTAACTTTTGAGTGCCATATTTTCTCAAGATTCTTGAAGGTCAATGCCGCTTTTGCAATTCTAACTTCCTTTCTGGTCTATGTAGCTGCTGTTCATTCATTCATTTGCATGTCTCTTGCAGAACTTTGCCTCCCTAATAGCACTCCTGTAGGTTTCTCGGCTGTGAGCAAGATGGCCTGCTGCTGATGCATCCATTTGCAGATCATCAACGATGTCTTGCACCCATCTTCACCTTGGTCTTCCTCTCTTTCTTTTTCCCATTGTGTACCCTTCCAAGACTGTCTTCTCTAGATTATCAACTATCTTCTGAAAATATACCAAGAAACCCAAACAGCAACATGTAGCTGCTGAGGTATGCAAACTGGTGTACTGCTTCAACAGCTGTTGCTTCTACATATATTTTTCCTTCTTTATTAATGAGAAGTTTCATTATTTTTGTTTTTTCCTTGTTAATTTCAAGTCCTATTTTGCCGCAATGCATTACTGACAACAAAAACCATGCCAGGAGCTGACTGCAATAGTGACCATGATCCACTCTGTGGAAAAGTTAGAATAAAGCTAAAGAAAGCTGGCAGAAAAGTGAGAAACATCAAAATGAATACAGAACTCCTTAAAAATGACCAAGAACTGCGAGAACAATACAAAGTTATTATAACAAATAGATACAGTGCAACAGCAAAGATAAATAGTATAGATGAACAGTGGGCAATGTTAAGAGATTCTATCCACCAAACTGTTAAGGAGATAATACCACCAAAAAAAGAAGCCTCTAAAAATAAATGGATGACAGACGACATCTTAGGACTGATGGACAAGAGGAGGAAGAGTAAAAATAACAAGGAAAAATATAGCAAGATAAATAAAGAAATAAGACGTAAATGCAGAGAAGCAAAAGATGTGTGGTTAAATGAACAGTGTAGACAGACAGAGGACTCTCATAATAAAGACAGCAAAAACATGCACAAATGAATTAATGAACTCACAGGCAGGAAAACAAAATATACCACAGGATGCCTGAAATCGAAAGAAGGTAAAATGTTAATAGGAAAAGAATACATTGTGGACAGGTGGACAGAGTATATCGGTGAGCTATATGGAGGAGAAAGACCAGAATTAACACAAAGTCGCCAAAGAAAGTGAACAGAAAGGCCTTACTTTGAACATCAAAAAAGACAGAGACTACGGTTATATCTAAGAAAAAGAATCCACCAGCATGCAGTATAAAATTAAACAGAACTATTCTACAGCAAGTGCAGAAATTCAAATACCTTGGAGCAGTAATAACTTCAGATGGGAAATGCAGAACAGAGATTAGGAACAGAATAGGCCAAGCAAAGACTGCACTTCAGAGAATGATAAACATATTAGCTAACACATCCTCATCAATGAATGTTAGAAAACAAGTCCTAAAATGCTATATTGAACCTATCTTGTTATATGGAAGTGAATCATGGACAATAGGCAAGTCTGCACAAAAATCATTGGAAGCAGCAGAAATGGGGTTTATTAGAAGAATGTTGTGAATCCCCTGGACAGCAAAAATAACTAATGAAGAATGTATGAGAAGAGCTGGAGAGACAAAAGATCTTGTCAAAAAGATAAGAGAGAGACAGCGTACTTTCATAGGACATGCAATGAGAAGAGGAGGTATTGAAAATATTATAAAAACAGGAAAAATAGAAGGAAGAAGATCAAGAGGAAGACCAAGAGAAATGATACTGGACAGTCTGACGGGATGGTGTGAGAGGAGATCACCAACGGAACTGATGGCCTGCATGAAGGATCGGGTACTCTGGAGAAGCATAATAGCCAATGCCAGTCGGCACGGCACCTGATGATGATGATGATGATTTTGCTAGCCAGTGAAGACAGGGTATCTGTTTCTTCCTGCATCACATTCACATTGTCACTGATAAGAGTTGTGTCATCTGCAAAATCAAGATCTTCTAGTTGGGTCCCATGTACCCAGGCAGTATCTGTGTTACCTGTGCAGCATTTTTTCATTATGAAGTCTATTGCAATCCCAAAAACAAGGGAGATAGTATACATCCTTGTTTCATGCCTATTTCAGTCTGTAACCATTCGCTAATTCCTTTTTCTGTGTTGACTGCACACACATATACGTTGTAGAGATCCTTAATGATGCTGACAATTTTAGATGGTATCCCGTATACACTATAGGAATACATAATTCTGACGTATTTGTTTACATCCTTTACCTCTGGGTTTCATGTCTGCAACTCCCATGTTCTTTATGTTTCTCCTTTTTCATTCCCTCTACTAATTCCCCCTTTTCATCATTTATGCCACATATGTTGATAGTACATACTTTAAGAATCGCTTTGAAGTTTAACATTTCCGAGTAATTTTCTGTGTATATCAGTTTATTTATTCTTCCTGTGTTTTTTATAAGTGGTAAAGAGATCCACCACCAGCTTGCTGGGGAAGTTGTGGTTTTAGGGCAGAATTTAGCCCAGAGAAGCCCATCTCCCCAAGCAAGACATAAATGTCAGCCTGAAATTTTTATGCTCTGTCATGGTGCCATACATAACAATCAAGTCTGCTCACTTTATGCCTCATTTGATGCTGCTTAAGTCATTTATTTATATCATATTTTTTATTCAGCTTCAGTTTCAGGTAGGTCTTTCTTTCAGCAGATTTTGTAATCAAGGAAAATCAATTAATGAAACAAAAAAACTGTTAGTGCTATCAATGTTCTCTTGGTTGTGCATATGCTACGATTACAAAATGTCCTATGCAGACACATGAACATGGAACATCTCTTACAGAATGAAGAATGCTCAAAAACAGACTTTTTATATTTAAACATTCAAACAAGTCTGTAAAGTTTGATTCATCCTTTGTACAAGTCAAAATCTGCCTCCTTGATTAAATAAGTCTATTTTTAGCAGTTTTAATTTGTTGTTTCCAGTTTGAAAATTACAGGCCATGGAAACACCAACCACAATTTCTGAATCACCCTTCTGAAAATCAACACACGATAAATAGTGTACAAGTATACAACTATACACAATTTTTTAAAACTATGCAATATTTGTATTCATTTAATAATAAAGCTGTTCCTACTTTTTTCTACTTTATACATCTTGAAAATCAAAGGCACAAGTATATGCACAAAAACATACTGTCACTGCCATAAATGTATTCTTAAAATCTATTATGTTTTATTGCACTTTTTTTCTGCAGTCGGCTACTTTCAAAACTATTAACACTGAGAAGACAACACTATGCAGAATGATGCGAGATTACTTGGTCAAATCAAACAAGGAGACAGTGGTTATTTTTTTGTCTTTTGTTACTGAACTGAAACGATGATGGGCAGTTTGTGTAGTTTATTTTTACAAAAATGGTCTGAGAGTTGGCAACCCTTTCTCAAAAGTATTGAGTTACTGCTCATCCCTTCATTTCAGGCTGTCATGGGAAGGGAATCCCAGGATCACTAGAACTATAACAGCCACTTGAACTGTAACAGCCACCTGAAGCAGAGCCTTACATATGTTGGCACCATTACTGCGTTACCTGCCCGGTAATCTGGGAAACGAAAACAATCACCTTTCCCAAAACTATCCTCACTCTTCATGAGGGATTCACATGCGGGTCCCATAATGTGATATATGTCGTTTGCAAAAGATACAGGATAATGTATATTGGTGAGACTGGCCTCAGATTAGGGGACCGCATGAAAAAAAATCTGTACGACATCACCCAGCATGCTTTGAAACCAGTCCCAAATCATTTCAATGGCCCCAACCACAGAGGCAAATCTGATTTTCTGGCAACAGTCATCAAACAGTGTCATGCAGATGACACAAGCCACCTGGCACTTGAGAACTGCTGCATTCAAAATTATGGGACACTGGAGTCACATGGGTTAAACTCACTGTTTAGCTACACTTAACATTCTCTTCAATCATTATAGTACCTCTCCACTAAACTCCACCCCTTCTTACTTTTCAAACCTCCTCACAGCATCACTTTGCAACCCCTCTTCCCCAATCATCTATTTCAACTTCTCCTGGCTAGGTCAACATTGTATCACTCTCTCTCCCCTCCCTGGTTCCCCATCCACCACCCCCAGTTACAACCCACCTACCACATATCACAGGTCTCCACTTAACAGTCTCCACATTCTACTAAATCCATTCCTGACACACACCGCCAGACAAGTCACACCTTACAACTTACAGCTAAGTACTCTTTTTAATTTTTTTTTTAAAAATAGTATTCATGTGAATCTATACTTTATCTCCTCTTTCTATTTCTTCATCCTGTATGTTTTTGTATGATTAAGGCTCACGCCGAAAACGTCACAACTTTGTAGTTGTTAAGTAATAAAGCTGTTCCTATATTTTCCCTAGTTTATACATTCTTGTAACAGGGATGATTCTGGTCTGCAGCATTCTATACCTTAGTAGCCCTTCCTAAACCAATAAGAACTCAGACTGTTATCTAGACACCAGCTGGTGAACTCCGTATGCACGGCTGTTTGTTTGCCTGGAAATTTTTCTTGCTCTTCTTATATAGCAAGACATGTGGACACTTGAGCACCTTCAACTAGATGTCTGAATACCTTTAACTATAATCATGTAAACGTTTGAGCATCTTTAATGACAATCATGTAGATGTTTGAGTACATTTAACTACAGTCATGTAGATGTCTGAGATGTTTGAGTACCGTTAACTATAATCACACACACACACACCTGGGTAACTTTAACTACAATCATGTAGATGTCTGAGTACCTTTGACAATAATCACTTACAAGTATGTAAATCTACAGTAACAAAAGAATCTTTTGTTAAACAAATTGTATGTTAAAAGTACCTTTTGAGGCATCTCCTTCTGGAGATGCATCATCCATCATGAAGCCAAGATCATCATTTGATTTTGCTTGCAGTGCTGGAAAACAAATGGACTGATGTGTTTGTAACATATCTAGAATGTTTCCTAAGAAAAACTGCTTAGATTTCAATTTGGCCTGCTTTGTTTTCCATGGGAACAATACAAACACAACAAAATACAGATTTAAACATCTCTGCAGTTAGAGAATTATTTCACTTGAAAATTATCAAGCACAAGTCCTAGAACAAAACTGTTGTTCAAATCTTTATTTTCTGTATGCTTAAATATAATTTCCACAGCTTGAGTCTTCAGTCCTTCTGTAATGTTTCTTCAATTTCTTTTTTCTCTATTTTTCACCTTTTTACCACCACTAATCTAAAAAATCTGTATTTAGCCTTTATAGACTACTCAAAGGCATTTGATTGTATACAACACCAGAAACTTTGGCAAATAATGGAAAAAATGGGATTTCCAACACATTTGATACAAATAACATCACTGCTGTATCTAGACCAACAAGCAGAAGTAAGAATAAATGGTGAAACAACAACTTGGTTTGTCATAAAACAAGGGGTCTGTCAAGGGTGCATATTGTCACCTACTTATTTAACTAGTATACTGAAAATATAATGAGGAATGTTAGAGAAGTTGTAGACAAAGAATATTACGATGCCATAACAATTGGAGGTTATGAAATACCAGAGATTAGATACACTGATGACATAGTATTACTGTCCACAACATAAAATGGAATGGAAAAACTAATTATGTCAGTCCGTAAGAGCAACGAAGAGCAAAACCTCTATCTTAATGCAAAGAAAACTAAATTGATGACAACTGACAAAACAAACAAGGCAGCTGAAATATGTATCAATGAGGAAAAACTGGAAGAAGTGGAGAGCTTTGAATATCTTAGATCACTACTAACTAATAATGGAGATACAATGAGGGAAATTAAAAGGAGGACATCTATCGCTCTTCAGAAAGTAAAACAACTAAAGAATCTGTGGAGAGGAGCAGACAGAACCACAAAAATAAAATTTTTAAGGGCATGCATCTTTCCCATCGCAACATATGCCTGTGAGACCTGGACACTTAACAAAACAGCTGAGAAACACATAAATGCCTTTGAATGTAAATGCTACAGAAGAGTTCTTCAAATATCATGGACACAAAAAAGAACAAATATATCCATACTACAAGAACTTAATATTGAAGAAGGCTGGCTAGTAAAGAGGATTAAAGAGAGAAAACTGAAATATTTTGGACACATTAAACGTCATGATAATCTAGAGAAGACCGTCTTGGAAGGGTACATAACGGGAAAAAGAAAGAGAGGAAGACCAAAGTGAAGATGGCTGCAAGACATCGTTGATGATCTGCAAATGGATGCATTAGCAGCAGGCCATCTTGCTCACAACCGAGAGGCCTACAGGAGTGCTGTTTGGGAGGCAAAGTTCCGCAAGGGACATGCAAATGAATGAATGAATGAATGAATCTAGAAAAAAAAACCAAACTCTTTCTGTACATTTTCTTGTTTTAGTTTTTTTTTTTTTCTAGCCTAACTAATCCACTCTTGCATTTTTGTGCATAAGCAGGTTTCTGATTTTTTGAAGCTGAGCTTTCTAAAAGTGACTTTATCAATCATAGCAGTAAATGTTATATATTTTTTTGTTTTTAACTTTAAAATACAAAATTTGTCCTGGAATTGGATTTGAAATAATTTACTTGTTTTAGTCTTGAATGGAAAAAACTAACAAAAACTACTGGACTGAGAACAAACAGAAGAAGGAAGAGAAAATTAACAAAGGTTATTTCTGATGAGAGTTTTTATGTTATTAAAACCTAAACACTGCCTGAAATTGAGAAAGCATGATATAGGGACAAAAAAAAGGTGATGCAAGGAGTGAGGGAGATGTCTTCACTTAATCTGAGAGTTTGCGTATTTCCTTTTCGGTTTCTTATGTAAGAAAGTTTCAATTACACCTTCTTGTTTTCAATTTACAGTAAATAGACACTTGCACAAAAATATCGAATCCAAAGCAGCGCATAAAAATAGGATAAGTTTTTAGTTTCAAGTGCTAAAACTGAACTTCAGTGCTTCTCAAACTCTTTCAGGTTGGGGCACACCTGGCAGTGCAGTTAGATGCAACATTGTATGTATCTAAATTTTATTGCAATAAATATTTTTATAGTAGGACATGACAAATAAAACATCTGAAAGAGATTTTAAATTTTACAAATTATGCAAGAACCTTGTTTTTGGTGTGAAATGTGAACCTGCTTTGAGGCTTACATCTCCTTTTTTAATGACTGAATATTGGTCAAACATGTTCTAAATTTGTGCTACATAAATATTAGGCTTGTGAAATTTTTTTACACAAATGTACTGAATAATTTTTAAAAAGTGCATAATAATTTAAAGAAAAATATTTTTTACTATCAAAATTTGCAGCACAGCTCTGACTCTACTACAGCACACCTCTGACTCTATTGCAGCACACCTCTGACTCTACTACAGCACACCTCTACTCTACTGCAGCACGACTCTGACTCTATTGCAGCACACCTCTGACTCTACTGCAGCACACCTCTGACTCTACTGCAGCACACCTCTGACACTATTGCAGCACACACTACTGCAGAACACCTCTGACTCTACTGCAGCACACACTACTGCAGAACACCTCTGACTCTACTGTAGCACACCTCTGACTCTACTGCACCACGCCTCTGACTCTACTACAGCACACCTCTGACTCTACTGTAGCACATCTCTGACTCTACTGCACCATGCTTCTGACTCTACTACAGCATGCCTCTGACTCTATTGCAGCACAACTCTGACTCTACTGCAGCACAACTCTGACTCTACTGCACCAGGCCTCTGACACTACTGCACCACGCCTCTGACTCTACTACAGCACACCTCTGACTCTACTACAGCACACACTACTGCAGCACACCTCTGACACTACTGCACCACGCCTCTGACTCTACTACAGCACACCTCTGACTCTACTGCAGCACACCTCTGATTCTACTGCAGCACACCTCTGACTCTACTACAGCACACCTCTGACTCTACTGCAGCACACCTCTGACTACTACAGCACACACTACTGCAGCACACCTCTGACTCTACTGCAGCACAACTCTGACTCTACTGCAGCACAACTCTGACTCTACTGCAGCACAACTTTGACTCTACTGCAGCACACCTCTGACTCTACTGCAGCACAACTCTGACTCTACTGCAGCACACCTCTGACTCTACTGCAGCACACCTCTGAATCTACTGCAGCACAACTCTGACTCTACTGTAACACACCTCTGACTCTGTTGCAGCACACCCCTGACTCTGCTGCAGCACATCTCTGACTCTACCACAGCACACCTCTGATTCTATTGCAGCACACATCTGATTCTGTTGCAGCACATCTCTGACTACTGCAGCACACCTGCTTGTCATGGCACACAATCTAGGAAATGCTGATCTAGCTTGTCAGTCTGCACTGTTTCTGTGACTACTTTAATAGGATGGTCTGTAAGATCAACCCTTTGTTCATGGCCATCAATCACTGACACAAATCTTTATTTTTATACTTCTTGTAAGCCATTTGATATTATTTCTACAACGTGAATCTTCACATTCTTTCTTTAATGCTTCTTCAGTTTCTTTCTCTTTCTATTTTTTACCTTTTTACCAGCCAACTTTGGATGTCTCAGTTTTGTTTCCACAGTGTGTTCGGAAAATAATTGTGCACTAATCCAGTATCAATTCCAGTATCATTGTGATATCTTAATGACTGGAGCAGGTAGATGTGGCTAGAAACTGCAGACATTAAGATATAACTACGATACCACAATCAATACTGGGTTAGTGGACTTATGGAACACTGGGATATCAAAAATTTTCTTGCATATGACTGATTGATTGATTGATCTTTATTTCAAAAGGGTTAAGAATTGGGCACGCAGGCAGACAGAGCAGACATGAAACAAGCAAATCTATTACCAGTCACAGCAAACAGAAAGTCAAATGAAAAGTTTCTATTTGGTGAAGTGCAGGTCTATCATTAACTGATGCTGCTTTTAGAAATATTCACACTTCTGTTACAGACTAACATAATTTTTACAATCCTATTATTATCTAAGCTCTTCTCATAATCTTTTATTGGTTTATAAAAAAGGTCAATCTCTAGAGCACTCATCTGAGAATGATGTACAGTTTATCACAGGACCATAGAATCATTGCTTCATTTTTTAAAAAGTGTTTGTCTTATAAATAGGATAATCAGAACACTGTGGTTGAAAAAACCTAAAATATGTTATAAAGTCAGTCATAACAGATTAGTTTTTCCTAAGTTTGTAGATAATGGATTCATTGGCTGATCTACATTCATCAACTACAGAGATATCACCAAACCACAATCTTCCACCTAAGAATGGAGCATTGCAGACTCCTAAGCCACAACTTACATACTTCCCCTGCCATTAAACATAACAGTGAGCTCACATAGTAGTTTGCCAAGTTTTCCTGTTTTTGATGAGCTTTTCAACCTCATCAAGGGATTTTATGCCCACTAAACTGGCCTCATGTGATGAGAAGACATAATCAGATGATCCCAAACAACCTATCAAGTGGAACACAACAGGCCAAAGAAAAAGAGGTCAGCCATGCTATCATGCTATGTGACATATAAACTATGTGACGCTTAGTGGCACGGGAAAGATGTAAGATGTAAGAAACCTGCCCTTCTTAACAATGTCCTCTTTAGAGTTTTGTGTGGTTGACCTCTTTTTCTTCAGCCTTTTGTGTTCCACTTGATAGCTTGTTTTGGGATTCTCTGACTGTTTCTTCTCATCACATGACATATATGTCCATCTCCTTTTTCTGATTACCCATGATACGTGTTGTTGTTCCCTCATCTGTCTTATCTCTGCATTGTTCGTTCCACTTTATACTGAGTATTTTCCTTAGGCATTTGTTTTCAAAAGAATCTAATTTGACATTTATCTCTTTAACTGTTCTCCAGCTTTTGCATGCATAAATGAGGATGGATATTACATTTGAATTGAATAATCTTAACTTGGTTTTTGTGTTTATAACTTCTGAGTGCTATATGTTCTTGAAGGTCAGTGCTACTTTTGCATTTCTAATTTTAACTTCCCTTCTGTTGTCACCATCCTGGTCTATGTAGATGCCAAGGTATGCAAATTGGTTGACTTCTTCTACACTTGTCTCTTCTACGTATATTTTTCCCTTTTGATACATGGGAAGTTTCATCATTTTTGTTTCTTCCTTGTTAATTTCAAGTCCTATTTTACCAGCCAGTGAAGATAGGGTGTCTATTTTTTTGCATAAAATTCACATTGTCACTGATAAGAGTTACGTCATCTGTAAAATCACGATCTTCTAGTTGGGTCCCACGTACCCAATCAATACCTGTATTACCTGTGCAGTATTTTTTCATTATGAAGTCTACGGCAATTTCAAAAAGAAAATGAGCTGGTATATATCCATGTTTCACACCTGTTTCAATCTGGAACCATTTGCTCAATCCTTCTTTTGTATTGACTATACAAACATACATGTTGTACAGATCTCTAATGATGCTGACAATTTTAGATGGTATTCCATATAGACTTAAAATTCTCCACAATGAATCTCTTTGTATGCTATCAAATGCCTTTGTAAAGTCTATGAAGTTCAGGATTAATGGTTTTTGCTTTTCAATATGTTCTTCAAGTATTATTCTTATAGTAAAGATCTGGTCGAGATGGCTTCTTCCTTTTCGAAATCCTGCTTGTTCTTCTCTCATTGCAGTATCCACTACATCTTTTAATTCTATTCAGAATGACTTTGTAAAATACTTTTGACACAACTGATAGTAATGTTACTCCTCTCCATTATTGCAGTTGCTAAGGTTGCCTTTTTCTAGTATTCTAATAATTATTCCTTTTTTCCATTTAGAAGGGACCTTTTCTTCTTTCCAAACTTTATTAAACATTCTTTGTAGTTGACTTATGCTGTCATTGTTGACAGCTTTAAACATTTCTGCTGTTATTTCATCTTCAACTGCAGCTTTGTTGTTAGCCACTAGGTTCACTGCTGTTTCAATTTCCTTCAATGTGATTTCATCTAGGTTGACATTTAGTTGTGGGATTGGTAAGTCAGTTTCAAGATCTATCAATTCTTTTGGGTGGTCAATATGTATTTCTTGGAAATGTTCTGCCCATCTTTGTTTTTGGTCTTTACTTCATATTAATAGTGTGCAAGTTTTGCTAATTTTCTTTGGATGTAATAGTACCCGTTAGCTTCTTTTGTATGTTGTATAGAGTTTTACTGTCTCCTGTTTTTGCTGCTTTCTCTGCTTCTTTCACCATATTGTCTATGTATTCTCTCTTATCTCTTCTAGCTGAACTTTTTACTTTATTGTTTAGTTCTCTGTATGCTGTTTTGCCAAATCTTTTCCAAGATCTGTCTTTATGTTCAACATGGCTGATTTGGCTGCTCATCTATCATGCATGTACTTACAAGTGTTTTCTGATATCCATGCTTTTCTATTTGTTTATTTTTTTTCAGTCCAGCACTTGCTTTTTCTCCTGTGATTATGGCTATACTGTAAGAGTTCCATAATTCATCTATATCTGTCTCCTCTATATCTCAATGAGTGCTGCAAAATTATTGGTAAGTTCCAGACTGAAATTCCTGTTAGTAATTTCTTCTTCTAGGGTACAGCTGTTTATCTTTCTGGGCACTGATTTCTTGTGATGGGCTTTTCAGTTTTAGTCATATTTTCCCTATACACAGGTTGTGGTCACTGTTGACATCTGCACCTCTATATGCTCTTACATCTATCAGAGATGTTCTGAATCGTTTTCTAATACAAAAATGGTCTATCTGGTTTCTGGTTCTATCATCTGGAGATATCCATGTTGTTTTATGTATTTCTTTGTGTGGAAATATTGTTCCTCCAATGACTATACCCTTTGTTAGACATAGTTCAATTAATCTTTCTCCATTCTGATTTATTGTATCAATTCCTTCTTTCCCCATTACTTTTTCAACACCAGTGTTATCTTTTCCTATCTTGGTATTGAAGTCTCCCATGACAATTAGGATGTTGTGTTTAGGGACTTTGTTCATGTGTTGTTGTAGTTAGTGGCTGTAACCTCTGTTGCCTCAAAATATGACAAGCAATGTTTCAGCTGTTTTGGTATCCAGACATCAGGACATATCCTACAAACCTGCCCAACCCACTCAAACCTCTGAACACAGATCTGGCCCAAGTGAGAGGAACTGAAAGAAAACCTATGGTGCTCCCACTCAAGCCTTGAGAAGACAGAGTTGCAGATTAGCATGACTAATTTTCTCAAACGCAGAAGAACTGACTTATCTGAAAGTGATCTAGATATATATGAACAATGTAACATATGCACAGTTCACATATGCACTAGTTTCTGCCATGTTTATTTTGCTTCAGATTGTTATTTTTATTAGTATCCTCTATCACTGGTCATATCCAAGTTTTCACTGGTTCTCTCCATGATATTCCACTTCCCTTGCTCTATTCCACTTTCATTATTATGCCGGTTTTCACTTTTGAGACATTAACTTTGTAAGTTTTCTTTATTTTCTTTATCAGTAACAATCACTTTAAAATATATGATAGATATGTTCTGGTTACCTGAGTGATTAGGCACTCGGTCTACCATGGTACCTGATTCAGGCTCCAGCAGTAGAGATATTTTCTGGTACACACCAAAAAGGGCCCTGGGGTCCACCCAGCTGCTAAAAATGGGTACAAAAGAAATCTAAGATGCTAAAATTCAGCCAGGTGTGATATTGATTACATCACACTTTCACGTGCCCAAGGTCATGGAAAATACAGCCCTAACACCATATTCCCAATATGTCTTAATGGCATGAAAATGAGAATTAGAGAGATGTTCTAGCTCAACTTTTCTAAATACATTTCAAATCAATTACTTATTCAGAAATATATTCTTACATATTCTAAAAACAGTTCTAACTCATTTTTTTCCCGCAGCACATTTTGGTATCACAAAATAATGCTTGACCTTTTCTTCATCTCTTTCCCTGTTTACATCACTAAAACACTACATCATGCTTCTCTTTGGAGCCTTTTAATCCTTTTTTATCAAACTGAACTGAAAGCAAAAATGTTAGTAAAATATTAATGATGATGAAATAAACATAAGATTTACACTTATTAACTCTTCCCATGCCACAGGCAAAAACACAGATGTTCCAATCTGTGCCAGACAAAAAGCATGGGTCTTGATGTAAGTATAGTTGTAAAAATGAATTAACAAATTATTTAGTTAAAAATATACATATTATGCATTAAAATAGCTGTAAATGTAAGAAGATTTCATAAATGAAGAGTTTTTTTAAGAAAAAAGATGTAGTGTGATGATTTTTGCTGATAACTGTATACTATTTACCATCGGCGATGTCTTGATTACACTATTTACCATCAGCAATGCCTAGATCTACTTGCTGAACTATCCGATCTCGTCGTGTGATGATATGTGACATGCTCTTTAAAACAATGTCTGAAATAGCCTTCTAACTACTTCTCCAGTCCATCTAATAGTCTAGATCTACTTAGGGTACATTAACGAACAGTGCTCTAGTCGTAGGGGGACATGTTTGCGCCTGAAGTCACACAAAAGTAGAATATTTTTGATCGAAACATTGATTTTGACCCCCTGTTGTTAATAACACTTTCAAAATGGCGACAAGGGTCACTAGACATGCGCACTAAACTGTTTACAATCAAAAGTTACACTGTTTTTCTAATGAAATGAAGCATGTGTAGTTATACTACCACTGGCCAAAACTTGACAAATCAGAAGTGTTGATATATATATATATATCCCATGGCATGGGAAGAGTTAAACTTACTTTTCCAGTTTAAAATACTGACAATGTTAATCTTATATTTTTCTGACAGTGGAGAAAAGGGGGAATTCAACAGAACAGCCAAATGGATATAAAGTTTTTTTGCTTCTACTAGATGTCTGAGTAGTTTTAACTATAATGACATAAGTACTGAGTACCTCTAACTACAATCATGTAGATGTCTCAGTACCTTTAACTACAAGTAAATGTACAGTAATATGACACTCTTCTGTTACACACATTTTAAAGAGTACCTCTTGGATGTTTTATTGCAGGTTGGGCTGCTTTCTCCACCGGGGACATAAACCCATAATCTGCGTTTAACACCATCACTGACCGTGCTGGAAAACAAGTGGACTGATGTGTTTGTAACATATCTAGAATGCTTTCTAAGAAAATAAAATGTTCATATTTCAATCTGGCCTGCCTTGTTTTCTGTAAGAACACCAAACCAAACTGTAAATTTAAACATCTCTGAAGCTACTTGCTTCCAGTTTAAAATACTGACAATGTTAATATTACACTCTAATGAAAGACTAACTGGACAAATCCAACAGAACAGCCAAGTGTTCTTTTTTTTTTTTTTAGCTTTTTTACAGTTTTGACTTCCTCTACTGTTATTTAAATGTGTTTTGAGTCACTCAAATTAGCTGCTCTAAAAATGGCATGAACAGAAAACTTGGGTTACTGGTTTTCTTTCAGAAGCATGTTGCTGGATAACATTTCTATTATTTGTGCCAACAGAAATGTTTTTCATGTACTATGGCTGTTTCTCACTTCCACGTTGTAAATTAAAACTTGAAAGAGTTCAGTTCATGACTTATACATTGAATGTAACCTACTAAGTTCTTAATGTTTGTTCGTCAGACACTTTTGTTACGAGGTTGTGAACAAAATGTTGTAAAAATCAGAATTTATAGATAGAGAAAATATAAATGTATCACCTTAATCTGCATTCTTTTCTTTACTTTTTAACATAATCTCCATTTCTCTGCATACATTTTTCCCATCGCTCTGAAAGTTTGAAAATACCCCCCTGGAAGAATTCTGTTCCAGCTGACTGAAGGCACAGATGCACTGCTTTCTGGATGTTCTCTCCTGTGTCGTAGTGATGGCCTCACATTTGTTCTTTCACAAAATCGAAAAGACAGTAATCACTGGGTGCCAGGTCGGGGCTATAGGCAGGGTGTGGAAGTATTTCCCAATCTATTTTCTAAATTTCCTCAGTTGTCCGGCGGGCAGAGTTTTTCTCACAGCTTTGTGATCTTCAGTCAACAAATGTGGGACCCAGCAAGCACAAACTTTTCTATAGCCTAGGGTTTCAATCATTTCCTGTACTGCATTGTGTCCTATTCCAAGATTTACAGCGATTTCAGATACTGTGACACGTCCCTCTTGTTTAATGATGGCGTCAACCCTTTCCATGCTGCATTCAGTGGAGGCAGTTCGAGGGCAACCACTGTGAGACATATCTTGACCTTTTCTTCATCTCTTTCCCTGTTTACATCACTAAAACACTACATCATGCTTCTCTTTGGAGCCTTTTAATCCTTTTTTATCAAACTGAACTGAAAGCAAAAATGTTAGTAAAATATTAATGATGATGAAATAAACATAAGATTTACACTTATTAACTCTTCCCATGCCACAGGCAAAAACACAGATGTTCCAATCTGTGCCAGACAAAAAGCATGGGTCTTGATGTAAGTATAGTTGTAAAAATGAATTAACAAATTATTTAGTTAAAAATATACATATTATGCATTAAAATAGCTGTAAATGTAAGAAGATTTCATAAATGAAGAGTTTTTTTAAGAAAAAAGATGTAGTGTGATGATTTTTGCTGATAACTGTATACTATTTACCATCGGCGATGTCTTGATTACACTATTTACCATCAGCAATGCCTAGATCTACTTGCTGAACTATCCGATCTCGTCGTGTGATGATATGTGACATGCTCTTTAAAACAATGTCTGAAATAGCCTTCTAACTACTTCTCCAGTCCATCTAATAGTCTAGATCTACTTAGGGTACATTAACGAACAGTGCTCTAGTCGTAGGGGGACATGTTTGCGCCTGAAGTCACACAAAAGTAGAATATTTTTGATCGAAACATTGATTTTGACCCCCTGTTGTTAATAACACTTTCAAAATGGCGACAAGGGTCACTAGACATGCGCACTAAACTGTTTACAATCAAAAGTTACACTGTTTTTCTAATGAAATGAAGCATGTGTAGTTATACTACCACTGGCCAAAACTTGACAAATCAGAAGTGTTGATATATATATATATATCCCATGGCATGGGAAGAGTTAAACTTACTTTTCCAGTTTAAAATACTGACAATGTTAATCTTATATTTTTCTGACAGTGGAGAAAAGGGGGAATTCAACAGAACAGCCAAATGGATATAAAGTTTTTTTGCTTCTACTAGATGTCTGAGTAGTTTTAACTATAATGACATAAGTACTGAGTACCTCTAACTACAATCATGTAGATGTCTCAGTACCTTTAACTACAAGTAAATGTACAGTAATATGACACTCTTCTGTTACACACATTTTAAAGAGTACCTCTTGGATGTTTTATTGCAGGTTGGGCTGCTTTCTCCACCGGGGACATAAACCCATAATCTGCGTTTAACACCATCACTGACCGTGCTGGAAAACAAGTGGACTGATGTGTTTGTAACATATCTAGAATGCTTTCTAAGAAAATAAAATGTTCATATTTCAATCTGGCCTGCCTTGTTTTCTGTAAGAACACCAAACCAAACTGTAAATTTAAACATCTCTGAAGCTACTTGCTTCCAGTTTAAAATACTGACAATGTTAATATTACACTCTAATGAAAGACTAACTGGACAAATCCAACAGAACAGCCAAGTGTTCTTTTTTTTTTTTTAGCTTTTTTACAGTTTTGACTTCCTCTACTGTTATTTAAATGTGTTTTGAGTCACTCAAATTAGCTGCTCTAAAAATGGCATGAACAGAAAACTTGGGTTACTGGTTTTCTTTCAGAAGCATGTTGCTGGATAACATTTCTATTATTTGTGCCAACAGAAATGTTTTTCATGTACTATGGCTGTTTCTCACTTCCACGTTGTAAATTAAAACTTGAAAGAGTTCAGTTCATGACTTATACATTGAATGTAACCTACTAAGTTCTTAATGTTTGTTCGTCAGACACTTTTGTTACGAGGTTGTGAACAAAATGTTGTAAAAATCAGAATTTATAGATAGAGAAAATATAAATGTATCACCTTAATCTGCATTCTTTTCTTTACTTTTTAACATAATCTCCATTTCTCTGCATACATTTTTCCCATCGCTCTGAAAGTTTGAAAATACCCCCCTGGAAGAATTCTGTTCCAGCTGACTGAAGGCACAGATGCACTGCTTTCTGGATGTTCTCTCCTGTGTCGTAGTGATGGCCTCACATTTGTTCTTTCACAAAATCGAAAAGACAGTAATCACTGGGTGCCAGGTCGGGGCTATAGGCAGGGTGTGGAAGTATTTCCCAATCTATTTTCTAAATTTCCTCAGTTGTCCGGCGGGCAGAGTTTTTCTCACAGCTTTGTGATCTTCAGTCAACAAATGTGGGACCCAGCAAGCACAAACTTTTCTATAGCCTAGGGTTTCAATCATTTCCTGTACTGCATTGTGTCCTATTCCAAGATTTACAGCGATTTCAGATACTGTGACACGTCCCTCTTGTTTAATGATGGCGTCAACCCTTTCCATGCTGCATTCAGTGGAGGCAGTTCGAGGGCAACCACTGTGAGACATATCTTGGATGCTCATGTTTCCATCTTTGAAATGTTTCACCCACCTCCTAACACTGCTAGCACCCATACACACATTTCTATAAGCAAGATGAAGTTTTTAGTGAATTTCAGCAGCGGGGATTTCCTCTTTAATGAGGAACTCAATGACAGCATGTTGACAAAACGAAACTTCAGCACCTGCCATTTTGTTTCTGCTTTGCGTGGTCACGTGACACATTATGGTGATGTCATGTAACCTCTACATGAAGTGCAAAGGATGCAGAATAAGATGATACATTTATATTTTCTCAATCTATAAATTCTGATTTTTAAAACATTTTTGCTCATGACTTTCGTATCTGCATGTTTCACCTTCACACTCTCTCCCTTCATTTCTTAAGTCCAAACCTTACCTCACTGGCAAATCTGAGATAATTTGCTAACACTCCAGTAAAAATAAATCCTGTTTAACTGCAGAGCATACACATCATTTCATAAGGTAGCCTTCATCAGTAATGAATTGAAATGTGTTTTTTTTTTCTATGCATAATGCACTTAGAAGATGGTATACTAGCTCCTCTAACATTCATTCATTCATTCATTCATTTGCATGTCCCTTGCGGAACCTTGCCTCCCAGACAGCACTCTTGTAGACCTTTCGGTTGTGAGCAAGATGGCCTGCTGCTGATGCATCCATTTGCAGATCATCAACGATGTCTTTGACTTTCCATGACTGCTGTTTGGGTTTCTTGGTATATTTCCAGAAGATAGTTTAACACTGCTTTCCTTCTGGGCAGTGACTGTACTAGTCAGTGATCGTAGCCATTGTCCCTACATTGAGATCATCTGCCTACCATTATAGAATGGTGACCATAACCAACATTATCTGTCAGCTGCTCTCCCATTCCATCCACCACCTGCTCAGATATTGTGACTCCTCTAACAGAAACCTAAATATGGACAATGCAGTAAATGCACAACTCGACATTGACTAGACTATTTAAAAAAAGCTTGTGTCATTCTGTGAACACTTACTAAGAAGCAGGAAAATTTATGTGGAAATAAGACAATGTCTTACTGGCAAAATGATTTATTCCAGTAGTCTTTCTTCACAGAACATTACAATGATCTGTTGTTTTTTCACTTGATTTCATGCTACTTTTGTAACATCATCTTAATCCTACATACAGATAACATGTACTCAGCAAAAAATCTTTCTAGAGTTTGTCTCATTTGTCTCATTTTACTGACTAGTTTGCTTAGAATTCTTCTTCTTCTTCTTCGTTCACTTCTACCACCAAAAACCGCACTGTGAACCTACTGAATTCACGCCTGTGGTCCTCGTTAGGTCCCGTGGTCCCCTGTGTGGTCCAAAATAGCCCACACGAGATCCACGAAGGGACCACAAGGGGTTCAGAGTATCACAGTGCTTTAGCCTGTATTCTTGGTGGGTCTCGGAAGCGGGATTGCGTGACACCGTGGTTTTCATTGCACCAGTTTAGTCTAGGGTTGGACTTTCTCACCGGAAGACCTCGAC
This sequence comes from Achatina immaculata, assembly GCA_009760885.1. Taxonomy (NCBI): domain Eukaryota; kingdom Metazoa; phylum Mollusca; class Gastropoda; order Stylommatophora; family Achatinidae; genus Lissachatina; species Lissachatina immaculata. The sequence goes on along the minus strand of CM019701.1, from coordinate 37,990,888 downwards.
GTGTTTAGGATATCAGTACATCCCTGCTGGGTGAGAGGCGGTAGCCCACCCAGGCCAGAATTGGACTTTTTCACTGGAAAACCTCGACGTGTTTTGAGATACCTGTGTATCACCGCCGGGTGAGAGGTGGTTGCCCATCCAATCCAGGGTTGGACTTTCTCACCGGAAAACCTCAGCGTGATTAGGATACGCAAACATCCCCGCCAGGTGAGAGGTGGTTGCCTATCTAGACTTCCCTGGTCCAGTGTCTCCGACTTCAGCATTTTGCGGTCGTGGCCGCTACCCTTCCTAGTTGTGACCAGGATGGAGCTTTTGTCCAGGAGGACGAATCCTCGCCACTAGTGACTTCTACCCCTGGGTGGAGCCGATTTAGGCATTATCCCAGTATGGGCGTGTTTGGGACGGGACCGACCTCTAGAGCAGAGGTACTGTGACATGCATAGCCTTCAAGATTCACCCCTGGTATGAGTCGGTTTAGGCAAAATTCACCAGTATGGGTGTTTATCAGGCGTTACCGACCTCTAGAGCGGAGGCGGCATGACATGTCTAGCCATCAAGTTCCACCCCTGGTGTGTGCCGGTTTAGGCATATTTCACCAGTGTAGGTGTATTTCGGACATGGGCGGCCTCTAGAGCAGAGGTGCCGCAGTATAGCTCTCGTAGCGATACTACTGGACATACCGGTTAAACTTCACTTTCCACCACCTTTTCCCATCGGCTCCACACAGCAACCTTTATTTCTTTTCCGCATTTACTTCCTTAACCGGGAGGAGCTTCACTCCACGCACGGCATTTGAAGAGTCTTGCCAGCAGTGTCTTAACCTCTGGGACAAGCCGGTTCATGCATTTCACCCGACATGACTGCACTCAGGACGTGGCCGACCTCCAGACCAGAGGTGCCGTGATTTGACTGTTTGCTTCGCTTTATCCTTTCTACCACCTTTTCCGCAGTGATGCTGCACGGCAACCTCATTTGCAATTTTCTTCATTGGCCGGGAGGAGCACCGCTCCACGCACGGCAGCTGAAGATCTCGCCAACAGCGGCAGATGAGCTACCAAACGTGCCACTCATCTACCCTAAGTAACTGGTTTCAGGCGCCAGATATTCGCCCTCGCCCCTTCTCCTGTCAGTTTAAACAGTTCTGCCACGGGAAGGCCAGGAGCTGGACTTGACTGCCAGAGGCTGTTTGTGGCGCGTTTGCAGTCCTTAGAACCTGCTTAGAATTCAAATTCACTTAGTTCTTACAGTAAAAATCATTTGAAAAAAATACAGGGCAGATATGCTCTAACTTACCACTTCTTGACTTCCATCGTTTCCGCACTTCTTCCTCTTCTGACTTCTTTTCCATTTGTACCTGGTCTTTTTCTTCTTTTCTCACTTCATCCACTGAAAACCCTCTTGTTCCTTTAATTCGATATTTTGCTACTAGATTACAAGCAGCAATATCATGAGAATCTTCATCACTGAAAGTGTCTCTCAAGATGGCTTTTTTCATTTTCATCTTCTTTTTTACCTGCATATCTTCATCCTTTGTTGCTTCTATTTGTTCTGCACCTGAATAAAGAGTTACTCTGATTTAGATGCAGTTAATCTCACACAGAAACCATACAATATTCTGATCTTCTGCTATGTATTCTTAGAGAGTTACTCAGATTTAGATGCAATTAATCTCACACAGAAACTGTACAATATTCTGATCTTCTGCTATGTATTCTTAAAGAGTTACTCTGATTTAGTTGCAGTAAACACACACATAACTGAATGTCTTTGAAGTGCAATTATTCCATGAAGATAACCAGGAACTGAAATGCTTTTAGAAACTGACAACATATTTTTAAAAAAACTACTTTTTTCTGCACATTTATGGCTTCTCAGAAGAGAGTATGGGAAAGGAAGGAAGGACTTAATAAATTTTCCATACTCTTGGTTCCTCCATGGGTTATAGTCCACTTTCAAAGGTTTTTGCATATACAGTGCCTCAGAACTTGGCTTTAATAACAAAAATGAAAATGTAAGCTTGCTATCAAATTCTCTGTAAAGCTCATGGGGGCAAAGACACTGTCCATTTTGGCAATCAGCAACCCATAGCTGACCAAGAACTTGCCTCACCTCTCTGCTGGTAACCCCCCTAACAGGCCTAGCCTATTTAACAGGACATGGACTGCCACAGTTCCCATGGTGGTGGAGTCTGCTAAAGAAGTATTGCACACCCCCCTGATTTATAGCTGCCCTCAGTGACTGAAAAAAATAGCTGCCATACCCCTCTCCCAAACTGACATGATGCTGCGCCTCAACACCTTCACCACATCGGTGGGAAATAACACAAGTTCACAGCTCCACTGAGATACAAGACAAGACTGTAAAGTTCACCAACAACACTGGAATGATCCAGCATGGGGAAAGGCCAGAAAAAGACAACACACTGGAGCATGCAATAGTTTAAAAATGGTTACATGAGATGCAAAAGGACTGGATCACTTTTATTAAAAGACACATGCTATCAAAATGTCTGCAAAAGGGATCATGTCTAGTGAGAGTATCCAGCAAGACAAGCTGTCTGGCAGATATCAAGTGAAATAATGCAAGATTGGAAGGTTAAAATGTTGACATCTAAAAAAATGATATCAAGTACTTCTGTTAATAGTATCCTCTATTTACTACTATTTAGTACTCAAATATTTCACTCTATTTGCAAAAATGAATCAGTATATGTAACAAGGCCCAAATCTTGCATCTAGGACTGACAACTTTATCTCTATCCTCAACACACAATCAGACTTAAAGAAAGACATAATTTGCATATCACAAATGAAAGTTTCATTTGAGCGTGATGCACCTATTACAGTCAAACACACGCTGTGACAGTCAGTAAGTCATTTGCATGTCCCTTATGGAACTTTGCCTCTCTAACAGCACTCCTGCAGGCCTCTCAGTTACATGTCTCAAAAAACAGATTTTATTTCTGTAAAAGTGCACATAAGGTAGTCATCATCATCATCTTTTGCCTTCTGGTTTGGATGATCATGTTTCTCTACAGATATAAATTTTCTTATGTTTTCTAGCAACTCTGCATGTGATTCTCTATTATGTCCGACAGCATATTTTCTTCTCTCTCTCTTATGCCTTTTCTTTCCTTTTCATTTAACTTTCCTGTTGTTATGAGTTTCTACAAAAGCGGAAAATATTCACTAGTATCTTTTACATAATCTAGAATACTGGGGGTAACAGCACAAGAGATTTCATGCTAAACTTGAAATTATGCTTAAAACTGTGCACACAACTGGTTCATCAAGTGATAAATAAGTAAATTATCTCTTTTGTCCCCTGGCCATTTACTCAATCGAGGCTGAGCTTGTGATATATAATAAAATAATGACAAGACTGAAATAAATCTAGTCTGGGACACAGACTGAGACTCCCACATGAAACACAATGTCTTACACATCGTATATGAGAGTAAGGCTAAGAGAAAAATATCTTAGTGGACTGACCAAACAACATGGGAAAAGAAAAGCATCTGAATTAATCAGAAACACCACGGACCACACAAGATGGAGAAGCATGATCGTCAATGCTATCCAGCAAGGAAATAATAACAATACACACTTTACAACAGATCCCTTCCATGTCTATGGACATAGTTAACCTGCAATATGACTTCAACTTATCAAATTACATTAGCCTGGATCCTAACACTGACATATCACCACAATCTTGGATTTTAAAATGTATCTCACCATCAAAAAGACCAAATCCCATGTCTTCATCTTCAACTTCTTCCAAAGGAGTGGATAACAGATCATAAGCTTGATAATCATCTTTTGCATATGCATCCAAAATCATATCTTGTCATATAGAAAAGAGAACAAGATGTCAAAGAGTATTTTTTAAAAATAGCAAGATAAACATCTCTAATTCTGCAACAACTACTTCACTATGCAGCATGGTTTAACTGTTAGATGATTTAAAACAAAAGGTTGGGTCAGCTTTATTCATTCATGATGAAACATTACAACTGTGTAATGAATAGAGCTGTTTCTAATTTTTGTTTTAAATAGTCTAATATTTTGTTATCACTGCTTTACTGCAATGGCTTTGTGTATATTTATACTAGCAGGGATCCCCAATGCTTGATTTTTCCAGTGGAATGAAATTTCATAAAGGAATGAAATTTCATGAAGAATTCACAGTACTAAGTGAACAAAGTAAATGCTAAGATTTCACAATAAAAAACAAATTGGATTAAAATGCAGCACATCTGATTCACAATAATAAAAGCTAAGATTCACAATAAAAGACAAATTGGATTAAAAGGTAGCACATCTGATTCACAATAATAAATGCTAATATTTCACAATAAAAAACAAACTGGATTAAAATGCAGCACATCTGATTCACAATAATAAATGCTAAGATTCACAATAAAAGACAAATTGGATTAAAAGGTAGTACATCTGATTCTACCTTTTAATACAATTTGTCTGATTCCTGGGTAAAGCTGGGGTGACCATCCCCAACCCAGTGCGTCACAGGTTGGCGGATGGTGAAAGTCCTCCAGATATGGAGGATCCCTGTGAATAAGGATTTAACCAAATAAGCAGGCACGGACCAACTGGCAGTATACTCAGATAGTGAGGTGGGGTAGTAGGTGACTCTACTAAAGTGCCTCAGGTACTCAATGAAGGTAATACCAGGCAGGTAAAAGGCGCCTTAAGCCTCTTGCTCCCGCTGCCTTGCGGGTAGGACAGGGAGTTCAAAGGCTAGCGGAGAGTCCATACACAAACCGGAAGAAGGCAATGGGAAACCACTGTTGTAGCTCACAAGAACAATTATACTTATTCAGAGTAATAGATTTGTCATGAACGACGTTAATGGATGTTCCTCTGGAACAGCCTCGTCCAGTAGGGTCACAGGTGAGGCCAGATCGTCATCAAGCTACTGGTGGCAAAACTAACAAGTTCAAAATAGCAACATGGAATGTCATAACTTTATTCCAGGCTGGAAAATTAGAAAATGTAAAGAGGGAAATTGAAAGGATGAAGATCAACATATTAGGAATGAGTGAAGTTAGATGGACAGGTGCAGGGAAGATAAACTCAGATAAATATACAATAATATATTCAGGAAGTGAGAAACAGGAATGAGGAGTAGGAATAATATTTGACAAACAAACAGCAAGGACAACTGTAGGATATTTGAACATCTCGGACCGAGTCCTGCTAGCCCAAATGAAAGGATGACCATTCATTCATTCATTCATTTGCATGTCCCTGGCAGAACTTTGCCTCCCAAACAGCACTCCTGTAGGCCTCTCTGTTGTGAGCAAGATGGCCTGCTGCTGATGCATCCATTTGCAGATCGTCAACGATGTGCTCCTGTAGGCCTCTCTGTTGTGAGCAAGATGGGCTGCTGGTGATGCATCCATTTGCAGATCGTCAACAATGTGCTCCTGTAGGCCTCTCTGTTGTGAGCAAGATGGCCTGTTGCTGATGCATCCATTTGCAGATTGTCAACGATGTCTTGCAGCCATCTTCGTCTTGGTCTTCCTCTTTTTATTTTTCCCATTATGTATCCTTCCAATACGGTCTTCTCTAAATTATCATGACGTTTAATGTGTCCAAAATATTTAAGTTTTCTCTCTTTAATCCTCTTTACTAGCCAGCCTTCTTCAATATTAAGCTCTTGTAGTATAGATATATTTGTTCTTTTTTCTGTCCACGATATTTGGAGAACTCTTCTGTAGCATTTACATTCAAAGGCATTTATGTGTTTCTCAGCTGTTTTGTTAAGTGTCCAGGTCTTACAGGCATATGTTGCAATGGGAAAGATGCATGCCTTTAAAAATCTTATTTTTGTAGTTCTGTTTGCTCCTCTCCACAGATTCTTTATTTGTTTTACTTTCTGAAGAGCAATAGATGTCCTTCTTTTAATTTCCCTCATTGTATCTCCATTATTAGTTAGCGGTGATCCAAGATATTCAAAATTCTCCACTTCTTCCAATTTTTCCTCATTGATATATATTTCAACTGCCTTGTTTGTTTTGTCACTTGTCATCAATTTAGTTTTCTTTGCATTAAGATAGAGGTTCTGCTCTTCGCTGTTCTTGCGGACTGACATAATTAGTTTTTCCATTCCTTTTTGTGTTGTGGACAGTAACACTGTGTCATCAGCATATCTAATCTCCAGTATTTCATAACCTCCAATTGTTATGGCATCGTAATATTCTTTGTCTACATCTTCTCTAACATTCCTCATTATATGTTCAGTATACAAGTTAAATAAGTAGGGTGACAATATGCACCCCTGACGGACCCCTTGTTTTATGTCAAACCAAGTTGTTGTTTCACCATTTATTCTTACTGCTACTTGTTGGTCTAGATACAGCTGTGATGTTAATTGTATCAAATGTGTTGGAAATCCCATTTTTTCCATTATTTCCCAAAGATTCTGGTGTTGTACACAATCAAATGCCTTTGAGTAGTCTATAAAGGATAAATATAGATTCACATTAAACTCTCTGCATTTCTCTATTATTAATCTTAGATTGAATATATGATCTCTTGATCCTCTTCCTTGCTTGGGCCATATTGACTTCTTCTTCTATTTTCTTTTGAAGTCTACCCATTATGATTTTTAACAGAATTTTACTGGCATGACTAATCAGGGCAACAGTTCTGTAGTTTGTGCATAATTTCAGGTTACCCTTTTTTGGCACTGGTATGAATACAGTTCTTTTCCATTCTTTTGGCCAAATACCTGAATGTCATATCTTTTTGCACAATGCATGATAGATTGTTGCACACTCCTTTCCTCCTGCTTTAATAAATTCAGCTGTTATCTCATCACTTCCTGGTGATTTACCATTTTTCAAATTCTTTCATCATCATCATGATGTGCCGTGCCGACTGGCATTGGCTATTATGCTTCTCCAGAGTACCCGATCCTTCATGCAGGCCATCAGCTCAGTTGGTGATCTCCTCTCACACCATCCTGTCAGATTGTCCAGTATCATTTCTCTTGGTCTTCCTCTTGATCTTCTTCCTTCGATTTTTCCTGTTGTTATAATATTTTCAATGCCCCCTCTTCTCATTGCATGTCCTATGAAAGTACATTGTCTCTCTCTTATCTTTTTGACAAGGTTTTTTGTCTCTCCAGCTCTTCTCATACATTCTTCATTAGTTATTTTTGCTGTCCAGGGGATTCGCAACATTCTTCTAATAAACCACATTTCTGCTGCTTCCAATGATTTTTGTGCAGACTTGCCTATTGTCCATATTTCACTTCCATATAACAAGATAGGTTCAATATAGCATTTTAGGACTCGTTTTCTAACATTCATTGATAAGGATGTGTTGGTTAATATGTTTCTCTGAAATGCAGTCTTTGCTTGGCCTATTCTGTTCCTAATTTCTGTTCTGCATTTCCCATCTGAAGTTATTACTGCTCCAAGGTATTTGAATTTCTGCACCTGCTTTAGAAAAGTTCTGTTTAATTTAATACTGCATGCTGGTGGATTCTGTTTCTTAGATATAACCATAGTCTCTGTCTTTTTGATGTTCAAAGTAAGGCCTTTCTGTTCACTTTCTTTGGCCACTTTATCCAAGAGATTTTGCAGGTCTTGTTGGTTCTCAGCTATCAGTACTGTGTCGTCAGCATACCGAAGGTTGTTAATATTGTATCCTCCAATTTTTATGCCTGGTTCTGTGATGATTGTTCTTAGAATATTCTCGCTATACAGAGAAAAAAGGTCTGGAGATAGTACACATCCTTGTCGCACCCCTTGTTTTATAGGTCGATATTTTCCAATTCTATTTTCAACTCGAACTGCTGCTTCTTGCTGCCAGTATAGATGTTTTACAATCCTCAGGTCTTTGCCGTCTATATTGATGTCTTCAAGCATTTTAATAATTTCATTATGTTTCACCTTGTCAAATGCCTTGGTGTAATCAATGAAGCATAAGTAGAGATCTTTCTGTACTTCTAAAGCTCTTTCTGTTAGTGTTCGTTTATCATAAATGGCATTGTGTGTTCCCTTTCCTTCAACAAATCCAAACTGTTCATCTGCTATTTCCATTTTTATCTTTTTCCTTGTTCTTCTCATAATTATTCTCAGAAGTAGCTTCGTTATGTGACATGAGAGGCTGATAGTCCAGTGGTCGTCACATTCCTTTGCACCTGGTTTCTTTGGTAGTGCTATAAACGTGGATTTAATCAGGTCACTGGGAATATAACCACTGTTGTAAATGTCATTCAGTAACTTGGTTATTATTTTTATTCCTGTCTCCTCTAGTGCCTCTATTTCTTCTATTATTATATTATCAGGCCCAGTCGCTTTTCCTTTCTTTATGTGTTTGATGGCATCTATGATTTCATCTTCAAGTATTGGTGGTCCCTCACAGTTTTCAGTATCTGGTGTTAATTCTGGTCTTTCTCCTCCATATAGCTCACCGATATACTCTGTCCACCTGTCCACAATGTCTTCTTTTCCCATTAACATTTTACCTTCTTTCGATTCAGGCATCCTGTGGTATATTTTGTTTTCCTGCCTGTGAGTTCATTAATTCGTTTGTGCATGTTTTTCATCATCATCATCATCAGGTGCCGTGCCGACTGGCGTTGGCTATTATGCTTCTCCAGAGTACATGATCCTTCATGCAGGCCATCAGTTCAGTTGGTGATCTCCTCTCACACCATCCCGTCAGACTGTCCAGTATCATTTCTCTTGGTCTTCCTCTTGATCTTCTTCCTTCTATTTTTCCTGTTGTTATAATATTTTCAATGCCCCCTCTTCTCATTGCATGTCCTATGAAAGTACATTGTCTCTCTCTTATCTTTCTGACAAGGTTTTTTGTCTCTCCAGCTCTTCTCATACATTCTTCATTAGTTATTTTTGCTGTCCAGGGGATTCGCAACATTCTTCTAATAAACCACATTTCTGCTGCTTCCAATGATTTTTGTGCAGACTTGCCTATTGTCCATGATTCACTTCCATATAACAAGATAGGTTCAATATAGCATTTTAGGACTCGTTTTTGCTGTCTTTAATATGAGAGTCCTCTATCTGTCTGCACTGCTCATTTAACCACACTTCTTTTGCTTCTCTGCATTTGCGTCTTATTTCTTTATTTATCTTGTTATATTTTTTCTCGTTATTTTTACTCCTCCTCTTCTTGTCCATCAGTCCTAAGATGTCATCTGTCATCCATTTATTTTTAGGGGCTTTTTTTTTGGTGGTATTATCTCCTTAACAGTTTGGTGGATAGAATCTCTTAACATTGCCCATTGTTCATCTATACTATTTATCTTTGCTATTGCATTGTATCTATTTGTTATAATAACTTTGTATTGTTCTCTCAGTTCTTGGTCATTTTTAAGAAGTTCTGTATTCAGTTTGATGTTTCTCACTTTTCTGCCTGCTTTCTTTAGTTTTATTCTAACTTTTCCACAGAGTGGATCATGGTCACTATTGCAGTCAGCTCCTGGCATGGTTTTTGTTGTCAGTAATGCATTGCGGAATTGTTTGTTGATTAATATGTAGTCTATCTGGTTAAAAGTCTTTTTGTCTGGACTGCACCACGTTGCCAGTCTTCGAGGATGTTGTTTAAACCAGGTGTTTCCTACAACCATGCTGTGTATTCTTGCCCATTCAATTAATTTATAACCTCTGTCATTCCTCTCCCCCCCCCTCCATAGTCACCAACGATGTCTGAAGTTCTTCCTTTACCAACTTTGGCATTAAAATCTCCCATGACTATGCTAACTTCATGTGACTTTGTGTGTTTTAGGGCTGTCTCTATGTCATTATAAAATAGGCGTACACATTCTTCAGAGCTTTTAGATGTTGGAGCGTAACAGTTGTATAATATTTATGTTTATTGGTTGTCCTTTCAGTTGGGCTAGCAGGACTCGGTCCGAGATGTTCAAATATCCTACAAGTGTCCTTGCCGTTTGTTCATCAAATATAATTCCTACTCCTCGTTCATGTTTCTCACTTCCTGAATATATTATTGTATATTTATCAGAGTTTATCTTCCCTGCACCTCTCCATCTAACATCACTCATTCCTAATATGTTAATCTTCATCCTTTCCATTTCCATCTTTACATTTTCTAATTTTCCAGCCTGGAATAAAGTTCTAACATTCCATGTTGCTATTTTGAACTTGTTAATTTTGCCACCAGTAGCTTGATGATGATCTGGCCTCACCTGTGGCTCGTGAGCTGCCCTACCGGACGAGGCTGTTCCAGAGGAAAGGGGGATGGCGACTGCAGTAAAACTGGTTAATATAAATAAGGTAGATAGAGGTGTATGGTGCAGTTTTACAAAGTGAGGGAGGAAGTGAGCAAGGTGAGAAAAAAACGAATATAAAGTATGAGAATGTATAAATGAAAAACATACAACATCCGATATTTCGGCGTGAGCCTTATTCGAGGATACATGCAAAACAAAATACAAACATATATAACTTATCTGAAGCGTCTTGCTCTCAGTAAAGCGGAAATGTGTGTGGAAGAAGGAGGAGGAGGAAAGGAAAACAAAAAAACAAAAAAAAACCGTTGCCATATGCAAACGTTGCGGTTTGAAGTACATAGGGGAAACTGGCTTACGGTTAGGAGATCGATTTCGCCAGCATCTCAATGATATTTCTAAGAGGGCCTGGACACCTGTGGCTAAACATTTTTGCCTTGGTAACCACAGGGGCAAAGAGGACATTTCGGTTAGTGCGATCCGCTCTTGTTCCGCAGATGTACGATCTCAGAGGGTCCTAGAACAGCGCCTTATTTTCCAGACTGGCTGTCTCCACCCAGCTGAAATTAACAATGTCTTCAGCTTTCTGTAACTTCTTTATTTTTCCACTGGCCTTTTTTATACTCTACTTTCTTTCTCTATGCTACCCCTCCCTACCACCATCCTATTTCCTTCTCTGCCAACATATTGGTCTTGTCCCATTCACCAGTTTTACATTTCCTCCCTGTAGGTGTTTAAGTTCTTCATTCATTATCTCTCGCGTCCTCTTTTCTCTCCCCCCCCCCCCCCCCCCCCCGACACCTCTAGCGGCTATCATGTTTCTATTGCATTCGACAAGGTGAAACATAATGAAATTATTAAAATGCTTGAAGACATCAATATAGACGGCAAAGACCTGAGGATTGTAAAACATCTATACTGGCAGCAAGAAGCAGCAATTCGAGTTGAAAAGAGAACTGGAAAATATCAACCTATAAAACAAGGGGTGTGACAAGGATGTGTACTATCTCCAGGCATTTTTTCTCTTTACAGCGAGAATATTCTAAGAACAATCATCACAGAACCAGGCATAAAAATTGGAGGATACAATATTAACAACCTTCAGTATGCTGACGACAAAGTACTGATAGCTGAGAACCAACAAGACCTGCAAAAACTCTTAGATAAAGTCGCCAAAGAAAGTGAACGGAAAGTCCTTACTTCAAACATCAAAAAGACAGAGACTATGGTTATGTCTAAGAAACAGAATCCACCAACATGCAGTATTAAATTAAACAGAACTATTCTAAAGCAGGTGCAGAAATTCAAATACCTTGGAGCAGTAATAACTTCAGATGGGAAATGCAGAACAGAAATTAGGAACAGAATAGGCGTACACATTCTTCAGAGCTTTTAGATGTTGGAGCGTAACAGTTGTATAATATTTATGTTTATTGGTTGTCCTTTCAGTTGGGCTAGCAGGACTCGGTCCGAGATGTTCAAATATCCTACAAGTGTCCTTGCCGTTTGTTCATCAAATATAATTCCTACTCCTCGTTCATGTTTCTCACTTCCTGAATATATTATTGTATATTTATCAGAGTTTATCTTCCCTGCACCTCTCCATCTAACATCACTCATTCCTAATATGTTAATCTTCATCCTTTCCATTTCCATCTTTACATTTTCTAATTTTCCAGCCTGGAATAAAGTTCTAACATTCCATGTTGCTATTTTGAACTTGTTAATTTTGCCACCAGTAGCTTGATGATGATCTGGCCTCACCTGTGGCTCGTGAGCTGCCCTACCGGACGAGGCTGTTCCAGAGGAAAGGGGGATGGCGACTGCAGTAAAACTGGTTAATATAAATAAGGTAGATAGAGGTGTATGGTGCAGTTTTACAAAGTGAGGGAGGAAGTGAGCAAGGTGAGAAAAAAACGAATATAAAGTATGAGAATGTATAAATGAAAAACATACAACATCCGATATTTCGGCGTGAGCCTTATTCGAGGATACATGCAAAACAAAATACAAACATATATAACTTATCTGAAGCGTCTTGCTCTCAGTAAAGCGGAAATGTGTGTGGAAGAAGGAGGAGGAGGAAAGGAAAACAAAAAAACAAAAAAAAACCGTTGCCATATGCAAACGTTGCGGTTTGAAGTACATAGGGGAAACTGGCTTACGGTTAGGAGATCGATTTCGCCAGCATCTCAATGATATTTCTAAGAGGGCCTGGACACCTGTGGCTAAACATTTTTGCCTTGGTAACCACAGGGGCAAAGAGGACATTTCGGTTAGTGCGATCCGCTCTTGTTCCGCAGATGTACGATCTCAGAGGGTCCTAGAACAGCGCCTTATTTTCCAGACTGGCTGTCTCCACCCAGCTGAAATTAACAATGTCTTCAGCTTTCTGTAACTTCTTTATTTTTCCACTGGCCTTTTTTATACTCTACTTTCTTCTCTATGCTACCCCTCCCTACCACCATCCTATTTCCTTCTCTGCCAACATATTGGTCTTGTCCCATTCACCAGTTTTACATTTCCTCCCTGTAGGTGTTTAAGTTCTTCATTCATTATCTCTCGCGTCCTCTTTTCTCTCCCCCCCCCCCCCCCCCGACACCTCTAGCGGCTATCATGTTTCTATTGCATTCGACAAGGTGAAACATAATGAAATTATTAAAATGCTTGAAGACATCAATATAGACGGCAAAGACCTGAGGATTGTAAAACATCTATACTGGCAGCAAGAAGCAGCAATTCGAGTTGAAAAGAGAACTGGAAAATATCAACCTATAAAACAAGGGGTGTGACAAGGATGTGTACTATCTCCAGGCATTTTTTCTCTTTACAGCGAGAATATTCTAAGAACAATCATCACAGAACCAGGCATAAAAATTGGAGGATACAATATTAACAACCTTCAGTATGCTGACGACAAAGTACTGATAGCTGAGAACCAACAAGACCTGCAAAAACTCTTAGATAAAGTCGCCAAAGAAAGTGAACGGAAAGTCCTTACTTCAAACATCAAAAAGACAGAGACTATGGTTATGTCTAAGAAACAGAATCCACCAACATGCAGTATTAAATTAAACAGAACTATTCTAAAGCAGGTGCAGAAATTCAAATACCTTGGAGCAGTAATAACTTCAGATGGGAAATGCAGAACAGAAATTAGGAACAGAATAGGCCAAGCAAAGACTGCATTTCAGAGAATGAGAAACATATTATCCAACTCATCAATATCAATGAATGTTAGAAAACGAGTCCTAAAATGCTATATTGAACTTATCTTGTTATATGGAAGTGAAACATGGACAATAGGCAGGTCTGCACAAAAATCATTGGAGGCAGCAGAAATGTGGTTTATTAGAAGAATGTTGCGAATCCCCTGGACAGAAAAAATAACTAATGAAGAATGTATGAGAAGAACTGGAGACAAAAAAATCTTGTCAAGAAAATAAGAGAGAGACAATGTACTTTCGTAGGATATGCAATGAAAAGAGGGGGCATTGAAAATATTATAACAATAGGAAAAATAGAAGGAAGAAGATCAAGAGGAAGACCAAGAGAAATTATACTGGACAGTCTGACAGGATGGTGTGAGAGGAGATCACCAACTGAGCTGATGGCCTGCATGAAGGATCATGTACTCTGGAGAAGCATAATAGCCAATGCCAGTTGGTATGGCACCTGATGATGATGATGATGATGATATCTGATTCACAATAATAAATAGTTCAAATACAATGAAAGCACCTGCATTTAACAATATGTGAAATGAATTAAATTCAAACACAGAACATGTAACTGACAATAACTGTTCTCCTGTAACACTGGAAGAAAACTGTTTAGAACTATTCTTCTGTAACACTGGAAGGAAACTGTTTAGAACTGTTCTCTTATAATGCTGGAAGGAAACTGTTTAGAATGTATAAATGAAAAACATACAACATCCGATATTTCGGCGTGAGCCTTATTCGAGGATACATGCAAAACAAAATACAAACATATATAACTTATCTGAAGCGTCTTGCTCTCAGTAAAGCGGAAATGTGTGTGGAAGAAGGAGGAGGAGGAAAGGAAAACAAAAAAAAAAAAAAAAACCGTTGCCATATGCAAACGTTGCGGTTTGAAGTACATAGGGGAAACTGGCTTACGGTTAGGAGATCGATTTCGCCAGCATCTCAATGATATTTCTAAGAGGGCCTGGACACCTGTGGCTAAACATTTTTGCCTTGGTAACCACAGGGGCAAAGAGGACATTTCGGTTAGTGCGATCCGCTCTTGTTCCGCAGATGTACGATCTCAGAGGGTCCTAGAACAGCGCCTTATTTTCCAGACTGGCTGTCTCCACCCAGCTGAAATTAACAATGTCTTCAGCTTTCTGTAACTTCTTTATTTTTCCACTGGCCTTTTTTATACTCTACTTTCTTTCTCTATGCTACCCCTCCCTACCACCATCCTATTTCCTTCTCTGCCAACATATTGGTCTTGTCCCATTCACCAGTTTTACATTTCCTCCCTGTAGGTGTTTAAGTTCTTCATTCATTATCTCTCGCGTCCTCTTTTCTCTCCCCTCCCCCCCCCCCCCCCCCGACACCTCTAGCGGCTATCATGTTTCTATTGCATTCGACAAGGTGAAACATAATGAAATTATTAAAATGCTTGAAGACATCAATATAGACGGCAAAGACCTGAGGATTGTAAAACATCTATACTGGCAGCAAGAAGCAGCAATTCGAGTTGAAAAGAGAACTGGAAAATATCAACCTATAAAACAAGGGGTGTGACAAGGATGTGTACTATCTCCAGGCATTTTTTCTCTTTACAGCGAGAATATTCTAAGAACAATCATCACAGAACCAGGCATAAAAATTGGAGGATACAATATTAACAACCTTCAGTATGCTGACGACAAAGTACTGATAGCTGAGAACCAACAAGACCTGCAAAAACTCTTAGATAAAGTCGCCAAAGAAAGTGAACGGAAAGTCCTTACTTCAAACATCAAAAAGACAGAGACTATGGTTATGTCTAAGAAACAGAATCCACCAACATGCAGTATTAAATTAAACAGAACTATTCTAAAGCAGGTGCAGAAATTCAAATACCTTGGAGCAGTAATAACTTCAGATGGGAAATGCAGAACAGAAATTAGGAACAGAATAGGCCAAGCAAAGACTGCATTTCAGAGAATGAGAAACATATTATCCAACTCATCAATATCAATGAATGTTAGAAAACGAGTCCTAAAATGCTATATTGAACTTATCTTGTTATATGGAAGTGAAACATGGACAATAGGCAGGTCTGCACAAAAATCATTGGAGGCAGCAGAAATGTGGTTTATTAGAAGAATGTTGCGAATCCCCTGGACAGAAAAAATAACTAATGAAGAATGTATGAGAAGAACTGGAGACAAAAAAATCTTGTCAAGAAAATAAGAGAGAGACAATGTACTTTCGTAGGATATGCAATGAAAAGAGGGGGCATTGAAAATATTATAACAATAGGAAAAATAGAAGGAAGAAGATCAAGAGGAAGACCAAGAGAAATTATACTGGACAGTCTGACAGGATGGTGTGAGAGGAGATCACCAACTGAGCTGATGGCCTGCATGAAGGATCATGTACTCTGGAGAAGCATAATAGCCAATGCCAGTTGGTATGGCACCTGATGATGATGATGATGATGATATCTGATTCACAATAATAAATAGTTCAAATACAATGAAAGCACCTGCATTTAACAATATGTGAAATGAATTAAATTCAAACACAGAACATGTAACTGACAATAACTGTTCTCCTGTAACACTGGAAGAAAACTGTTTAGAACTATTCTTCTGTAACACTGGAAGGAAACTGTTTAGAACTGTTCTCTTATAATGCTGGAAGGAAACTGTTTAGAACTGTTCTCCTGTAACACTGGAAGAAAACCATTTAGAACTGTTCTCCTGTAACACTGGAAGAAAACCATTTAGAACTGTTCTCCTGTAACACTGGAAGAAAACTGTTTAGAACTGTTCTCCTGTAACACTGGAAGAAAACTGTTTAGAACTATTCTCCTGTAACACTGGAAGAAAACTGTTTAGAACTGTTCTCCTGTAATACTGGAAGAAAACCATTTAGAACTGTTCTCCTGTAACACTGGAAGAAAACTGTTTAGAACTGTTCTCCTGTAACACTGGAAGAAAACTGTTTAGAACTGTTCTCCTGTAACACTGGAAGAAAACTGTTTAGAACTGTTCTCCTGTAACACTGGAAGAAAACTGTTTAGAACTGTTTTCCTGTAACACTGGAAGAAAACTGTTTAGAACTGTTCTCCTGTAACACTGGAAGAAAACTGTTTAGAACTGTTCTCCTGTAACACTGGAAGAAAACTGTTTAGAACTGTTCTCCTGTAAAACTGGAAGAAAACTGTTTAGAACTGTTCTCCTGTAACACTGGAAGAAAACTGTTTAGAACTGTTCTCCTGTAACACTGGAAGAAAACCATTTAGAACTGTTCTCCTGTAACACTGGAAGAAAACTGTTTAGAACTGTTCTCCTGTAACACTGGAAGAAAACTGTTTAGAACTATTCTCCTGTAACACTGGAAGAAAACTGTTTAGAACTGTTCTCCTGTAATACTGGAAGAAAACCATTTAGAACTGTTCTCCTGTAACACTGGAAGAAAACTGTTTAGAACTGTTCTCCTGTAACACTGGAAGAAAACTGTTTAGAACTGTTCTCCTGTAACACTGGAAGAAAACTGTTTAGAACTGTTCTCCTGTAACACTGGAAGAAAACTGTTTAGAACTGTTCTCCTGTAACACTGGAAGAAAACTGTTTAGAACTGTTTTCCTGTAACACTGGAAGAAAACTGTTTAGAACTGTTTTCCTGTAACACTGGAAGAAAACTGTTTAGAACTATTCTCCTGTAACACTGGAAGAAAACTGTTAGAACTGTTCTCCTGTAACACTGGAAGAAAACTGTTTAGAACTGTTCTCCTGTAACACTGGAAGAAAACTGTTTAGAACTGTTCTCCTGTAACACTGGAAGAAAACTGTTTAGAACTGTTCTCCTGTAACACTGGAAGAAAACTGTTTAGAACTGTTCTCCTGTAACACTGGAAGAAAACTGTTTAGAACTGTTCTCCTGTAACACTGGAAGAAAACTGTTTAGAACTGTTCTCCTGTAACAATGGAAGAAAACTGTTTAGAACTATTCTCCTGTAAAACTGGAAGAAAACTGTTTAGAACTATTCTCCTGTAAAACTGGAAGAAAACTGTTTAGAACTATTCTCCTGTAACACTGGAAGAAAACTGTTTAGAACTATTCTCCTGTAACACTGGAAGAAAACTGTTTAGAACTGTTCTCCTGTAACACTGGAAGAAAACTGTTTAGAACTATTCTCCTGTAACACTGGAAGAAAACTGTTTAGAACTGTTCTCCTGTAACAATGGAAGGAAGCTGTTTAGAACTGTTCTCCTGTAACACTGGAAGGAAACTGTTTAGAACTGTTCTCCTATAACACTGGAAGAAAACTGTTTAGAACTGTTCTCTTGTAACACTGGAAGAAAACTGTTTAGAACTATTCTCCTGTAACACTGGAAGAAAATTGTTTAGAACTGTTCTCCTGTAACAATGGAAGGAAGCTGTTTAGAACTGTTCTCCTGTAACACTGGAAGGAAACTGTTTAGAACTGTTCTCCTATAACAGTGGAAGCTTAGACAGTACAGCATTTAATTTTTCCAGTGAAATGAAATTTCATGAAGACTATTTCTGATTCACAATACTCAGTGAGCAAAATAAAAGCTAAGAAAGCCTGGCTGATGTGACTAAAAGACAGCACATCTGATTCACCTTATAACAAAACCTACTCAGGTCATCAGAGAAATGGAGAGATACCACCTAGACGTACTGGGCATCAATGAAATGTGATGGCCAGAAGCAGGTAAAAGATTGGCGGAAAACGGTAAGTTAATAATACATTCAGGTAGAGACAATGGGAAACACTAAGAAGGGGTAGGTATAATTATGTCAAATGTAGCAGCAAAGCCTTGTAGAATGGAAACCAGTGAACAGTCGTATAATAAGAGCACGATACAACCTAATACATGGAAGAATGACAATAATACAGTATTATGTACCCACAAACAATGCAGATAATAAGGTGAAAGATGATTTCTATCACCAATTACAACAAATCATCAACAAAGTCCCTAAACACAACATCCTAATTGCTATGGAGGACTTCAACACCAAGGTTGGAAAAGATAACACCAACATCGAAAAAGTAATGGGGAAAGAAGGAATTGACATAGTAAATCAGAATGGACAAAGATTAACTGAAATATGTCTAACAGAGGGCATGGTCGTAATGGCACAATATTTCCATACAAAGAGATACATAAATCAACATGGATATCTCCAGATGATAGAACTAGAAACCATATAGATAATTTTTTTTAGTAGAAAGCAATACAGAACATCTCTGATAGATGTAAGGGCATATAGGGGTGCAGATATCACAATCTGTGTACAGAGAAAATAAAACTAAAACTGAAAAACCAACACAAGAAATCAATACACAGAAAGATAAAAAGCCACAGCCTATTTGAAGATAATACTAACAGTAATTTCAATCAGGAATTTGCCAATCATTCCACAACACTCAGTGAAGTAGAGAGATAGGTATAGATGAATTATGGAATTATTACACCACAGCCATAATCACAGCAGCAAAAACAAGCGCTGGACTGAAAAAACCAAATAGAAAAGCATGGATATCGGAAAACACATGGAAGTACATACATGAAAGACAAGCAGCCAAATTAGACAAGTTGAAGGTAAAGACAGATCTTGGAAGAGATCTGATGAAAGAACATACAATGAAATAGACAATAAAGTAAAAAGTTCAGCTAGAAAGGATAAAAGAGTAAACACAGACAATATGGCGAAAGTGGCAGAGAAAGCAGCAAAAACTTTATATAACATATAAAAGAGGCTAATAGGTACTATTACATCTAAAGAAAGACCAATCTTTAGCAAAACTGTAATCCTATTAACATCAAGTAAAGACCAAAAGCAAAGATGGGCTGAACACTTTCAAGAAATACTTAATTAACCACACCCAAAAGAATTGATAAACCTTGAAACCGACTTACCACCTCCACAACTAAATGTCAACCTAGATTAAATTACACTGAATGAAATTGTGAATTTAATGGCTAACAACAAAGCTGCAGGTGAAGATGAAATAACACCCGAAATGTTAAAAACTATCAATACTGACAACATGAGACAACTACAGAGAATGTTTAACAAGATTTTGGAAAGAAGAAAAGGTCCCTTCTAAACGGAAAAAAGGAATTATTGTTAAAATATCAAAAAAAGGCAACTTTACCGATTGTAACAAGTGGAGAAGAATAACCTTAGTATCGGTTGTGTCAAAAGTATTTTGCAAGGCCATTTTGAATAGACTTCAAGATATAGTGGATACCGCAATGAGAGAAGAACATGCAGGATTTCGAAAAGGGAGAAGCTGTCTTGACCAGATCTTTACTCTAAGAATAATACTTGAAGAACATATTGAAAAGCAGAAACTATTAATACTGAACTTCAAAGACTTTAAAAAGGCATTTGATAACATACACAGAGTTTCTTTGTAGAGAATTTTAAGTCTATATAGAATACCATCTAAAATTGTTAACATCATTAAGGATCTCTACAACGAATATGTTTGTGTAGTCAAAACAGAAGCGAATGGTTCCAGATTGAAAGAGGTGTGAAACAAGGATAGAAACTATCTCCTTTGCTTTTTGGAATTGCAATAGACTTCATAATGAAAAAATGCTGCACAGGTAACACAGGTATTGGGTACATGGGACCAAAATAGAAGATCTTAATTTTGCTGATGACATAACTCTTATCAGTAACAATGTGAATTCCATGCAGGAAAGATATCCTGTCTTCACCAGATAGCAAAATAGGACTTGAAATTAACAAGGACAAAACAAAAATAATGAAACTTCTCATTAATCAAAATGGAAAAGTACACAGCTGTTGAAGAAGTCAATCAATTTGCATACTTTGGCAGCTACATAGACCAGGATGGTGACACCAGAAAGGAAGTTAGAATTAGAATTCAAAAACATCATTGATCTTCAAGAATCTTGAGAACATATGGCACTCTTCTTCATTTCTACCACCAAGACCGCCCTGTGATCCTACTGAATTTACTCCTGTGGTCCTCGATAGGTTCCATGGTCCCCCTGTGGTCCCCAAAAGGACCACACGAGATCCATGAGAGGACCATAAGAGGTTCAGAGTATCACAGGGCTTGAGCCTGTATTCTTGGTGGGTTTCAGAAGTGGGATTGCGTGACACCATGGTTTTCATTGCACCAGTTTAATCTAGAGTTGGTCTTTCTCACTGGAAAACCTCAACATGTTTTGGATATCAGTATATCCCTGCTGGGTGAGAGGTGGTTGCCCATCCAGTGTAAAGTTGGACTTTCTCACCGGAAAACCTCAACATGTTTTGAGATACCCGTGTATCCCTGCCAGGTGAGAGGTGGTTGCCTATCCAGTCCAGCGTTGGACTTTCTCACCGGACAACCTCAGCGTGATTAGGATATACATACATCCCGCTGGGTGAGAGGTGGTTGCCTATCTAGACTGCACTGGTCCAGTGTCTCTGACTTCAGCATTTTGTGGTCGTGGCCACTACCCTTCCTAGTTGTGACAGGAACGGAGCTTTTGTCCAGGAGAACAAATCCTCGCCACTAGTGAGTTTCACCCCTGGGTTGAGCTGGTTTAGGTATATTATCCCAGTATGGGCATGTTTAGGACATGACTGACCTCTAGAGCGGAGGTACTGTGTCATGAGTAGCCATCAAGTTTCACCTCTGGTTTAAGCCGGTTTAGGCATATTTCACCAGTATGGGTGTAGATCGGACGTGGCAGCTCTAGAGCAGAGGTGCCATGGTATGAGTAGCTCTCGCCGTGAGACTACTGGACATACCGATTAAGCTTCACTTTATGCTTTCCATCACTTTTTCACACTGGCGCCGCACGGCAACCCTAATTGCTTTTCCGCATTTTCTTCACTGGCCAGGAGGAGTTTCACTCCACACGCAGCATCTGAAGAATCTAGCCAGCTGGTATATAGCATTCAAAAGTTATAAGCACAAAAACCAAGTTAAGACTATTCAATTCAAATGTAATATCCACCCTCATTTATGCATGCGAAAGCTGGAAAACAACTAAAGAAATAGAAAAGAAATTAGGCTATTTTTTTAAACAAATGCCTAAGGAAAATACTCGGCATCAAGTGGAACAAATTCAAGAACAATGCAGAGATAAGACAGATGACTGAACAACAACCAGTCTCACGGGTGATCAGGAAAAGGAGATGGACATATGTTGGCCACTTGATGAGAAGAAATGAGCAGAGAATCCCAAAACAAGCTATCAAGTGGAACACAACAGGCTGAAGAAAAAGGGGCAGACCGCGTGAAACTCTGAAGAGAACATTATTAAGAGAGGCCAAGTTAACAGGCATAAAATCCTTTGTTGAGGTTGAAAGACTCGCCGAAGACAGGAAAAATTGGCGAACTACTTTGCGAGCCCTATGTGACGTCTAATGGCACGGGAAGGATATAAGATAAGATAATCAAGTAATACAGCTGTGTAGTCTGATAAAACTTCAAGGATATTGGTTTTATATATCTGACATTTAGTTTTATATACGTAAGGTTAAAAAAAAAAAAAGGTAAAGGTAACCCTGTCACGCCTTAGAGGTATATATAAATATGGTGTTAGTGCCCATATTTTCCTTGACCTGTCAACACACTAGAAGGTGATGTGGTTAGCATCACACCTGACTGCCTTTCCTTCCCCAACTTCAGAACAAGTCAGGTACCCATTTCTACAGCTAGGTGACTTAGGTGCCTCTGGCCCGATTCAACCCGACCCCCCCGCCAAATCATGAGAGACCAGTGCACTAACCACTACTTCACCACTCACACACCTAACTTTATATACTTATATCCCGAAAAAAAAACAAAAAACTATTTGTGATTTAAATGTTGATAATTCATTTTCTTGTGGCTGGGTGGTTCCTTCTTGCTCTAAAGCAACAGATCAGTTCACAGCCATACACTCACTTGTGGGATATTCCTCCCTCATTCATAATTTGTCCAGATATTTATGCATATTAAAATATTTTTTTTTCTGTTCATCATATCAATATCTACAGAAAAGAAATTTAAAAAAAAAAGATTAACAGCAAACACTAATTACTGCTTTTTTTCCCTTTAATAATGAAATAAAGACTCCCAGTACGAATATTAAAATTCAGTGATAAAATCTATGAAAAGAACTGAATTAAAAAAATTAGGTCACACTGAAAAGAAAAAAATTCAGATACCTTGTCACCCCAGAAGAAGCAAGTAACGCATTACACAATAACAACATTACCACATCTTCTATTTATAAAATACAATTCAGTTCCACCTTTTCACAAACAAATTTGGCTTTAATATAGAACATTTTATTTATGCATGTATTATACAGGTATAACAAGAGCAGAAAAAAAGGCAAAGGACAGGCATTTGTGGAAAACCCTTGCAGAAGCCCCATGTGCCCTGGGCACTTAAGGTTCAGAGAGAGAGAGATACAGGTAAATGATCACATTTTTATATTTTTGGAACATATAAATTGAACCTCACCTTGACAATATTCCAAAAGATCAATAGGTTCATCACACATGGAAAAAAAAATAACATGCATGTCTTCTTCAACACTTACAATACAGAAGAGAGAATAAACTTGATGTTTCTATTGCTTAAACTCAAGAAATAATAGAAAAGATACATACAGTACAATAGCTTCTTTTGTGTTCTTTTTTTAGACATTGATTTTGGTCTCATCTGGTCTCTAACACAAATCTGGCTTTAATATAGAATATTTGATTTATGAAGGTATTATGCAGGTAAATGACCACATTGTTATATTTCTTTTTTATTATAAATTGGAACTTGCCTTCACTACATTGATTATGAATCTCATCCATCAGATCAATAACCACATCCATCCTGTCACTCCTTCGGCCTACAGAACAGAAAATAAAATGTTAAAACTAACTAAAACAAAAATAGGAAAAGAAAACAAATCAGAAACTTGATGTTTCTGTTGCACATTTTAAACTCAAGAAATAATAGAGAATCTGATCTTTCTCAGATCTTGATTTTGGTCATACAATCTTTGATGTTACTTCTAGTCTCTGAATAACTCAATTTTCATCAGGACTGCTGAAGAACAAAGTTTTCTTCAGCTCTTCATACAACCTGCAGTCTTGTTGTACATGCTCCAGTGTCATTTCTGGCTCATTACAGGGGTAGACTGCTTCTGATTTATTATGCAGATAATCTACAATGTCCTGTTTTAACCTAAATAAGATTAATTGTTCTTCAAAATCCAAAAATAAACTTTTGTATTTGAAGAATTTCAAAGAACAAAAATATCTTGAGCTGAATGAACATAATTCTAATTCAGCAAAGTTTGCTCAAACAATGAAATACTCCCAACTGTATTATCTATCAAAATCATGATTTTATATACTCATGGAAAAAAGTAAGTGTGCAAAGCTTTAAAAAGCACCATTAACATGCTCAGGTGATGACTGAAATAAAATTTGGCACATATTATCCAATAACAGATAAAATGATAACTTTCAGGCAATCATTCATTCATTCATTTGCATGTCCCTTGTGGAACTTCGCCTCCCTAACAGCAATCCTGTAGGCCTCTTGGTTGTAAGCAAGATGGCCTGTTGCTGATGCATCCATTTGCAGATCATCAACGATGTCTTGCAGCCATCTTCGCTCTGGTCTTCCTCTCTTTCTTTTTCCCATTATGTACCCTTCCAAGATGGTCTTCTCTAGATTATCATGACGTTTAACGTGTTGAAAATATTTAAGTTTTTTTCTCTTTAATCCTCTTTACTAGCCAATCTTCTTCAATATTAAGTTCTTGCAATATGGATATATTTTTTTTTGTGCCCATGATATGTGAAGAACTAACTCTTCTGTAGCATTTACATTCAAAGGCATTTATGTGTTTCTCAGCTCTTTTGTTAAGCATCTAGGTCTTACAGGCATATGTTGCGATAGGAAAGATGCATGCCTTTAAAAATCTTATTTTTGTGGTTCTGTCTGTTCCTCTCCACAGATTCTTTAATTGTTTTACTTTCTGAAGAGCAATAGACGTCCTCCTTTTAATTTCCCTCATTGTATATCCATTATTAGTTAGTAGTGATCTAAGATATTCAAAACTCTCCACTTCTTCCAGTTTTTCCTCATTGATACATATTTCAGCTGCCTTGTTTGTTTTGTCATTTGTCATCAATTTAGTTTTCTTCATATTAAGATAGAGGTTTTGCTCTTCGCTGTTCTTACGTACTAACATAATTAGTTTTTCCATTCATTTGTGTGTTGTGGACAGCAATACTGTGTCATCAGCATATCTAATTTCTGGTATTTCATAACCTCCAATTATTACGGCATCGTAATATTCTTTGTCTACATCTTCTCTAACATTCCTCATTATATTTTCAGTATACAAGTTAAATAAGTAAGGTGACAATATGCACCCCTGATGGACCCCTTGTTTTATGTCAAACCAAGTTGTTTCACCATTTATTCTTACTGTTGCTGTTGGTCTAGATACAATAGTGATGCTAAATGTATCAAATATGCTGGAAATCCCTGGCAGTCACATGTCACAAAAAAGCGAAAAAACTCACCTAATGTGGCTCACCACCCCAAGAAAAGAAAATAAGGGTTTCAATATCATCAACGCTTGGGCTAATTCTTGGCGGTTTCCAGGACGATTGTGTCGTCTTCACAACCTGCAGTCCAGTTCATCCAAAATGTGCTCGATAGGTGACAGGTCCAGTGAAGCTGCTGGCCATGGCAAGACAGTAATCTGATGCTGTTGAAAGTGGTCCATGACCACACATGTGACATGTGGACGAGCGTTATCCTGCTGCAGTATCACACCGTGTCCATTAGCATCCAGAAAAGGCATTAGGTGCAGTGTAATGATTTCGTCCCTATATCGTAAACCTGTAAGGTTGCCACTGAGGATGACTAGGTTTGTTCGGCCAGCATAGGAAATTCCCCCCCCCCCAAACCATTATACTGCCTCCTCTCCTCTAGCACACAGTTATTTGCAAAGCATTCTCCTCTTCGCATGTACACTAAAGCACGCCCATCATGGCCTTGCTGACAGAATCTGGACTCATCAGTGAATAGGATCCGTCTCCATTGATGATAGGGCCATGCCATGTGGTGCCTGGCCTAGGTCAAGTGGGTTTGTCTGTGGCGAACTGTCAGTACTGGTCTAACTGCAGGCCTATGAGGTAAGAGATTTACCTCTCTGAGTCTGTTCCTCACTGTCCTGCTCGACACACGTCTTAAACCTGGAATATTGCCGGCAGTCCATGTTGCCTGGAGAAACCTGTTACGAAGGTGCATGAGGTGGATGTAGCGGTCTTGTGCATGGGTGGTAACTCATGGTCTACCACTTCTATAGCTATCAGCAATGGAACCATTTTGGTTCAAATGACTTTGAAGGCATGATATTGTGTTTCTGTGAACATTAAAATGTTGAAATACTGCTGCTACTGTTGATCCAGCAATTAACATCCCAACAGCTATTTCTCGCTGATGTTCGTTCAATTTTGGCATGATGAAAAAAAAGATGTTTATGTTGGAATTCCACTGCTCCTTTCTTCAACAATTACATGAAGAGATCTCTGAGAACAGAATTACACACTTACCCTCATTTTATCCATGATCAGTAACCAATCATGGATCACTGCACGTGATTTCACTGAAGCTATTGATCACTGCACGTGATTTCACTGGAGCTGTGGTTATCTCCCCATAAATAGCGCAATCAGCTTTGTGCAGCATGGGGAAGTGGACGACACTCAGACAAAACTTCGTGCCAAATTTGACTTCATTTCACTCATGACAACATGATTGGTGTGCTTTACACCACTGCACACTTACTTTTTTCCGTGATTATGTATGTTATACAAAACTAATTTGTACTGATATTTGCGTTAAATATATTTAACTCTTTCCATGCCACAGGAAGAAAAGCGGACGTTCAGTTGCTTACCAGAGTAAAAGCGCGGGTCTTGATATGTTAGGGGGTATAGTTATAAAATGGAATGGAAAACAGTATTTCCATGTACTTCCGTATACTTATTACGTTTCAAAGTATAACTAAATGAATGAAAATTTCATAAATGCAGAGTTTTTTAGGAAAAAAAGAAGTAATGTGATGTTTTTAGACACTGACTGTGCCTAGCTCACCATCGGCTAGGTCTAGATATGCACTATTTACCATCTGAGATGTGCAGATTTACTTGTCGATCTCATATTCTGATTCTATGTTGCATTCTCGCTAAATTAATGTCTGAAATAACCTTCTAACTACTTCTCCCGTCGTCTAATATGTCTAGATCTACTTGGGATACATTCATGAGCAGTGGGGTGGTCACAGGCCATGTCCATACCCCTATCTACATCATCAGAAATTGAAAAATTTCGGTCTTTCTCTTCCTTTTTCTTGCTCGGCATCATTCGTAACTAGGCACTCTTTCGCCATTTTGAAAAGTGTCACCAGAATCGTGGACGAAATATGTACAATCTAAATGTTACACCAGCTGTTTTATTGAAACAAACCAATGATCACTAAAGTGACCATTGGTAAGCATCGGGTAGACCGGAAGCGTCATTATAATGACCAAAGGCACGGACAGAGTTAAAAATCACAAATAATTTTTAAGTGTAATATCAGAAGCATTTCTCACAAATCACTACAAGACTGTACAACAAAAGCTGCATAATAAAGTAGTTATCTCTGCTAGATATATTTAGAAAAACAATGCACCATCTAATACAGGAATTTAGAAAATTTAACATAATAAATTTAAAACTCCCACTAGATTGTGATATCATTTAGCATCAGGATGTGTATGTCAACATTATTTGTAAAAAAAAAAAATATGAAGACAAAAAAGAGACACTAGCCAAGCTGGCAGGTATGTAGATAAATTGACAAGAGCAATTTGACATGAAAATTCAAAACAAAGAGCAATGGAGAGAGATTCTGTTGCAAAAAAATATCAAAGGTTATTTACGTTAATATGAAAATATCTATTACAGCAAAGCCACTGACAGCAATTATTGAGGAAAGACGCTGGCGATGGTTGGGACATGTGCTCTAGATGACTGATGCCTCACTACCAAAAATAGCACTAAGATGGACACCACAGGGGAACAGAAGTAAGTGTAGACCAAAAGAGACATGGAGAAGAACAACAGAACGGATGTTGAGCAATAGACGGCTCACCTGGGCAAGAGCAGAAAAAAAAAAGGCAAAGGACAGGCATTTGCGGAAAACCCTTGCGGAAGCATCATGTGCCTTGGGCACTTAAGGTTCAGAGAGAGAGAGAGATTGATCTATTACAGCAATTTATAATTTCTTTGACACTGAGTGAAAACTCATAAACTTTAGCAGTGGCAAAATCAAAATATAATTTTTTTTCATACAACTAAATTCTTACCTCCTATTTTACCGCCACCTCGGAGTCTCTTTAAAGTATGGACTGTATCACCATAGCCAATGTTCAGATCTTCCAGTTTCTGGTCATCTTCAAGCTGCTTCCCTCTGTAAACCAGTCGTATTTCATCCAGCAAAGACTCGTCCATTTCATGGATTTTCCATTTCAGTTCACTTACTGTCATTGAAGCCTGACATGGGATAGTCAGCTCAGTACCCGTTAGAGTCTTAATGATCACCTTTCCATCACCTGTATGTGGATTCGTTGAATAAATAAACTAAAAATAATGCACTTCTTTATTTCTAAACTGAAAAACTAATATGTTCTTTCAATGTCTCAGTCATACTTTCAACATTTTTGTTGGTGATGGAGTGTAGAACATATTTGAACACTTGTACTAGCTTGTACTATTTGTACTGGTCAATCAACAATAACAAATGTTGCTGTAACTCTGAGTTTGACCTCTGCAACTGACTGTAAAAATATTGAAAAAACTGGTGCCAAAGAGTTGCAGTTTTTGCTCAAGTCCTGGAGTGGATACAGTAATGGGTCACTTGGCAGACTATGCCAACATATGGAAATTGTCTTCCTCTACCCCTTTAGCAGAATGTAACAGCCTGTCTCTAAAAACTTCATATAAGTCTTGGCTAGCTCTGATTTATTGGCCCTGATATCTGTCCATCCCTATAGCACTGTTATCTTTGCTCCCATACAACAACACAATCAATTAAGAATTGTATTATTAAAACATGCTGATGTTAAAATCCTGCACATTTATAATTTTTTTTTAGCCTTTTTTTTTAAAGCCTCCTGGCTTAAGACATGCTTAAAAAAGTAGTACTGGAAACTTACCCAATTTAGGCATAGGAATTGGATCCCTTCCTGGGTAAATGTCACCTTTAATGTTGGCAGCTTTATCTCGGATTTCCAGGAGGATGTCTGCAAGTTGTGGATACGATGAGTCTTCCACCAAATTGGAAACTTTGTTTACTGCCTCTGATGAACACATTAGCAGAAGACAGCTCTTATAAGGAAATGGAAGCCAGCAAACAATGGTGCATACTAACATGGTCATAGGCCAGGGGTGGTTGACCCATGACAAGAATATAAAAAGTATTACATGTGTCAACTTTCTGGAGCATAAATCCTAAAAATTTTACAGTTTAAATAATACACAGCAGAGTTCTGAATGGCATATGAGGGAATTTTTAAAAAAATATTATTAGTTTTTGAACTCATCCCCAAAAAAAGTTAACCACACCTACCAGAGTCTTGAATTTATTTTTATTTCACTCTTACAAAACTCAACTGTATAAAATGGGTACCTAGTTCCTTCTGAAGCTGGGAAAAGAAAGGTGGTCCAGCATGATGCTGACTACATCGCATGCAAATATGCCTACATTTTACATCCTTCCCATGCCATTAAACGTTACATAGTTACATAGGGCTTGCATGGTAGTCGCCAAGTTTTCCTGTTTTTTGGCAAGTTTTCAGCCTCATCATAGAATGTTATGCCCACTAAACTGGCCTCTCTTAACAATGTCCTCTTTAGAGTTTCATACCTCTCTCTCTCTGAACCTTAAGTGCCCAGGGCACATTGGGCTTCCGCAAGGGTTTTCCACAAATGCATGTCCTTCGCCTTTTTTTCTGCTCTTGCCCAGGTGAGCCCTCTATTGCTCAACATCCTTTCTGTTGTTCTTCTCCATGTCTCTTTTGGTCTACCCTTACTTCTGCTCCCCTGTGGTGTCCATCTTAGTGCTATTTTTGGTAGTGAGTTGTCAGTCATTTGGAGCACATGTCCCAACCATCGCCAGCGTCTTTACTCAATAATTGTTGTCAGTGGTTTCATCTGCATCTCTGCTAATAAGATGTTATTTCTTATGGTGTTTGGCCAAAATATTTTTCTAATTCTTCGTAAACATTTAGTCTGGAAAGAATTCAACTTGTTTTCTATGGTTTTGGTGATTTTCCAGCACTCACTTCCATAGAGTAATACACTTAGAACATTACTCTTAAATATCCTGATTTTCATATTTATGCTTCTCTCTCTCTCTGAACCTTAAGTGCCCAGGGCACATGGGGCTTCCGCAAGGGTTTTCCACAAATGCCTGTCCTTCGCCTTTTTTTCTGCTCTTGCCCAGGTGAGCCCTCTATTGCTCAACATCCTTTCTGTTGTTCTTCTCCATGTCTCTTTTGGTCTACCCTTACTTCTGCTCCCCTGTGGTGTCCATCTTAGTGCTATTTTTGGTAGTGAGTTGTCAGTCATTCGGAGCACATGTCCCAACCATCGCCAGCGTCTTTCCTCAATAATTGTTGTCAGTGGTTTCATCTGCATCTCTGCTAATAAGATGTTATTTCTTATGGTGTTTGGCCAAAATATTTTTTTAATTCTACGTAAACATTTAGTCTGGAAAGAATTCAACTTGTTTTCTATGGTTTTGGTGATTTTCCAGCATTCACTTCCATAGAGTAGTACACTTAGAACATTACTCTTAAATATCCTGATTTTCATATTTATGCTTAGTTTATTTGATTTCCATATATTCTGTAGCATTGCAAAAGCCTGGTTTGCTCTAGTAAGTCTGCTGTTGATGTCCTCCGTGCTGTCTCCATTTTCTACTACTCTGCTGCCAAGGTATACAAATTCGTTGACCTCCTCCACTAACTTGTTATCTACTCTGAGTACATTTCTGTTGTTCACATTTTGCTTCATTAATTTTGTCTTTCCTACGTTGATCTTTAGTCCTATGTTGTTTGCATTCTGAGTTAGCTTGTTTATTTTATCTTGCATATCTTTGTGACTGCTTGATAACAGACAAATGTCGTCCGCAAAGTCAAGGTCCTCCAGCACTGTGTCAAGGGTCCATTGTAATCCTCTGCGTTTGTCTGATGTTGCCTCCTTCATTAACCAGTCTACTGCCAAGATAAATAATGTTGGTGATAGTACACATCCCTGTTTCACTCCTGTTTGTACCCTAAAGCTGCTGGAGGTATGTTCTCCACAGATAACTTTGCACTGAAAACCCTCGTATAGGGCTTTGATTACATTAACTATTTTATGGGGGAGGCCATGCCATCTTAGGATTTTCCACAGTGCATCTCTGTTGACACTGTCAAAGGCTTTCTCAAAATCTATGAATAATGCATATGTTGTGCTATGCCACTCATTTGCCTGTTCTAATATTTGTCTAAGTACAAATATGTGGTCTATGCATGATCTTCCTTTCCTAAATCCTGCCTGCTCTTTCCGAAGTTTTTCCTCAAGTGTTGGTACAATTCTGTTGATGATTATTCTGCAAAATACTTTACTGGTGAGTGGCAGTAGGGTAATGCCTCTCCAGTTCCCGCAATCTCTGAGGTCACCCTTCTTTGGTAGGTTTACTATAACCCCAGTTTTCCGCTCTTCTGGGGCTTTTTCTAGATCCCAAATCTGTTGTAATATTCGGCAAAGTTGTTTTGGTATTTCTGTTTCTTCTGCTTTCAACATCTCACCAGTCACTTCATCTTCACCTGGTGCCCTGTCTGATTTTAGCTTCTTTATCGCCTCCTTTACTTCATTTATTGTTATTGGTCCTGTATTGATGTTTAGTTCTGTTTTTGCTTCAGGTATGTCTATTGTTTGTGCTGCTTGTGTTCTGTTTAGTAGGGTGTTAAAGTGTTCCCTCCATCTTTCAATTTTTTCTCTTTCTCCACTGACCAGTTGTCCATTTTGTGTCCTTACTGCACTTTCACATCTTGTGTTGAAGTTACCTGTCATCTGCTTTGTGATTTTATATATGGTTTTCATGTCATTTGTATATGCTGCTTTCTCTGCTGTTTCTGCTAAGTTGTCATAATATTGACGTTTATCTTGACGGCATGATTCCTTCACTTCTTTGTCTTTTTGTGCATAATTACTTAAAACTCGTTCTTTAAGCCGTTGTGATTTGGTGTTCAGTAATTTTTTCTTGATTTCTTTTCTTTGCTCTATCTTTTCCCATGTGGTCTCGCTTATCCATTCCTCTTTTCTCCTTTTCCGATATCCCAGCACCTCTTTTGCTGTTTCCTGTAGTGTTTTATTGAACTCTAATATGGACATTTCTGCTTCGTCTTGTAGGACACTGAAGCGGTTCTTAAGTACTATTGAGAATTCATTTCTTGTTTGCTGGTCTATCAGTTTTCTTGTATCAAAATGTATCTTTCTGTGTTCTCCGATTTTGGCTTTCCTTAATTTTAGTTTTATTTTTGCTACCAGAGCTGGTAGAGTTTCATATGGTCAACCTCTTTTTCTTCTGCCTGTTATGTTTGACTTGATAGCTTATTTTGGGATTCTCTGATTGTTTCTTCTCATCACATCACTGACATATGTCTATCTTCTTTTTCTGATCACCCATGAGACAGGTTGTTGTTTGCTCATCTGTCTTATCTCTGCATTGTTCTTGAATGCGTTCCACTTTATACTGAGTATTTTCCTTAGGCATTTGTTTTCAAATATGCCTACAGGTCAAGCAAAACATGAGCACTAACATGATATCTCCTTAAGTTTTTGTGAACTGGCTGGATTACCTTTATTGCACAGTAATAGATTATCACTCCTATTTAAACAATCAATAAATATTAACTCTTCCCATGCCCAAGAAAAAAACGTGGAAGTTCCCGTCCATGCCACACAAAAAGCACGGGTCCTGATCTGTATAGTGGACATAGTTGTAAAATGGAATGGAAAACAGTATTTACATGTACTTCCGTGTACTTATTACGTTTCAAGTATAACTAAATGTATGAAAATTTCATAAAAGCAGAGTTTTTTAGGAAAAAAGAAGTAATGTGATGTTTTCAGACACTGATTGTGCCCAGCTCACCATCGGCTAGGTCTAGGTATGCACTACTTACCATCTGAGATGTCTAGATCTACTTGTGGATCTCGTATTGTGATTCTATGTTGCATTCTCGCTAAACTAATGTCTGAAATAACCTACTAACTATTTCTCCAGTCGTCTAATATGTCTAAATCTACTTAGGATACATTCATGAGCAGTGGGGTGGTCACAGGCCATGTCCATACCTCTATCTACATCATCAAAAATTGAAAAATTTCGATGTTTCTGTTCCTTTTTCTCGCTCGGCATCGCTCGTAACTAAGGACTCTTCCACCATTTTGAAAAGTGTCATCGGAAACGCAAACGAAATATGTACAATCTAAATGTTACACTGGTTGGTTTTATTGAAACAAATGAACTGTCACTATAACGACTATGGCACGCAACTCAGTAATTGGAAATCCTCACTACAGCGACTATGGCACGGGAAGAGTTATAATATGCACTATCTAACAAGTGCTACTACAAAGACAAGCATCAATTTTTTGTGTGTGGGGAAAAAATGATCCTTTTACATGTAAAAGACAATTCTGAAGCAAATATATGTTGACCGTTTGTATAAGCTACAGCAACCTTTTGTTCAACAGCTTCTCCTATAGTTGATTATACTGATACTGCTAGTATAATCTGCCATAGTAACAACACACTTGGGCTGGACAAGCAGATCTGCTTTACCTTCTCATCTTCAGAAGGAACCAGGTATCCATTTATTCAAGGCTAAAGACAATGTTATAAAGTGAAATATTTTCCTCTCAAAAGATGACACTACACCTCATTTTTACA
The DNA here is from genome assembly GCA_009760885.1 of Achatina immaculata. Lineage (NCBI taxonomy): Eukaryota > Metazoa > Mollusca > Gastropoda > Stylommatophora > Achatinidae > Lissachatina > Lissachatina immaculata. The sequence goes on along the minus strand of CM019701.1, from coordinate 37,957,386 downwards.
TTTATTTCTTTAGACAATGTCCTTTGCTCACACTTTTTTCTCTGTTAATGTATTTTATATTTGTTTCATTCTTGCCTTTGTTTGTGTATTTGTTCATCATTATTCCTTCCTTTCATAAAGCCTTTATCATTTCAATTTTCTTTATATGTGTTGTCTCTCAATAAAAGATGTTTATGAAATGAAAGCCTTTTCTAAAATAAGAATAATGAAAATTGTATTCTGTTGATCAGTTAGTAAGAAAGCATATATTACAGATACCACCGTCAGAGATACATAAATAGGGACCTGGTATTATATTTAAATATATGAGCTGACAAAAGAGTAACTGTAATTATTTTTTGCTCTGATATCATGTCTCACAAACATAATATTCCTTATCTAGTCAATATCTACAATTGTCACAAGAAAGAATATATAAAGAGTCTTTCAATCTTAGATTTTATATAAAAGATAAAAAATAAAACAAAATTTGGAGAAATATAAATAAAAACATAGCATCACTGATGATAACTCATTAGAAGTGCTTGCAATGGCATTTTTTAAAATGAATCGTTACAAAGTTTTAAGTAAATGCCAAAGAGGTTTACAATTATCAGTCAACCTTTAGTTGTTTATCCTACCTTTGTATGCGGTCTCAGCTACATCTGCTGCTTTGTCTAAATCTCCCACATACTGGTAAGCTTCAACGAGGACTTTAGCAGCCTGGAGGATAAAGACATTGAAAGTCAGATGTGTGTATAACTGTATATACTAGGAAAAAGTAGGAACAGCATTATTATTTAATGATTACAGTGACGTTTCGGAGCGAGCCTTTATCAAACAAAAACAAATGGGACAAGGAATCAGAGAGAGGAGACAAAGTAAAGATTCACATTAATTTTATGTTAACCAAACAATAAAAAATGAAAAAAATTAATGAAAAATTGCAAATGAATTATCTCAGATCTTGGAACACCACTGAACCACAATCGCCTTTATGTCAATAGGAGCACAAACAAAATGCACCGGTTATTATGTAAACAAAGTGTTCGTTCTGAAAGGTGCAAAATTGTGCATGGGTGAGTGTAGAAAATGTTAAGAGACAAGGATGCGCACATAAGGAGCAGAGAATTATTACAAGAACAAGGATGACTGGAGAGCTTTTATCCATGCCCAGTGCTCTTAAGGGAGTGAAAGATGACGATGATGATGATGAATGATGGTAGTGAATGGACAGGGGTTTGTGACATTTGATAGTAGATGATGGTGGGGAAGGGATGGCAATCTATTTAAAAGAAGGTGAAATGAATGATTATGGTTGTGGTAGAGGAACAGTAATGTGATGATGCGTGAGGGTACTAAACTATGTGCTACAAGTGAGAATGAGTAAGACTGTGGAAGACTGAGTATAGCTGAATAACAAGTTCAAACAATGTGGTTCCAGTGTCCCATAGTCTTGAATATAGCAGTTCTCAAGTGCTAGGCGGCTTGTGTCATCTGTGTGACATTGTTTGATGGCTGTTACCAGAAAATCAGATTTGTCTCTGTGGTTGGGGCCATTAAAATGATTAGGGACTGGTTTCGAAGCATGCTGGGTGATACTGTACAGATGCTTCTGTATGCAGTCCCCTAGTCTGAGGCCAGTCTCCCCAATATAAGTTATCCTGCATCTTTTGCAAATGATGACATATATTACATTGCGGGATTCGCATGTGAATCCCTCATGGAGAGTCAGGATAGTTTTAGGAAAGGTGATTGTTTTCGTTTCCCAAACTACAGGGCAGGTAACACAGCGAAGGCGGTTACATTTTTTGGTTTCACCATATGGAAGGTTCCGCTTTAAGTGGCTGTGGATGAGAATGTCTATGAGATTTGGATCATGCTTGTATGCTAATAGGGGTGGATCAGAGGAGAAGTCACGAGTGTCAGGGTTGAGTTGAATTAGTGGCAGATAACGATAAAGAATTTTCTTAACAATCTGACCTTGCAGGTGGAAAGGCAGTACTAACTCAACTCTGTCAGATGAGGCAACAGGCTTTTTTCTAAATGCTTCCTTACAATTTATTAGTTGGATATGGTTGAAGGCTGCACGAAGGACATTTTCTGGATAGTTGTGATGATAGAAAAATTCTAATAAATTGTTAGACTGATCAATAAAGTTCAAGTTATCCTGACGTATGCAGCACAGACGGAGTAGTTGGGAGTATGGGATAGAGTTCTTACATGCTTCAGGATGGGAGGAGGTGTAAAGTAATAGGTGTAGCTGTCGATGGGCTTGTAAAATACACAAGCCTGTTTGTGCCAACAGATATTTTAATGTCTAAAAAGTTCACAGACTTGTCAGAAATTTCATAAGTAAATTTTATGTTACTATTAAGTGAGTTAGCAAATTCAATAAACTTTTTTAGCTCATCCTGTGGCATATTGGTGACTCCAATGCTGTCATCGATATATCTTTTATAGAATTCTGGAAGTCTACCAATGTAGGTTTCCCATAACTTAACTTCCAGAAAGCCCATAAATAAAAAACAAGCACAACTGGGGCCCATTTTTGTTCCCATGGCAACACCACTGATTTGTTCAAAGTATTCGCCATTGAATTCAAAAGAATTTAGGTTGAGTACTAGTTGTGTGAGTCTTATTATGGCATCAGTGTTAATGGTGGGGTGAGGGTTTTTGTCGAGAAAATAACAGAGTGCTAAGAGTCCATCTTCATGGGGGATAGAGGTATAGAGGGAACAGATATCAAAGAGAAAGATGTGATAGGAGTGGTGTGGAGAGAGTGTGATCACTTCAAGACTATTTGAAGCATGGTTGGTATCTTTCAAATAAGAGGGGAGTTTACTAGCAGCTGAAAAATGCTGTCCAAAAAGTCAGAAATGTGCTCAGTGGGACATGAACACGCTGATATAATAGGACATACTGAATTACCTGGTTTGTGGATTTTAGGAAGAAGATAGAAGGTAGGTGTGTCTAAACAACTGTCCTTGATGTGACAAGAGTCAGCTCGAGGTGGGAGACTACCTTCTCTAATTAAATCTTTGATGGCTGCTTCCACTTTATTATTAGTTGAAAGGGTAACATCATTTGTTCATGGAGAATAGAATTTTGTATTGCTGAGTTGGGACATTCCTTCTGCAATATATAAATCTTTTTTTCAAACTACAAGATTCAATGTTTTATCGGCTGGTTTTATTACTATGTCATCTCGACGTCAGAGTTTGGATAGTGCCATGATTTCTCCCTTGGTTAGGTTGAAATATCAAAGTTTTGGTGGCTGGAGGTTCTGGATTTTATGCCACGTCATATCAATGTACAGATCTAAAGCTTGAGAAGCCCCAGAGGAAGGTGTCCAACTATGTTTATGGTGGTTGTAATGGGCAATTGGGTCATCAGGGTCTTGTGTGAGTTGGTTAGGTTCTTGGTTAGGGAGATGAAGTGTATAGGGGAGACCGGTTTACGCTTAGGAGATCGATTCTGCCAACATCTTAATGATATTTCTAAGAGGGCCTGGACACCTGTGGCTAAACAATTTTGCCTTAGCAACCACAGGGGAAAACAGGACACTTCTGTTAGTGTGATCCGCTCTTGTTCTGCTAATGTACATCTTGGAGGGTCCTAGAACAGCACCTTATTTTCCAGGCTGGCTGTCTCCACCCAGATGGAATTAACAATGCCTTCAGCTTTCTGTTTAGTTTTCCATTCCCCCACCCCCCCTTTTTTTTTTACTCTACTTTCTTTCTCCTAGCTACCCCTCCCTACCGCCACAATCTCTTCTTCTCTGGCAATATACTGGTTTCACATTTTCTCCCTGCAGGTGTTTATGTTCTTCATTCATTATCTCTCTGCTTCCCCTTTCCCCTTCCCCGACACCTCCTCTAGTAGTTATCATGTTCTATTGCCTTTCCCCCCTTTCAACCACCTGTTTTCCTCTTCTCTCTCCACCTCTTCTTTATGATTGGCTCTATCTGCTTATCTTTTGTGTGGCCCACGTGGTCTCTATGCATCTTCTAGTGGACACACGTTTCTCTGTTTCCTACTTCTGGAGGAGGCCATATTATGATAAGTTCTTCATTTAGTTATTTGTTTTTTGTCTCATTTGTGCATGTAATCCTGAAAAAAGGCTCACACCGAAATATCGGATGTTGTATGTTTTTCATTTACACATTCTCATACTTTCTATTCGTTTTTTCTCACTTTACTCACTCCCTCTGCCACTCTGTAAAACTACACCATACACCTCTATCGAACTTTATTATAGGTTCTTGGTTAGCAAAGAAATATTTGAGAAGTAATCAATGGGCATTTTAATATTGCGGAGTAAGAAATAGCGGTCACAATGACGACGGATAGGAATAAATTTGAGGCCTTTGCCAAGGACTTGTTTTTCATCATCAGAAAGGGGCAAGTCAGGAGGAATACAGACATTAGAGGTTGGAGGAGGAGGAGGAGGAGGGGAGGGAGTCTCAGCAAAGGGTGTGAGTGTGAGAACTTGATTAACCTGGGAAGGTTGGTTGGGAGATGCGGAAGAAGGAGGCGAGTTGAGTGTAAAAGAAGTCTGATGGTCAAGTGAAATGGAAGCCTGCTGTAAAGGTGTAGTAGAAGAGAGAGGTTGATTGGAGGGTGGATTATTTCTGGAAACAGAAGAGACTGGGTGTGGTGGGGGTAGAGGCTGGAGCTGGTTAAGTTTGGGTTGGTTGTTTGCCAGAGGCACAGAGCTGGTAAAGTTGGCGATTTGTGACGTGTATAATGTGTTTGATAAGAAGGAGAACACGGTTGTCTGGTGTGAAAGAGTGAAGGCGGCGATCTAAGCTATCTTTCATCCGACCGAGGTTGGACAAAAAACATCTGTTGTTCTGAATGATGCAAGGCAATCTGAGCCGCGAGCAGTTTCTCCTGATCTTATCCAGAAGTCTTTGTTCAATAACATGGAATGAGCCAGCTGCTGGGTGAAAAGATGATGAGAAACCTTTAAGAATTATATTGTGGTGGAGACAGTAGTTTAGAAAGTGAAGTTGGGAGGCGAATCTTGTCTTCTTGTAGATTGTGAAGGCCAGTTCAGTGGCTGTGTCATATATGCATGGCGGGAGGAGATGGAAAGAAAAGCGAATGAAAGATCTGAGGGATTTAACTCTTTCCGTGCCATAAGCCACTATTTTACCAAAGTCAATTTTGATTTTCTTGCGTTAAGCCACAATATTGCCACATGTTTTGTTTAGTATAACTGTAATTCAGATTTTGGTTCGTATGTTAACTGCTTATGTCCTTTTACAAAATGGCGGATGAATGCTTAGTTAAGATCAATTCCAGCATGAAAAATGAAGTTTGTGATCGAGATATTTCAATTTTTGGTGATGTAGATAGGGGTATGGACATACTTGTGACAAGACCACTATTCTTGAATGTGCTGCAAGTAGATTTTGAGCTATAAAACAGACTGAAATAGTAGTTAGAAGGTTATTTCAGACATTATTGTACTGAATATGCCACATACTATGACACAACGAGATCAGATGAAACGATAGGTCGATCTAGACATTGCCAATGGTAGATCTAGACCTATCCAATAGTAAGTAGGACACAATTAACATCTAAAATTATCACACTACTTCTTTTTTTCATAAAAAACTCTTCATTCTTACTTTTACAGCTAGTTTGATGCATAATACTTATACTTATAATGTGGAAATATGTGGAAATACTTTATTACATTAAATTTTACAACTGTACCCCCTATACAGATCAAGACCCGCGCTTTTAACTTGGCACTGATTGAAACGTCCACGTTTTTTTCTGCGGCATGGGAAGAGTTAAGATATTCCTTAGCAGATGGCATGATGAAGTGTGAAGGTAGAAAGGAAAAATACAACTAATGGTGACAGAGGATAAGTAAGCTATGACTAGGATGCTTTGGATATGGTGAGGAGAAGTGTATTAGAAGATCAGATGAGAAGTAAGGCGTACAAAAATGTTTGTCGCTGTGTGTATAACTGGTACACAGCAAGTCCAGATTTTTTTATACATTACAATGACCCCATGCACTTAAGTTAGCTGATGTTCAGAAGGTTTTTACTTAAATACCAAGTGGCAGCATTGTGAGACCCCAATAAAAAGGCTAGGAACCACTGATGGACAACAACTACACACTGACTTACACCAAGAACGTCTTCACTGCAAGCTCCTTCAATCTCCCGGAGCATCTGGTACTTCTTTTCAACTGCTTCCAGTTTATAAATGACTGTATTTGAAAGCTCCTGCTGTTCTACTGACTTAGACAACTCGCTGATCATGGACATGACAACAACGCTGTCATCATCCTGACAGAGAACACAAGTTAGTAATATCAATTCATGCAAACCCAGTAAACTTCTATACAATTAAACTTTTAATTACTGGATTGCCTTGGCATGGCACAGAATTCAGCAATAACTCAGTAATGTGAAATTTATTTCCACTGTGTCATACCAACACTGGATGAATTTAGCAATCAAACACATCACACCAGTATGATTATTCATTGTCATTATAATCATCATCACCAACAGATGCCATACTTTTAGACATGGATGATCTTTCTTCCCAACTCTATGTAGTTTTTTTTTTCTTCAATTTCTATCAAACCTATCAAATGTCATTTCCTGTGTTTTTTGGGTCAGTCCATTGGTCATTTCTCTCTTAGTCTCCCTCTGGTTTTTTTTCTTTATTTTAAATTTTTCACTGAGCGTAAGTTTCTCTGGCTGCTCTCTTTTCATGAAATGTCCAAAGAATTCTGATAGCCTTTTTTTTCTCATGGTTCTTAACAGTTACAGATTTCATCTCCAAATTTAGTGTGAAGGTAGTGTTTGATGTCAGTTTTACTTTTATAATTTGTGCATTCCTCTCTTCCAATCTTTATGGTATAGCTGGTTCCACATGATTCTGCTGCATTAAAAAAAAAAATTCCATATAAAGCTTCAAGGCAAACATATGAATATCCTATACCGATTTCTGACTTTCAAGTACTACATTAAAGCTACTACAAATGTTAAATATTTATTTTTGCCAGTCTGTCATTGTAACCTACTATAGGGGGGAAAAAAAAAACTGTTGGCCTCCAAATCAGAAATCCTGGCTATTATTTGGCAAAGTCACTTCATTTCAATAAACTGAAACAGTATGTCTATGAAGAAATCTAAAAAATTAAATCTATTTCTAATTTTGTCTGTAAACTCACAACATCACATATGATAAGAGAAACAATTAAACTTTCAATACAATAGTTTCAATAACACAACTGATGTCATATGTTTGTATTTTGCTGAAACAAATCTGACAATGAGGCAAGAGAAGATTTACAACTGACTAAGTATATTGAATAACATACAAAGATAAGATTTTTAACAGACAGATGGACGGACGGACAGACAGACAGACAGATTCATGTCTGCTATCAATAACTCATGGTCCATGTCACAATCAGAACCTCGTAAAGTTTTTGCTGATGTTATATTTGATCTCCACCTTTTCTGCACTAAAATGTAATCTATTTGATTCTTGGTTTTCTCATCAGGTGATGTGCATGTGTAAAGTCTTCTTGGATGTTGTTTAAAAAATGTGTTAGCAATCGTTAGCTGATTTTCCAAGCAAAAATCGATTAGATTGTCACCTGCCTCATTTCTACGTCCTATGCTAAATTTCCCTACAACATGTCCTTCATCTTCTGTTCTTTCTGTACCAAGTTTTGCATTAAAATCCCCCATTATTATAATACAATATCATTTGTCCGTATCTGGTCTATCGTCATTTGCAGTGTGTTATAAAAGTCTTATACTTCCTCTTCCTCTGCTGCTGATGTAGGTGCATATATCTGGATGATTGTTACAATTCTAGGAGTGCCCTTAAGTTTGATCGTGAGGATTCTATCACTTACTGGATTGTAACCTAGTAATGCTTTTGATGTTGATTTGTCCAAATAAAAAGCCACTCCATTTCTTCCTCCTAATTCTCCACCTGAATATATAAAGATATTATCATTCTCGCTCTTGAAGTGTCCTGATCCTTTTCATCGATGTTCACAGATTCCCAAAATGTGTATCCCCGTTCTTTTCATCTCGTCACTTATTACTTGATATTTTCCCTCATACATACTTCTTACATTCCATGTTCCTACTCTTATTTTTCTTGTTAGTTTGATGCAGTGGTTTTCCTTGGTAACACCATCAGGATTTTGTCCGTCATCAAAATTACTAGTACTGATCTCTGTCTCACACTCTTCCCCAGTGTTAAAATTAGATCTATCTGGCCTGGGGGACTCACCACCAGATCTTTTTCCTATTTGACTTTCCATGATTGCTGTTTGGGTTTCTTGGTATATTTCCAGAAGGTAGTTTACCATTGCTTTCCTTCTGGGCAATGACTGTACTAGTCAGTGATCGTAGCCATTGTCCCTACACTGAGATCATCTGCCTACCATCACAGAATGGTAACCATAACCAACATTATTTGTTGGCTGCTCTCCCATTCCATCCATCACCTGCTCCCATGGCTTCACGTCACCCTGATCGGGGGGCTATACGGGCACCACACTTTGCCCAAGGGTGTCCCGTAGATGACGGAGGTAAGGAGGCGTCTTACTCCTCATTTGATAGGGGATACCCCTACCCCACTAACCATATATATATAATATATATAATGCTTTTTTGCATGAAAACTCACAGGCAGTGTGGTCCAGCCCATGTAGTCCAACAAGTCCACATTCTCCTTTTCTACAAGCTCTTCTATACTAGGACCCTGCTTTGGGAGATCTTTCTCATTCTGTGAAGTGAATGAGGATGGGTGAAAACAAAGAAAATAGACCACATTATTAAACATCTGAAACAGCACATAAAAACAGTCAGACTTCACCATGAAATCTTACATGAGGCCAATTAAAAATATTTCTGGTTGTCATGAACAAATTTTTTCCTAAAATTTATCAATCAAAAATAAATGCAATGTTAAAACACATAGAAATTAAATACTCCTTTTCACATCATCATCATCATCATCATCATGTGTGTTACAACCAATTTTGTCAGTTGTGCAGTCTTCAATATCACCTATCAAATGCCATATAATAAACTTATCTAAATATTTCCGTCTCTGGTCTCTTGATATCTTCATATACTCTGTCTTATCTTGGTTAATGGTCAAGCCCACTGTTAGTGCTACATCTCTCAGGTGTATGCAGGCATTGATGACTTCTTGCATAGCTTCCCCCGCCAAGTCAATATCATCAGTATATCCTAGTATTTTAGCTTGTTCTAATGCACTGTTTTCTTCTTTCACTTTTCTGATTACCTTTTCTAATACTAAGTTGAATAGTAATGGAGATAATGTATCACCTTGTTTTAAATCAGTTCTTATAGAGAAGGGTTCTGACTTTCTTCCTTTATATTTTTATACATTTTGTGTATCCTCCATACATATTCTGGTCAGATTGATTAATTTATTAGGTATCTCAAATTCTTTCATAGTTTTCCATAAGCTGTTCCTATCTATACTGTCATAAGCTTTCTTGAAGTCAATGAAGATATTTTGTACCTCTTTTCCATATTTCCAGTACTTTTCTGCTCTTTGACGTAGATAAAATATTCGGTCGGTGGTTGATCTATTCTTCCTAAAACCTGTTTGATAATCTCCAAGTATGTTCTCGCTGTATGGCTTTAATCTATTTAAAAGTATAATAGATAGTATTTTGTAGCTTGTTAATGATATTCCTCTGTAGTTTTCACACTTACTCTTATTGCCTTTTTTGAATACTGGGATCAGTAATGATTCTCTCCATTCACTAGGGAGTTTTTTTATCCAGATTATATAAATGTAGGAGATATGATTATTAGGAAAGCAGAAACATACAAATATCTAGGCACAACCTTCAACAAAAGCAACATAGTAAGCGAGGAAATTAAAAGTAGAGTACAGATAGGGAATAAAATATACTTCACCTTGCAATAGCTTTTAAAATCCAAATTCCTGTCCCAAAACACCAAAATAACACTCTACAAAACTATAATAAGACCAGCTGTCAAATATGGATCAGAAATGTGGAGTAGAACAAAGAAAGATGAACAACAATTGCAGACCTTTGAGAACAAGATTCTAAGAAGAATCTTTGGTCCCATAAAGGATACCAACAGTGGAGAATGGAGAGCTAGAAAGAACACTGAACTGAACAGCTTATATAAATCCCAGTGAATTATAAATGTCTTGAAATTGAACAGACTATGCTGGCTGGGGCATGTAGAAAGAATGGAAGAGACCAGACAAACAAAAATGATGTATGCACAAGAGACAAGGGAAACAAGACCAAGGGGTAGACCAAGACAGAGATGGAAAGACAACACAGAAGAGGATATAAAAGAAATTGGTGTCACCAACTGGAGAGAGATGATTAGGAATAGAAAGGAATGGAGGCGAACTTTATCTGCAGCAATGACTGCTCAGAATAATGGCTCGGAAAGCTGTAGAAGAAGAAGAAGAAATATTTCTCATATTGTCTTGCAGCGTTTTGCTATTAATTCCTCATCAACTGCCAAGGTCTGTAATCCATCATTATTATCAGATGCCAAGTCGGTAGGTGCTAGTGCACATGCTACTCCATAGATCTCAGTCCTTGATATTTTCTATCGCCTTAGTTGGTGACTTTATTGTGCCATGATATTAGACTGTCCATGATTTTTTTTTCTCGTCATCTTCTCCTACTTCCTTTCTCATTTATTTTTCCTGTATGACACTTTCAAATGATCCCCTTCTCATTATATGTCCAGTGAATGATGACCGTCATTTTCTTATGCATTTAACTAGGTTCCTTTCTACTTTGCTTTTGTTAAACATTCCCAGTATGTCAGATGTTCATGGTAATCTTAACAACACTTAACTAAGAAACCACATCTTTGTTGTCTCTAGTGATCTCTGCACTGATCAGCCGACTGCCCATAACTCACTTCCACAGAGTAGGACAGGTTCAATGTCACATTTTATAACTTTCTTTCTGATGTTTGTAATTATTTTTTTCTTACTGCATAGCTAAAAATTGAGATTTTTGGGGGCTTCAATAAATCTGTCATGTTCTGCAACTTCTCTGAGAACTCCATTTTCTGACAGCAAGAAGAATGCTGTATATTCTGCAGATCAACATCTTTGTTCCTTGTAATTTTACCTTTTATTTGGTTTTGTTGAGCATCATGGGTAAAATTAAATATAGAGCAATAGATTAACTCTTCCCATGCCTAAGGATTAAAACTGGTCACTTCCGGTTTGTGTCTCCAGTGCCATGGGACTATATTTCGCTACATGTTTTGTTTCAATTAAAAACTGGTGTAACGTTTAGATTGTAAACATTTAGTGCGCATGCCCCCTGACCCTGTTCATCATGGCCAAAGAGTGCTTAGTAATGAGTGAGAAAATCGAAGTTGTCGTTGTGAATTTTCAATTTTTGGTGTTGTAGATGGGGATATGGACATACCCTGTGAACAGACCACTGTTCTTGAATGTATCCCAAGTAGATCTAGATATATCATATGACTGGAGAAGTAGTTAGGTTATTTCAGACATTATTTTAGCGAGAATGCCACATATCATCACAAGACGAGATTGACAAGTCAATCTAGGCATCTCAGATGGTAAGTAGTGTACATCTAGACCTAGCTGATGGTGAGCTGGGCACACTCATTGTCTAAAAACATCACATTACTTCTTTTTTCCTAAAAAACTCTGCATTTATGAAATTTTCATACATTTAGTTATACTCTGAAACATAATAATTAAACTGAAGTACACGGAAATACTGTTTTCCATTCCATTTTACAACTATGCCCCCTATACAGATCAAGACCCGCGCTTTTATTCTGGCCGGAACTGAACGTCCGCGTTTCTTCCTGTGGCACGGGAAGAGTTAATGTGGAACATCTGATCAGTAACTAAATGACAAAGTTTCACACATTCACAGACTGCTCATAGGCTTTGAGACCTAGCCAAACATTTTAATAATGAAGTCAGAAGAAACAGTTAATTTGTATTCAACAGACATGACAAGCCTCTCTCTCTTCTCATCAGATATAAAGTTGGATTCTAAAGACATACCTCCTTTTTCTTCCCAACAGTGAATAACTGGATTCTACAGTCATATCTCCTCAACAGTGATTAAGCTGGATTCTAATGATATACTTCCTCTCTCTTCCCAATGATAAAGTTGAACTCTCTCTTTTCAACAGTGGAAAAATTAGATTCTAAAGACATACCACCTCTCTCTTCTCAACAGCAATAAATCTGGATTCTAAAGACATACATCCTCTCTCTTCTCAACAGTAATAAATCTAGATTAAAAAGACTCACCTCCTCTCTCTTCTTAACAACAATAAATCTGGATTATAAAGACATACCTCCTCTCTCTTCTTAACAGCATTAAATCTGGATTATAAAGGAATACCTCCTCTCTCTTCTTAACAGCTATAAATCTGGATTATACAGACATACCTCCCCTCTCTTCTCAACAGCAATAATTTAGGATTATAAAAACATACCTTCTATCTATTCTCAACAGCAATAAATTTGGATTCTAAGGACACGCCTCCACAAATCTGGATTATAATAACATACCTCCTCTCTCTTCTCAACAGCAATAATTTGGGATTATAAAACCATACCTCCTCTCTCTTCTCAACAGCAATAAAACTTGTGAACTGTGTGACTATTGAGTACTCTTTGCTCAGATCAATGATGTAGTTTTTGAGATCCATCTTGGCCACCTACAACAAAAACAAAAATTAATTCCCAGTACTTTCACAAGTTCCCTGTCACTGTCATTAAAAAAAAACATGTGGAGGTTCAAATGTACAACATAAACTGACAAGAATTTTATCACTTTTAGTTAAATCCAAACAAAACCTTATGTTAACTTTCTTTTGGTCAGGGCATTGTGCAGGTGCAGAAATTCAGATACCTTGGAGCAGTAATAACTTCACATGGGAAATGCAGAACAGAAATTAGGAAAAGAATAGGCCAAGCAAAGACTGCATTTCAGAGAATGAGAAACATATTATCCAACACATCCTTATCAATGAATGTTAGAAAACGGTCCTAAAATGCTATACTGAACCTATTTTGTTATATGGAAGTGAATCATGGACTATAGGAAGGTCTGCACAAAAATCATTGGAAGCAGCAGAAATGTGGTTTATTAGAAGAATGCTGCGAATCCCTGGACAACAAAAAGAACTAATGAAGAATGTATGAGAAGAGCTGGAGAGACAAAAAATCTTGTTAAAAAAAATAAGAGAAATACAATGTACTTTTGTAGGACATGCAATGAGAAGAGGGGGCATTGAAAATTATTATAACAACAGGAAAAACAGAAGGAAGAAGATCAAGAGGAAGACCAAGAGAAATGATACTGGACAGTCTGACAGAATGGTGTGAGAGGAGATCACCAATTGAGCTGATGGCCTGCACGAAGGATCGTGTACTCTGGAGAAGTATAAAAGCCAATGCCAGTCGGCACAGCACCTGATGATGATGATGCATGTATTAGTGGACCTGACTGTTGTTGTCTTCACCTGTGCCACTAAACCTTGCTACAACTTGCCCACACACCCCACAACTTTCTCTGCACATTAAAAAATGGTACAACGTCCTGAATGGCAACCAGGTCAAAGAAAGAACTTGCTAACCAAAGACATTCTCACCTCATGTTTTGTTCTGTCTCTAGAAAGAACTCCATCTTCCCAGTCCCTGATTACAGCCCTTGCAGTCAGGCGATGTACCAGCTTGATTGACAAACAAAAACAATAATCCTGAGTGATCTGTGTGTCAATATTTTTATTCACTGATTTGGTACCAAACTTTATCTTTTTATTCAGAAGATAGATCATAAACAAATCATTTTTATTGATTATTCATCTTGTTAATTCATGCTACAATTTCAGGTGTGACAACATTTATAAGTCTTGTCTTGTCCTGTCAGATATCTGGATAAGTTTCAACAATTTGCTTCATATAAAGGAATATTTAAGGCTAAGTCTTGTCTTGTCCTGTCTGGATAAGTTTCAGCAGTTTGCTTCATATAAAGGAATATTTAAGGCTAAGTCTTGTCTTGTCCTGTCAGATATATGGATAAGTTTCAACAATTTGCTTCATATAAAGGAATATTTAAGGCTAAGTCTTGTCTTGTCCTGTCAGATATCTGGATAAGTTTCAACAGTTTGCTTCATACAAAGGAATATTTAAGTCTCCTGTTAATTCTTTCACTCATTTCTTGCATGGGCAGACTCTCTCTAAAGTCTTTGCTTAGGTCTGTAAAGCCTTCTAGGTGAAAATTTTAACCAATATATCAACTTCAGTGTATGTGTGTGTGCATCTGTGCGCATGGCAGGGGAAGAAGAAGGAAGGTGGAGAACAGAGATGTAAGAGTGTGTGTGTGTTTCTGTGTCTCTCTCCCTCTCTGTGATCATATGCTAGTGTTCAGTACAGAAAATCTTTTGTGTCAAAACACAGATTTTCAATTTTATATAACTAACATTCAACAGTGGCACAAAAGCAGTGTATATGGCTCCAGATCAGAAGGCTATGTGTTGAAATCACATTGGAGTCAAAATTCACAATTTTTTTATTTTGGTGGCCTGGTTGAATGAGTAGACACTCAATTTACTAAAACTTGTGGTATCAAGTTAAAGTCCCAGAAGTGAGGATTTTTTCTGGTACCACCATACCAGAAAGGCCCCTGGGTCCACCCAGCTTCTAAAAATGGCTACCAGAGAAATCTGGAAAGGTAAATGTGACGAGGTGCGATAATAACCACATCACATTTTCATGTGGCGAAGGTCTTGGAAATACGGGCCTAACGCCGTGTCCCCAATAAGTCTTAATGGCATGGAGATGAGGATTTTACTTTTTAACATTCAATGGGCATATTATAAATGATAATATCAAGACAAGTGAAGATAAAAATAAACACAAGAAAGAACACATGTCACTGATATAATAATATTCATTATTCAAAGACTGAATAGACACTGAATATATGAAATTACATTACAGATATAAAAAAAAATACTGATAATGCTTAAAATTAAACCAACCAGTCCTTCTGTAATTGAAAGCTCAGAAGTAGACACAACTGTGGAGACTTCCTGTCCATCAATATTTGCTGTCAGAGTTGCCTTGAAAATGAAATAAAATGCACTGAAAGAACCTGTCATTTTTTTTCTCACACTGTTATTTCTGCAAATGTAAGGCTCTAATGCAGTGTTTCCCAATCTTTTTTGGATCATGCCAAACCTCAGTGCCTCAAAGATTTAATAGTTAGCATAATAGTTAGCCATGTTCTGAAAAATTATAAGATATATATATATATTCTAATTGACCTCCAGTGGGGCATACACCCCATGTTCGGAAACACTGCTCTAATGAAGATCAGTCAATCAAGTGCCATACCACGTGGCGTAGGTGATCATTTCTCTCCACAGTTCTCTGTCTTTAGACTTGATTATATAAGATCCGCCGGTGACTTTCTTCCTAGCCACACTGACAGCCCATCTAGTAACTTCTCTCTCTGTCTTCCTCTGTCTCTTCTTCCCTCACTTTTTCCAGTTGCCACAATGTGTTTCAATTTTCCTCTTCTCAGAAAAATGTCCTAAAAATTTCACTTGTCTGCCTCTGATCTTTGCTGTACTAATGAAAATAATGTTGGATAATAAGGTAAACAACAAAAATGAAGAATTTATATCAATATCCAACACAATAATCAGAACAGAAGACTATATCTGATTGCTTGTGATGTTTACTTAGAACTAAGAAATATACAAAATATTCATGAAAACATAAACTTATTCATAACAAAACTGCAAAAGCAAGCTTCATCTGTTAACAAGATAACAACATACTGATTTCTGCCTTTCAATAAACAACAATGACAGAAATGAAGAGAAAGGAATGGAAAACAAATACTATGCTGAAATAAGAGGAAAAAGAACATTTTCTCCTGGCTCAAAGTGTCACATTTTCAAACAGTGTGTGTCAATAATGTGAAATTGTGTTATTGACAATTTATATAAATTATATCTGTGTTATTGACATTTTATATAAACTGTATTTGACGTACAAGATGGTGGGAGCTTTTTAACACTCTCACCAGCATACTTGTCTATGAATCTTCTGCACCACCATACATCATAAAACGGGAGTTGGGCTCACGGAGACCCATCTAGAGGTGACTAAAGGGGGGAAAAACCCTGCCGTTATGGAATCTTGCAACAGTTGTAACCAAACATCAAGGTCGCCAATTCTGCATGCCGCTGACAACCATCAAAAATTCATCGTCCCCAAATGCATGACAAAAATCTGATTTTGGAATGTAAGAACGCAACAACAAAAACTGCTCAGGTAATAAAAGAAATGGAAAGATATCACCTAAAAAACAGCCTGTCTCATGGGCGATCAGAAAAAGAAGATGGACATATGTAGGCCATGTGATGAGAAGAAACAATCAGAGAATATCAAAACAAGCTATAAAGTGAAGCACAACAGGCTGAAGAAAAAGAGGTCGACTGCATGAAACTCTAAAGAGGACATTGTTAAGAGAAGCCAGTTTAGTGGGCATAACATCCCTTGATGAAGCTGAAAGACTCGCCGAGAACATGAAAACTTGGCAAACAACTATGTGACGTTTAATGGCACGCGAAGGATGTAAGTAAGATATCTGACAGAAAATGAATTTGATTTACACATACCACAGATGAGCTCTGGTGTCTGTAGGCTGAATTCCTACATCCACAAGAGAAAGTCTCTGATCATTCTGGTCACAGATTACTCCTTCTGCTCTCAGACGTTTGTTCTTTTAATATGGCATCACAAAGTTTGTGTGCAGATTAAAAGTTAAATGTCCAAAGTTGGCACTTTCTCATGAAAATAGTTGCTGTCAATCTCTCTAAAATTTTTCTTCCCCCATATGTACAATTCAATCTTCTCTTAGGCTTCCTTCTACCCACAATGTGTCTCACTCTTTATATGAGACTGTTAGGAGTAAAATTGTTCACTTTAGTCTCTATACCTACCATTGTGCAGTCTGGCACAAAGCCATAGACAACCTGACGAGATCCACTGAACAAGGAGGTTATCTGCTGTGGTGCTTGAACTGGAGGCGGGAGATTATCATCATACCTATGCCACTCAACAGACACTGATGTTAGTCCAGGCTGACAAGCCTTGCTCATCTGACTCTTAACCTGTTAAACGTTCAAAAATAAGGTTTTTAATATTATTATTAATAGTTTGGACAACCATCACATTAAGCAAAATAATCAGTAGTACACTAAATACACAAAATAATTAATACAGGAAAAAAAAAAGAATAAAAAAGTTTTGTCTGTAAACATTATTTGGTGGCTCTCTATTTCTTATTTTTCTTCATTTTCTACAAACCTTTGGTTCCCACTTTGACTTGGTTTTGCTGCTGAAAAACTCAAATGCTCCTCCAGAGATGCGAGAGAGAGCCTTCAACAGGTAGCTGTTACACGTTGAGCTGTAAGACAAAAGTGTTCAGTTCTTTAATCAAATCTCCTTCTAGCAGTTTTTTTTACACTTTAAAAGAGTATTACCTGTTTGAAAGATTTAATAAGATGAAAAAATGTACATCGCTTGTGTAAAAAGCAGTAAAGCTTAACTCTTCCCGTGCCTTTGGTCAGTGTATCAACCCTTCCGGTTTCAATAAAACAGCCAGTGTAACATTTAGATTGTACATATTTCGTCTGCGATTCCGGTGATACTTTTCAAAATGGTGAAAGAGTGCCTAGTTACGAGCGATTTCAAACAAGAAAAAGGAAGAGAAATATTGAAATTTTTCAATTTTTGATGATGTAGATAGGGGTATGGACATGGCCTGTGACCACCCCACTGCTCTTGAATGTATCCCAAGTAGATCTAGACATATTAGACGATGGGAGAAGTAGTTAGAAGGTTATTTCAGACATTAATTTAGCGAGAATGCAACATAGAATCAAAATATGAGATCGACAAGTAGTTCTACACATCTCAGATGGTAAGTAGTGCATATCTAGACCTAGCCGATGGTGAGCTGGGCACAATCAGTGTCTAAAAACATCACATTACTTCTTTTTTCCTAAAAACTCTGCATTTATGAAATTTTCATTCATTTAGTTATACTTTGAAGCATAATAAGTACACAGAAGTACATGGAAATATTGTTTTCCATTCCATTTTACAACTATACCCCCTAACATATCAAGACCCGCGCTTTTACTGTGGTAAGCAACTGAACATCCACTTTTCTTACTGTGGCACGTGAAGATTAATTAACTGTAAAAGTGCTGGGAGTCAGCTTTATCTAGTAACAAAACAACAGTAAACATGATTCAAAATATAACACTGTTGTGTAGTTACAAAGTAACAATATTTTCACCACTGGTCTGTGGCCAATCTGTGTGGATTTGACATTCTCCAAAGCTTCATCATAGTGAATGATTAATTACTGCATAGACCACTGAGATCTTTAAAAACAAATTATAACCAGTACACCACAATATAGCCAAATAATCTGCATAAGTGTGCAAAATTCAGATGTCTAATAAGAAATGAAACAAACAACCTGACAGCAGAAAATGAATATGAACATTTTCCTCCACGACATTCTCAGATGCCAGCAGGAACATGTAACTAAATATCAAACATTCAGCTCTTTTTATTCCATCCATCCATGCCCTTGCTCAGTGACCAGATAAGCAACCACTGCCCAGTAAGCCTTGGGGTGTCTCTTCACTTCTCAGTCTGCAGCCAGCCTTCGTATTGTGCCCTAGCTGTGATGCATGCTACTCATTTCTACTTCTACAGTTCTACACCAGGTGACCTTTCTTTTTTCCCTTGGGTATCCTCCCATGGCTGTTTTGGCAATGTTGCTGTGGTCCCTTCAGAGCACATGATCAATCCACTTCCAGCATTATTTTTGTGCTATTTTAACACTCATGTCTTCTTATTCACACTGGCAAAGCAGGTCTCTTATTTATTATCTAATATATTATTACTGAACTGATTCATCATCATCATCATCATGTGCCGTGCCGACTGGCGTTGGCTATTATGCTTCTCCAGAGTACCCGATCCTTCATGCAGGCCATCAGTTCAGTTGGTGATCTCCTCTCACACCATCCTGTCAGACTGTCCAGTATCATTTCTCTTGGTCTTCCTCTTGATCTTCTTCCTTCTATTTTTCCTGTTGTTATAATATTTTCAATGCCCCCTCTTCTCATTGCATGTCCTATGAAAGTACATTGTCTCTCTCTTATCTTTTTGACAAGGTTTTTTGTCTCTCCAGCTCTTCTCATACATTCTTCATTAGTTATTTTTGCTGTCCAGGGGATTTGCAACATTCTTCTAATAAACCACATTTCTGCTGCTTCCAATGATTTTTGTGCAGACTTGCCTATTGTCCATGATTCACTTCCATATAACAAGATAGGTTGAACTGATTATGAGTGCATAAAAAGAATTACAAAAATAGCTGATTAGTACTTCTTACTATTGTAATTATTATTACTATTACTATTATTAAATATTAATATTTTATTAAGATTTATTAACCAACTCAGATTCTTAATATCAATCAATCAACGCATTATTCAAGGCATTCATTATGCATTATACAACATTCATGAGAGAGAATATCTCACCCAATACCAAATGAAAAAATACGAGTGTACAGTGAACTCTTGCTTGCATAGCTGAGAACCAGTTCGTCATCATTGATATGCCCATCAGAAATAAGAAATACATTTCTCTGAGTTTCGGCACTAGGTAGCAGGAACAATGAACGAAGTGGCCACATAACATTTGTGTTACCTTTGCTTGCCACAGACCCCTGTAGAATTTGTGAAACAATGCAAGTTTTTAAGATATTTTATAATTTCTTATTATACTGCACAATAATATAATGAAAATAATAAAGGAGGAAAAATATAAAGTTATGAGCAAGAAGAAGGGAATATCAAGAGATTTGCAGAAAGA
The DNA here is from genome assembly GCA_009760885.1 of Achatina immaculata. NCBI lineage: Eukaryota > Metazoa > Mollusca > Gastropoda > Stylommatophora > Achatinidae > Lissachatina > Lissachatina immaculata. The sequence goes on along the minus strand of CM019701.1, from coordinate 37,937,376 downwards.
CAGAAGATATGGATAGATGAGATCAAAAGATGGACTGAATACATCTTGGCTAGGTGCATAATAAAACTGACATATAAATCCAGCTGCAAGCATGCTGCAGCCAACAGATGGCTCAGGATTATTACAATTCCTATTTCAAGAATACATGTTAAATTTCATCATTGCAGACAGCTGGAACAAACTTCTCTTTCTTGCAAGTTAAAAATTTAATATGATATCATAAATTGGCAGGTCTTATTAAAAAAATAATAACTAAATAGTTCAAAGTTCAGACTCCAGCTTCACTGCATTTGGGACAGCCCCATATATTCTCCACCACATGCCACAGCATCCACCCAAAAGTATGTTTGCTAATGGTTCCAGTCAAATGTTGGTTATTTATGATACATTTTCTGCCACACAGTTTGGATTTCCTGCCAGCACCTTTAATCTGTCCTAGCTCCAGCAATCTCTTCAGATCTACAATGTTCTTCCATTCCAGCTCTTCATTTTCCCACTGTTTGTCCAATACAGCCTTAGCAATGACCTGCTTCTCCACTGTCAGTCTATTTTACCCATTTATTTTTAGTATCAACATAATATCTTCATTGGCCGAATAGCAAAGAGGCAAATATTTTACAATATAAAGCATGTTCAGTAGATATGATTAGTTATTATGAACGAATTGAGATATAATACAATCAGTGTTGTTGAATACCAAGAAGTTTTTAGTGAAATTATGAGTCTACCTGGACAAAACTGATGGCAAGCTGAAGATTTTTCTCTGACTTGATCTTTGGTGCTGGAAACAGCTCGTCATAATCTGTTTAAAATAAACAACAAATGCATTAAGGAGAACGTGGTTAGTCTTTTTTTACTGAATGCTTGTACCTAACTTGAGAGCAGACAATCAGGATCATGTAATAAAATGTCAATTCTATTATGCATAAATTCATTATGTACCACGCCAACATACACTGGTGATCATACTTCTTCCATGTGATCCCAGCTGTTGTCAAGCCTCCTAGCTGCTCTTCTTTTCTTATGCTACCTGATCAACTTCATTCATTCATTCATAAAATACTTTTATCTCTGCTTTCCTTTCTGTTTTTTTTTTACTAGTCATTATTAGGTTCTCTAATTTCTGTCTTCTCATTCAAAGAATTTTTATAGCATTTTTCTTGTGGTTATATTTTTGTTGCTCCCAATTTCAGTTTAATTTGTGAGTTTATTGTTTATCAGGCACAGAGTACAGTTCTATACATAGAACTGGAATATTCTTTTTTTTTTCCTCATAGTTAAAGACATTCTCTTATTTGTTAGTGTCTTCTGCACACTATAAAAATTTTGCTTCTGTCTTGTTGCTGCTTTGCTCATGTTTCATGCTCTCTTTGATCTTCTTTTTCTTTGTATGCATTTAGTGATAATGCATGGTACCCTGATTTTTGCGTTATACCTTTCGGATGGGTACCTCCGACTTCACCGCCTTTCCTTGCTAGGGCAGACTGTGGTCTTGCTTGGACTGCTATGAAGACAGTGGTGTAGGCTGGCCTGGCCAAAACCGTGTTTTCCAGCCCCAGGTGGCTTTACCTTTAGCACCTTTTCCACGACCTGAGACAGTTCCACAGAGACACTTCAACTTTAGGATGAGGAATCCGATGAGTGCTTCAGTGATATCCATTCCCCACCACCTATAGTCTGCTGGCTCTCTGTTTTATTTATCTCTTATAGTCACCGTTGTAGAGACCCATAGGCTTGATGTCCTGGATTCACTAGTTTCAATTCAGACTTTCCTCATCCCTGCCAGCAATTTCCATGTCCCCATTTGTCCACCAAGCTGACATTACATTTTACAAATATAACAATTACAATTAGTGTTGATTGCTACAGGTTTCTGGACTACAGAAGTAAGTCAGAATTTTTAAGCAAACAGATCTATGTTCCCTGTCTCACAAAGACTATGTTAAGATAAGTATGTTCTTAACACAGTTGTTCCCAGGGGAGCTCTCTTTGATAACCTTGTTCATCAGTTTCTGAAAATTGCTTTCACTATTTTATGTCTCAGTCATGTTATATCATAAAAATCTGATATTCTGGACTTCTATTCTAATTATTTCAAATTGTTAATGCTTCCGATGGTGTTTTACTAACAATGAAAGGATGTCATATGACAATACACATCTTTGTATACAACTGATCTGACAGTATTATTTTGATAAAACTATGTAAATGAATCAGTAACACACAATAATTAGTGTATAAGTATATAACTATACACGAAGCACTGCAGTAAAGGTTTGATACCAGAATGTATAAAATAGGAAAAAAGTAGGAGCAGCTTTATTACTTAATGATTACAAAGTTGTGACGTTTCGGCGTGAGCCTTAATCATACAAAAACATACAGGACGAAGAAACAGAGAGAGGAGATAAAGTATAGATTCACATGAATACTATTTAAGAAAAAAAAAATTTAAATAAAATAAATAAATAAAAATTAAAAAAAAATTTTTTTTAAAAGAGTACTTAGCTGTAAACTGTAAGGTGTGATTCGTCCGGCGGTGTGTGTTAGGAATGGATTTAGTAGAACATGGAGACTGTTTAAATAGAGACCTGTGACATGTGGTCAGTGGGTCGTAATTGGGGGTAGTGGATGGGGAACTAGGGAGGGGAGAGAGAGTGATACAATATTGGCCTAGTTAGGAGAAGTTGAAACAGATGATTGGGGAAGAGAGGTTGCAGAGTGATGCTGTGAGGAAGTTTGAAAAGTAAGAAGGGGTGGACTTAGTGGAGAGGTACTATAATGATTGAAGAGAATGTTACTTGTAGCTAAACAGCGAGTTTAACCCATGTGGCTCCAGCATCCCATAATTTTGAATGTAGCGGTTCTCAAGTGCCAGGCGGCTTGTGTCATCTGCGTGACATTGTTTGATGGCTGTTACCAGAAAATCCGATCCGGCCAGAGGTGCTCTAGTCACCCAGCTGTATAAATGGGTACCTGACTACTTCTGGAGTTGGGGAAGGAAAGGCAGCCAGACACAATGTTGACCACATTAACTCTTCCCGTGCTGGAGGAAGAAACACGGACGTTTTCTGGAGTGCGGGAGTAAAAACGCGGGTCCTTGTCAGTAAGGGGTCTAGGTGTAAAATGGAATGAAAAACAGTGTTTCCATGTACTTCCGTATACGTAATATGTATCAAAGTGTAGCTAAATGAATGAAAATTTCATAAATGCAGAGTTTTTTTTAGGAAAAAAGAAGTAATGTGATGTTTTTAGACACTGATTGTGGCCAGCTCACCATCGGCTAGATCTAGATTCGCGCTTCTTACCCCTACTTACCATCTAAGATGTGTAGATCTACTTATCGATCTCGTATTGTGACTCCATATGGCATTTTCGCTTACTGAATGTATGAAATAACCTCCTAACTACTTCTCCAGTCGTCTAAATATGTCTAAATCTACTTAGAAAACATTCAAGTGCAGCGGGGTGGCCATAGGCTATGTCCATACCCCTATCTACATCGTAAAAAATTGAAAAATTTCCATACTTCGCGTCCTTGTTCTCGCTCGGCATCGCTCGTAACTAGGCACGCATTCGCCATTTTGAAAGTGTCACCAGAATCGCGGACGAAATATGTACAATCTAAATGTTACACCGGTTGTTTTAAATGAAACAAATCGTCAGTATACTGCCCATTCCCGCACGCATCGGGAAAACCGGAAGCGTCAGTATAGTGACCTACGCCTGGGAAGAGTTAACCTGTAGTGTGTCAACAGGTCAAGTAAAATATAGGCACTAATACCATATCCCCTATGCATCTTTAAGCCATGACAAAGTTACCTTTACCTTATCTTACCATAAAATATAATGTGACTATAACTTTAGACAAATGTATGCCACATCAAAAACTCACAGACTAATCTGTGGTAAAACAAGCTAGAACTCGGTAAATCAGAAACTGTTTAAGTAAGCAAGCAAAATACTTTACCTGAACCAAAATTCACCACATTGAAACGCCATACTTGAGGAATATTATGCAACACAAGTAATGCCACCTTTTTGGCTTCTGTGAGTGGTTCCCCTTTCATGGAGTTGGATGTGTCCAAAATGAGGATTACCTCCCCTTCTGTTACTTCCTCGGACTCAAACTCTGGATAAAACGTCAGCATACAAGCCTGCACGGGAACACAATTCATCCTTTTTGTATTTCATTTTAGCTTCAGCAGATTGCCTTAAAGACACATATATGATATTGTATATAAAAGGAATCATTGTTAAAATACCAAAAAAAGGCAACCTTAGTGACTGTAACAACTGGAGAGGAGTAACCTTAATATCAGTTGTGTCAAAAGTATTCTGCAAGGTCATTTTGAATAGACTTAAAGATATAGTGGATACTGCAATGAGAGAAGAACAAGCAGGATTTTGAAAAGGGAGAAGCTGTCTCGACCAGATCTTTACTCTCAGAATAATACTTGAAGAACATATTGAAAAGCAGAAACCATTAATACTGAACTTCATAGATTTTAAAAAGGCATTTGATAGCATACACAGAGATTCATTATGGAGAATTTTAAGTCTATATGGAATACCATCTAAAACTGTCAACATCATTAAGGACTTCTACAATGGATATGTTTGTGCAGTCAAGACAGAAGAAGAGATGAGTCAATGGTTCCAGATTGAAATAGGTGTGAAACAAGGATGTATACTGTCTCCTTTACTTTTTTGGATTACAATAGACTTCATAATGAAAAAATGCTGCACAGGTAACACAGGTATTTACTGGGTACATAGGACCCAACTAGAAGACCTTGATTTTGCTGATGACATAACTCTTATCAGTAATAATGTGAACTCCATGCAAGAAAAAACAGATAGCCCGTCTTCACTGACTAGCAAAATAGGATTTGAAATTAACAAGGACAAAACAAAAATAATGAAAATTCCTCTCAATCAAAATGGAAAAATACATATAGAAGGGACAGATATTGAAGAAGTCAATCAATTTGCATATCTTGGCAGCTACATAGACCAGGATGGTGACACTAGAAAGGAAGTTAGGATCAGAATTGCAAAAGCAGCATCAATCTTCAAGAATCTTGAGAACATATGGAATTCAAAAGTTATAAGCACAAAAACCAAGATAAGACTATTCAATTCAAATGTAATATCCACCCTTATTTATGCATGCGAAAGCTGGAAAACAACTAAAGAAATAGACAAGAAATTAAACTCTTTTGAAAACAAATGCCTAAGGAAAATACTCAGCATCAAGTGGAACAAATTCAAGAACAATGCAGAGATAAGACAGATGACTGATCAACAACCAGTCTCATGGGTGATCAGGAAAAGGAGATGGACATATGGTCACTTGATGAGAAGAAATGATCAGAGAATCCCAAAACAAGCTATCAAGTGGAACACAACAGGCCGAAGAAAAAGAGGCAGACCGCGTGAAACTCTGAAGAGGACATTATTAAGAGAGGCCAAATTAACAGGCATAAAATCCTTTGATGAGGTTGAAAGACTCACCGAAGACAGGAAAAATTGGCGAACTACTTTGCGAGCCCTATGTGACGTTTAACGGCCCCCGAAGGATATAAGATAAGATATAAAAGGGCAAGTTTTTCTTTTTTAGCTGACAGCAAAAAAAAAAAGAAAAAAAAAACGTATCACTTAAACTTTCTCTTCAGAATTTTATTGATTTTTTTAAAAATTTCTTTGCTGAAGTCTCTGTTGAAGACTCTAAATTCATGGGAACCTGACATTCATATTACATGCTATTTACCTTAGTTACTCACAACCTTTATGATAAATATTTGGAAACAATATACAACCAGTTTTGTGTGAACATTTCTGACACCATATAAATATTAATACATTCCAGAAGGGAAGGGTGTTGATGGTGGAGCCATGATGTATAAAATTTGTCCAAAAAAAAAAAATCAGGAAACCTGAAAGTTTTACACATTAAAATGTCATTCTAACCTGCTGCTCCTTATTTACAGAATGACGTTCCACCCACATTCGTGGTACATGGATCTCTGCAAGGCCAATAAGAAGCTGGAATCCTGCACCAAATTTCTGGTGACTCATCATTTCCACAAATGCTTTGGAAGCTGTTTGCTGGAAAAAAAAACAAAAAGACATTTGCTGGAAAAAAAAACAAAAAGACATTTGCTGGAAAAAAAAACAAAAAGACAATCACTGCATGCAACATTGTATTTATGATGACAGATGTTTCATGTTGCTGATGCATTCTACATTGCTACTTTGAATCTGAACATTTAAAAAAATTTTTTGAAATATACAAAAAACTGGTGGACTGTCTGACAAGTAAAATTGGCGATATAAACTTGAATATAAATGCTGGAAAATCACCATAACAATAGAAAACAAGTTAAATTTTTTCCAGACTAAATGTTTACGAAGAATTAGAAAAATATTTTGGCCAAACACCATAAGAAATAACATCTTGTTGGCAGAAATGCAGATGAAGCCACCGACAGCAATTATTGAGGAAAGATGCTGGCGATGGTTGGGACATGTGCTCCGAATGATTGACAACTCACTACCAAAAAAAGCACTAAGATGGACACCACAGGGGAACAGAGGTAAGGGTAGACCAAAAGAGACATGGAGAAGAACAACAGAAAGGATGTTGAGCAATAGAGGGTTCACCTGGGCAAGAGCAGAAAAAAAGGCAATGGACAGGCATTTGTGGAAAACCCTTGCGGAAGCCTCATGTGCCCTGGGCACTTAAGGTTCAGACTGAGAGATAAATGTAGACCTCTGCTGTGCCACTGAAGCAAATAGAGGTTATTTTCAGTCCAGTAGAAAATGAAGCTGTTAGTATCATGCCTGGCTGACTTTCCTTCCCCAGTTCCGGGACAAGCCAAAGATTTATTTATTTGGTTGAACAGTCTGGGGTGCCTCTGGCCAGGATTTAACCACCAACCTTCATCATGAGAGATGAGCAAACCAACATTATTCCACTAGTTAAAAAAGTTCAAATCCAACTCCTGTAACACATTATGAGTAAACATTTAAAAATTTCATAAAGAAAGCATACCTTTACTCTTATCTTATGAGTTGGGCTGTGAAGACTACGTATGTCAAAAGGCATCTCCACTGAAACCTGGACTGTTGTCTTGGAGGCAGCCATTTTATGGCTCTGAAGTTCATCCTGAGAGAAAATAGTGGATTAACTCTTTCCCTGCCATGGTCAATATAGTGAATACTTCCTGTTAGTCTAGTGCCTGCCATGGTCGTTATAGCAATTTTGTTTTGTTGTAACATAGAACTATTTATTGTACGCGATTTATCTGTGCATGTCTGGTGATCTTTCATAGTTCAATCCAAAGCATGGCTAACAACCGAGCAAAATCAATAACAACCGAGCAAGATCAATGTTTTAACAGAAAAATTTCAGTATTTATTGTGATTTTGGAGGCATAAGGACATGTCCTATGACCCAACCACTGTTCCTGAATGTACCCCAAGTACATCTAGACCTATTAAATGGACTGTAGAAGTAGTTATTTCTGTTATTTCAGACATTATTTTAGTGAGATTGTCACCACACGATGAGATCGGACGAAAATTTAAGTAGATCTGGAAATCGCCAATGGTAAACATTGTACATCTAGGCATCACCAATGGTAAGCACTACACAATTATCAGTTAAAATCATCACACTACTTCTTTTTTCCTAAAAAACTCTTCATTTATGAAATCTTCTTACATTTACAACTATTTTCATGCATAATATGAAGTGGAAATACTTTGTACATTCACTTTTACAACTGAATACATATCAAGACCCGCCCTTTTGTGTGGCACTGATGGGAACTTTCCGCATTTTTTTGGGTGTCCTGGATAGAGTTAAAGAAATAATGTACAAATAAATATACCATTTCTAATGTGTTACTAATGAAAATATTTTGAAGGAAATAGGCAAAATCATTTTAAAAAACTGTAATCTGCTTTTAGTGAGGCAACATTAACTCTTTGTAGCCTTTGAGACACATCCTGTGTGGTTTTTTTCCCCTCAGTACCCCATTCTCCGCGCAGTGTGATGATGGTTTGTAGCTCTCTAATTTTGAAAATAATCAAAGTATATTTAAAACCAGCAGTTGGACTTCCTTCCGGAATCCATTTGTCGACACGAGGCGCGTGTTTCAGTTGAATTCAGAGCAGCTGTGTGTTAATTTAACGAGTTTATCGTGGAAGTTTATCATCACTAGGTTTTTGTTTATCAACAAATATGGCTTCCAGTGGTAGTTTATTTCATCCAGAGCAGTGTATTTCAGCATTACAAGCTCAGAATTTAATTTAAAAATGTTTAGACTGTGGTGAAGAGAATGCAGTAGTAGAGATTTTGAATTTTCGGACCCATGTGGCGCTGATTCAAAGGATGAGGATGTTTTTTTTTTGGTCCAGCAGCAAAACGTGCTAGAAGGGTAGCTGGTGATACAACTTCTCAGCTTTTTGCTAGTACTAGCTGTAATATCACAGTAAGTAATGCTGGAGATTTTGTAATTTAAACAATTAAATGTAGAATGCTTCAAATTTAAAAAAAAACACAATGGCCTGTTTTCTGGTAAATATTAGCTCTTCCGATACCGCGCTGCCCTTTAAGTCCAGTTACGGTTTACAGTCGGATCCCACGCCACCCTTTAAGTCTTCTGATTTTTTTTCGTTGAAAACTTGATGCAACTTTTCATTTAGCCAACCAGAACTCTTCTGATCCAAAGTTAAGCTATTTTAGCATCCGGTCAGGCCGGATATGAAAGGAAATCACGAAATGGATCAATTTGAGTGTACATTTTTCAGGTTTTTTTGAGGTTGGTTGGTAGAATGGTCATACTGATCGACTAGACCTAGCTTATTAAATGTGTTTTTCACATCTGTAGACCTGTTAGATTTATTGGATATCAAAAGCATCCACAATTATCGATATTTGTATACCGATATACACATTCTGCATTGGATTCTGGCACATTTCAGGTGTGTAAAACTTTGATTTTAGTGCTCAGCCCTAAAAAATATTTTTAGCGCCAAAAAATCTTTCGATCTTTTCAGAACAGTGTTTTTTTTTTCTACTCTTTGTTTTTTTAAATGATAAATAACTTCATTTATGGAATCTTCTTTCATTTCCATGTATTTTAATATGAGATACACATGTGTTGATGAAGGAGTTTATTTGTTGCAATGAATTTTATAAAGGGACCCCCTTAGTATGAAGACACCCGCTCGGCCATGTAACGTCTGTGTTGGTACAAATGTAACGTCCGCGTTTTTGTAAGCGGTATCGAAAGAGTTAGTCAACGCCTGCCCACTTTTCATGTAAATATTACCTTCCCACTTAGTGTTTTTAGTTTACTGTACATGCATAATTAGTGTATGTTTTCATGTAAATTTTGGAGGATATGTGAAGAAAAGGTTTTTGTGTACATTTTTATTCATTATGGAATTATATGACCAACTACAGTGGCCTGTTTTCTTGATAACTTGATGGGTAAGTGAAAAAAACATTATTCCAATTTCTTCATTTTCCATTCTTTCTCCTCAGCTCTTAGCTCTTTTTTTGTTGTATACTAACAACATGCTAAAAATTTTATTAGAAAAACAAAATACATTTTTTCTTTACTATAAATCAGATTATGCCTCTTTGTCATTCTTTTAAATGTGACAACCATCCCATTCCACATTGTGAAATTTACCCCCCTTAGTCTTTTGAGGGAAACACCCCCAAGTATACAAAGAGTTAATGCTTTTATTTGAAGTTGTTGAAATCCTTATTCCTCTCACTGTGAACTCTAGTGTTACACAATTTTTTAACAAATATTTTGTAAAAATAATGTTCAAGTATAAATCAAGCCAAAAAAGAGCTACATATTCATATAGGAACTAGGAAATCATACTCATAAGAGTATTGCTGAACAAGAACATAACTGTTGTGTACAGACAACTTTGACAACATAAATTATGGAGCTACTGAAGTGTAATGGAAATGATTATTATGCAGGTCCATTAGTCTGTTAGAAATTTATGACAGGGCACACAAAGTTTTCATAGCTGACAAATTATTTTCTGATTATTTAGAAAAAAAAAACAGTATTATTCCTTCAGCATTCAAATTCAATTCAAGCTAAATCTGGACTCATATTGCCAATAAAAAATCCACAGTTTTCTCCATGTTTCTGTGACAGTTCTAAAGCTTTTGTCTCAGTCTAGTCCTTCTAAACTGGGCTGGCAACTTAGATATGCATGATCTAAACACCTAGTAATGCAATTTCTCAATAATGCTTCCTGGCCTTAAGTAAAAGATGAACTGAGGAAATTCTCTATGAACACATTTCAAGTCTGCCAACCTGTGTAGACTGTAATAAAGCAGAAGCCTCCTTCCAAGGTGCAACAGTGGCTGGTAGAAGAAAACTAATCTGTTCTTCCTCAACCTGAAGCTCTGCAACATAGGTGATCTTGATGAGAACGCAGGCACCTGGGGGCAGGTTACCCACACTCACTGTAAACACATCCTGGACGGAAATAAAAGTGGTCAGATCTCTGGCTTGAAACTGCCACTACTAAACCATAGGCAAGCTAATATTATTCAATTTAGCTTCAGTTAAATGTAATATCCACCCTCATTTATGCATGCAAAAGTTTGAAAACAACTAAAGAAACAGACAATAAATTAGACTCTTTTGAAAACAAATGCCTAAGGAAAATACTCAGTATAAAGTGGAATGAATTCAAGAACAATGCAGAGATAAGGCACATGAGTGAACAACAACCAGTCTCATGGGTGATCAGAAAAAGAAGACGGACATATGTTGGTCACGTGATGAGAAGAAACTGTCAGAGAATCCCAAAACAAGCTATCAAGTGGAACACAACAGGCCGAAGAAAAAGAGGTCGACCATGTGAAACTCTAAATAGGACATTGTTAAGAGAGGCCAAATTAATAGGCATAAAATCTCTTGATGAGGTCGAAAAGCTCGCTGAAAACAGAAAAACTTGGCGAACTACCATATGAGCCCTATGTAACATTTAACAGCATGGGAAGGATGTTAGAAGTAAGATGGGAAGGATGTTAGAAGTAAGATGGGAAGGATGTTAGAAGTAAGATGGGAAGGATGTTAGAAGTAAGATGGGAAGGATGTTAGACTCGTAAGATGGGAAGGATGTTAGACTCGTAAGATGGGAAGGATGTTAGAAGCAAGATGGGAAAGATGTTAGAAGCAAGATGGGAAAGATGTTATAAGTAAGACGGGAAGGATGTTAGAAGTAAGATGGGAAGGATGTTAGAAGCAAGATGGGAAGGATGTTAGAAGTAAGATGGGAAGGATGTTAGAAGTAAGATGGGAAGGATGTTAGAAGTAAGATGGGAAGGATGTTAGAAGTAAGATGGGAAGGATGTTAGAAGTAAGATGGGAAGGATGTTAGAAGTAAGAAGGCTTCAATAATTTTTAGCTGTTTCTTTTCTTTCTCCTTATTAAGAGCACCATAGTTCTGCATTTTACAGAATCAACTTTTTTTTTAATGATGAAGTGCTGGCCACCACAAAGATCTTCATCAAGGCACCAAGACCACAGAAATATCACTACCATTTTTGAATAGCTCATCAAGATTACATAGAACATTCTGAAGCTAGATTATATGAAATATTCATGATTCCAAAATGTAAAGTTGTGCTGTGTTTGAGAAAAATTTCAATTCCTGAAAATACAAACTGTACAGTTATGATACTACCGACCAAAGAACTGACAAAGTGACTGTTGTGAGAATGTAGATATTCTGATACCCATCCATGGTCAAAGTGACAAGAACTGTCTCATATATACAGAAGAAGAGACTTTACCTTGTGAACAATGCAAATAAAGGATCTACTAATATATAAAAGAAGAGACTTTACCTTGTAAACAATGCAAATAAAGGATCTACTAATATACAAAAGAAGAGACTTTACCTTGTGGACAATGCAAATAAAAGATCTACTAATATATAAAAGAAGAGACTACCTTGTGGACAGTGCAAATAAAGGATCTACTAATATACAAAAGAAGAGACTTTACCTTGTGGACAATGCAAATAAAGGATCTACTATCAACTCAGACGTTTGTATGTTAACAAAATACTTTAAGAACACTGCCCATATTCAGCCACACAAAAACAGTTTAGCTCCAGTAATACACTATCCTTCTATCCTATCAGTTCATGAATCATCTTCCTGTAGTTAAAAAAAAAGTCTTATACAGTCAAAGATAAAATTCTTGTTGAATATTTCATTCCATATCAAATACAAACCACTGATTCATGCATAAAATTTGGTGGTGTGAACTGCTGCGCACACCCTGATCCACATTATTTGAGATCATCAAACTATGATCTTTTTTAGACACAAAAAAACAACTAGAACTTATGTGGTTACAAATTTTAAAACAATGACATTTTCGTGAGTTTAAAGAGTTAATAGTTTGGCTAAGTAATGCAAGTCATGAATTGTCAAGAGTTGGCAAAGTGCTTTGGCCAAGACCGAAGATGTTTATTTGGAAAAGGAGTTTTTCCCCTGAAAAGCTGTGGATAAATTTTGATACATTTTCTTATTGTAAGGGATTATTTCTGATGTGTTCATGTCAAATTTGTAAAAGTTGGCCAAAAATGACATCTAATATTTTTCAGTTATTTTACACATTTTTAATAAATCTACATAAGTATATGAAAAATTACTAAAACAAAGCAACAAATTACCAAAATTAACATTGCCAATAGCTACCCAATACATAACAGAGAGATATATATATACACATGCACAAACACACACATGCACAACTACACACAAACATATCACAATAAATATAAAATGAATACAATGCCCAGCACTCACTGGAGTCTCCTCATCCTGGTCCATCAGATAAGCTCCGTGACCTTCACTGATTGCCTTCTTGTACTCCTTGTGAGCAGTTCCTTTTCTTTCACGACACCAACAATGTGCTTGTCACCGATGAAAGCCTCAAACCCACAAACAGCAGCTGTGTCTTCCAGAGGAAACACATACTTGGCCTCTATTGACTGTTTGCTGTTGTTGTAATATTCTTGCAGAACTACCACCTGTACCAACAGTGGTTTCTATACATTAGTTTCTAAGTCAACAAACCATGTTTATTTCACACAATACAGACACATAAAATTCTACGTATGTAATATATGTATGTACATGGTGTGACCAAAAAAGTATCTGGACTGAGGGCATAAGTCCAAAACCAACTGACACAACCAGAAGAAAATTGGCACAATTTATTGCATAAGACATGTCTCCCCAGTTTGTCTGCTTTTTTTTTAACAGTAGTGCTTTGTTCTTTGATATACCTTATATAACTGTTCATCGCAAATACCATATCGGAAAAAAATTAGATCAGTGAATTTGCCAATCTTTTGGTGGCTCATGATCTGCTTGAATGTGTACAAAAAAAACAACTTTTCAAATACAATTATAACTGGTGATAAATCATAGGTTTATGGGTATGACCCTGAAACTAAGGCCTAGTCTTTGCAGTGGAAGACTTGACATCTCCTGACCCAAAATGCACAACAGAGCCACAGCAATTTCAAGACAATGCTGACTACTTTTTTTTTTATTACAATGGAACTGTGAATCATGAATATATGATCCATCAGGTCATACAATCAAAAGGAATATGGCTGTGAAGTTTTGCTGCATATTATGGGCACAATTCGTTGCAAAAGCCCGACATCACATGAGAGTGATGGGTGACAACTCCACCATGACAACACACCTGCCTATGCATCGCAACTTGTTCAGCAGCTTCTTGCTAAGCACTGCATTCCACAGGTCAACAGCCACCATATTCACCTGATATCGCTCCCTGCAACGTTTTCCTATTCCCAAAAATAAAATACAACTTGAAAGGAAAATAATTTCAGGATGTCGAAGAGATGTAACAGAATGTGATGAGCCAACTATTCCCCATATCAGAAGATGACTTTAAAAAATGTTTTGTGCAGTGGAAACAGCATAGGTCTAAGTGCATTGCTTTGGAAGGAGACTATTTCAAAGGTGATTAAATTACAGATCAGTAACTCTTGTAGTTCTTTTTTTATAAATCCAGTCCAGATACTTTTTCATCACCCCTCATACTCTCATAAAATAGTTTGTGAAATAGAAAAGTCAACAATTAAACCACTATTTATGCATGAAAAATAAATGAAAAATGTTCATCTAACCATGGTAATGACTAGGAAAATTCAAGAGAAAAAAATCTCTCAGTAGACTGATTAAGTGGCATGGAAAAAGAAAAGTATTTGAACTGATAACAAAATACACTGACAGTTTCTTCAATGGTAATGAATTTGACAGTAAATAGTTCTTCTATATTAAAATCTATTTACTGTGAAACACTAAAGACCACACAAGATAGAGAAGCATGATCATCAACGTTATCCAGCATGGCACATAATACAAAGTAAATTTAATCTCTAGAGAATACCTAGCATAATGAACACATATTCACAGCCTATTCACAGTTTGAGTTATATACAGGTCAATTAAAATCTTCTGCAGGTTTGAATGTGTCAGCATTTGTGCGAATATGGTTATGCATGGGCCTTTATGCATGTGTGTGTTCTTGTGTTCAGAACATACCAAGAAAGATACACTTTTATATTTCATCTGAATGATACACCTTTGCATTTCCTCTAATGATATACTTTTATATTTCCTCTCACTAAAAAATTCTGGGATTTTACAGGATCGCATGAACCAGTGAAACAGCCACGTTCACAAACTTTGATGGTGCAAGGGCACTGCAGGGTAGGCAGAGCAAAGAACACATAATGATAACTACATGATGTTGAAAGAAATAAAAAGAATATCCTAAATTCACTAGCACAAGAAAGAGGAGAAAGAACTTGTTTTCCTGGATAAAACAAAATAAGAATGAACAAATTCTAAGTGCAATATGTAAGACTGAACAAATCCTAGGTTCAATACATAGAGAAAAAAATACAAGAATGAACAAATCCTAGGTTCAGTACATGAATAAAAAACACAAATAAAAAAATCCTAGGTTCAATATATATATAAAAAAAAAAACAAGAATTAACAAATTCTAGGTTCACTACATATAGAAGAAAATAACAGTGAACAAATCCTAGGTTGGATACATGTTGAAAAAAAAAAAAAAAGACAATGAACATATCCTAGGTCAATATCAATGAGTATGATCTGGAAGGTCAAGGTAGGTCTTGTATGCAGACAGTGAACACTTGAGTCACTGCAGAAATCAAAGATCCACAGAGTCACCTTCATATATGTCCCTGGGTATGCGAGCATCCAGGGAAATGAGAGAGCTGATAGGTTGGCTGGCTTTGTCATCATCACAGGACTGAGCTGATACTATTAATACATTTAGAGAGACAGGCAAAGTGGAGGACTTCAAGAGCAGCACATTGCTTCTTAGATTGAGAGAGCTGGGAGTACAAACTAGCACAGCCGGGAATGAGAGACATACTGGACACACAAGAGAACTTGTCGACCAACACAGAATGGACATTATCAGCAGAAGGACACTAATGGATATGTTTTGGAGGGGGAAGTCTCAGCACCTATGGACATGACCTATAAACTATCCTAGCTTCAATATATACGGAAAAAAAAAGAATGAATATATCCTTGATTCCAGAAGAAGAAAATAGTAATAAACATATCCTGTATTCAATGTAGATATGATTCTGAACTCATTAGCTTTTGACGACAAAATGGTGAGAATAGACACAGTCCATGAACCCTTCTCACACTGTACAAAAATGTCAGATACCTGTGCTGCTAAGTCTACCAGTTTGGCTCTAATGTGAACTCCTCGTAGCTCTACATCTTGACTTCCTGTGCCAATAAGTCCTGGTTGCACCTTCAACAATGGGTCAGCAACGCCAGTCACATCATGAATACCTGCAAACAGAAGCAAATTTTGACTGAGGAATTAAAATATGAAATGGAAGCTAAAGACATATGAACCCAATGAAGGAAAAAAAAAATCATTCTGAAAATTATAATAGGCAGGTGTTGGGCAAACAAAGGAAATGCTTCTTAGTTTCACTATGCAAAATAAGAATGAGGATAAAAACTTGAATTTTTAATTTATTTCTGCCAAGTAACCCCTCTAATTTGGAAGCCATATAAATATAGACTAAATAGGCATTTACACCTCAATAGAGGTCACTACTTCAGATAAACGCAGAGGATTATAATGGACCCTTGACACAGTGCTGGCGGATCTTGACTTTGCAGACGACATTTGTCTATTATCAAGCAGTCACAAAGATATGCAAGATAAAATTTTGTCTACTGTCAAGCAGCCACAAAGATATGCAAGATAAAATAAACAAGCTAACTCAGAATGCAAACAACATAGGACTAAAGATCAACGTAGGAAAGACAAAGTTAATTGAAACAAAATGTGAACAACAGAAATGTACTCAGTGTTGATAGCAAGTTAGTGGAGGAGGTCAAAGAATTTGTATACCTTGGCAGCAGAGTAGTAGAAAATGGAGACAGCATACAGGACACCAACAGCAGACTTACTAGAGCAAACCAGGCTTTTGCAGTGCATCAGAATATATGGAAATCTAAAAAAAACCAAGCATAAATATGAAAATCAGGATATTTAAGAGTAATGTTCTAAGTGTACTACTCTATGGAAGAGAATGCTGGAAAATCACCAAAACAACAGAAAACAAGTTGAATTCTTTTCAGACTAAATGTTTACGAAGAATTAGAAAAATATTTTGGCCAAACACAATAAGAAATAACATCTTGTTGGCAGAAATGCAGATGAAACCACTGACAGCAATTATTGAGGAAAGATGCTAGCGATGGTTGGGACATGTGCTCCAAATGACTGACAACTCACTACCAAAAATAGCACTAAGATGGACACCACAGGGGAACAGAAGTAAGGGCAGACCAAAAGAGACATGGAGAAGAACAACAGAAAGGATGTTGAGCAATAGAGAGCTCACCTGGGCAAGAGCAGAAAAAAAAGCAAAGGACAGGCATTTGTGGAAAACCCTTGCGGAAGCCCCATGTGCCCTGGACACCTAAGGTTCAGAGAGAGAGAGAGAGAAGAGAGTATTTAATACTTTCATGCTATGATTAAATATGTGCACGTACTGATATTCTCAATGGAATCACATATCATATTTGTGCTGTGAGAACTGTCCTGTTCAACAAGTCTGGTCTTGTCCCCTTTGACTGTAAACTCCACCAAATAGCGGATCCGCTGCTGGTTCACAGAGTACACCACGTACTCATCATTCTGGAATAATAATAATAATAATAATTTAATAGCAATAATTTAATAATAATAATAATGAAAAAATAATAAGATGTGCTAGCAGCAAATTTCATGATCTTATCCCATTTCCTACTGACACCATGTGTGCTGTCATAACCATCAGGTGGCGCTACTAGGGTGGTGTCATGTGTCAGATAATCTTTGATAGAACCAAGGGCTACCTCATTTATCAGCAGAAAACGAGAGCCTTTGGTTTTGCTGGGGGAAGAATACTTCACACTTGTGCTGTAAGAGTATATACAAAAACAGAGAAGTTAGTTTATTTGTCTGTCTGTCTGTCTGGTCTGTCTGGTCTGTCTCTCTCTCTCTCTCTCTGTCTGTCTGTCTGTCCGTCTATCTCTTGCACCCATGACGCAATGGGCTGCTTGTAGCAAAAAATGTCAACCTTTGTCATTCCTTTGCTATCTTCTTGACTATATTGCACGTCGGTTCTTTGTTTGCTACATTTTCTCTGCCGCATATCTCCACATCCTTTTGGGTTGTTGCATGCTCTTTTTACCCTGTGAAGTCCACTCCCAAGCTGCTCATGGTAAGGATTTGTCTATTTCAAGCTTCTCATAGTAAAGATTTGTCTGTCATTCTGACAATGTGGCCAATCTATCCCCTTCACATCCTTTAAATCACTACTGACAATGACTATTTTTCAGACAATACAGCTGCTTAATAGGTGCTTAATATTACTGCTGTAATAATAGCACTTCATCTGAGAATATGGTTATGAAGCAGGCATATGTTAGCTGTGGGTTTTAATCAGCTGTTAATCCTTGTTAATAAACTCACATTTTTTTCTGTATATATTGAACCTAGGATAGTTTATGGGACATGTCCATAGATGGTGAGATTATTCTGCCTTTTTTGTTCCACTTGATAGCTTACTATCTGTGGAGAGGAGCAGATAGAACTACACAAATATGATTTTTAAGGGCATGCATCTTTCCCATCGCAACATATGCCTGTGAGACCTGGACACTTAACAAAACAGCTGAGAAACTCATAAATGCCTTTGAATGTAAATGCTACAGAAGAGTTCTCCAAATATCGTGGACACAAAAAAGAACAAATATATCTATACTACAAGAGCTTAATATTGAAGAAGGCTGGCTTGTAAAGAGGATTAAAGAGAGAAAACTGAAATATTTTGGACACATTAAACGTCATGATAATTTAGAGAAGACCATATTGGAAGGATATATAATGGGAAAAAGAGGAAGACCAAAACGAAGATGGTTGCAAGACATCGTTGACGATCTGCAAATGGATGCAGCAGCAGCAGGCCATCTTGCTCATAACCGAGAGGCCTGCAGGAGTGCTGTTTGGGAGGCAGAGTTCCACAAGGGACATGCTGGAGAATGAATAAATGATAGCTTACTGAACAGTAAGAGCAGTGTAAATTTATCATTTTAAAGAAAAAAGCATTTTCATGTCCTTTAGGCGTATTGGCAAGATAGTATTAGAAGTTATTATTATATTAGTTATTATATTAGTTATTATCTATATTTATTATTTATTAGTTATTATATTAGTTATTATTATATAAGACCATATTTCTAAGACCTCTGGTACATGGAAGTGTGTATATTTGTAATGTATATTATGTATGAATAACAGTATTCCATTAGCCTACTTAACCTATAAATTACCTTGCCAGATGCATAAGCTGAAATACAGTGCTGTATGTGTGCAGTACATTGGCTATCTAGCTAATATGGGCACATTATATTATTCCATATAGGTTTGCTAAGTATATAACACAACACAAGAAGGAATGGAAAAACTAATTGTGTCGGTCCGCGGGAGCAGCGAAGAGCAGAACCTCTGTCTTGGTACGAGGAAAACTGGAGTGATGACAACTGACAAAGCAAACGGGGCAACTGAGGTATGTATCAATGGGGAGGAGCTGGAGGAGGTGGAGAGTTTTGAATATCTTGGATCACTGCTAACTGGTGGTGGAGATGCAGTGAGGGAAATTAAGGGGAGGACATCTGTTGCTCTTCAGAAAGTAAAACAAATGGGGAATCTGTGGAGAGGAGCAGACAGAACTACAAAAATGGGATTTTTAAGGGCATGCATCTTTCCCATCGCAACATATGCCTGTGGGACCTGGACACTTGACAAAGCGGCTGAGAAACACATGGATGCCTTTGAATGTAAATGCTACAGAAGAGTTCTCCAGGTATCGTGGACACAAAAGGGAACAAATATATCTATACTACAAGAGTTTCATATTGAAGAAGGCTGGCTGGTAGAGAGGATTGAAGAGAGAAAACTTGGATATTTTGGACACATTAAACGTCATGATAATTTAGAGAAGACCGTATTGGAAGGATACATAATGGGAAAAAGAAAAAGAGGAAGACCGAAACGAAGATGGCTGCAAGACATCGTTGACGATCTGGAGATGGATGCAGCAGCAGCAGGCCATCTTGCTCACAACCGAGAGGCCTACAGGAGTGCTGTTTGGGAGGCAAAGTTCCTTACTATACAGATTTTTAAAATTTTTATTTCAAATTAAGTTGTCTGAGAAGTATCCAAAGTAGTTTCCTAACATGATAGTCACAAGAAAATTCAAGGGAAAAAGAAAGAGAAGAAGGCTGACACAAAAACTTTCTTGACTGGCTGACCAAGTAGCAAAGTAATTGATTGATCTCAGGAGATTGCATCATTGTAATCAAGAGACAGCATCACTGTAATCAGGACACTCCCATGTCTGGTCCACTACCTGTCACAATAACCAACATAAAGTATGTATACTGACAGTCTCTGCCACGTCTTGGTAATTAGAAAAGGCCAAAGCACCTTTTCTTAGTATGGTAAAAAAAGATGTTCTCTTTTTTACCATATGAAAGCTTCGTTGTTTCCTATTTATAAAAAAAAATTGTTCCTTTTCTTAGTATCACTCGATCTGCTAATCCGGTGGTACCGGGTTCAGTCCCAGCAGTGGGATTTTTTCTGATACACACCAAAGAAGGCCCCGGGATTGATCCAGCCTCTAAAAATGCGTACCAGAGAAATCTGGGAAGGTAAAGCGGCCAGGTGTAATACTGACCACATCACACTTTCATGCGCCAAAGGTCATGGAAAATATAGGCCTAACATTGTATTCCCCGATATGCCTTAATGGCATGGAAACGAGAAATTTACCTTTCTCTTTTACCTTTCTTAGTATATGTATTTTAGCTGCAAGCTTGTGATCTATGTATTACTCCAGTAATGCAACAGAAGTGGATCATTTTATGAAAACAATTGCAAAACTTTAAAAGTTAAAATGATGAGTAATCTTCTTCTTCTGTGTTCAGTTTCATAAACTTAGCCATTCAGAATAAGAGTCAAGTTGCCTCCATGATTTCATTGTCAGTAAGAGTTCTACATGTGTCCCCAGAGTTTTTCATCCATGCTCTTTTGCTCAATAAAGGCTTTATATGATAACTGCAAAAAGATAATGACAAACATATAGATGATGATATAAAGCAAGAATGTCAGAGCTCCCAGAATAGTAACGAGGTTTTTTTTAATTTCAATTTTAATAATACGCTACGCCTCTTACCTCCATCAGTCTACAGGACACCCTTGGGGAAGGTGGAGTACCCATATAGCCCCCCCCCCCCAATCAGGGTAATGTGAAGCCATGGGAGGAGGTGGTGGATGGAATGGGAGAGCAGCCGACAGATAATGTTGGTTATGATCACCATTCTATGATGGTGGGCAGATGATCTCAATGTAGGGACAATGGCTACGATCACTGACTAGAACAGTCTCTGCCCAGAAGGAAAGCAGTGGTAAATTATCTTCTGGAAATATACCAACAAACCCAAACAGCAACATGGAAAGTCAGATAGGAAAAAGATCTGGTGGTGACTCCCCCAGGCCAGACAGATCTAATTTTAACACTGGGGAAGAGTGTGAGACAGAGATCAGTATTAGTAATTGTGATGATGGACAAAATCCTGACGGTGTTACTAAGGAAAACCCCTGCATCAACTAAAAAGAAAAATAAGAGTAGGAATATGGAATGTAAGAAGCATGCACGAGGGAAAGTATTAAATAATAAGTGACGAGATGAAAAGAACAGGGATACACATTTTGGGAATCTGCGAACATCGATGGAAAGGATCAGGACACTTCAAGAGCAAGAATGATAATATCTTTATATACTCTGGTGGAGAAGTAGGAGGAAAGACAAAGACTTGGACAAATCAACATCAAAATCATTACTATGTTACAATCCAGTAAGTGACAGAGTCCTCACAATCAGAGTTAAGGGCACTCCTAGAAATGTAACAATCATCCAGATATATGCACCTACATCAGCAGCAGAAGAAGAGGAAGTAGAAGACTTTATAACACACTGCAAATGATGATAAATCAGGTACAGAAAAATGATATTGTATAATGGGGGATTTTAATGCAAGGATTGGTATAGAAAAAGCAGAAGACGAAGGATATGTTGTGGGGAAATTTAGCATAGGACGCTGAAATGAGGCAGGTGACAATCTAATGGCATTTTGCATGGAAAATGACCTCTCTCTCTCTCTCTCTCTCTCTCTGAACCTTAAGTGCCCAGGGCACATGGGGCTTCCGCAAAGGTTTTCCACAAATGCCTGTCCTTTGCCTCATGGAAAATGAGCTAATGATTGGTAATACATTTTTTAAACAACATCCAAGAAGACTTTACACATGGGCATCACCTGATGGGAAAACCAAGAATCAAATAGATTACATTTTAGTGCAAAGAAGATGGAGATCAAGTATAACATCAGCAAAAACTTTACCAGGTGCTGATTGTGACACGGATCATGAGTTATTAATGGCAGACATGAAGATAAAGATAAAAAAAACAGTTACGGGATCAAGAGCACTCTGCTTTGATCTTACAAAAATACCAGAACAAAACGGTATAGGAGTGAAGAACTGTTTCGAAATCCTGAAGGCTGTACAGGAGGAGATGACACCAGATGAATTGGCTATGCAAGCCAGAGATATCTTAATAACAACAGCTAAAGACATGGTTCCAATAAAGAAAACACAAAAGAATAGATGGATTACAGCAGGCACACTAGAACTGATAAAACAACGTAGAGAAATGAAGATACAATGGAAAGTGACAAACAACAACAAAGAGGAATATAAATCTTTAACAAGAAGTATGAAGAAACATAAGAAAAGACAAAAAACAATACATACAAGATTGTTGTGAAAGAATAGAAGGACATCAGAAGTGTGGAAGAGATGGTGAAATGTTTAAAGAAATGAAGACACTTACAAGAAATGTCATACCTAAGCTAAATGTAATTTGTGACGAGATGGGGAATACCTTGACAGAGACAGAGGAAATTCTAGAAAGATGGAAGGAATATTGCAGAGGAATGTATGAAACAACTGACTAATGAAAGCATAAATCAACAGTGTGAATTATTATTGGAGGAGAAAGAAACCAAACCAACAATAGAAGAAGTTTTATGGGCAATAAAGATTCTGAAAAATAGTAAATCACCAGGATGTGATGAGATAACTTATTAATGCAGGAGGAAAGGAATGTGCAACAATCTGTCAAGAACTATGTAAAAGATATGGCATTCAGGTATTTGGCCAAAAGAATGGAAAAGAACTGTATTTGTACCACTACCAAAAAAGGGTAATCTGAAATAATGCACAAACTACAGAACTGTTGCCCTAATTAGTCATGCCAGTAAAATTCTGTTAAAAATCATAACAGGGAGACTTCGTAAGAAAATAAAAGAAGTCAATATGGTCCAAGCTGGTTTCAGGCAAGGAAGAGGATCAATAGATCATATATTCAGTATAAGATTAATAGTAGAGAAATGCAGAGAGTTTAAAGTGAATCTATATTTATACTTTAGTTTTGTTTATTTCCATATAGTCTGCAGCATTGCAAAAGCCTGGTTTGCTCTAGTAAGTCTGCTGTTGATGTCCTCTGTGCTGTCTCCATTTTCAACAACTCTACTGCC
Organism: Achatina immaculata; assembly: GCA_009760885.1. Lineage (NCBI taxonomy): Eukaryota > Metazoa > Mollusca > Gastropoda > Stylommatophora > Achatinidae > Lissachatina > Lissachatina immaculata. Next base: position 37,914,047 of record CM019701.1, on the reverse strand, counting down.
AAAATATACGAATTCGTTGACCTCCTCCACTAACTTGCTATCTACTCTGAGTACATTTCTTTTCCCTTGCTTCTGTTTCTGTAGCAGTCTGATAGTTTTTTTTACCAGATAGGGTTGCTGGCCCTCTGCTTAACCCTCCTTAGTCGCCTTTTACGATCATGCGTGGTAGGGTACAGTGGTCCTATTCTTTGTAGATCCCGGGTACCACGCGGGGGTAAATAAGCATGAATACAAAAATCAGGATATTTAAGAGTAATGTTCTAGGTGTACTATTCTATGGAAGTGAATGCTGGAAAATCGCCAAAACAATAGAAAACAAGTTGAATTCTTTCCAGACTAAATGTTTACGAAGAATTAGAAAAATATTTTTTGAAAGTGCAGTAAGAACACAAAATGGACAACTGGTCAGTGAAGAAAGAGAAAAAATTGAAAGATGGAGGGAACACTTTAACACCCTACTAAACAGAACGCAAGCAGCACATACAATTGACATACCTGAAGCAAACACGGAACTAAACATCAATACGGGACCAACAACAATAAATGAAGTAAAGGAGGCGATAAAGAAGCTAAAATCAGACAGGGCACCAGGTGAAGATGAAGTGACTGCTGAGATGTTGAAAGTAGAAGAAACAGAAACACCAAAACAACTTTGCCGGATATTACAACAAATTTGGGATCTAGAAAAAGCCCCAGAGGAGTGGAAAACTGGGCTTATAGTAAAACTACCAAAGAAGGGTGACCTCAGAGATTGTGGGAACTGGAGAGGCATTACCCTACTGCCACTCACCAGTAAAGTATTTTGCAGAATAATCATCAACAGAATTGTACCAACACTTGAGGAAAAACTTCGGAAAGAGCAGGCAGGATTTAGGAAAGGAAGATCTTGCATAGACCACATATTTGTACTTAGACAAATATTAGAACAGGCAAATGAGTGGCATAGCACAACATATGCATTATTCATAGATTTTGAGAAAGCCTTTGACAGTGTCAACAGAGATGCACTGTGGAAAATCCTAAGATGGCATGGCCTCCCCCATAAAATAGTTAATGTAATCAAAGCCCTATACGAGGGTTTTCAGTGCAAAGTTATCTGTGGAGAACATACCTCCAGCAGCTTTAGGGTACAAACAGGAGTGACACAGGGATGTGTACTATCACCAACATTATTTATCTTGGCAGTAGACTGGTTAATGAAGGAAATGTACTCAGAGTAGATAACAAGTTAGTGGAGGAGGTCAACGAATTTGTATACCTTGGCAGCAGAGTAGTAGAAAATGGAGACAGCACAGAGGACATCAACAGCAGACTTACTAGAGCAAACCAGACTTTTGCAATGCTGCAGACTATATGGAAATCAAAAAACTAAGCATAAATATGAAAATCAGGATATTTAAGAGTAATGTTCTAAGTGTACTACTCTATGGAAGTGAATGCTGGAAAATCACCAAAACCATAGAAAACAAGTTGAATTCTTTCCAGACTAAATGTTTACGAAGAATTAGAAAAATATTTTGGCCAAACACCATAAGAAATAACATCTTATTAGCAGAAATGCAGATGAAACCACTGACAACAATTATTGAGGAAAGACGCTGGCGATGGTTGGGACATGTGCTCCGAATGACTGACAACTCACTACCAAAAATAGCACTAAGATGGACACCACAGGGGAACAGAAGTAAGGGTAGATCAAAAGAGACATGGAGAAGAGCAACAGAAAGGATGTTGAGCAATAGAGGGCTCACCTGGGCAAGAGCAGAAAAAAAGGCGAAGGACAAGCATTTGTGGAAAACCCTTGCGGAAGCCCCATGTGCCCTGGGCACTTAAGGTTCGGAGAGAGAGAGATATTTATACTTTAGTTTTGTTTATTTCCATATAGTCTGCAGCACTGCAAAAGCTTGGTTTGCTCTAGTAAGTCTGCTGTTGATGTCCTCTGTGCTGTCTCCATTTTCTACAACTCTACTGCCAAAATATACGAATTCGTTGACCTCCTCCACTAACTTGCTATCTACTCTGAGTACATTTCTTTTCCCTTGCTTCTGTTTCTGTAGCAGTCTGATAGTTTTTTTACCAGATAGGGTTGCTGGCCCTCTGCTTAACCCTCCTTAGTCGCCTTTTACGATCATGCGTGGTAGGGTACAGTGGTCCTATTCTTTGTAGATCCCGGGTACCACGCGGGGGTAAATAAGCATGAATACAAAAATCAGGATATTTAAGAGTAATGTTCTAGGTGTACTATTCTATGGAAGTGAATGCTGGAAAATCGCCAAAACAATAGAAAACAAGTTGAATTCTTTCCAGACTAAATGTTTACAAAGAATTAGACAAATATTTAGACCAAACACAATAAGAAAAAACATCTTGTTGGCAGAAATGCAGATGAAGCCACTGACAACAATTATTGAGGAAAGACACTGCCGATGGTTGGGACATGTGCTCCGAATGACTGACAACTCACTACCAAAAATAGCACTAAGATGGACACAACAGGGGAACAGAATTAAGGGTAGACCAAAAGAGACATGAAGAAGAACAACAGAGAGGATGATGAGCAACAGAGGGCTCATCTGGACAAGAGCATAAAAAGGCAAAGGACAGCCATTTATGCCCTGGCCACTTAAGGTTCAGAAAGAGAGATATTTATCCTTTATAGACTACTCAAAGGCATCTGATTGTGTACAACACCAGAAACTGGGAAGTAATGGAAAAAATGGGATTTCCAACACATTTGATACAATTAACATCACTGCTGTATCTAGACCAACAGGCAGCAATAATATAAATAAATAATAATAAATGGTGAAACAACTTGGTTTGACATAAAATAAGGGGTCTGTCAAGGGTGCATATTGTCGCCTTACTTATTTAACTTGTATACTGAAAATATAATGAAGATTGTTAGAGAAGATGTAGACAAAGAATACTACGATGCCATAACAATTGGAAGTTATGAAATACCACAGATTAGATATGCTGATGACACATTATTACTGTCCACAACACAAAAAGGAATGGAAAAATTAATTATGTCAATCTGTAAGAACAGCGAAGAGCAAAACCTCTATCTTAATGCGAAGAAAACTAAATTGATGACAAGTGACAAAACAAACAAGGCAGCTGAAATATGTATCAATGAGGAAAAATTGGACAAAGTGGAGAGTTTTGAATAACTTGGATCACTACTAACTAATAATGGAGAGATACAATGAGGGAAATTAAAAGGAGGACATCTATTGTTCTTCAGAAAGTAAAACAACAAAAGAATCTGTGGAGAGGAACAGACATTCATTCATTCATTTGTATGTCCCTTGCAGAACTTTGCCTCCCAAATAGCACTCCTGTAGGCCTCTCAGTTGTGAGCAAGAAGGCCTGCTGCTGATGCATCCATTTGCAGATCATCAATGATGTCTTGCAGCCATCTTCGCCTTGGTCTTCCTCTCTTTCTTTTTCCCATTACATATCCTTCCAAGACGGTCTTCTCTAAATTATCATGATGTTTAATGTGTCCAAAATATTTAAGTTCTCTCTGTTTAATCCTCTTTACTAGCCAACCTTCTTCAATATTAAGTTCTTGTAGTATGGATATGTTTGTTCTTTTTTGTGTCCATGATATTTGAAGTACTCTTCTGCAGCATTTACATTCAAAGGTATTTATGTGTTTCTCAGCTGTTTTGTTAAGTGTCAAGGTCTCACAAGCATATGTTGCATTGGGAAAGATGCATGCCCTTAAAAATCTTATTTTTGTAGTTCTGTCTGTTCCTCTAAACAACTAAAGAATCTGTGGAGAGGAGCAGATAGAACCACAAAAATAAGATTTTTAAGGGCATGCATCTTTCCCATCGCAACATATGCCTGTGAGATCTGGACACTTAACTTCTTCTTCTTTGTTCGCTTCTACCACCAAGACCGCCCTGTGATCCTACTGAATTTACGCCTGTGGTCCTCTTTAAGTTCCGTGGTCCCCCGTGTGGTCCCCGAAAGGACCACACGAGATCCCCAAGAGGACCACAGGAGGTGCAGAGTATCTCAGGGCTTGAGCCTGAATTCTTGGTGGGTCTCGGAAGCGGGATTGTGTGACACCGTGGTTTTCATTGCACCAGTTTAGTTAGTTGGACTTTCTCACCAGAAGACCTCGACGTGTTAGAATGTCAGCATATCCCCACTGGGTGAGAGGTGGTAGCCCACCCAGGCCAGAGTTGGACTTTCTCACTGGAAAACCTCGACGTGTTTTGAGATACCCGTGTATCACCGCCGGGAGAGAGGTGGTTGCCTATCCAGTCCAGTGTTGGATTTTCTCACCGGAAAACCTCAGCGCGATTAGGATATGCATACATCCCCGCCTGGTGAGAGGTGGTTGCCTATCTAGACTGCCCTGGTCCAGTGTCTCCAACTTCAGCATTTTGTGGTCGTGGCTGCTACCTTTCCTAGTTGTGACCAGGATGGAGCTTTTGTCCAGGAGGACGAATCCTCACCACTAGTGACTTCCACCCCTGGGTTGAGCCAGTTTAGGCATATTATCCCAGTATGGGCGTGTTTGGGACATGACCGACCTCTAGAGTAGAGGTACCGTGACATGTGTAGCCTTCAAGTTTCACCCCTGGTATGAGCTGGTTTAGGCATATTTCATCAGTACGGGTGTGTATCGGGCGTGACCAACCTCTAGAGCGGAGGTGGTGTGACATGCCTGGCCATCAAGTTTCACCTCTGGTGTGTGCCGGTTTAGGCATATTTCACCAGTGTAGGTGTACTTCGGACATGGCCGGCCTCTAGAGCAGAGGCGCCGTGGTATGTGTAGCTCTCGCAGCGATGCTACTGGACATACTGATTAAATTTCACTTTATCTTTTCCTTCACCTTTTCACGTCGTCGCCACACAGCAACCTTTATTTCTTTTCCGCATTTTCTTCCTTGACTGGGAGGAGCTTCACTCCACATGCGGCATTCGAAGAGTCTCGCCAGCAGTCTTAACCTCTGGGTTAAGCCGGTTCATGCATTTCACCCGATATGACTGCACTCAGGACGTGGCAGACCTCCAGACCTGAGGTGCCTTGATTTGACTGTTTGCTTCGCCTTATCCTTTCTACCACTTTTTCCACAGTGGTGCCGCGCAGCAACCCCTTTTCACCTTTCTTCATTGGCCGGGAGGAGCACCGCTCCACGCACAGCAGCTGAAGTGGTAGATGAGTTACCAAACGTGCCACTCATCTACTCTAAGTGTCTGGTTTTCAGGTGCCAGATATTTGCCTTCGCCCCTTCTCCTGTCAGTTTAAACAGTTCTGCCACGGGAAGGCCAGGAGCTGGACTTGACTGCCAGAGGCTGTTTGAGACGCGCGCCGTTGGAGTGGAGATTGAATTCTCCACCCTACCTCCGGCAACAGCAGTCCTTAGAACTGGACACTTAACAAAACAGCTGAGAAACTCATAAATGCCTTTGAATGTAAATGCTACAGAAGAGTACTTCAAATATCATGGACACAAAAAAGAACAAATATATCCATACTACAAGAACTTAATATTGAAGAAGGTTGGCTAGTAAAGAGGATTAAACAGAGAAAATGTAAATATTTTGGACACATTAAACATCATGATAATCTAGAGAAGACAGTCTTGGAAGGTTACATAATGGTAAAAAGAAAGAGAGGAAGACCAAGGTGAAGATGGTTGCAAGACATCATTGATGATCTGCAAATGGATGCATCAGCAGAAGGCCATCTTGCTCACAACCGAGAGGCTTACAGGAGTGTTGTTAGGGAGGCAAAGTTCCGCAAGGGACATGCAAATAAATGAATGACTCTACTGTAACTGTAAAAAATGGGCCTAGCTCTGTTCCTGGTCCTGTGGTGCAGCTTTATAACATTCTGGGCACCCCCATACATGTTCAGCCTTTGACATTAGGATTTCCTTCAGAGTTTTTAGGGAGATGACTCCAATGTTGTGTTGTGCGTTGCCTGTGTTCTAGAATTTAGTTGGGATTTGTAACCACTGCCCTTGCCTACATGTAATGCATTTTGTATGTGATAGGTGCTTCGGAGGAAGTTGCTTTGCAATTGTTTGTCAAGGTGTTGCTTGATGGATTTGTATAGGTCCAATTTGTCCATTTTGATGAGGTTCTTCTTGTTCCCCTAATCACTGATCACTCTATATAAATGATTATGTCCTCAGGAGCTGTATGTCTGTTAATGAGTTTGTTTATTTTCTCTTGTGTTTTCCCCTCCACCCATTTTCAACATTTTTTGTGAGTTATGTGTACTCTACTGAGTACTTTAATATGTACTTTTAACGTGTACTTTAATACTCTATTACAAGCCTTTGAAAGGCTTTTTTAAAAATTAAAAACAAAGTAACTAATCATATGGTTTTGTTCTGTAGTCATGAATTCACAATTTTAAACTGCTGCAAATAGGTGTCACATCATTTTCTGGTAAAAAATCATGGCAAAAATTTTTTATTACAAAAAATGTTCATGTTGTGGCTGTTGTTTGAGAAGTTAAATAACACTCCTAATAAAAATGTGAGCACTATATTATATGGCCCATTTCTCATAAAAGTGAAGGAAGGACAAAGTTACCTGGCAGAACTGGCAAAATATATACCACTTCCCAGCATTCCAGCATCGCTCCGTTTACCCCCTAAATCATCAACAACGACCTTTGGAAGCAACAGTCCTCTGAAGGAACAAAATAAAATGTAATATTTTAAATATCTCTCAGCTTTAAGACAGTGATACTTTTAACAAATAATAAACATTTTAAAAATTGCACTGCTTTTATAAGTAAGGTCCTTTACCTTCAGCTCATTTTTTAACCAGCAAACAGAGAGTCAACTCACAAGTATCTTGGTCCTATCAGTTTTTAGTACTGCATCAAATTCAATACAACTACCACTTTTCTAACAATGTGATATTCTTCAGTGTTCAAGGCTGTTGGTCACATCAGATCCTTATCCCTGTTGACAGGGCAAAGCCCGCAGTCCTCTCTAGATCCTGAAAGGAGCCCAAAATCTTTTGCCTCATGCTCATGTTCTCAGTCCATGTCTCACATCTCAGGTCTGCATGGTTTGGACATTCCTGAAGGAACATTCTGGAGTCTGGACTCCACTGCCAAATGTGACGCTCGTCTGCGCGAAACATTCTAAATCAATGCAGGTGGCTCAGCAGTCTGTAGTGGCCTGTTCTTAAGTGAAAGAGAATGGTTTGCTGATGTCTTTGTAGTTGATGTATTGGATCTGGTTCACTGTTGCATTTCAGTTGTTCTTTCATTCATAACTGCACTGATTATGGATTATGGTTTTTGCCACTTGGTAGTTTAGTGGATCATTTGTTTGATCTTGACTGCTGCCAGCTTTGTACAGAGATTGTAAGATGAATTTTTTTTGCTTAAAGCAGAAAATGAAACTTTGCAGTTTAATTGAAATTCTGTAATTATTTCCAAACACAGACTTCTGCACTACTTCCCTTAAAACCTCAGAGAAAAAAAAATTCCAGATATGGCACCTTTCTATATCTATAAAGTAACATACCATGTTAAAAATGTTAATATTTAAATGATAATGCCACAAACTAAATCATATTTTTCATCAACAAAAATTGTGTGCATTTTATTGCAGATTTTAAAAAAATAATTTTACAGCACAATCTTAAAATATTTTCCCATTCCTTATAAGCAGAAAGCAATATCAGAGGTATAAACCAGCTCAGACAGGCTTCATAATAAATGGTTTGGTATGGTGAGACTTTTTAAAATTGCAATTCACTGATCTCAGTCATACAGTACAAGCTATATTAAAAAAACTCAAGCAATACATATCATTAAACTGTTTAACATTTTCCATGCCAACATTTTTATGGTAAACTAAATATTGATTGCCAGTCACTGTTTTAAACTAGGAAATTGAGGAAGATACTGCCCACACATGAGACAGAGGGAGGCAATGACAGACACCTGAAATATTGCATTATCTAAAGCAAATTGTCAACCCCCATCAAGACATCTACTTGTCCCTTCAGCACTGAAATGTATGAGAAGACAAGACAGGACAGGACAATACAGGACAAGTTTTTTACCTGGATAATATTCCCACAAAATTTTCCACCTTGGATGCATGGAACAATAGCCTCTTTCCTTCAAGATCATTACGGTAACCCAGGTCTTCCACTCGTCTCCACACTTCATATACATTTAACACAGTGATATCTTGAGCAGACCTTCATTAACAAATTAATAAATGAATATCATGTTCATTTCATTTAGCTTAAGCATAAAAGTCAACAACATTAAAAAATTAATGTATCAGAAGAAGGCAAATTATGAACATATTATTTCAGAGGTTTTGCTCTTCAATACATTTTTTGTAGCATCTTTCTTCCTGAAATCAGTTTACTTGCAGAACTGTGAAAAATTTCTGTTTCAATGCAAAATCATTCAGGCAGCCATGTGTCCTAGCAGGTTTCCTACACAGTTCAACAGACTGATAGGTCTGTAGTTATTTGAGCTTGTCAGATCTTCACCTTTCAGAGAGATATACAGCAAAATGTTTTCTTCATCTAAAATCTTCACTGTCTAAAATCTGAAGCCTCATTATTAACCACAGTTTAGAAATTGTCGGCAACTTCCTTCTTTTCACATTTTTTTCCCAGTTCACATTAATACTTCACTTGTTACCTAAATAGAAAAAAAAATCCCCGTGTCCATGCCATTATGACATAAGATGAAAGGGGGGGGGCGGGGAAGAGCTCTCTAAACATTCTTCAAATCAACATTTCTGGACTTAGGCCAAAGAATTAACCAGACACCTGGAAAAAAGACAACATCCATATTGCAATCATACAAGAAACCCTCCTATATGGAAAAGATCACTCAATACCTCATGTACAAATGTGAATGTGGTAAATGCAGGGGTACTGCTACACTCTTCAGAAATGACATCCACGGAGAAGTTAAAAACAGAAAATGCAATGAGAATGATATCCAAGAGATAACAGTATACATGATGTTGCAGTACACTTTAATGTTTATTGCCCCCAAATTCTAAAAGCCAAATCAACATACACAGCACATGCAGAATACTATCATTGCAGGAGATTTTAATGCACATCTACCAACACTAGAACACAAAAATGCATATCTATCATCACTAGAATACAAAGACCGAAACCCTAAGGGGAAACAATATTGAAGAGCTATGCAACACCAGCAACATGATAATATTGCAAGACTCCTCCACTGAGCCACTGGATATACTTATAGACCTGATCTCACCACTGTCTCAGCAGACATCCACAATGATTGTACTCTCAGAGGGCTTGATAACACAGGAAGTAACCATCAACCCATCCTACTACAATTCTCTCACACATGAAACCAAAGATCATTAAAACCCCTTCTTTGCAGTTAAGTTCATACAGAACTGATAAATTTAGAAAATAAACAAAAGAATAAATAAAATATATATACTCTCATGAACAGATAAAACAGTGGACTCATCAATTAGTATGCATGAATAGATAAAACAGTGGAGTCATCAATTAGTATGCAGTCTATCAGAAAATTCCAAACTTGATCAAAGTGCAAGTGTTATGTAATATCTAATAAATTCTTGTGGAAACCATTCAGTCATAACTCAAGCTTTCGTCCAGTTCCGGGTGGGAAACAAAAGCTTAAAATGAAGAAATGTATATTAATCACTGGTGCTTACTCGTCCAGGGAAGATTTCACCATGTCTACTATCTCATCACTATCATTCCCACTGAGGTGTGTGATTCTGCATCGCAGGGCAGCATATTTTGCCTCAACATATGCCCGAGTCTCATAGTTGGTCATCTCACTAACTGATATTATGTCTCTGATCAGCTGTAAAATATATATAAAACAATTTCTTATGTAAATGTATAAGGCATATTTTAATTTTCTTAATTCTTTCTTTTCTCTCTGATCGACTGTAAAATATTCGTAAAATAATTTTCTTAAGATGTATAAGAGATGTTCTTATCTCTGTTCTCTTCTCTCTGACCAATGGTAAAATATTCATAAAATAATTTTTTTTTATGGTAGCATAAGAGATATTTTCATTTTTTACAACACAATATATCTTTATTCTCTCTTTAATTATGAGCTATCGTGAATGTGCCAATGCCAGAACTAATGTTTTTCTGCTGTTTTCAGCATTTTCCCTTCCCATTAATATTTCATTTGCTACTAAACCTAATGATGCTCAAGATCTTTTTTTTTTTTTTTCACTCGAGGGAACTGAATCTAAATCACAGTTCAGACTGAAAGAGCTGGGAGTACAGACTGGCACCACCAGGAATGAAAGGCATATTGGACATGTGAGAAGACTTGTCAACCAACAGAGGATGGACACTATCAGGACACTAATGGATATGTTGAGAGGGCGATCTGAGAACCTATGGATATGTCTGAGTGCAATGATGATGGCCCAGACAATAATGCTCCCAGGAACTGGCTACTATGATAATGAAAATCTAGCCAAAAGAGAAGAGATAGTAATAATGTCCAAAATAATAGAGAGAAGAGTTCTTCTGTCCAAGATGGAATCTGAAAGACTAACCACAATACAATCTCAAAGACACTTAATGTCCATCAAATATCTTGTCTTTTTGTCTTTCTCTGTCCCTTTTCCCTCCAGTTTTCCTGCTGTCATTAAGTCTGCTTCCTCTTAAAACATGAGCTACAAAACTGGACTGTCGTATTCTAAATTTTGTCACAATTTCTCTCTTTTGTCAAACCTTGCTTAGAACCTCTTCAATTGCTTTCTTGGCTGTCCATGGTATTCTCATCATTCCTCTTGTGAACCACATCTCCACCGCTTATTAATGTCCTCTTCAGAGTTTCATGTGGTTGATCTCTTTTTCTTCAATATACTTCTTTTTTCTTTAGATATACATATATTTCAAAAATAGGTCACTTTACCTGGCACATGTCTTGCTTTTTAATCAACCACTTTTTTTGGTCATCCACTTGCACAAATGAGTTTTCATTCCTGTGGGGCAAAGTAGTGTAGAACTCACTGATCAAATCCTGAATCTTCTTCTCAGAACACGATGACTTAATGGCATCACGCACCTTAAACAAGACGGCCTCAGCTTTCTCCACCTAATTTCAAAAATAAATATTTTTATGAAAGCGCGATTGGGCAAAAATGGAATAAATATCACATTTTAACTCATCCAAACAAACATTACATCACATTTCAAATCATCAGTGACAGTACATCACATTTCAAACTCATCCATGATTTTATATCATATTTCAGCTCAAATATTACATTACAAAATATGCACAGATTATGGTACTTTGTTTTTTTCCCACAGCAGCAACCATACTACTTTAAAAAACACAACTAAAACACCCTACCTGCTCAACCTTGATGGCACTGAAGTCCCCTATTACTGATGTCACTTCAGTCATGGCCTCACTCCATATATTTTCAACCAGTTCTTTCACTTCATCAGAGCAAGTGCTGTTAGCATCGACCACCTCAGCCATCAGCTATAATTTAGTTTTATGTTAAAATCTTTCATATATATGAGAATAACTTTTTCTGTAAAAGTATAATACAAAAGTTAGTCGGCATTAACAATATAATTATAGTTTTAAGAACCCTCTCCCCCCTCCTAATAAACACACACTTCTTATACTTTTTCACAAAAGATGTGACCAACAATCACCAGCCAAATAATATTTTTCACTGAATGCAGATCCCTGCTGGAACTGGTAAGAAAAAAAATTACAGATGAGCTAAAACAGACCCCAAAAAATCAGAAATAACCACTCCTCTGTGATTTATTTCCCACTTTAGTATAATAGGGATCACAAAGATATAGACTATCGAAAGCTGATAGTAAGATGAAGCACTATATCCACACAAGTATCATACAGATACTAAAACCATCATTTATAATAAGTATGATCTCCTGAGATAAGAGCAGACAGACGATGAAAGCAAGCCTGACCTACTGAAACCAACATAAAACTTTAAAAAAAAAAGAAATGTTTCTTTCTCCAGACTGGTCACTGCAAAAAAAAGAAAAAAAAAACCATCTTCATCATCTCAGAATGCACACTCTGGAGAATGACCTTGTTCAACTTGCATCTAGGCACCAAAACACATTCTTCAAAGCTGCTCAGTCTATGATGTCATGAAGCTGGAGAAAATGGAGCTCTGGGAAAAGTTATGAGACCACTCTTTGAATTTATAAATTGCAAGGACTTCTTTTCTTCAGTTTTCACATACAGATATTTTTTAATGCAAAAATTATCACATATTCTTATCTTCAGTTTTCTGAGCCATAATTCTTTGTCTACTCTGAGACGCGTCCTGCATGGTTGTATCCCTGTTCAGAACTACCATTCTTCACGCAGTGCAATGCTGGTTTGCAGCTCTCTAATTTTGAAAATAATCAAAGTATCTTAAAACCAGCAATTGACTTCCTTCCAGTCTTCATTTGCACGTGGTTTGAGCAGAAAACAAAGCGATTCTGTAGAGCGATTCTGTGTTAATTTTACGCGAGTCTGTCATAGTTTATCGTCGCTAGGGTTTTGTTTAGCAACAAATATGGCTTCCAGTGCTAGTTTCTTTCGTCCAGAGCAGTGTATTTCTGCATTACAAGTTCAGAATTTAATTTTAAAATGTCTAGATTGTGGTGTAGAGATGCAGTAGTAGAGATTGTGAATTTTCAGACCCACATGGCGATGATTCAAAGGATTAGGATATTTTTTTTTGGTCCAGCAGCAAAATGTGCTAGAAGGGTTGCTGGTGATACTACTTCTCAGCTTTTTGCTAGTACTAGCTGTAATATCACAATAAATAATGCTGGAGATTGTGTAATTTAACAAATTAAATGTTGTAGAATGCTTCAAATAAAAAAAAAACAAAAAAAACCACAATGGCCTGTTTTCTCGTAAATATTAGTCAACGACCGCCCACTTGTTTTCATGTAAATATTACCTACCCCCTTGGTGTTTTTAGTTTGCTGTGAATGCATAACTGGTGTAAATTTTCATGTAAATTTTGGAAGATATGTGAAGAAAAGGACTTTGTGTACATTTTTATTCATTATGGAATTATATGACCAACTACAGTGGATTAACTTGATGGGTAAGTGACAAAAAATTTATTTTATTCCTTCATTTTCCATTCTTTCTTCTCAGTTCTTAGCTCTTTTTTTGTTGTTGTATACTAACAAAATGTAAAAAATTTTATTAGAAAAACAAAATACATTTTTCTTCTTCAAGTTAACATATAATATATGATACTATAAATCAGATTATGCCTTTGTCATTCTTTTAAATGTGACAACCATCCCATTCCACATTGTGAAATTTACCCCCCTTGGTCTTTTGAGGGGAACGCACCCAGCAGACAAAGAGTTAAAGGCTCACTGCTGCAGATAAAGTTCACCTCCATTCCTCTCTATTTCTAATCTTCTCTCTCCGGTTAGTGACACCAATTCTCTTTATATCTTCTCCTATGTTGTCTTTCCAACTCTGTCTTGGTCTACTTATTGGTATTATTTCCTTCATCTCTTGTACATACATCATTTTCATTTGTCTGTTCTCTTCCAATCTTTCTATACAGCCAAACCAATGTAATCTCTTCAGTTTCAAGACATTTATAATCATTGGGATTTAAATAAGCTGCTATGTTCAGTACTCTTTCTAGTTCTTTATTATCACATATTCATATAAAAAGTCAAGGTAAAATTCCCGTTTCCATGTCATTAAGGTATATTATGGCCCGTACTTTCCATGACCTTCGCCACATGAAAGTGTGATGTGATCAGTATCATGCCTGGAGGCTTTATCTTCCCTGATTTCTCTGGCACCCATTTTTAGAGGCTGCGTCAACCCCAGCGCCTTTCTTTGCAGTGTACCAGAAAAAGACATATTCATAAACACTTGAAAAATAACTGGCATAATCTATACAAAAGATGAATATACCCTATGAATTTCACTGAAAAAAAAAAGAGGTAGTTATTGACCTTCTGAAGTTTCTGAGAACCAACTGCCCGAACTGGTCCACTCCCTTTCAACATCTCCCCTTTTTTCTCAATATCATCATACAGCATGGCAAACACTGCCAAGGCCTGATCTGCTGTAGACACATAACGAACTTCTTTGTGACATAATTTTCCTTCCTAAAAAAAAAAGAGAGAAATAATTTTAAGAACTGATTTCAAAACTTCTTTTCATGAAGGCTAATTAGGAGAAAATACTGAAAATTTTGCATGCAAGCATCCATTCATATACTCACATCTAGCATCACCTGTAAAAAGAAATGAAATTTAAAAAACAAAAAGTGCCATTAAAATCTCTACTTCCTTACACAGTTGCTATTTCATACTAAATCGATTGTCCTGTTTCCAGATTTGTTGCCAAAAATATTACAACGACTCATCATTATTACATATATAAGGAATGGCTTTTTATATTGCTTAATGCTACAGTTTTGGTGTATTTTTGTGAATTAAGTGTACAACTCATATTGCAATAAAATAATTAGTTATTATCTTTATTGCACAACAAGAAGGTGGTATGAATAGAACACAACCATGATGTCTGTATTTCTATACGCTTCAGAAACACCTTTTGATGCTTTCACTTCAGTCAGTCTGTCATAAAATGATACATATAAGAGAACCTTCATGATCTGTATTGGGACAAGTTATCAAATGAAAAAAAAAAGAGCATCATGTCCTCCTTAAGTTACACAATGATGGAACCTCTAGCACAGTTTCACATTTCTGAAAGAAATTCACAAATCATGAGACATGATGACTCCAAAGCAAAATGAGATGTAAGACCAATGAAAAAGAGAAAAAGAAAAGGGGCAAAGTGTACACTTATCTGAGATTTTTGGCAGAAGCCTGAGACAAGACTGGCATGATCTTAACATGCAACCACATATACTGAAAAATGCTAAGATACTGATAACATACAAATGTCAAGTAATAATGAGGAACTCATCATTGTTCCACACCTGACAAATGCCCCAGTGTAGTGCAGGACAAGATATATACAGGAAAAGATTTTCAATAAGAAAGCCTCTTTTCTGCATTTTAAAACAATGTATCATCATTCTCATTTCATTTTTTTCTATGACACTTTACTTGAAGATTCTTAGCACTTTATCAATTTTTGTGAAGTCTTACTTCCAAATCCTTAACGCTGCCTGACTGAAGCACGATTCTGTAGTTATTCTGCGTGCTCTTGCCACTGTCATCAAGGCCAAATGTTGAGCGGCTCCTCAAACCAGGCATGGGAGGTGTTTGCAGTTCTATGAGAGTCATACACTGACACGTCCCATTTGAAGTGTAGCCCTGCAGTTGTTGAATTAAATGAACATTAATTACAATTAATTTGCAGAAAATAAATCTGAGAGATAGTCATAAGTCAACTTTTAAATTACAGACATAAGTAAAGTCATATAATCATGAGATAAATGCTCAAAAAGTCTGTTTTATATTTTTTAATAGATGCTTTTCTCCATTTCAAGCAACTATCTATCTAATCTATCCATGGGGGAGAAAGAAGAATAGATGGATGGGTGAAGGCAGGAAAGTAAAATAGCAAGCAAAAAAAGACAGAGGAACTGAATGCTAATGGTTACAGATTAAACAATGGAGAAATAAATCAAAGCAGTAACACACAATAGGCACAATACAATAAAAAAATATCTGATCAAAATATATTTACAAAATAAATCAAAATGGACCACAGATGAAATGTCCAGAACTAATAAAATGGAGTAGAGTCTGGCTAAACAGTTTAGTTCAGTTCTACAACAGTACAGCTAAAGAAATAGAGGGCAAAAAACAGCAGCAACAGGAAATGAAATGCATTTTTCATGCTAAGAGATCGCTGACAGTCAAGTTTCACATTTTTCATGCTAAGAGATCGCTGACAGTCAAGTTTCACGTTTTTCATGCTAAGAGATCCTTGACTGTCAAGTTTCACATTCTTCATGCTAAGAGATCCCTGACAGTCAAGTTTCACATTTTTGCATGTATTTATCATTTTGTCATTTTTGTTGTCTTTAATAAATGTATATTATCAAAAATTGGACTGCTGGTCTTTCATTTCTACACATTAATCTTATTATCTAGTGTTGTTATTTCTGCCTCTTTTCCTTTCTCTTTCTATCCTACTGTAAAACCAAACCATACATTTCTGTCTATCTCTACTTTACTATTACCAATTTTATTGCAGCCATCACAACACTTAATAAAATGGGAACTAAATCATGAGCAAAATTAACCGTATGAATGAACCCTGCACAAAATACTTACATAAAAAATGGCATACTTGGCAACCTCAAAGTGCTCCTCATGCTGCCATGGTTGACTTGAATCACTGCTTACCCAAATTCTAACAGTCCTAGGATTGAATGCTGCTTTAGTGATACGCTTTTTGGGCTTTTCACTGATGACAGAAGCTGTAGAATTAAAACAAAAAACAAAAAATGTTAGACCTCAGCACTCATTCTTCTTCCCACATCACATCCATGTTTTGAATCTGCCTGAAAGTGCCCCAGCCACCCAGTCATAGAAACGGGTACCTGATTTCTTCCACAGCTGGGGAAGGAAAGGCAACCAGACATGATGTTGACCACATCACCCTCTAGTGCGTAGGAAAATATGCATGCTAAAACCATATCCCTGTGTGCCTCTAAGGCATAACAAGGTTACCTTTTACCTTACATCCATGTGACCTGTTTTGTTCGAAAACATTTTAGATGACAAATTACATCCTACTTTAGCTTTGTGCTCTCTTCAGATTATTTAATAAAATAAACTTCTTAACAAGTTCTTTTCATACCAGTCCTCTACATTTAAAAAAAAAAAATCATGCTTGGATATTGGCTAAGAGTGAATGCAAGGATGAAAAAGTCTCTTTTATGAAGAGATATGTGAGGAACTAGTGAACAAGACTATCAAAAACAACAATAAGAGAGGATTACAGTAATACCAAAAAGAACAAATACACCAAAATGCAGTAAAGTGGAATTAACTACTTCAAATTTTTATTACCAGTGGTACCGAATGAAACATAATAAACAAATTGTTACAAATGGTACTGAAAGTAACATAATCAAACACAAATAAATTGTTACAAGTAATACTGAAGATAACATAATCAGACATCAATAGATTGTTATAGGTGGTACTAAATGTAATATTTTTAAAAATCAGGAAGTTATTGTGGACCCACATGCAATCCTTCCAGATCTGAAATCCAGCATTTTGCTTTTCCCTCCAACCACATACGAATCATAGGGCAGTAATGTTTTAGTCTGCAGGCTATCCCAGATATAGTCCAGCTTCAACACTGGCAGCCCATACTTGACTGCCATGCGACACTTTGAGGATACATCACATTTCTCTGGATCACTTGTGACAACAATATTACACTGGAATCATAGAAACACAACATGATTAAAGCAAGAATCTATACTACTGATTACTCTTAAAAGAGCTATAAATAATTACAATATATTTCCTTAGATGACAACAGTATAACACTGAAATAACAGAAACACAACATGATTAAAACACCCCCATGTGGTATCCGGGATCTGCAAAGAATAGGACCACTGTACCCTACCACACATGATCGTAAAAGGTGACTAAGGAGGGTTCGGCATAGGGCCAGCAACCCTATCTGGTAAAAAAACTATCAGACTGCTACAGAAACAGAAGCAAGGGAAAAAACAAATGCAGGTGGAAGGAGAAATGCTTATCAGGAAACTGAGCCCGTGAAGGTTGTGGATGAAAGCCAGCCACTGGAAGTCCCTAGCCTGACTGCAGACCTCCTGGAACCTAAACACAAGATGGAAATAGGCAGCTGGAATGTAAGAACACTTAACCAGACTGGAAAACTAGCACAAACCATCAAGGAAATGCACAGATACAAACTAGACATACTAGGAATACAAGAAGCAAGATGGACAGGACAAGGCAGAAGGAAATTAACAACACAGCACACAGAAGATACAATAATATGGTCAGGTAAAGAAGATCATCATGAAGGAGGAGTAGCATTGATTATAACAAAAGAAGCATCAAGAGTATTGCTGAAATGGACCCCTATAAATGAGAGATTATTATTTGCACGCTTCAACTCAATTCACGAAGCTGTCTGTTATAGTTTGTTATGAAACCAACAGAAGCAACTGAAGAGGAATTAAAAGAAGATTTTTACAACAGCCTCCAAGTCACAGTAGAAACAATACTCAAGCATGATATGCTACTCATCTTGGGTGACTTTAATGCAAAAGTAGGTGAGGGAAATGAAGACAGAAGAAGGATCATAGAAGAGAAGGAATTGGAGAAATAAATGAAAATGGAGAAAGACTGTGCAGTTTCTGTGAAGAAAACATGATGACCATTCGAGGGACAATTTTCCATCATAAAAACATCCATAAAGTGACTTGGAGGTCCACAGATAAAATGACAGAAAACCAAATCGATCACATACTAATAAACAAGTTGAAATGGTCACTACTAGATGTGCGAGCAAGGAAAGGAGCAGATGTAGGAAGTGATCACAACCTTCTGGTAGCAAAGATAAAACTAAAATTAAGGAAAGCCAAAATCGAAGAACACAGAAAGATATGTTTTGATACAAGAAAACTGAAAGACCAGTAAACAAGAAATGAATTCTCAATAGTACTTAAGAACCGCTTCAGTGTCCTACAAGATGAAGCAGAAATGTCCATACTAGAGTTCAATAAAATACTACAGGAAACAGCAAAAGAGCTGCTGGGATATCAGAAACGGAGAAAAGAGGAATGGATAAGCAAGACCACATGGGAAAAGAGCAAAGAAAAGAAATCAAGAAAAAATTACTGAACACCAAATCACAATGGCTAAAAGAACAAGTGTTAAGTAATTATGCACAAAAAGACAAAGAATTGAAGGAATTATGCCCTCAAGATAAACGTCAATACTATGACAACTTAGCAGAAGCAGCAGAGAAACCAATACATGTAAATGACATGAAAACCATATACAAAATCACAAAGCAGATGACAGGTAACTTCAGCACAAGATGTGATAGTGCAGTAAGGACACATAAGGGACAACTGGTCAGTGGAGAAAGAGAAAAAATTGAAAGATGGAGGGAACATTTTAACACCCTATTAAACAGAACACAAGCCGTACAAACAATAGACATACCTGAAGCAAAAACGGAACTAAACATCAATACAAGACCAATAACAATAAGTGAAGTAAAGGAGACAATAAAGAAGCTAAAATTAGACAAGGCACCAGGTGAAGATGAAGTGACTGGTGAGATGTTGAAAGCAGAAGAAACAGAAACACCAAAACAACTCTGCCAGATACTACAACAAATTTGGGATCTAGAAAAAGCTCCAGATGAGCGGAACACTGGGCTTATAGTAAAACTACCAAAGAAGGGTGACCTCAGAGACTGCGGGAACTAGAGAGGCATTACTCTACTGCCACTCACCAGTAAAGTATTTTGCAGAATAATCAACAATAGAATTGTACCAGCACTTAAAGGAAAACTTCGGAAAGACCAGGCAGGATTTAGGAAAGGAAGATCATGCATAGACCACATATTTGTACTTAGACAAATATTAGAACAGGCAAATTAGTTGCACAGCACAACATATGCATTATTTATAGATTTTGAGAAAGCCTTTGACAATGTCAACAGAGATGCACTGTGGAAAATCCTAAGATGCATGGCCTCCCCCATAAATAGTGAATGTAATCAAAGCCCTATACAAGGGTTTTCAGTGGAAAGTGATCTATGGAGAACATACATCCAGCAGCTTTAGGTACAAATAGGAGTGACGCAGGGATGTGTACTATCACCAACATTATTTATCTTGGCAGTAGACTGGTTAATGAAGGAGGCAACATCAGACAAACGCAGAGGATTACAATGGACCCTTGACACAGTGCTGGAGGACCTTGACATTGCGAACAACATTTGTCTACTATCAACCAGCCACACAAAAAATGCAAGATAAAATAAACAAGCTAACTCAGAATGCAAACAACATAGGACTAAAAATCAACATAGGGAAGACAAAGTTAATGAAGCAAAATGTGAACAACAGAAATATACTCAGAATAGATAAGCAAGTTAGTGGAGAAGGTCAAAGAATTTTTATACCTTGGCAGTAGAGTAGTAGAAAATGGAGACAGCACAGAGGACATCAACAGCAGACTTACTAGAGCAAACCAGGCTTTTGCAGTGCTGCACACCATATGGAAATCTAAAAAACTAAGCATGAATACGAAAATCAGGATATTTAAGAGTAATGTTCTAAGTGTACTATTCTATGGAAGTGAATGCTGGAAAATCACCAGAAAATATTTCCAGACTAAATGTTTATGAAAAATTAGACAAATATTTTGGCCAAACACCATAAGAAATAACATCTTGTTGGCAGAAATGCAGATGAGGCCACTGACAGCAATTATTGAGGATGGCGATGGTTGGGACATGTGCTCCAAATGACTGACAACTCACTACCAAAAATCGAACTAAGATAGACATCACAGGGGAACAGAAGTAAGGGTAGACCAAAAGAGACATGGAGAAGAACAACAGAAAGGATGTTGAGCAATAGAGGGCTCACCTGGGCAAGAGCAGAAAAAAAAAGGCAAAGGACAGGCATTTGTGGAAAACCCTTGTGGAGGCCCCATGTGCCCTGGGCACTTAAGGTTCAGAGAGAGAGAGATGATTAAAACAGGAAGCTATAAAATTCACTGATTACTTTAATACAACAGTCAGTAATGATTACAGTACATTTCTCCATATCATTTATTATAACAATATGACAATAGAATCATAGAAACAATATGATTAAAAGCATGCTAAACAATTTATTACATATCAGGATATTTAAGAGTAATGTTCTAAGTGGAGGAGGTCATGAATTTGTATACCTTGGCAGCAGAGTAGTAGAAAATGGAGACAGCACAGAGGACATCAACAGTAGACTTACTAGAGCAAACCAGGCTTTTGCAATGCTGCAGACTATATGGAAATCAAAAAAACTAAGCATAAATATGAAAATCAGGATATTTAAGAGTAATGTTCTAAGTGTACTACTCTATGGAAATGAATGCTGGAAAATCACCAAAACAATAGAAAACAAGTTGAATTCTTTCCAGACTAAATGTTTACAAAGAATTAGAAAAATATTTTGGCCAAACACCATAAGAAATAACATCTTATTGGCAGAAATGCAGATGAAACCACTGACAACAATTATTGAGGAAAGACGCTGGCGATGGTTGGGACATGTGCTCCGAATGACTGACAACTCACTACCAAAAATAGCACTAAGATGGACACCACAGGGGAACAGAAGTAAGGGTAGACCAAAAGAGACATGGAGAAGAACAACAGAAAGGATGTTGAGCAATAGAGGGCTCACCTGGGCAAGAGCAGAAAAAAAGGCGAAGGACAGGCATTTGTGGAAAACCCTTGCGGAAGCCCCATGTGCCCTGGGCACTTAAGGTTCAGAGAGAGAGAGAGAAATAATGTATTTACAATTACGTAACATAACAGCTATTACATAACTGTAATAAATTTCTTGTTTGTGCACAAGCATTGCAACCTCAAATATCACAGTGTGTCATTTGGACAATGAGATGTGGATGTCAGTTTGTGAATACTGAGAACATTCACCTGCAGGAAGAATGACATCAGAAATACTGTACACACAGCTATCAGTGTATTCAGGGAAATTATGGTTCACATTAAAATCAGTCCAAAATATTTGGGAATAATTTATATTCAAGTCTGAAGATGAGAAAATAAACAAGAATTTTTTAATTCTAAAACAGTACTGCACAAAAAGGTACAACAAGGTATTAAAGCAAAATGTATCATAAGTCAGTCTGTCATTTGCATGTCCCTTGCAGAACTCTGCCTCCCTAACAGCTTTCCTGAAGGCCTCTTGGTTGTAAGCAAGATGCCCTGCTGCTGATGAATCCTTCTGCAGATTATTAACAATGTCTTGCAACCATCTTCACCTTTGTCTTTCTTTTTCCCATTATGCACCCTTCCAAAACTGTCTTCTCTAAATTATCATGATGTTTAATATGTCCAAAATATTTAGGCTTTCTCTGGTTAATCCTCTTTACTACCCAGCCTTCTTCAATATTAAGTTCTTGTAGTATGGATATATTTGTTCTTTTTTGTGTCCATGATATTTGAAGAACTCTTCTGTAGCATTTACATTCAAAGGCATTTATGTGTTTCTCAGCTATTTTGTTAAGTGTCCAGGTCTCACAGGCATATGTTATGATGGGAAAGATGCATGCCCTTAAAAATCTTATTTTTGTAGTTCTATCTGTTCCTCTCCATAGATTCTTTAGTTGTTTTACTTTTTGAAGAGCGTCAGATGTCCTCCTTTTAATTTCCCTCATTGTATCTCCAATATTAGTTAGTAATGATCCAAGATATTCAAAACTCTCCACCTCTCCTAATTTTTCCTCATTGATACATATTTCAACTGCCTTGTTTGTTTTATCAGTTGTCATCAATTTAGTTTTCTTTGCATTAATTTAGATGTTTTGCTCTTTGCTATTCTTACAGACTGACATAATTAGTTTTTCCATTCCTTTTTGTGTTGTGCACAGTTATACTGTGTCATCATTCATTCATTTGCATGTCCCTTGCTGAACTTTGCCTCCCCAACAGCACTCCTGTAGGGCTCTCGGTTGTGAGCAAGATGGCCTGCTGCTGATGTATTCATTTGCAGATCATCAACAATGTCTTGCAGCCATCTTCGCCTTGGTCTTCCTATCTTTCTTCTTCCTATTATGTACCCTTCCAACACGGTCTTCTCTAGATTATCATGACGTTTAATGTGTCCAAAATATTTAAGTTTTCTCTCTTTAATCCTCTTTACTAGCCAGCCTTCTTCAATATTAAGTTCTTATGGTATAGATATATTTTTTTATTTTTTGTTCCATCACATCTGAAGAACTCTTCTGTAGCATTTACATTCAAGGGCATTTATGTGTTTCTCAGCTGTTTTGTTAAGTGTCCAGGTCTCACAGGCATATGTTGTGATGGGAAAGATGCATGCCCTTAAAAATCTTATTTTTGTGGTTCTGTCTGCTCCTCTCCACAGATTCTTTAGTTGTTTTACTTTCTGAAGAGCAATAGATGTCCTCCTTTTAATTTCCCTCATTGTATCTCCACCTTATAGTAAAACTACCAAAAAAGGGTGACCTCAGAGATTGCGGGAACTGGAGAGGCATTACCCTACTGCCACTCACCAGTAAAGTATTTTGCAGAATAAACATCAACAGAATTGTACCAACACTTGATAAAAACTTCGGAAAGAGCAGGCAGAATTTAGGAAAGGAAGATCATGCATGGACCACATATTTGTACTTAGACAAATATTAGAACAGGCAAATGAGTGGCATAGCACACCATATGCATTGTTCATAGATTTTGAGAAAGCCTTTGACAGTGTCAACAGAGATGCACTGTGGAAAATCCTAAGATGGCATGGCCTCCCCCATAAGATAGTAAATGTAATCAAAGCCCTATACGAGGGTTTTCAGTGGAAAGTGATCTGTGGAGAACATACCTCCAGCAGCTTTAGGGTACAAACAGGAGTGAAGCAGGGATGTGTACTATCATCAACATTATTTATCTTGGCAGTAGACTGGTTAATGAAGGAGGCAACATCAGACAAACGCAGAGGATTACAATGGACCCTTGACACAGTGCTGGAGGACCTTGACTTTGCCAACGACATTTGTCTATTATCAAGCAGTCACAAAGATATGCAAGAGAAAATAAACAAGCTAACTCAGAATGCAAACAACATAGGACTAAAGATCAACATAGGAAAGACAAAGTTAATGAAGCAAAATGTGAACAACAGAAATGTACTCAGAGTAGATAGCAAGTTAGTGTAGAAGGTCAACAAATTTGTATACCTTGGCAGTAGAGTAGTAGAAAATGGAGACAGCACAGAGGACATCAACAGCAGACTTACTAGAGCAAACAGGCTTTTGCAGTGCTGCAGACTATATGGAAATAAAAAATACTAAGCATAAATACGAAAATCAGGATATTTAAGAGTAATGTTCTAAGTGTATTACTCTATGGAAGTGAATGCTGGAAAATCACTAAAACCATAGAAAACAAGTTGAATTCTTTCCAGACTAAATGTTTACAAAGAATTAGAAAAATATTTTGGCCAAACACCATAAGAAATAACATCTTATTGGCAGAAATGCAGAAGAAGCCACTGACAACAATTATTGAGGAAAGACGATGGCGATGGTTGGGACATGTGTTCCGAATGACAGACAACTTACTACCAAAAATAGCACTAAGATGGACACCACAGGGGAACAGAAGTAAGGGTAGACCAAAAGAGACATGGAGAATAACAACAGAAAGATGTTAAGCAACAGAGGACTCACCTGGGCAAGAGCAGAAAAAAAAGGCGAAGGACAGGCATTTGTGGAAAACCCTTGCGGAAGCCCCATGTGCCCTGGACACTTAAGGTTCAGAGAGAGACAGACCTCCATTATTAGTATACACTGTATACTCCATTACATATTGTTTACAGGACACCCTTGGGCAAGGTGGAGTACCCGCATAGCCCCCCGATCAGGGTGATGTGAAGCCATGGGAGAAGGTGGTGGATTGAATGGGAGAGCAGCCGACAGATAATGTTGGTTATGGTCACCACTCTATGATGGTAGGCAATATGATC
Source organism: Achatina immaculata (assembly GCA_009760885.1). Taxonomy (NCBI): domain Eukaryota; kingdom Metazoa; phylum Mollusca; class Gastropoda; order Stylommatophora; family Achatinidae; genus Lissachatina; species Lissachatina immaculata. Next base: position 37,889,286 of record CM019701.1, on the reverse strand, counting down.
TCAATGTAGGGACAATGGCTACGATCACTGACTAGTACAGTCACTGCCCGGAGGGAAAGCAATGGTGAACTATCTTCTGAAAATATACCAATAAACCCACACAGCAACATGGAAAGTCAAACAGGAAAAAGATCTGGTGGTGAGGCCCCCAGGCCAGGTAGATCTAATTTTAACACTGGGGAAGAGTGTGAGGCAGAGGTCAGTACTAGTAATTTTGATGACTGTGTCATCAGCATAACTAATCTCTGGTATTTCATAACCTCCAATTGTTATCTTATATCCTTCCTGTGCCTTTAAACGTCACATAGGGCTAGCAAAGTAGTTCGCCAATTCTTCCTGTCTTCGGCGAGTCTTTCAACCTCATCAAAGGTTTTTATGCCTTTTAATTTGGCCTCTCTTAATAATGTCCTCTTCAGAGTTTCATGCGGTCTGCCTCTTTTTCTTTGGCCTGTTGTGTTCCACTTGATAGCTTGTTTTGGGATTCTCTGATCATTTCTTCTCATCAAGTGACCAACATATGTCCATCTCCTTTTCCTGATCACCCATGAGACTGGTTGTTGTTCAGTCATCTGTCTTATCTCTGCATTGTTCTTGAATTCATTCCACTTGATGCCGAGTATTTTCCTTAGGCATTTGTTTTCAAAAGAGTCTACTTTCTTGTCTATTTCTTTAGTTGTTTTCCAGCTTTCGCATGCATAAATGAGGGTGGATATTACATTTGAATTGAATAGTCTTAACTTGGTTTTTGTGCTTATAACTTTTTAATTCCATATGTTCTCAAGATTCTTGAAGATTGATGCTGCTTTTGCAATTCTGATCCTAACTTCCTTTCTAGTGTCACCATCCTGGTCTATGTCGCTGCCAAAGTATGCAAATTGACTGACTTCTTCAATATCTGTCCCTTCTATGTGTATTTTTCCATTTTGATTGAGAGGAATTTTCATTATTTTTGTTTTGTCCTTGTTAATTTCAAGCCCTATTTTGCTAGCCAGTGAAGACAGGCTATCTGTTTTTTCTTGTATGAAATTCACATTATTACTGATAAGAGTTATGTCATCAGCAAAATCAAGATCTTCTAGTTGGGTCCCATGTACCCAGTCAATACCTGTGTTACCTGTGCAGCATTTTTTCATTATGAAGTCTATTGTAATTCCAAAAAGTAAAGGAAACAGTATACATCCTTGTTTCACACCTGTTTCAATCTGGAACCATTTACTCATCCCTTCTTCTGTCTTGACTGCACAAACATATCCATTGTATAAGTCCTTAATGATGTTGACAATTTTAGATGGTATTCCATATAGACATAAAATTCTCCATAATGAATTTCTGTGTATGCTATCAAATGCCTTTTTAAAATCTATGAAGTTCAGTATTAATGGTTTCTGCTTTTCAATATGTTCTTCAAGTATTTTTCTGACAGTAAAGATCTGGTCGAGATAGCTTCCCCCTTTTCGAAATCCTGCTTGTTCTTCTCTCATTGCAGTATCCACTATATTTTTGAGTCTATTCAAAATGACCTTGCAAAATACTTTTGACACAACTGATATTAAGGTTACTCCTCTCCAGTTGTTACAGCCACTAAGGTTGCCCTTTTTTGGTATTTTAACAATGATTCCTTTCTTCCAATTAGAAGGGACCTTTTCTTCTTTCCAAATCTTGTTAAACATTCTCTGTATTTGTCTCATGTTGTCACTATTGATAGCTTTTAGCATTTCGGCTGTTATTTCATCTTCACCTGCAGCTTTGTTGTTAGCCATTAAATTCACTGCTGTTTCAATTTCATGCAATTTAATTTCATCTAGGTTGACATTTAGTTGTGGGGCTGGTAAGTCAGTTTCAAGGTATAACAATTCTTTTGGGTGTGGTCGATTGAGTTTTTCTTGGAAGTGTTCACTCCATCTTTGCTTTTGGTCTTTATTTGATGTTAATAGTGTTCCAGTTTTGCTAAGGACTGGTCTTTCTTTAGATGTAATAGTACCTGTTAGCCTCTTTTGTATGTTATATAAAGTTTTGCTGTCTCCTGTTTTTGCTGCTTTTTCTGCCTCTTTCACCATATTGTTTATGTATTCTCTTTTATCCCTTCTAGCTGAACTTTTTACTTTCTTGTCTATTTCTTTGTATTTTGCTTTTGCCAAATCTCTTTCATGATCTGTTTTTGCATTCAACATGTCTAATTTGACTGCTTGTCTTTCATGTATATACTTCCATGTTTTATCTGATATCCATGCTTTTCTATTTGGTTTTTCTAGTCCAGCACTTACTTTTGCTGCTGTGATTATGGCTGTGCTGTAAGAATTCCATAATTCATCTATACCTATCTCCTCAACTTCACTGGGTGTTTTGGAATGATTGGCAAGTTCCTGATTGAAATTAATGTTAGTATTTTCTTCTTGTAGGCTGTGGCTGTTTATCTTTCTGTGTACTGATTTCTTGTGTTGACTTTTCAATTTTAGTTTTATTTTCCCAATTGTTATGGCATCATAATATTCTGTCTACATCTTCTCTAACATCCACATTATATTTTCAGTATACAGGTTAAATAAGTAAAGCGATAGTATGCAACCCTGACGGACCCCTTGTTTTATGTCAATCATGTTGTTGTTTCACCATTTATTCTTACTGCTGCCTGTTGGCCTAGATACAACAGTGATATTAATTGTATCAAATGTGTTGGAAATCCCATTTTTTCCATTATTTCCCAAAATTTCTGGTGTTGCACACAGTCAAATGCCTTTGAATAGTCTATAAAAGATAAATATAGATTCACATTAAATTCTCTGCATTTCTCTATTATTAATCTTATACTGAATATATCATCCCTTGTTCCTCTTCCTTGTCTAATACCAGCTTGGACCATACTAACTTCTATTTTCTTAAGAAGTCTACCCATTATGATTTTTAACAGAATTTTACTGGCATGATTAATCAGGGAACTGGTTCTGAAGTTTGTGCATAATTTCAAGTTATCCTATTTCTGGCCAAATACATGAATGCCATATCTTTTTACATAGTGCATGATAGACTGTTGCGCATTCCTTTCCTCCTGTTTTAACAAGTTCAGCTGTTATCTTATCATATCCTGATGATTTACCATTTTTCAGAATCTTTATTGCTCATAAAACTTCTTCAACTGACAGTTTGGGTCCTTTCTCCTCCAATAATGATTGACACTGTTGATTTCTGCTTTCACAGTCAGTTGTTTCATATATTCCTCTGCAATATTCCTTCCATATTTCTAGAATTTCCTCTGCCTCTGTCAAGGTCTTCCCCATCTCATCACAAATTACATTTAGCTTAGGTGTGACATTTCTTGTCAATGTCTTCATTTCTTTAAGCATTTTGCTATCTCTTCCACACTTCTGATGTCCTATTCTTTCCTAACAATCTTGTATGTATTTTTGTTTGTCTTTTTTTGTTTACTTCTTTTGTTAAAGATTTATATTCCTCATTATATCATAATTAGCCTCTAAAAAAGTGTAGACAAAGTACTATAGGCATGGTAAAAAAGTACTTCATTTGCATATGGTTAAGACATACTGATACAGCATTAGGCCTGCATTTCCAAGACCATCAACACATGAAAGTCTGATGTGGTCAGTATCATGCTTGGCCACATTTAACTTCTCAGATTTCTCTGGTATCCATTTTTAGAGGCTGGGAGGAACCCCAGGGCTTTCTTGGTGTGGTGGCACCAGAAAAAAAATCTCAACTACTGGGACTTGAACCCAGTACCACTGGATTAGTAGACTGACAGTCTAACAACTCTCCCAACCAGACCACCATCTTGAAAACTGCAGCAGAATAACTGTGATTTGAATATCAAACCCAAGATTCTGGTAGAACAAGCAATCACCTAGCCAGAGGAAAATAAAACACTACCAACCTGGCCACCTTGCATCCCTAATACAAGAAAAGTAAAGTGGCAGAACTAACAGCAACATTTTACTTCAGCAGTTCCCAATCTTCTTTGAGCACAACCTTAAGCCAGCACTGGTACATGACCAATAACTCTTGAAAAAGATTTCTTTTAAAAATTGAAATTCAACAAAAATTAACCAATATTATTTCTGCACCTTTAACATGATTTAACACTGTTATTAATCAGAAAAAAAAAGTTAAGTCACCTCCTAAAGAATCCAACATTCATTATATTTCTCACACTACCTCAGGCCTCCTCCCCACAGCCCTTATCTGGTTCACAAGCTGAGGATGTAAACCATTTTTTTAATGTGTGAAAGTCTCATTTCCAACTTGCTAAATCATCATCATCATCAGGTGCCGTGCTGACTGGCATTGGCTATTATGCTTCTCCTGAGTACACGATCCTTCATGCAGGCCATCAGCTCAGTTGGTGATCTCCTCTCACACCATCCTGTCAGACTGTCCAGTATCATTTCTCTTGGTCTTCCTCTTGATCTTCTTCCTTCTATTTTTCCTGTTGTTATAATATTTTCAATGCCCCCTCTTCTCATTGCATGTACTATGAAAGTACATTGTCTCTCTCTGATCTTTTCGACAAGATTTTTTGTCTCTCCAGCTCTTCTCATACATTCTTCATTAGTTGTTTTTGCTGTCCAGGGAATTTGCAACATTTTTCTAATAAACCACATTTCTGATGCTTCCAATGATTTTTGTGCAGACCTGCCTATTGTCCATGATTCACTTCCATATAACAAGATAGGTTCAATATAACATTTTAGAACTTGCTAAAACTGGACCAAAAAAAAAAGGTGTAATTCACAGTCTAAACATTAATTTTCTCACCTTTTTGGTAACAATGTAGCTGATTATACCCCCATTCTCCACAACCTTTCTTTTCACCTCTGTCTTTTTATTAAAGTTTAGGCTGTAGCCAAGGTCCAAAGCTATCTGCAGGCCTTCGAACAGACCCATTTTTGTTTATGCTATAAGCCAGACCTTAGCTGACAACACAGTAAAGAAAAAAGTAAAAATGATCATGTCGTATAAGAGAAAAACTTGTATGCATAAATTAAGGCTTAAATTAACACACATTAGTCGTAAGTTAATTAGCCACTCCTAGAATAAATTCTAAAATAACCATATTCACTATAAATTTAAAAATATCTGAGTGCAGGGGTAGCACATGAGTCAGAAAGATGGTTTCTCAAGATATAAGAAGCATGTTCTAACTCAGCTTTAGTGTTAACCACAAACAGATTTGTGCAGCTGAAAAACAAGTACCTGACACTTGAGTTAAAGAAATGCTTCTGAAACAGAGGAATATTTTCTGGTAATGAAGTACATCAGAGTACACAATGACATAAGATTATTAAGGAAAAAACATGAAACAAGCTTTCATACAAAATCAATGTATGGATCAATGCCTGGATGATCGTGAGCAAAAGATTTTCAAACAATTAACAAATAAGAGATAAAATCCCATATTCATGATAAGATGAAACTATAGGGAACATATCTATTTACAAGCCTTATCAAAGAGAATGAAACTGCTTGGCCACACTTTAAAGAAACTACATAAAAGCAGAGCTCAACATATTCTGAAGGACACTGTCTAAATGTAAAATTCAACATATTCAGAAGAAGACTGATAAAACTCACATTTTACTCTTGATTACAAAAATAAAGCATTCATTAAACTGGAATTCATCTCTGTATATCAACAGTAGTGATTCTGATAAAGCTTTTGCTGGATCTATATACAGTCTTACTTAACTCATTGACCCAACACATATTATCAACCAAGATCCTCAACTTTCTGAACACACACAACTAGGAACAAAGATGACTACACTAGAGTGATGACAATGTTGCCAGGCCATAAAACAAAAACTTTCAAAGATGCTATCCTACCTCCAAGGAATGCTCCTGGTAACAGATGGTTGGTCTTCACAAAATATTGAAAAGCTGAAAAGAGAAAAGAATTTAAATAACAGATACTTTTTACTCTTATATTTTTTTACATTTTGATCAGTCTAGTTGTAATTTATTGTGCCAACATGCATTTATTTTTCACAGAAGATGTCTTCTTACACTTCTATGTGGAATAAATTATACTCAAAAAGTTTTTTGCTCCATTTTCATAACCACAGATTATCTCACAATCTTTCAGTCTGATCCACCATAGATTAACACAGTTTTTTTTATATTCATGCACCACAGATTAATAGTCTCTGAGGTTGATACACCATAGATTATCTCAGTCTTTAACCTCACTACACCATAAATTATTTCACGGCCTTTTAGCTTGATGTCCTATATATATATATATATATATATATATATATATAATATTTGGACTCAAGATCTTTCCACTTCATTCCATACTGTATCATTATGTTTGCAGATTATGACCGGCTCGGTGAGAGTCGGTGTATCATGGCTGAAGAGTTTGCTTCCTAGGAAGCAAATCCGAACTGAAAGCTCGGCGGCAGGAACTCTAGAACAAACGAGATGCTAGGATTTCAAAACAAAAGTACGAACAGAAGCAGCTTTACGAGCACACGGACGAGGTTCTTTCCTACTATTCTTCTGAGAACCTATGTAGCTCTGCTTTTTTCATGCATTTATACGAACCCCATCCCATCTATGTGACCTGAATCGACATAGGTTCAACTCGGCCATAACACTATCTCTATACCACCTTTGGATATGAAACATGAAGCATCCAGTTTCAAGGCCGGATAAAATATATAAACTACAGCGTATAAACACTCATTTGCACATTCTCGTTTCCACAGAGCTAGCATAAAATCCCACAAATCAGTCGAGTTTACCTTATTGTTATAGCGTTTCTTTGCAGAACTGAGCTGTTATAGCTGAAACGTCCACTCTACGAACGCCCCCGGTAGAGTCCGGTTTGGCAACACATCTAAGTTGTTATTGTGTCTAACATTAGTAACTTTGTAACAGGAGATTCAGACATTGCTCAGGATCTAAATTTAGAATAATGAAAGTCCCTGAGGTTTACCGTCACGTGACATTCTGTAATGTATAACACACGCAACTAGGAACACTGGAGTGGTGGCAATATTGCCATGCCATAAAGCAAAAGCATTTGAAGATGCTATCATGTTGTTGTTGTTGTTGCTGTTCGTCCATCGTCTTCGATTATGACCACAGATTCATCTTAGTCAAAGTAAGGAGAGGTGCGTCCGTGCGTGACTAACTAGCCCTATACGAGTTCTAAAAGCTTATGCACACACAAAACATATATGTCCAGATTCAGTTGTGGGTGCTTGTGCCGCCTTGGCTGTTAGCATTGCGCGTTTGTGCTGGGCACTTTCAATTCTTGAGTGCTCTGCTCTCTGAGCACCCAGGTGGTTAAAAACCATCCATGATGGGCGGACTTGTGCTCTGGCCTCCCAAAAAATAAGAAATAGAAAGCAGCATTGATCTTCAAGAATCTTGAGAACATATGGAATTCAAAAGTTATAAGCACAGAAACCAAGTTAAGATTATTCAATTCAAATGTAATATCCACCCTCATGTATGCATGTGAAAGCTGAAAAACAACTAAAGAAATAGACAACAAATTGGACTCTTTCGAAAACAAATTCCTAAGGAAGATAGTCGATATAAAGTGGAACGAATTCAGTCACAACGCAGAGATAAGACAGATGAGCAAACAACAACCTGTCTCATAGGTGATCAGAAAAATAAGATGGACATATGTCGGTCATGTGTTGAGAAGAAACAATTAGAGGATCCCCAAACAAGCTATCAAATTCTTCTTCTTTCTTTCTTCTTCTTCGTTCGCTTCTACCACCAAGACCGCCCCGTGATCTTACTGAATTTACTTCTGTGGTCCTCGATAGGTCCCGTTGTCCCCGAATGGACCCACGAGATCCCCGAGAGGACTACAAGAGGTTCGGTTCAGAGTATCGCAGGGCTTGAGCCTGTATTCTCTGTGGGTCTCAGAAGCGGGATTGCGTAACACTGTGGTTTTCGTTGCACCAGTTTAATCTAGAGTTGGACTTTCTCATCGGAAAACCTCGACGTGTTTTGGGATACCCATGTATCCTCGCCAGGTGAGAGGTGGTTGCCCATCCAGTCCAGCATTGGACTTTCTCGCCGGAAAACCTCAGCGTGATTAAGATACGCAGACATCCCCGTCGGATGATAGGTGGTTGCCTATCTAGACTGCACTGGTCCAGTGTCTCCGACTTCAGCATTTTGTGGTCGTGGCCGCTACTCTTCCTAGTTGTGACCAGGACGGAGGTTTTGTCCAGGAGAACGAATCCTCACCACTAGTAAGTTTCACCCCTGGGTTAAGCCAGTTTAGGCGTATTATCCCAGCATGGGCGTGTTTAGAACGTGACCGACCTCTAGAGCGAAGGTACCGTGTCGTGAGTAATCATCAAGTTCACCCCTGAGTTATGCCGGTTTAGGCATATTTCAGTATGGGTGTATATCGGACGTGCCGGCCTCTAGAGCAGAGGTGCCGTGGTATGAGTACCTCTTGCCGCAAGACTACTGGGCTTACCGATTAAGCTTCACTTTATCCTTTCCATCACCTTTTCATAGCGGCGGCGCCCAGCAACCCTAGTCGCATTTTCTTCTTTGACCGGGAGGAGTTTCGCTCCACGCGCGGCAGCCGAAGATTGTCGCCAGCAATGTCTTAGTTTAACCCCTAGGTTAAGCCGGTTTAGTCAATCTGCCCCAGTATGGGTGTGTATAGGAAGTGGTCGGCCTCTAGAGCAGAGGTGCCGTGATTGAAATAGTCCTGACCTCGAGACTACTGATCATTTCACTTAATTCTTCACCTTCTCCACGACGGCATATTTCTTCATTGACCGGGAGGAGTTTCAACCCCACGCACGGTAGCTGAAGAATCTCACCAGCAACGATAGACGAGCTACCAAACATGACTCTCATCTACCCGAAGCGTCTGGTTTTCAGGCGTCAGATATTCGCCTTCGTCCATTCTCCTGTCAGTTTGAACAGTTCTGCCACGAGAAGGCCAGGAGCTGGACTTAACTGTCAGAGGCTATTCGAAACGCACGCCTTGGAAACATTTAAATGGAGTGGAGAGCGTATCCCCCACCCCACCTCCGGCTATAACAGTCCTTAGAACCAAGCTATCAAATGAAACACAACATGCAGACGAAAAATAGGTCGACCACGTGAAACTCTAAAGAGGACATTGTTAAAACAGAGGCAAGTTTAGTGGGCATAAGATCCCTTGATGAGATTGAAAAACTCGCGGAAGACAGAAAATCTTGGCGAACTACCATGCGGGCTCTGTGTGACGACTGACGGCACGGGAAGGATGTAAGATAGAAATAAGATTAAGCAAAGGACCTTTTTTGTGCTGATTATTGTCGAGGTTGATCTCACTGATTGACACTACAGCTCGAGCACAGACATAGATCTACCACTACTAAGAGCTTCAGGGCCCATAATTAGGAGACCGCACTTTTTCCCTACCCCTGGCTAAAATCACCAAAATTAAGACTGCCATTTACAGGCTGTGAAGCAGAGATGAGTATATCGGAGCTTTCATTTCTAAATATAGAACTTTCAACTACAGTGACTACATCTAAGATGAACCATTTTAGCATCTTATCACCAGAAAAAAATGAAATAGCTTCAATGCTATTCAGCAGAAAATGACATAGCTTTTATTCTGTTCAACAGAAAACGACATAGCTATAGCTTTAACACTATTCAACAGAAATGACACAGCTCATCTGTCATCACTGATGACAAATGACATCATTGATGACAAATATCATCATTAGATGACACTGTTTATGACCACACTGCCAGAAAATAGAGTAAAATGAATATTTTATACAGTAATTTACTAGAATGGACCTTAGTAAAACGAGAACGTCGTTTGTCTTTATGTTGCTCGTAAGTTATGACAATTTCAGCTTTCTTTGAAATATATTTCTTTTGCCACCCAAAAACATTGTTTAAAAAAAGCAAAATTTCAGGGCACTCACATAGTAGATCAATCGCAGTTAGACAGAGCATGCTATTTATTTAAAACAAATACGAAAAACTTTTTTAAAAAAGCTTCCACAGAGTAAGCTGGGGTCCACGTGATTAATTTCAAATGTTTAACTATCTTGTCGTTAGAACCGTAACATTTCGCTAGATAAGGATTTGTTAACAGGAACTTTTATAATCTCGCGCATCGCCTCCACCCTCACAAGAAACCCACGTCTTAACTGCTGAAAGATATTTTTAAAAAAAATCCATAGTAACATAGCGACATAGGGGTTTAGACTAATTTAGCAATCAATCTTATATCTTATATCCTTCCCGTGCCGTTAGACGTCACATAGGGCTCGCAAAGTAGTTCGCCAATTTTTCCTGTCTTCGGCGAGTCCCTCAACCTCAACAAAGGATTTTATGCCTGTTAACCTGGCCTCTCTTAATAATGTCCTCTTCAGAGTTTCACGCGGTCTGCCCCTTTTTCTTCGGCCTGTTGTGTTCCACTTGATAGCTTGTTTTGGGATTCTCTGATCATTTCTTCTCATCAAGTGACCAACATATGTCCATCTCCTTTTCCTGATCACCCGTGAGACTGGTTGTTGTTCAGTCATCTGTCTTATCTCTGCATTGTTCTTGAATTCATTCCACTTGATGCCGAGTATTTTCCTTAGGCATTTGTTTTCAAAAGAGTCTACTTTCTTGTCTATTTCTTTAGTTGTTTTCCAGCTTTCGCATGCATAAATGAGGGTGGATATTACATTTGAATTGAATAGTCTTAACTTGGTTTTTGTGCTTATAACTTTTGAATTCCATATCAATGCTAAAGGAGAATTTCATACCCCCTGCTCTTTTAGTTGGACTCAGGAACTGAAAAAATAACTGCCATGGCCTGCTTCCAACCCAACATCTTCACAATATCGGCTGCAAAAAAAAAAAAAAACAGTTCACAATTTCAGGGAGATTGAGTACAAGACAAAGCAATCACGTAGAAATCTCTATACAAATAGGGAAGACAGGTAACATATATAGCAAACTATAAAGAAAATAATACAGAATACCACGTGATTTGATATACCAAAATGCTCAGCATTCTTTGTAATGGCACTAAAATGGTTGCCATTCTACTGCAGGATGTTGTTTTTTTAAGTGATTTAATTTTTCAAGCTGCAGCAAAGTAGATTAGTTAAATAAGTTACAGCGAGCTAGTACCATTATTATCGGCCAGTGCAGTGTTGTAGAATAATAAGATGACAAGTAAGACTAACTGGCATAGTCTAAAGAGGACTATGACTGCCAAAAGTATCTTTGTTCATGACTAAACTTAGTTTCCACAGCTTTATCTCAGTGATCATGTATATATGTGCACACTCAGTGAACAATACACACACCTTGTAGCTTTATCGGCCATGTAAATCATCAAAATCTTATCCGGGTTTTATTGCATTCCAAACACATGAAAATTCATTCATTGGTTGATTTCTCGTGACCTCTGTAAGGGACGTAATCAGTGAATATATAAAGTAATATGGCGTCACTCCTTCCACAAGCTAGAGTACACAGTCTCACTTGTGGATTACCACACTGGGAATATTCTTCATCATAACCAGAAATAGAAGGAGCCGTAGCAATAATCCAGGTATGAAATATTATCTGCATTTGATTTTGAGCTTGCTTGAATTTAGATCTTATTTACACAACATAATATTGTCACATCTCAATACACGCCTCAGATAACTGCCGATAACAAATCAATACACAAGAGTTTAGCTGTGTAGTACGGTATCTCCGATGCGTTAACAAAGTATAGCAAAGAATGCGTTCGTGTGTATAAAAACTGCTTTTCATTTTGATGAAGGTTATGCAGTCATATGTCCTAACGTTTGAACGTTGTTTATAGAGCAGAGCGCACACCCGCCCCCTTTCCCCCTCTCTCGGGGAAAAAAACGCCATAAACTTTGTTAATAATCTGCATATCTATTATTTCATCACTCACTAGGAGGTTCGAGAACTGGCGTTACAAAACTATAACATTTTACAGTGACTTTCATTTGTTGATCGTAGCGGGCACAGAATCTAATATCATGAGAAAGCAGTACCCAGGTACTAAATGCAGCACACAATAAAATAGCAGATTCAGTACAGAGTAAGTTTTACTTGATAGCACCTTACAGTTTTGTTTCACTTCTCCATGCTAAAGTTCTGTGATAGTGTTTCATGATATGTTTAGTTATAAAGATAGTTTTTTTAAAGTTTTGCATGGTGGCTACTTAGCTGGTGCATGTTAGTTCTCATTACAGACTTCCTCCCAAGTTTATTCAGATCTGTTTAGCTATAAAGGTAATTTTTGAGTTTTATTTTTTCCTATGTAGCTGTTACCATATTTGTAAAGATTAGATTCTGATTGCAAAGACTTGTTGTGTCTTACTTACATAGTTCCCTAGCATTGTTTCTTTTATTTAGCTGCAAATATCTAATTTTTATTGTTTGCAAAGATCTTTCAGTATATCTTCTCACAGTCTCACATGTGTTTCGGCAACAAAAATCATATTAAAATTTTGATAGTTGACTAATAACTTATTTGTCCTAGCTATAGTTTTCTCACAATCTGACGATTTGTTTAGACTCAGTCAGTCATTTGCATGTCCCTTGCGTAACTTTACCTCCCTAACAGCTCTCTTGTAGGCCTCTTGGTTGTGAGCAAGATGCTCTGCTGCTGATGTGTCCTTTCACAGATCATCAACGATGTCTTGCAGCCATCTTTGCCTTGGTCTTCCTCTCTTTTTTTTTCCCCATTAATTATCATGACATTTAATGTGTCCAAAATATTTAAGTTTTCTCTGTTTAATCTTCTTTTCTGGTCAAACTTCTTCAATATTAAGTTCTTGTAGTATGGATATACTAACAGGCATAAAAGTTAACAGGCATAAAATCCTTTGATGAGGTTGAAAGACTCGCCGAAGACAGGAAAAATTGGCGAACTACTTTACGAGCCCTATGTGACGTTTAATGGCACGGGAAGGATATAAGATATATATAAGTATGGATATATTTGTTCTTTTTTGTGTTTAGACCGTCACCTGCTTATTTCTTAAAGTTCTGAATATCTCAGCATTTATTTTATCAGTATAGATCATTCTTAAAATGTGAACATTGGCAACTTTATTATGAATGTCATTATTTTATAATGAGTGTCCAGGTAGTGAGTAAGAATGTTGGCCAGAAATAATAATCTGATAGTTCATACCTTTTGAGCCATTTATTTATTAAAACTTGATGACATGCTACAGGACAGTGCACAGATTACTGTTTTATTTGTTATTTATTGTGTGCACCTTAGAACATGTGTCCATGGTTTTTTTTTTTATGTGAGAAGAGGATTGAGAAGAAATTCACAAACTTACAAATATAGATGCATCCATAGAATACTTTACAATAATAATAGCAGCAACATTCATGGAAGTGGTTATATCATGTAGAATATGTTGCAATAATCTCTCTCTCTCTGAACCTTAAGTGCCCAGGGCACATGGGGCTTCCACAAGGGTTTTCCACAAATGCCTGTCCTTCGCCTTTTTTTCTGCTCTTGCCCAGGTGAGCCCTCTATTGCTCAACATCCTTTCTGTTGTTCTTCTCCATGTCTCTTTTGGTCTGCCCTTACTTCTGTTCCCCTGTGGTGTCCATCTTAGTGCTGTTTTTGGTAGTGAGTTATCAGTCATTCGGAACACATGTCCCAACCATCGCCATCGTCTTTCCTCAATTGTTGTCAATGGCTTCATCTACATTTCTGCAAATAAGATGTTATTTCTTATGGTGTTTGGCCAAAATATCTTTCTAATTCTTCGTAAACATTTAGTTTTTAAAGAATTCAACTTGTTTTCTATTATTTTGGTGATTTTCCAGCATTCACTTCCATAGAGTAGTACACTTAGAACATTACTCTTAAATATCCTGATTTTCATATTTATGCTTAGGTTTTTTGATTTCCATATATTCTGCAGCATTGCAAAAGCCTGGTTTGCACTAGTAAGTCTGCTGTTGATGTCCTCTGTGCTGTCTCCATTTTCTACTACTCTGCTGCCAAGGTATACAAAGTTGTTGACCACCTCCACTAACTTGCAATAATAATAGCAACAAAATTCATCTTGTGGGTTGTAGAAAGAAATGTCTTGAAATTTCTACAGTAGTCATTTTTATTTTGTACTGTTTTCTCAGACAAAGTTTGCAGTAATTGATCTACATCTATTTCTCTTGTCTCATGCCCTAATAATGTACCCAGACTGCTTGCTGTATATTTCTTGACTTTATTCACACATTTATACAACTTTTTGCTCTGTTTTCTACAGCCTTTTATCCTCTTGTTTGTTTTTGACAAATTAAAACAGCCCTTTCTTTTGTCCATCCATGTCCTTGGATGCTGGTTAACAAGACAGTCACTGACAAAGATTCTGTGTGGCATTTTGCAAGCCAGCAACAAAATCTATCTACTTATTAAATCTGAACTAGTTTTTGTAAAACTCTATTGTTTGCTTTCAGGCATGGATTCAGCTGTTTTATTTTGCTAGGTTTCTTGGTGAATCATTCTACCAATCTCATTCAAGCATCCATGAGTTGGCTCTGCTAGTAATAGCATTGATGTCTTTCTGAAATACATTTCCAGTGCCTTTTTTTAAAAATAATTTTGTGCTTGTCTCCTTACTTGCTAAATGAGCAGGGTTCAGTTGCATATGATCTGTGGGGAGAAAATGTTCAGAATCTTGCTAAGCAGATTCTATAGGTAATTTAACCATTTCCTACTTTGGTTATAATGACTCATAATATACACAAAGGATTTTAGTTGTCCTGTTTTTTAAAATTATTTTTGTTGTCTAATGCAGTGCACTTTAAAAAAAAAAAATTATATCCACAAATGGCATTAATCTGTATATCCACAATTCTGTTAATTAATTTGCTTGCCAATTTTTTTTCTTTGATGTCCATGTTTAAATGCTATAGATTTATTGATGGCAAATTAAAACTTTGATTACTGTGTTATTGATTGCTTTTTCTTCTTCAGCTAAATATGCTTCTTTAAACATGCTTAATGATCCAATTTGATTTCAGTGTTACAGTGTCTGCTATATAATATCCAAGATATCTAAAATTTGTTACTTCCATTTTTTCAGTTATTTATTTACTGATTTTTTTTTTTTCTTTTCTTGTTTGTTCATCATTGCTGATTATCTTCTTTTTTTTAAATATTAATAATTATTTCCATACCACATTCTTGTGTCTAATCTTTTTTTAAATATTAATAATTATTTCCATACCACATTCTTGTGTCTAATCTTCTTTTTTAAAATATTAATAATTATTTCCACACCACATTCTTGTGTCTAATCTTCTTTTTTAAAATATTAATAATTATTTCCACACCACATTCTTGTGTCTAATCTTCTTCTTTGTTATTCACTCAGACATCAGCATCAGTCTCTGTCACAAATGCAGCAGTTCATCTCAGGTTTTCAGCAGCACCATAGAGCTTTTCTTGTAAGGGCTGGGGTTTAGCCAGGTCATTTGTTGGAGTGGGTTGTATAGCTGGCAACTCTGTAGGATGTGATGTGGAGTCTGTTGATCTTTGCTGAGGCACATAGGTCTGTTGGGCCAGTTTTCAGCTTCTGGTATAGATGGTGTCTCAGCCTGCAGTGTCTTGTTCTCAGTCGGAAAATTATCACTTGGTCTTTCTTGAGAGTTGCACCTAGTGATCTACATTGCATGTTTTAGGATTTGATACAATCAGTACCAAGTCATGTGTGCATAAACTGGCTCTCGGTGATGATTCACCTGGTAATTCATTGGTATTTGTTTACCACATTCACACAAGCACTCATGAAACACACATACAAGGAGTGATTGGTAAGTTCTCGGCATAAGGTAAAGCGAATTATTTGTGAACAACTTTTTTGGGTTATTTCTCAACAGTCTCCTTGCAAATTTAGGCACTTATTCCAGCAATCCTCAGCAATCCTGGAGCATACAGATCCCTTCTTTGTAAAAGTCAGCATCTTGTGCCAGTATAAAGTGGTATACAGCATGAATGACATCATCATCTGAAGCAAATTTGCGACCACTGAGCTCCTTTTTGAATTTGGTAAACAGGTAATAGTCTGAATTGGCCAAATCTGGGGAATAAGGAGGATGTTCAAGAAGCTGGAAGCCGCATTCATGAATGGCAGACATTGCCACTGCCGAATTGTGAACTGGAGCATTGTCTTAATGAAAGATGACTCCTCTCATCAGTTTCCTTCAACACTTTTCCTTCAGTTTGACCCGCAGTTGCTTCACAAGATTAGTATAATAGGCCCCGGTGACTGTTCTGTCCTTTTGAAGATAGTCTACCAATAGCACACCTTCTGAATCCCAGAATACCTTCTGAAGCCATCACTTTTCCTGCAGACAGAACCAACCTTGCTTTCTTTGAAGGTGGGGATCCATGATGTTTCCACTGCTTTGACTGTTCTTTGGTTTCTGGTTGAAAATGATGAACCCAAGTCTCATCCATAGTCACAAATTGCTGAAGAAACTTTTCAGGATCTGCAGAAAAATGGCCAAGATTGTCTCTTGACATGTGATCAGTTCCAAGAAGTTTCGGGACCCATCAAGCAGAGACCTTTGTCATTTGAAGATCATTGTGAATAATGGCATGAATACATTCTTGGGAGATGCCCAACTCAGTTGCAATGTACCACTCAATTAGTCATCGATCCTTCATTATCATGTCATAGATTCTGCTGGTGGTTTAATCAGTGGTTACTAGATGATCTGGTCATGTGGTGTACAGATGAATATGCGACAGTTGCTACACAGAGACTCCAAAGAGCAGCAGACATCTTGACATCATGAACAAACAAATGGTGTGTAAGTATAAACACAGAGAAATCAATTACCACTCTGTTCACTCTCTTATCTAAACAGAAAGCAGGTAAGATCTTTGTAAATGAAATATCCTTAAGGATAGACAACCAACCCACTTACTTAGGAGTGACTCTTGACTCAAAACTGACCTGGAAGCAACACATCAACAGTGCAGAAGCAAAAGCCAGAAGAAAACTAGCCATATCAAGAAAATTGAGTGGAACCACATGGGGAGCTAGTGAAAGAATCCTCAAGAATGTATATCAGCAAAGTATTCTACCACATTTAGAATATGGCTCAACATCTTGGTGCACAGCATCAAACGCTACACTACATAATCTAGACAAGGTTCAAAATCAGTCACTACGGATTATCACAGGTGCCATGAGGTCCACACCAATAGTAGAAATGCAGAAAATAGTTGGTGTTCAAGCGCTAAAGGAACGTAGAGACACAAAGGTCATGACCATGGGAGAGAGATTCCTTAGCTCTGTAAGCCATCCCCTGAAGGGGAGATTCAATAACTTGACGCTAAGACGGCTTAAAAGAAGCAGCTTCATTCATCAGGCCAAGCATATGCGTAAGCTGATACCCGACTTTCCAGCTGTAGTCGCTCCATTATCATCTGTACCAGAGCATACACCATGGAAAAAAGCAGATTATACACAAATAACTATTCAGACTGAAGTGAAAGGTGTGCAGAATGATGAGATGCAAAGCAGTCTTGTAAGATCAACAGCCACACTTAGTGTTCTAGATGATAAATATCCATGTGACACCTGGATATGTGTGTATACAGATGGATCTGCACATAATGCCATAAAGAATGGAGGGGCAGGAGCACATATTGAATATCCAAACAACACCACTGACAAGATTTCCAAATCCACTGGAAAATACTGCAACAACTATGATGCAGAAGTTAGGGCAATTATTGCTGCAGTTGAAAAACTATCAGACTCTAGAATTGATACATGTCCCGTAGTAATTCTCATAGATGCAAGATCAGTACTGGAAGTTCTTCAGTGCAAGAGACTACCAGACCTTAAGGATGCCTTGTCAAAAATTGGCTTACAACATGGAGCCACTTTGCAATGGATTCCCTCCCACTGTGGGATACCAGGCAATGAGAAAGCTGACCATCTGGCCAAAGAGGGCACTGAAATGGAGCAACCAGACATACCAATCACCTATAATCAGAAGAAAAGCATGATAAAAACCTACAGGAAGCCACAAACACCACCACATGATGACTATCACATGCTAAACAGAAAGGAACAAGTCACCATCTTCCGCCTCCGAACAGGACACAGCCGACTCCGAAGTCATGTGTATACAAAGTTTAAGGTTGGTACTACTGTTCTTGGTCTCCCTGGATGGGGATCATCTTCCAGACTCTCCCTTCCATGTTTGAACTGAGCTGCCCATTTCTTCACTGTGCTGTAAGAAGGGCACTCTCCCCTAGAGTTTCTACCGTATCTTCATGGATCTCCTCCACTGATAAGCCCTTGATGCAGAGGTAGCGAATGACTGCTCGATGAGAAATTGTATCCATTTTCTCACTTTCTGCCACCCCTTACCACTTCAGTAGCCTGTAAAAAAAAAATTGGTTGCAGTTAATTTCTTTAAACTTGGTGTATAATCTTACATTAACCTGATCTACAAATGCACCTAATATCATCTGTGTGTGAATCAAGTATTTGTACCTTATGCCCAGAACTTATCAGTCACCCCTCGTACTCACAGGAGTCAGTAGCATGGAAAGAAGTCTCAGTTCAACAGAATAGTTGGGGGGGGGGCCGGGGAATATCTTGGCCTAGAAGAAGAAGCTGGAATTAAAATATGGTAGGTAAATTGACATTTAATGAGACATTTAATTTACGTTAAATAAAAAATGAATAATGAGGCCATTGAAATGTGGATATATAGAAGAATATGCCAGATTTCATGAGTAGAAAAGGGAACAAACAAGGAAATACTGAATTAACTGAAAATGAGAAGAAAAATAATGGAAGGCATAAGAGCCAAACAGTTAAATATTTCAGTCACATCAAGAGGCATAATACAGTACTTAAAACCATTCTTAGGAGAAAAGCTGGATGAAAAAAGACCAAGGGTCAACAGTGATATAGATAAGTGGACAGTATAAAGAGATGGAATGGATTCAGTTTGGTCTGGTGCACTGTGAAAACAAGGAACAGAGCAAGTTGGAGGGCTGTTGCAGTGAACCTCATGATAAAGAGACAGTAAAGGAAGAGATACTTTACATTATTATTAATTTGGCTGCATTTTTCTTTGTGCTAGTCACATGTAGTGGTTTTGGCAAGTTTTTCTTACCTGTCTTGTTATTCTAAATAGTGGTAGTAGTAGTAGTAGTAATATAACTGGCCATGGTAACAGAAAACAGTGTTTGTATTGCTAGGTCCAGTAACCTTGTGCTTGTCTCTTTTGTCTTCAGGTTTGGTCCTCATTTCCTTCTCTAATGATGCTGCACCTTTATTCCGAGTCACTTTTCATGTGATCTTGTCTTTTTTCTCGTTCTTCTCACACTTTATTTGCCAAGGAAAAGATGCCTTACAGATATCTTAGTCTGTTCTTGCGGTATCTTTTCATTCATTTCTTCAACTTTAAGTATTTGAGGATAAAGATAAAGTTGTCATCCATGTATGCCTCACCTATTTTAATATGCCCCCCCCCCCAAAAAAAAAAATGGGTTGTCAAAGACTAGCATGCTGTAATACTCCAAGCTTGGTTACTTTTTACTGCCAAATAGTGTTCATTATTTAGTAAAGATAGCAAGACAGAGTCTTTTCCACATCCCCTTATTTTCAGTCTCATATATGTCATTTGGCACTGGTGAGTTTTTTTTCTTGCACTTAATGGCTTCTGTCTGCCTTGGAATTAGCAGCCTTCTGTGAATATGCTGAATGGTTGAAAGAGAATGAAAGATTTTTAGATCTTGTGACAAAATCTGGGTGCATAGGTCTGCATACTCTGATCACTCTTGGAGTATGCTTTTTGGAATCAGTACTCCACTTCTAAATGGGCAGCATTTGTTTGTGTTAGATATCCTCAGTTGCTATAAGTGACCCAGCAGTCTGTAGTGACCTCCTCCTCTGGCAGGAATCTTCTGGTGGCTCTGCAGACAAAGAATTGGTTTAGGCTCACAGCTTTACATCAAGACTCGTTATCATTAAAATCTGTGCTGATATTGTATGATAGTTTTTATTCTCTCTTTGGTTTACATGTTTGTTACTATTAAGGAGATGGAAATGGATCAGTCAAATACTTTGCTTGAAAGGGCAAACTTACTCTATCAAAACAGAGGACTGGACAAAGTGACAACATTTTTCTACTGTTTATATTTTTTATATACCCATTTTATATGGTATATTCCATGTCTTAATAGCTGCACAGATAGATAAAACATTATCTGTATATCTGTATTTGATAAAACATTATCTGTGTATCTGTATCTGATAAAACATTATCTGTGTATCTGTATTTGATAAAACATTATCTATGTATCTGTATTTGATAAAACATTATCTGTGTATCTGTATTTGATAAAACATTTGTATATCTGTATTTGATAAAACATTATCTGTGTATCTGTATTTGATAAAACATTATCTGTATATCTGTATTTGATAAAACATTATCTGTGTATCTGTATTTGATAAAACATTTGTATATCTGTATTTGATAAAACATTATCTGTGTATCTGTATTTGATAAAACATTATCTGTATATCTGTATTTGATAAAACATTATCTGTGTATCTGTATTTGATAAAACATTTGTATATCTGTATTTGATAAAACATTATTTGTATATCTGTATTTGATAAAACATTATCTGTGTATCTGTATTTGATAAAACATTATTTGTATATCTTATTTGATAAAACATTATCTGTGTATCTGTATTTGATAAAACATTTGTATATCTGTATTTGATAAAACATTATCTGTGTATCTGTATTTGATAAAACATTATTTGTATATCTTATTTGATAAAACATCTGTGTATCTGTATCTGATAAAACATTATCTGTGTATCTGTATTTGATAAAACATTATCTATGTATCTGTATTTGATAAAACATTATCTGTGTATCTGTATTTGATAAAACATTTGTATATCTGTATTTGATAAAACATTATCTGTGTATCTGTATTTGATAAAACATTATCTGTATATCTGTATTTGATAAAACATTATCTGTGTATCTGTATTTGATAAAACATTTGTATATCTGTATTTGATAAAACATTATCTGTGTATCTGTATTTGATAAAACATTATCTGTATATCTGTATTTGATAAAACATTATCTGTGTATCTGTATTTGATAAAACATTTGTATATCTGTATTTGATAAAACATTATTTGTATATCTGTATTTGATAAAACATTATCTGTGTATCTGTATTTGATAAAACATTATTTGTATATCTTATTTGATAAAACATTATCTGTGTATCTGTATTTGATAAAACATTTGTATATCTGTATTTGATAAAACATTATCTGTGTATCTGTATTTGATAAAACATTATTTGTATATCTTATTTGATAAAACATCTGTATATCTGTATTTGATAAAACATTATCTGAATATCTGTATTTGATAAAACATTATCTGAATATCTGTATTTGATAAAACATCTGTATATTTGTATTTGATAAAACATTATCTGTATATCTGTATTTGATAAAACATTATCTGTGTATCTGTATTTGATAAAACATTATTTGTATATCTTATTTGATAAAACATTATTCTTGTGTTATTGCAGTCTAGCCATGAAGGTTGTTTGTGTCAGTAGTGAAAATGGTGAAACAAAGGGTCCAGCTGTCAGCAGTGAGTTACTGATAGCCAGGGAAAAGGCCTTTCGAGAACTACAGAGGGTTGTGAAAGAGTGAGCATTAAAAAAAAAAACCAACTAAACCATGTTGTCTGTTATACTATCTTTCATTCATTAAATATGATGCAAAATACTATGTATACATTTATAAATATTAGAGTTGATTTTAGGGGGATAAAAAAGGTTATAAACTATATTATTGCAGATATATATATTGGCACTTTTTGTCTACGGAGGCAGTTTTGAAGCAGGCAAACATCATCTGTTGTGGGTTTTGCCCTTTTTGTCAAGCTCAAGATTGGTCCAACCTATTTATGCACGTGTGGCACTGGTAAGATGATGGGAGAACATATTCTGCAGGAGTGTCAAACATATGATGTGCGGAGAAAACAGATGTGGCCAACATCCATATCAGTTCAAGAGAAGCTTTATACACCAACTCCAGCTGACCACAAATTACTTAGAAGTAAACAAGCCAGAGAAGAAAAAGTGGTTTTTGTCAGGCATCATCTTGCTAAGCAGCTCTTCTCACGGCCGACTCTACTAATGTTGAATGTGCAATAGCTGACCATAGTAACAGCAAGAAATTTTTGTGGTGCAGGGTCCAGTTTCCTTGTGCTAGCATCTTGTAATTTCAAGTTTGGTCCTCATTTCCTCCTCAAATGATGCTGTCCCCTTGTGCAGAGTCACTCTCTACATGACTTGGTCTTTCACAAGTTCTTCCCAGGCAGATAGGAAAAGTCTCACATTGATGACTTACAGATATCTTTATATCTCAGTTTACGTCTACTATGTGGCCTCCTTAATTAGAAAGCTGCAGATATCTATCTTGCTTTTTGGAATTGCCATAGACTTTATAATGAAAAGATGCTGTATAAGTCAAACCGGCATTGATTGGGTACGTGGGACACAAATAGAAGATCTTGATTTTGCAGATGACATAACTCGTATCGGTGACAGTGTGAAATCGATGCAGGAAAAAACAGATTCCCTGTCTACCTTGGCTAGCAAAATAGGCCTTGAAATTAACAAAGACAAAACAAAAATTATGAAACGTCTCATTAATCAAGAAGGAAAAATATATGTAGAAGGAACAGCTTTTGATGAAGTAAACCAATTTGCATACCTTAGCAGCTACATAGACCAGGATGGTGACACCAGGAAGGAAGTTAAAATTAGAATTGCAAAAGCAGCATTGTCCTTCAAAAATCTTGAGAACATATGGAATTCAAAAGTAATAAGCACAAAAGACAAGTTAAGATTATTCAATTCAAATGTGATATCCACTCTCATTTATGCATGCAAAAGCTGGAAATCAACTAAAGAAATAGATAGGAAATTAGACTCATTTGAAAACAAATGCCTAAGGAAAATACTTGGTATAAAGTGGAATGAGTTTAAGAACAACACAGAGATAAGACAGATAGCAAACAGCAACCTGTCTCATGGTTGATCAGAAAAAGAAAATAGAAATATGTAGGCGATGTGATGAGAAGAAATAATCAGAGAGTACCAAAACAAGCTATCAAGTGGAGCACAACAGGCCGAAGAAAAAGAGGTTGACCATGTGAAACTCTAAAGAGGACATTGTTAAGAGAAGCCAGTTTAGTGGGCGTAGCATCCCATGATGAAGTTGAAAGACTCACCAAGAGTAGGAAAACTTGGCAAACAACTATGTGAGCCCTGCGTGACATTTAACGGCATGGGAAGGATGTAAGAAGATGTAAAATATATATCATAGAGATGACTAGTGTTTGCGGTTTATAGTAGTCAGAGCCAATGTTCACCCTAAGCTAAACACATGAGTGATCACTTATTTATTTTATCTGGCTCCATTCATAATTTTTTTGTCATGTCACTCAGTTAATTTGTTTTCATTTACATTACTTTTTGTGTTGTTCATGTTCTAAATATCTTATACAAAGTTATACATGTACACTGTACAAGAAATGCATTCTATCTGAAATATTTCAAAATGCCAGTGGAAACTTACTACTCGTAAATTGTTGGATTACATAAATTAATTATCACTCATACAAGAATATTTTTGCACATGTCAAATCATTCCCTAGAGGAAACATTGATCAAAGGATGTTATTTCTTCTGAGAATGCTGATTACTCAGACCCTGAAATGACTGGTGAAGTATGTTAGAGGAGAAAAAAAGAACATTAAAAAAAAAAAAAGCATAAGAAAAAAACTGTTGGGATTTAAAGGACATCAGTGAAAAGGAGAGAATTTGAAAGTGTCATAACAGCATAATGTGAGAGGCTAGGGAAAATGAAGGGAGAGAGAAAATAGTAGACAAATTGTGCAAAGACATGGAAAATTGGGGAATCAGTCTCTGTAGAGATAATGATGATATCTCAGATTATAGGTGCAGCTAAACTATATACATGAAGGAAGCAGTTGAAAATCATCTATGGAGATGATGATGATTATTCAGACCAGACTTAAAATGTCTCTCTATCCTTTCGTGCTTTTTTTTAAATAGTAATTCCTGGTGCTAATTATGAACAAGCAGAATTTAATTAAGCTATCAAACAGAGACATTCTGACAACAGAACTCTGTGTAAAGAAATCAATGAATGATGTGATGACAAGAGCAGAGAGTTGTATTTTTTTGCACTTGATCAAACAAGGAGGACAGTAGCTCCTGCTGCTACTGTAGAGTGAAGAGAGTGGGAGAAATAAAAGAGAGAAAAATCACATTAGATGACGTGAGACAATGTTTCAGATGAAGATCACCTTCTGATGAAAGGTGCTAGTCGATAAGAAAATGGAAAGAAAACTGAGACCCTTGAAGTATGGATACAGAGAAGAGATCAGCAACAGATAAAAGACAAGTAACAGATTTCTGAAGAGAAGAAATGATGTAAAACAAGAGAACCAGACATTTAAAGTGTTTAGACTTATTTGAGACATAGTACATTATTGAAAACTATATTTAAGAAGGAAAAGCCCAAGAGAAGATGGTGAACAGGCTGGCGGGTAGCATCAAGAAATGACTGGAAAAAAGGTTGACCTGGTGCACTGTGATAGTTACAGAGAGATAGAACTAAATGAAGATCAACTACAGTCAACTTTCCTTGGGGTGATGACACAGCATAGTAATGATGATTCTTTGTGTTTTCTATCTTCTCCAGGTTAAAGAGTGATCTTGAAATGGTTCCCTTCCAGAAGCTGGATTTTGGAGAGACTGCTGTACTGGACACATTTTACAATGCAGAGTTGGCGGTGGTGGACCTCTCATTGCCGCTGCAGCAGGCACCATTGTTTTATCATATAGGAATACGTCAGTCTATGGGAATGAAACATAACATAGTCACAGTCTTTGACTCAGACCCAGAGATGTCCTTATCACTGCGGGTGATTATTTCTGTACTGTCCACGTTTATGGAAGTCATGGGGAAGACAGTCATAAGATAGAGCAGCGGTTCTTAATATATGATTCATAGATCATGGATGTGTGAGTGAGTGAGTGAGTGAATGAGTGAGTGAGAGAGTGAGTGATTGAGGGAGGGAGGGAGGGAGCTTTTATGGTTAAAGTAGAGAGAATGAATGAAAGGAGAAAGAACAAAATTTTCATTTCTCTCACTTGTTTGTGTAATGTTTGACACTTTTAACTTACTGTCTCCATAACAGTTAATTTTTAAAAAATGATGTAAATTATGTTGATAATCTAGCAGTGAGTTCAAAAGAACAGGTTTGCTATGAGCAGCCAGTGTCGACAAAGAATGTGCTGTCAGAACATGATTGTATTTAGAGTGAGATATTGAATCTCACTGTCCCAGCAGCCTCCTTCTTGTGTTGCCAAGATTGTGCCACCACATTCTTGGAACATCTGAGGTTTCCCAGTGATGTTTCTTATGTTAAGAATATTCTTGGCATATTAAGAAATTCATGTCTAAAAGAAAGATCATGTTCGCAGGAAGAGAGAGGAGTCAGTCAGTGTTAGTGAGTGATCAGACAGACTTCAGAATTATTAACAGTGGATTATTTAAAATGATTGTATTTCTTCTTTGATTTCTGTGAATGAAAGCATTTGGTTGTTTGACAAAGTGGCTTTATTATTGTGGTGTATTTCATAATGCTACATTTCAATTGAACCTCAGGATGGATCATTGACTGAATTTGAAATATAAAAGTGCCATTGATGTTATGAGGAATGCACCTGTTCTAAACAGAATGAAGCTTCCAGTCAGATGCTGCCATTATAGCAAGGAGTGTCTGTCACTGACTTCATGTGCACGGGCCCAGAAGACAAGGAACCACCATAGTGTGTGTGTTATGATACATTGATCAGTGAGGTCACGAAACTATCAAAATTGAGAAGATATGTCAATGCCGAACATAAAGAGCATGCCACAAATAGCATTTGAGTTTTTCAAAAATATGGAATAGAAACTTCAGGAAAGCAAAAAAAAAAAAAAAGATTAAAAAGACTGAAACAGGTTATGCAATGGAAAGCAGTGAGTATTCATTTGAAGTTTCTCAACTAACAGCAAAAAAAACAGAAAACTTAATACAGTAGCTGAATCTAATGTATAAAAATGGATGTGTGTGTGTGTGTGTGTGTTTGTATATGTTTCATCATCACTCTGGAATGCCTGGAGCAGTTTCAACCAAACTTGGTTCACATATGACTTACAACCTGGAAAGAAATCCTGTTGGGGTAAGACATCCCTAGGGTATCCCTATGTGACCCTAGGGGTCAGGGTGACATGTAAAAATTTTAAAAAAATGAATGATATTAGTGTTGAATCCACAGTTTTCGGGGTTGCTGAGATGAATAGTGATACTCCCAATGCCGTTTAAGTCCAGGTTCAACCCCCAGCGGCATGAGGGGCCAAGGGGTGGGGGTGGGATAGGGGTGACATGTACAAATCATCGAAAATGCCTGATATTAGTGTTGAATCCATAGTTTTCAGGGTAAGATGAATAATGACACTCCCGATGTCATTTAAGTCCAAGTTCAGCCCCCAAAGGCATGGGGGGGGGGGGGCCCTCGAGCTGAGGGTGACATGTAAAAATAATCGAAAATGAATTATATTAGTGTCGAATCCACAGTTTTTGGGGTTGCTGAGATGAATATCGACACTCCTGATGCAGTTTAAGTCCAAGTTCAGCCCCCATCATCATGGGGGGGGGCCTAGGGGTTGGGTGGGTTGGGGGTGACATGTAAAAATAATAGAAAACAACTGATATTTGTGTCGAATCCATAGTTTTCAGGGTTGCTGAGATGAATAGTGAACCTCCTGATGCCTTTTAAGTCCAAGCTCAGCCCCAATCGGCATGGGGTCCTAGGAGTGGGGTGGGATGGGATGATATGTGCAAATAATTGAAAACAACCGATATTAGTGTCGAATCCATAGTTTTCAGGGTCACTGAAATGAATAGTGACACTCGCAAGTTCAGCCCCCATCTGCATTGGGGGGTGGGTGAGAAGTGGTGAAAAATAAAATGTCCAAATTGACCAAGATTAGTGTATAATCCATAGTGTTTGGAGTTGCTAAGTTGATTGGTGACAGTCCTGATGACCATTAAGCCCATATTTAGTTGAATAGAAGGAATAGAACTCTGTAGAACCTTCTAGACTCTGTAGAACCTTCTAGACTCTGTAGGACCTTCTAGAAAGTTGTAGAAATGAATAGAACATTGCAGAACCTTCTAGAAGGCTGTGGAAATGAACAGAACTTTGTTGATTGGGGTAAATAAATACCTGGGAAACGCTGGGTAATCAGCCAGTAGTTTATATTACCTGCTGTAAAAATCCTGGTTTCTACATTGATGAACAAGAAAGCTGCTAATGACAATACCGTTGTCAAATGACAAAGTTAAGAAGCAAGTTGACATTTTATCTGTATCAAGGAACAATTATTAGAAAGAATTCACATGTCTACCTGTTTTGCTCTACAAGTGGACAACAGTGCAGACATAAAAAAAGACCTTATTGTGCTGTGTTAGATGTGAGCAGAAGAAAAATATTTTTGAAAACTTCTTTTTCATTTGCTTAATGGTATGCACTACAGCTGAAGTAGTGTTTAACAGCTTAAATAAGTGTGTAACATCTCATGCACGGACTGGTTGAAATGCATTGGAATTAGCACAGACACTTGGCTGGTAGAAAAGTTGACATGGGTGGGCTGGTGTCGACATAAGGTTCTCTGTTTCAGATACGGAGAAGTGTAACAGGTACATTCTCTGGCATCAGCTAGACAGTACTTATAGTATAATACACTTTGATTTTCTGTGGCCTCCTCTGCAAGCTCAGTGATCTCCTTGTTACAAGTCATTCACCCATGACCCCCATCAATTATTCTGTGACCCCCCCCCCCCCCCAACTTAGAAACACTGCATTAGAGGGTTATGTGGTCAGCTTCATGTCTGGGTAACTGTGGTACCTTCAGCTGGGTTCAAACCACTGATCTTTGCCATGAGAGACTAGTGTACTAACCACCTCACCACTCAGACACCCTGTCCTTAATAAGGCAGAGGTTCCTGTACATGTATGTGTGTGTGTGTATATATATATATACATATATGTATGTATGTATGTATGTTTGGTTGGTGTCATACCTCGCCACATAACATTTGATTGAGAGCTTTAGTGTTGGCATGTCACAAAACATTTTATGCATTCCAACAGACATTAAGTATCTTATATATCATCCACAGATGTCTTGCCAATCAGGTATCATCTTCATACCTTATCAGATCGATGGAAATGGACAGTGCGTGGTAAATGACCTTGGTGCCTGCCGAATGTCTGAAATTTGTGTTCTTCATGTAGATGCTTGCTCCCTGGGTAAAAGACTCAAGACAGTGCTTGAGGATATGGATGAAGATAATTTGTAAGTTACTTTCCTGATTTTTTTTTGTGGATTGATTTTTTTTTTTTTCCTTTTTCAGTTGTTGCCAACAAAAGGGGTGAAAACTCTGTCAGCTGTGCATAGCTGACATGCTAGCATCAGGGTTGACGAACCATAGCCAACTAAGACCCTTTTCCACATCTCCTTTGGTACGCCTGGTAACGGGGCTAGCCAGACTAACAGACCAGGGAATCACCATAGTCTCCACTGCGATAGAGTCTGCCAAAGAAGTATTGCATACCCCTTGCCTTTTAGCTCCATTTAAGGACAGGCCACTGCAGACTACTGAGCCACCTCAACTCAAAATGTCTCACACAGACAAGTGTCCATGTGGCAGTGGAGTCCAGACTCCAGAACATATCCTACAAGAGTACCCAAACCATGCAGACCTGAGGTGTGAGACATGGCCAGAGGACACAAGCTTGGGGCAAAAGCTTTTGGGCTTCTGTCAGGATCTTGAGAGGACTGCAGGCTTTGCCATGTCAGCAGGGATCAGGATCTGAAGTGACCAACAACCTTGAACGCAGAAGAAGAAGAAGGGGCCGAAAAGATAGCTGTTATAATCCACCTCCATTCTGATACAGTACAGTGCTATAACGTCTTTACATCAACTGCAAAGAACGCCAGCTCTCAGGTTCAATGAGATGGAAGAAGTTACAGAGAGAATGTGATGCATACAAGAAAGCAAGAATGATTTAAAATAACTGTGTATGATTAAGGTACTTTTGATACAGTTATAATCTTTTAAGAAATCAACAGTGAGAGTAATGAAAGTGTAAAAACAAAAATGTCAATTTTATTGTGTATATATGGAGAAGGGAAGGACTGCAAAACAGGAAGGATAATAGGGACAAGAGAAAGAAATGCCTAATATGCAGGTAAGTTTTTGACAGTAATTAACCAACTGAGCTAAGGGAAAACATCAAGTGCTGTGAAGAGAAAACTAAGCTTGGTATTCATTCACTACTATTCAGTGATTTTCATTTGTCTGTGTGGGTGCTCACACACATACACATTTATGTGGGCACATCGAAGTATTATATGTCTTACACTTTTGTTATTATTTGTCTTGTTAAACTCCATTTTTGTATATTTTACTTTAGGGCTCATGTGAAGGAAAGATTTTTGAGTGACCTGCGAAAAACACGTGAAACATATAAAGGAGAGGATTTACGACAAGTAGGCTGCATATAATAAATTGTTCATTATATGTTATTTTATAGAATCGGTGCTTCCTATTAGTGGAAATTTTCAACTCACATCTAGGTCATCACTTTCACCATTTTTGAGCAAAGGTTTAATTTCTGTTTCTTTTGTATTTGCTAATAAAAGCAGGTGGAAAAAAGATTTAACTTAACATGCAGCAGAACTCATATTCACTCTGATTACATTTTTTTTTCTTATTGCCTTATTCTGAACATAGCAAGAAGCAGTTTATGTGAATAAGCTCTTTGAAATCTCATAATTTAGGCTCTCATAGGAATGAGAAGACGGCTTGATGATCCACAGCTGCTGACAGTAGACACAGTTTTCAATATGCTTATCTCTTTCAGGGAGGTTCAGGTAAGCAGCTTGTGTCTCTGATTTGATACAGAATTATGTGTTGTTTATGTCAGTGTAATCAGATGGGCCTGTCTTAATAGTTCAAGTTACTAGCGGCCAGACGCTAGAATGATATCCACAAAAGTGGGAATGCCATTAAGCGCAGAAAGAGAAAAAAGATGCATTTTTCAAAGGGAGATAGGAAGAAAAGATGTACCATTGGTGTTAATATCTGTATTTATTTATTTTTTTGTGAAACATGTCTTGCTAATTTCTATGTTTTACTCATTGAAAGCAGACAGCCAAGGACTTTTATTTTTACACTGCCTTTTCTAACATTTCTGGAGTACTGTAGTCTGCATGCTCTGCTGTATTATTCCATTACAGTTTTAAATCTGGATTTATCTTTCCCTAATCATATGTCCAGCAGGTGTTTTTTTCTTTAAACCAACTATGTTCATTGCTGTTTCAGAATTCATTATTTTTGTATTGGGTATTTTTTTGAAATAATTAATATTACAATTTTTGTTTTGGCCAATATAAAAATATTTTAAAGGATTATAGAATGTGTTGTTGAAGTATTTGTTAGCATCAGTACTCTCAATGACTCTATAGAAGTGAAGATGTAGAGTATTGTTCAGTTATACTCATTATACACATTATGATGAATATTTGTTATACTTGCTAAGTCAGTTATACTCATACACATTATGTTGAATATTTGTTACACTTGCTAACTCAATGCATTTCTTTCTTTCTTTTGTTTGTGTGTGTGTATGTGCACTTGTGTGTGTGTGTTTGTTTGACGTTCTTCCATATTTTTTAATGGATTTGTATGTTTGTAACCATGTATGTCTCTTTTCTGCACACTTAGATGTAATGCTTTATAATTTGTTATTGCTGTAATTTTTTTAAAACCTGGATTACATAGACATACTGCTTTTCAGATTTTGTGGAAATAAAATGTTATTTCTCAGCTTCATATTTTTTAATTGAATTCAGCAATTTTTTTAAAACCTTTTTTTCAAGAGGACTTATTTACTGTGAATTTTCTCAGGACTATAAGGCTATGGTGAAACTAGTTGAGGATGTCAGCACATTTCCTTTCATCAAAATTGAAAACAATCAAGGAATTCAGTATTTGTATGCCTTTGCATTGAACAGGTTTGCAAAAAAATTATAGGTGTTGGTTTAGTTTCTTTAGTAAACTGGAAGATTTACTTTTTTTTATGATTCATAAGAGTGAGAAGTCATTCCAAAGTTCTGCAGAGCATTGTTTCCCCCATTAAATGCTCCCATCCTGATTGTTGTAACAGGTGACTGAAGAAAACTGAGATAGTGGTGCAGAAATTTATTACAGACAGCCTTCCTGGATGAGATGGCACAAAAATGATGGCTGCCCAGCAAAGTTAAAATATGAAGTAAACCACTGAATCATAAATGACCAAAAACTACAAAAGAACCTCACCAGAAGTCCACAGAGTTTGTAAAGGACTCTGATCAGACACCATGTGATGTTAAGTTCCCATAGTCTTTTACCACTGATGCCTCTTTGACAGTTACAAATGTTAACATTTGGCAGATTAAAAATAGTGCATATTCAAGTATTTTAGATTTTAAAAAAAATTGCTGTAACAACATATTTTTTATTAAAAAACATCACCAGGCTGATCATGTTTTGTGCTCTAAGTCACAAATATAAGGCTAATATTATGGCTTCAGGACATTATGTGTCCTGACAGAGCAGACATAATGTTAAATTTTTAATGTTTTTTTTTTAACTTTAATTTTAAGCATTAGCTAAGAATTAAGGACATTGAGTGTTTCATTTCAATCTCTTTTTCAGAAATGGTGATAGGGAAAAAGCATTGAAGGTTATTTTAAAGGTAAATATATAAGTAACTTTGTTATATCCTATCTTATACTTCTGTAAGCGGTGAACATTTGTTTAGGATTGCATTGAAAAATTATTGACTTTTAACTTTTCAGTTTTTCTTTTTTTTTTTTTTTTTAATAACTGTTATTTCACTTTTTTTATCTGTGATTTCACTATTATTTTATATCTGTTATTTCACTTTTTTATATCTGTTATTTCACTTTTTTAAAAATATCTGTTATTTCACTTTTTCTTTTAACTCTTTCCACCCGCGTTACTTCCAAAATGTTCCTTAGTTTCTTACGGCGCGGACATTTTCGAGAAGGGGTCCCTGTGTAAAAGTTATTGTACCAAATTAATTCCATGATCAACACGTGTGTATCACACATTAAAATAAGTGGAAATGAATGAAGATTCCATCAATGAAGTTATTTATCATAAAAAAACAAAGAAAAGAAAAAAACTGGTCTGAAACAATGGATCAATTTTTTGGCGCTAAAAAAATTTTAGGGCTGAACAAGAAAATCTACTTTATACTTACCTTAGCTGTGTCATAATCCAATATAGAATACGTAGTCATTCAAATTTCAACACGGAAAAATCAATATTTATGGATTTTTGTGACATCCAATAAATCTAACAGATCTACAGCTACTAGAAACACATATAGTAAGCTAGATCTAGTCGGTCGGTGTGACCATTTTACCACTCTATCTCGAAATAAACTTGAATGTTACCCTCTATCTATGTTTCAAAAATGGCGTCTTTATCCACAAGGCTTAAAACACTAGCTTAACTTTAAATCCAGAAGAGTTCTAACTGGTTAAATGAAAAGTAACATCATGTTTTCTACGAAAGAAACTCCGGTGTCACATAGGGCTCTGCAGGGTGCCATTGCTAAACCGCAAAGGCCCTTATGGGGCTCTCGCGAGTGGAAAGAGTTAATACTTAATAATTTCAATACTTTAATAATTTCAAAACTTTAATAATTTCATTTTTTTTATGTCTGTTATTTCACTTTTTTTATATCTGTCATTTCACTTCTTTTTATATCTGTTATTTCATTTTTTAAAAAATATCTGTTATTTCATTTTTTTTTATATCTGTTATTTCAGTTTTTTTAATATCTGTTATTTCAGTTTTTTAAAATATCTGTTATTTCACCTTTTTTTTCCCATACATTATGAGATAAGCAGCATGTGCATAGTCAGTTTAGTGGTGATGAATATATATTATAAACTGAAATTCTGAAATAAAACTTAATAAATCATGTAATTTTAAAAAATAAAACATTTGATTTTTATACATCTTTGGCAATCAGTTTAAAAAAAAAGTGAAAATATGTTAACAGCAGATCAAACAGCATATGACCCAAAAGCAAAATAAATATAGCTTCTGAAAGTGTACAATTTGAAAATTCAGAACAAGGTTGATGACAGCAACAGTTCTTAACTCTCTCCATCCTAGGGGGGGTTTACACCAAATGACCAAGGAGGGTAAATTTCATAAAGTTGAATGAGATGATTGTTACATTTGAAAGGATCATAACAGCAAAGTCCGATTGCGATATGACATATAATTCCTTAGCTCTGTAGGCCATCCCCTGAGGGAGAGATTCAGTAACTTGGCATTGGGACGGCTTAAAAGAAGCAGCTTCATTCATCAGGCCAAGCGTATGCGTAAGCTGATACCTGACCTTCCAACTGTGGTCGCTCCATTATCATCTGTACCAGAGCATACACCATGGAAAGAAGCAGATTGTATACAAATAACTATTCAGACTGAAGTGAGGGGTGTGCAGAATGGTGAGATGCAGAGCAGTCTTGTAAGATCAACGGCCGCACTTAGTGTTCTAGATGACGGGTGTCCATGTGACGCCTGGATACGTGTGTATACAGACGGATCTGCACACAATGCCATAAAGAATGGAGGGGCAGGAACATATATTGAATATCCAAACACCATTGACAAGATTTCCATACCCACTGGAAAATACTGCAACAGCTATGATGCAGAAGTTAGGGCAATTATTGCTGCAGTTGAAAAACTATCAGACTCCAGAATTGATACATGTCCTGTAGTAATTCTCACAGATGCAAGATCAGTACTGGAAGCTATTCAGTGCAACAAACTACCAGACCTTAAGGATGCCTTGTCAAAAATTGGCTTACAACATGGAGTCACTTTGCAATGGATTCCCTTCCACTGTGGGATACCAGGCAATGAGAAAGCTGACCATCTGGCCAAAGAGGGCACTGAAATGGAGCAACCAGACATACCAATCACCTATAATCAGAAGAAAAGCATGATAAAAACCTACAGGAAGCCACAAGCACCACCACATGATGACTATCACATGCTAAACAGAAAGGAACAAGTCACCATCATCCGTCTCCGAACAGGACATAGCCGACTCCAAAGTCATATGTATACAAAGTTTAAGGTTGGTACTACTAATCTATGTACATATGCCCAGGTGCCCCAAACTGTGGAACATGTCCTCCAGAACTGCATCAACTATGAGACACTGAGAAATAATTACTGGCCCAGTGAAACCACTAAAGAAGATGAGCTCTACGGTTCCATACATGAGTTACAAAAAACAGTGAAATTTATCCTAGAGACAGGAATGCAGATATAGACAGACAATGCGAACGAAGAAGAAGAAGAGAAGAAAGGATGGAAAATGAAATATTTTCTCATTTACCTCTCAAGTTAATCCAC
The DNA here is from genome assembly GCA_009760885.1 of Achatina immaculata. NCBI lineage: Eukaryota > Metazoa > Mollusca > Gastropoda > Stylommatophora > Achatinidae > Lissachatina > Lissachatina immaculata. The sequence continues at coordinate 37,854,583 of CM019701.1, read as the reverse complement.
TGTACTATGTCCAGTATATCCAAAATGAATAACATTTTACACAAACACCATTTCCTCACAGGAAAATCTACACTAATTATTTATTTACAATCTGCAATAAACTGAAAACATGAAAACACAAGTGGGTGGTGGGCTATAAGCTTAGAAAAAAACTTAAAAACAATTAAATTTTAACACAAACTGGCTGCTCTGAATTCAACCTTGTGCATGCCTCATGTCTACGTTTTTGTTATCAGAACGAAGTAACACTATCAGCTTTGCCAGATTTTTTAGTATAGTTAAAATAAATTCAAAATTAGAGACCAATGCATACAAATGCACTACAAGTGAGTAAATCGACTGATCAGGACCACTACCATGCAAAATACGTCTCCTGGGATGCAAAGAGTTAAGTGAGCATACATAAAGATGCACAGTTTATTAAATGACAGATTATTCTATTTATTTGTTGGTGCTGATTACTAAAGCCCTGTTAAATGTTTGAAGTAAGCAGGCAGGTCTTATGATGTTATAATAGTAGCGCCATGTTTTGAAGACATAATTTCTTATTAAAAAAAAACTTTTTTTTCTCATTTAAAAAAATTTGTATATAGTTAGTCATTTATATATGTACATAGTTACTTTATTGTTAATTATGTTTGTTATATGAGCAGCATATTTATAGACTGTCTGGAGCATAGTGAAAGTTGTATGATAAAGGGCAGAATGTCAGACGGGCCTGCGTGCCCAATTCTTAACCCTTTTGGAATAAAGATCAATCAATCTTCTTCTTCTTATTCTTACGCATTGTCTGTCTATATCTGCAGTCCTATCTCTTGGATAAATTTCACTGTTTTTTGTAATTCATGTATGGAACTGTAGAGCTTATCTTCTTTGGTGGTTTCACTGAGCTAGTAATTACTTCTCAGTGTCCCATAGTTGATGCAGTTTTGGAGGATATGTTCCACAGTTTGGAGCACTTGAGCACATGTACAAAGAGTAGTACAACCTTAAACTTTGTATACATATGACTTTGGAGTTGGTTGTGTCCTGTTCGGAGACGGAAAATTGTGACTTGTTCCTTTCTATTTAGCATGTGATAGTCATCATGTGGTGATGTTTGTGGTTTCCTGTAGGTTTTTATCATGCTTAATCAATCAGTCAATCAATCAATCATAAAATGCTGCATAAATTTCTTGGAACAAATCTTCTTCCAGGCCATTGACAAGTCTGAAACACAGGTACCAGACATGATCTGCTTGTGTGGACGTATCTACAAAGACAAATTTCTCGACTCTGATTTCGCCAACCAGGATGACCTTCACAATGCTATCAGTTGGTACTGATTGCTTAATAATATCATTGCTTAGTATATGTGTGCAAGAGTTGTGCTTTTTTATGTTTGAGATATTGGCAATGCATGAGAAATTTCTGAAGAATCCTTGCAAAGTAGGTCCTTACTGTTGTTACTAATGCAGTGGGTAAGAACTGTTTGCTCTCAAATGCTTAGTGATAGTGGAGATTATATCTGGTTGTTGTGGTGTTTCTCATTTATTGGGTTGTGTGTGCCTTGAAGATGGTTCTTTCTCAACAAACTGCAGTGTCAGAGTTTTTTATTTTTTCATAAACTTCACAATTTTATGAACCATGCTGGTCTCCTTTTTCATTTAGCAGACTATTGTGGCACAGCCATTTTCCAGGTAAACACTTCAAAGATGGAGTCTTTATAGTCTGTAGTAAATGAAACTTTGTGGATAACACCTCACTTCATAGTCAAAAACCAACATAGACTATCATTCATTCATTCATTTGCATGTCCCTTGCGGAACTTTGCCTCCCTAACAGCACTCCTGTAGGCCTCTCAGTTGTGAGCAAGATGGCCTACTGCTGATGCATCCATTTGCAGATTATCAACGATGTCTTGTAGCCATCTTCGCCTTGGTCTTCCTCTCTTTTTTTTCCCATTATGTACCCTTCCAAGACGGTTTTCTCTAGATTATCATGACGTTTAATGTGTCCAAAATATTTAAGTTTTCTTTTTTTAATCCTCTTTACTAGCCAGCCTTCTTCATTATTAAGTTCTTGTAGTATGGATATATTTGTTCTTTTTCCTGTTTGACTTTCCATGTTGCTGTTTAGGTTTCTTGGTATATTTTCAGAAGATAGTTTAACATAGACTATATTTTTTAATAAAAATGATGAAGGACAATGAAATGGCACTGTAATGATGTTTAGTTATAATGTGGGCAACAGTATTAAGTTTTGGAGAATGATTTTAGTTGATTTTATTGCCTAAATCGGGATGAAGATGCTGTCCAATCTGGCAGTTAGTGACCCATGGTTGACATGCTAGCATCAGAGTTTTCAAGACCCTGCCCACCTGTCCTTTGCTACCCCAGTTACAGGCCTAGCCTGACTACTGAGGCAGGGATTGCCATAGTCTCCATGAAAGTGGAGTCTGCTAAAGAAGTTCCCAGCTTCTTTTTGTTAGCTGCATACACGGCTGGAAAAATAGCCACCCTAACCTGCTTCCAAGCTGACAGGATGCTTTGCCTCAACAGCTTCACAGCATCAGCTGCAAAGAACACCAGCTCACAGTTCCAGGGAGATAGAGACAAGAAGACATTGACTATATCAGAGCTAATCTTGCTTCCAAGTGATGTTCTTGGTAAATGCCAGTACAGTAGAGAAATTGTCCTCATGGTGGTGAAGTCTTCCTCAGAAGTCTGCTCCACATATTAAAGAAAACCACAGTAGCTCATTCTGTATATAACTTGATACTGTAGTTGAAAGATTTTCACATGGCGAAGAGCTTCAAGCTTGTAACTATGGAGAAATCAAATAATGGCTTAAAAAACACTAGATTTTTTTCATGGTCGAAATACTTAATGTGTAAAGACATTTTTTGTTGTTGTTGCAAATCCTTATTTTATTCCTTAAAAAAAAAACTCACTTATCTAAAGACATTTTTAACTTCAGTTTGCATTATCTGTTGTTTGTATAATACATTCATTGGCTTTATTTTTTTATTTTTTTTTTTTTTATGCTAAGGTATCGCAAAGGTTTTGAAGTTCAGCCCAATGAATATGCTGGAATTAATCTAGCAACTCTCCTGGTCATCTCTGGAAAAGATTTTTCAACATGTTCTGAGCTGCAAAGAATTGGTGAGTGAGTGAGACTTTAGCAAACACTGAAATGCAAAAAAGTAACAGGCGAGTGAGTGAGCTTTTTCAACATATCCTGAACTGGAAAGAATAGGTAAATGGTTGATAATATTTGATCAGTGCACACCTTCATATTTGTATTTCTGTAGTTAAATATGCAGCTCAATAGCTACAGAAACACCAACAGACCATCCTGTTCTGTTTAAGAACGGGCCATTGTAGACTGCTGACCCGGAATTAATGAAGCCATTCCTACTTTTTTCCTGTTTTATACATTTAATTTTATATAAAGAAGATTATTTTTCTGCTTATTTCAAAGAAACAAATCTATAAAATATATTTTATGATTAACTTGAAATAATTGGTGCTTATAATTAATAACAAAGTATTTTTCAACTCGAGTTGTTATCTTTTGTTTATAAGACTCCCCATGCTCTATCCATCATAGGCATAACACTGAACAACTTGATTGGCAAAAAAGGCAGCCTTTCTTCCTTGACAAACTACTGGGATGTGGCCACATTCTTTGAGATCAGTGTCCTGGCAGAAGATTACAACAAAGCTGTACAAGCTGCAGACTGCATGTACAGACTAGAACCACCAGCATGGTAGGCACTTGTCTAATCAAACACCACAATTAGAATATGTTTAAACAGGAGTCTGTACTACTTTACCTGGAATGAGTGAACTTATTTGGATAGAAATCTAAACTGATGTAGATAGAGTGAGAGAACATATTTGGGCAGAAATCTGAACTAATTTACATATAATGAGAGAACTTGTTTGGATAGAAATCTAAACTAATTTACAAAGAATGAGAGAATGTGTTTAGGTAGGAATCTGTACCAATTTACATAGAAGAGAACTTGTTTGGGTAGAAATCTGTACTAATTTACACAGAGTGAAAGAGCTTATTGATGGAAGACTATATGCTAATTTGCATAGCTTGAAAGAACTTATTGAAGCAGGACTAAACTAATTTACATAGAATACAATAGCTTATTAAGGCAGGAATATATACTAATTTACATAGAATGAAAGAGCTTATTGAAGCAGAAATCTAAACTAATTTACATAGAATGAGCTAACTTATTCATATAGCAATCTATAATAATTTACATAGAATGGGAGAACTTATTCAGGTAGCAATCTATAGTAATTTACATAGAACAAAAGAATTTATTCAGGTAGGAATCTATACTAAGAACACTGAACTGGACAGCTTGTTTAAATCCCAACGAATTATAAATCTGTTGAAACTAAACAGACTATGCTGACTGGGGCATGTAGAAAGAGTGGAAGAGAACAGACAAACGAAAATGATGTATGCACAAGAGATGAGGTAAACAAGACCAAGGGGTAGACCAAGGCAGAAATGGAAAGACAATATAGAAGAGGATATAAAAGAAATTGGTATCACCAACTGAAGAGAGAAGATTAGGAATAGAGAGGAATGGAGGTGAACTTTATCAGCAGCAATGAGCCTTAATGGCTCAGAAGGCTGAAGAAGAAGAAGGAATCTATACTAACTAGAATGAGAGAGCTTGTTCATGTAGGAATCTACACCAATTTACATAGACTGAGTGAACTCATTTTAGCTGTATTGGTTGTTAATTTTTAAAAAAAATCTTGTTTTCACTTTTGTTTTCAGAAATAATTTTATCATACATGTCAACATATGTGGGAAATATGGTTAGTGATCAGTGTGTATAATGTATTTTTTCTTTTTTATTTGTTTGCTTTTTTTAAAATACATTTCAGAAGTATGTTACATTTTGAGTTTCATTGCATCCATAATACATTGCCTTCCACTATATCTTTATCCAGTATATTGCCTTCCACTATATCTTTATCCAGTATATTGCCTTCCACTATATCTTTATCCAGTATATTGCCTTCCACTATATCTTTATCCAGTGTATCTCATTTTTTTTGTCATAAAAAGACCTAAATCTTGTGTTATTGTGAACATTTCCAGGTACTTGAAATCAACCGTGGGAAACATTGCCCTGATCAACAGGTTCAGGAAGAGCAAGAACAAAGACACCACCAGTAAAGAGAGCCAGGTAATATTATGTACCAACTTTGGGAGTTAGTTGCTGTAACATTTCTGCCGTTTTCTTACTCTGCAGCAGAATAAGTTACCAGTGTGTTGTCAGACTTACTAGGAATGTAGTCACAGTAGCGGAGAGGCTCCATATAACATTGCCTTATCATGGAACACTGATAAAAGATTTTTAAAATCTTTGCAGAGGCTTGAGGAGAATCAAAGTCTTCTATTCTAATCATTATGTGGCTCTTTTTGTCCTTAAAGATATTTTTGTTTCAGATGGTTGTTAATAATACAGAAATTGTGGAAAATCATTTTACGGAATACATTAATACATGGCTGGATCTGCATAATGTAACTTCAGGCCTTGTTATGTTGTAAGGTCCATTTCTAAAATATTTTATGTGGATATTTAACCTCATTTAAGTAACACATGTTGAGCAGTTTTCCAGTACGTGACTGCTTTGAATGCAAGATACCATAAACACATTAAATAGATGAGAACAAACCGTCATTTTTCAGCTCAGAACAACACACAAGCCCCTGAACGTTCACATGTATTGAATAGAACCTGATGAAACACCCATATGTCCATTCTTTTTTTATAATAACCAAGAAGCAGTCACACATCATCTCCTAGAATGTCCAGCACTCAAAGATCTGTGACAGGAATACCTGCCTGGACATCCAGATATCAAGAGCACATGAAATACAAACTCAGTACAGTTAAAGAAGACCTGTAGGTACTTTGACATCACTTCCAGCCAGAGAGCACAAGCTCAGATGGATGCTGGACTGGAGAAATGAAAAAAAAAAATCTCATTTAAATAAGGACATGTTAAAGAAAAAGTCAGGTACATAGTCACATATGTTCCTTACACATCCACAGTAAAGATTGCACATGTAAAATGCTAACTTTTGTTTCAGTTATTCATCTTCTGGTTGGATTTCTTCATTGAGATCTCAAAGCCTGAATCAGAATTGACAAGCAGCCAGTTCCCAGTAAGATTTTTTTTTTTTTTTGGTCTCTCTGTGGCAGTAATTATTTCAGACCTCCATTAATTTTTTTTTTTTTGTGTGCGACTTTGTAGTTTATTTTAAAAATGTTTACTTATGTACATGGAATATCTGGTTTTTACTGTTTCAGTGCAAATTATATCTTGTTATCTTCTTGTTGGAGGGTATTTTCACTAATGATCTTGGGAGTTGTTTGCTGTATATAATAGCTTCCTTCTGTCTGTGTGGAATTGTGAACATAATGTTCTTTGTAGCCGGTGGAGCGAAAGTGTTGAGGCACAGCATCATGTCAGACTGAGAGTGGATTATAGCAGGTGTTTTTTCAGTCCCAGAGGAAAGCTAAAAAGCAGGGTGTATACAATACTTCTTTAGCATACTTCACCATTGTGAGGACTGTAATGATCCCTGGCCCATTAGCCAGGCTGGACCTGTTAATTATAGTACCAGTGAAAAAGTTGGGGCAGAGTCGTGGTCAGCTATAGTTCACCAGTCCTGATAATAACATGTCAGCTATGGGTCACTGGCTGCTAGATTGGACAGTCTTCTCTCCTATACATTTCCAGCAATTAACAGAATAAATCAGTGTATTGGTACTCATGTTGACCTTCGCGAAGCTTGAGAACATATGGCATTCAAAAGTTATAAGCACAAAAACCAAGTTAAGATTATTCAATTCAAATGTGATATCCACCCTCATTTATGCATGCGAAAAGTTGGAAAGAACTAAAGAAATAGACAAGAAGTTAGACTCTTTCGAAAATAAATGCCTAAGGAAAATACTTGGTATAAAGTGGAATGAATTCAAGAACAACACAGAGATAAGACAGTTGAGCAAACAACAACCTGTCTCATGGGTGATCAGAAAAAGATGGACATATGTCGGTCATATGATGAGAAGAAACAATAAGAGGATCCCCAAATAGGCTATCTAGTGGAATGCAACAAGCCAAAGAAAAAGAGGTCGACCATTTGAAACTCAGAAGAGGACATTGTTAAGAGAGGCCAGTTCAGTAGGCATAACATCCCTTGATGAGATTGAAAAACTTGCTGAAGACAGGAAATCTTGGCGAACTACCATGTGGGCCCTATGTGATGTTTAGCAGCACTGGAAGGATGTAAGAAGATAGATACTCATGTATGTTATACTGATTATAGTATTACTGAGCATATAGCATTTCATTGTCATTCTTCTAGGTTTTGCTTTTGGAGCCAAATAGAGAATTTATACTCAGCTACATCCAGATCAATATAGAAGTACAAGAGAAGGTAAGTTTTGTAGCACTCCATTTTATGTGTGGTCAATGGAAATATACATCAAGGAGAAAAAGAGGTCTGTGTCATGGAGTAGGACATAATGGATACAATTGATACTGGTAGATACTTTTGTCTCAAAAGTATTAAAGACATAGATTGAAATTTATATACACACATTTATCATATTGTGTTCCTTACCTGATATATGTGATTCTGCTAAACACAGATATATAAACCTAAACAAACCTGCATTAGTAAGATGAGGAATATCAATGCTTTATAATGTTTTTTCATATTACAGAATGTCCGGTTATGGCATGTTTGGCAGGACCCAAAAGATCATCGACCAAATGACTGGACCTTTCCAGCAGACACCATCAAGAGAGTCAGGTAGAGCAGTTTACAATTTGTTTATAATTTTTTTTTACATCAGTAACAGAGAATGTGGGTGCTGGAGCAGAAAAAGTGATTTGTGCATTTGCCTGTCTTGGCAAAGGTCAGTGGCTCGAATCCAGACTAGAAGTGGGTGCCTGGCTCCTTCTAAAGCAGGGGAATTAAAGGAGGCCAGGGTTTGTTGAGCACATCACTCTGTAGTGTTCCAACAGGTCAAGGAAAGTATGAGCACTGTTGCCATATCCCCTTGATGTCTCTGTGACATCATGCAGCTACCTGTGTCAGATGATGTCTGCTGGATGCCAGTGGTACATATAGAATCATGTCTGCTGGATGCCAGTGGTACATATAGAATCATGTCTGTCGGATGCCAGTGGTACATATAGAATCATGTCTGCCGGATGCCAGTGGTACATATAGAATCATGTCTGCCGGATGCCAGTGGTACATATAGAATCATGTCTGCCGGATGCCAGTGGTACATATAGAATCATGTCTGCCGGATGCCAGTGGTACATATAGAATCATGTCTGTCGGATGCCAGTGGTACATATAGAATCATGTCTGCCGGATGCCAGTGGTACATATAGAATCATGTCTGCTGGATGCCAGTGGTACATATAGAATCATGTCTATTGGATGCATGTGGTACATATAGATAGATGTCTGCTGAATGCCAGTGGTACATATATACTGTTAAAAAAAAAGAAAGCAGCAACCATGATGTGATTTAAATTGAAATTTGGTTATCACACAAGGGCAAATTGCCTGAAACGTTCACTTGGACATCACTTTCATGTGGTGACCTGAAATGTACTTAGCAGATGATTCATGAGCAAAGAAAAGTGACACTAGTCAAAACAGCATTTTTGACAGTAACTCATGACAGGTTCACGAGAATCCCGTGAAACTTGCTGAACACAAAACTCGCAGACCATGTTATTGAATGCCTATAAAAAGATTGACACTCCTCAAATCAATTCATTTGAAAATTCAATGTGGAAGTATGGCTCATCTCACTACAAAACGATGACTTATCATCATTAGACGTTTACAGACTGGACAGTCACAAAGTGTAGTGGCCAGACAATTTAATGTGGTTAGAAGCACCATTAGTTACCTTTGGAGATGATTTCCAGACAATTGGCTCAGTTGCACACCAGCTGCACAGTGGAAGACTCATAGTCACAACTCCTGCCGAAGACTGCTTCATGAGGCTGCGTCACCTCAGGAATTGATTTACATCTGTGTCCTCAACAGTCCAGTCAATGACAGCAGCTCATTGAATTTCAGATCGGACTGTCAGGAACTGGATTCATGACGCTGGTCTTTGGGCTAGAAGACCCTACAAGTGTCCTGTGCTTATGGACCAGCATCCCCAAAACCAACTGCAGTGGGCAAACCAGCATCATCAATGGACCATTGCAAATGATTGGAGAAGGGTTTGGTTTAGTGATGAGCCATTCTTTCTACTCCAGTGACAAGATAAACAGAGAAGAGTTTACCGCAGAGTCCATGATAGCTACACCCAGAAATGCGTAGATGAAGCTCCTCCACATGGTGGTGGAGGTGTGCTGGTGTGGGGGGACGATCATGGGAAGAAGTAACTTGGTGCAAATTGAAGGATGCCTGAATGCCCAATGATACATTGCTGAAATTCTTCGTCCTCATATCTTTCCATTTCTGGCTGCACCAGGGTCGATTTTTCAGCAGGGGTCAGCCTCATGTGGCACAACTCACCACCCAGTTCCTCTCTAATAACAACGTCCAGACCATTCCGTGGCCATCCATGTCATCAGACATGAACCCAATAGAACACTTATGGGATGAACTCAACAGACATCCGCCAGAGAGACGTGGCACTGACCAATCTCCAACAGTTGTCTCTTGCACTGCGGGAAGAGTGGGCAGTCATCCCACAACAACGCATCCAGTGGCTAATCAGATCCATGTCAAGGAGATGTCATTATCTGATACAGGCCAAAGGAGACAATACACCTTACTGAAATGGAGGCCTCAGTCGCAAAGAATAAAAGTCCAAACCAATTTTAATGAACATCTTTCATTGTTAAAGTCTTAAAGTTTCTTCATGCCAAGATTGAAACATTAATTCTGTAAAATAAAATTTTGATACACGTTTGAAATTTGATGTCCATTATGACTACAGTAGTCTTGCGTTTCTTTTTTTGAACAGTATAGATGGATGCCAGTGGTACATATAAATTCATGTTTGGTGGATGCGTGTAGTACATATTAATTCATGGAATAAAGAAACAAAAACATGAGGATGCACTATGAAGACGGGCTGAGCAATTTGAGACAATCATTCCATGGGAATATGGTGCAAGATAATGATGACTAAATGTTTTTTTTTTTACAGTTGATCCATACCATGTAAAGCATAGCAGCTTGACAATAACAAAACTAGCTCAGTGGTTACTCTATGTAAGAATAACCACCCAGTGTCACATTCCTAAGTCGTGTGGGTTAATATACCTGAAGTTTCAAGTAATAAGTATTTGAATAACTGAAGCTCTGTGGGGATTGAAAGTGTGACACATATGTTATAATACATCATTCTTTGGTAAGGACTTGTGAATCAAAGGCTCTTTATGTTTGGTCTTAGCAACAGACTTCTATAAAATTTAAAAAAAAAAAAAAGGAAACTTTGCTGTAGTAACAGGTATAGAAAGAGGCTGACAAATCTCTTGAAGTAAACAGCTTTTAAGAGACAGAGGTTTCAACTTGACCTAAGGATGCATGGTTACTTATTTACAAAGAACCATCTTTTGTGGACTCTTCATGAGAGTACAATGTCTGATGATGTAAATTGTGTATTGACTGGCCATCCTTCTGGTGCTTTTAATCTGTACATGTTTTGTCACACCCAAGTTTCACCATTGGTTCCTTCATTCTTGACAAGAATGCTGATTGACAGCTGTCAATGAAATATTTTAATTGCCTGGCTTCTTTTATAGCATTGATGATATCTGCTGGATACATTACCTGCTCTTCTCTACAGTCACCAAACTAGCCATCTTACCTGTTCTTTCATTTCCTTTAACACCTGCATGGACTGATACAAAAATGAAGGTTTGTTATCAAGATTTTACATCTGCAGGGATTCAAGTCACTGATGTTATTAGAGAGCCAACTTGAATTTTTCTTAACATGCTCATTGAGTCATTCACCATGAGTGTTCTTGTACCTTCAGCCAGCTCAGGGCTTTAGTTACATCTATGGTTTCCATTCTGAGGCTACATGTTGTTTCAGCAAAAGGTTTATTTGACTGTCTTACCTTTAAAAGTTTTGCTATTACACTGTGAAGGCCTGGGTACACTGCTAGCTACAGATTATTGATCCATTAGTTTAAATAACAGTGTCACACCATCTCTTGGTGTTTTTACTGATCAGTGCTTTGACCGCAGCATTTACTGTTGTAGGAACATATGCTCTGCATTATATTCTGTGAGAAAAAAAGAGCCTCCAGATGGATCTGAGTTCCAGTAGCAGATACATAGAAATAAAACAGAATGCTGTATCAACCAACAAATCTAAAGAGGCTGAGCATGCTTCGATGTAGTTTGGAATCTGTTATATGTGCCATGCATTGTGTCAGGTCTCTGCGATCCATCAGTAGTCTCTAAGGGCAGGCAAGATGTGCAACCTTTCAGCCTGATATGGCTGGTTTGAATATATACCTTATAATTGATCCTCATGACTGATCATATGTAGAAGCAGTGATGATAAATTCATGTCAGTAATTGATAATCAAGAAATAGTCAGGAATAAAGTTTTGATTAATGTGTATGTTATCTGTTGACAGCCTGTACAAACGGGACGCCAGGGCCATCTTTCTCTATGTGCAGGATATCTCTGATGATGACTATCACATTTTTTTCTCCTCGGATGTGCAAGCACAAAGGTCAGGTGAACTACTTAATGCCCAGAAATTTTCCTGATTCACTTTTGTATTAATTTTTATCGCACTCTGTCTTGGTTTATTTTATAAAGTTGTTTAGACAGTCAACATCTTATGTCATCTCTGCAAAGTAGATTGGCAGCCACTGGTCTCCCGCTGACACAACATCTTGCTTTGATGACAGCCTACCAAAGCTATACCCTGTCCATTTCTTAGTGTAATCTATACCACTGTTATCCACTTGGTTTTTTGACCAGGACTTTTCCTACCATTAAGGTTTTCTGTATATTGATATGGCTCTTTAGCTGTCTTGTTCTAAAGTTTTTTCATAATTTCAGTGTTTTGTTTCCAGATGGTCCTTCACTTGACCACAAAACACTCCTAAATCTTCCATACTTCCATATTTCTAGACCTTCAGTTTTCATGTCTGTTTTCTTATTTGTGTCCCTTTGTTTTTATGCCATGTATGAGTTGAGTTGACGTCAATGAGATATCCTTTCTCCAAACATCACAGCATTTAAATTATCTCATGAAATAACAGATACTAAGAATATTTTTTTTTACTGTGTTGGAGTTATAAATCCAGCTCAAGTAAATAACCAGAGGAGTGTTCCTTATTTGCAAGCCTTACATTGAGGGAAATTAAAAGGAGGACATCTATCACTCTTCAGAAAGTAAAACAACTAAAGAAACTGTGGAGAGGAACAAACAGAGCTACAAAAATAAGATTTTTAAAGGCATGCATATTTCCCATTGCAACATATGCCTGTGAGACCTGGACACTTAACAAAACAGCTGAGAAACACATAAATGCCTTTGAATATAAATGCTACAGAAGAGTTCTTCAGATATCATGGACACAAAAAAGTACAAATATATCCATCGTACAAGAACTTAATATTGAAGAAGGCTGGCTAGTAAAGAGGGTTAAACAGAGAAAACCTAAATATTTTGTTCACGTTAAATGTCATGATAATTTAGAGAAGACCATCTTTGAAGGGTACATAATGGGAAAAAGAAAGAGAGGAAGACCAAAAAAAGATGGCTGTAAGATATCGTTTATAATCTGCAAATGTATGCATCACTAGTAGGCCATCTTGCTTACAGCCGAGAGGCCTACATGTTAGGGAGGCAAAGTTCCGCAAGGGACATGCAAATGACTGACCAACTAACATTGAGGAATAAGAGATTTTATATGGAGCTTACAGTAACATTCTTTTAGAACAGTCATTTTTGTCACTAATTAATGCACATTGTTAATCAGAATTGCGCTGCTGCTAGTTTTCTTCTTTGTGTTGTTTTGTTTCTTGGTTGATGTTTTTTCCCATGTTTAATGCCTATCACCGCAGTAATTAACCAAATTTTTCAGGTTCTATTCTATGATGAGTGAACTTGCAACCAGTCCGGACTGTTTAATAGAGGATGATATTGAAGATGTTGTTGATGTAAGTGTTTTGATGAATGATTTTGTTTGATGATAAGTTGACGATGGACTTGATTGATTCTCCATGTAGTGTCAGGACCTAGATTCGCATTTCATAGTGTGGGGAGAGAAAAAAATAATGTGCCAGTCTCTCTTTGTTGCATTTAGTGACATGATGGTGATGTTGGTGACAATGTTGTTATTGAAGAAGGTGATAGAAGCATTTTGATAATTATTACATTGATGTATATCAGTGATTGACTGCCTTGATTTGGACACCTCAAAGAAAAAGAAAGAGGGGCAGGCCATTAGAAACATGGAGATGCACAATGCAGGAAGAGCTAAAGGAAGCAAGAAAGACATGGTTTGAGTATCTTGACTTGCTGAAGACAGGATTGGCTGGGGAACCTTTGTTGATGCCTTATGCTCCATTGGGAGTACAGAGAACTGATGATGATGATGATGTCAGGGGTTGAGCATGCTAATAATGTAACATGCCACAAATAGACTGGTTCTTAATGTCCAGTCTTATTACTTGGAAGGTTGTAAGTTCATGGCTTGCTGCTGGCTCACTCCTGCTGTCTTCTCCTGTCAGCTAGGCACTGATAATGAGTATCTGACATGGTAGTGCTGTGTTAATAGTCTTGGGAAGAACACAGGATATCTGCCTGCAGGACAAGGCATAACAGATCATGCTACACTCATCAATGAATGAGGTGAAAAATTTTGTATAGATGAAAGCCCATTCTGTGAACAGAAGGCCACAGCCAATCCTACATCAGCTGAATGTTGGAAAAAAAACAAACTGATATGCATACATAAGTTTTACTGTGGGTTTTTACTGGTGTAAGTATTGTACATGAGAGATGAGAGACACATTTAGGATTTTATTTGCCATGAGTAGATTGATTTAAGATTTTTATCCTTTACATTAAAGTCTGATTTTGGTGTCTGAGTGACTTACCTGAGCTGATCTGTGTATAAAATACTGTAGCTAGGTTGACAGTGGATGATTTTGAAAACTATTTTTCAAACATTACTTTTGACATTTACTTTTGTCATGAACATTTCCAATAAAAGGCTGTACAGATATATTTGACAACAAAACAGCCTTTCTGTTTTGCAGTATGTTTATGATCTGGATGATAAAGGGAACCGTATACTGCTTGGCCGGGGCACATATGGTACAGTATATGCAGCGCGTGACAAAAAGACGCAGGTCAAAGTAGCAGTCAAGGAGGTGCTTGAAAAATATCAACAGTAAGTAATTGATCCTCAGGTTTACCATACACTGTGATGATCATATCAGAGATGATGCTGTCATCAGTGGGCCATGAGCTAAAGTTAGGTCAAGACTTGTGGTCAGATCTCCAGTTTTACAAGGTTAAAGCCTGCCTAATGAAGAGGAGATCATATTCTGAGTGTTGTGGAGGAGCCAAATAGGAAGCCTGTTTTACCGGAGTCTGCTTTGGGAAGTAAAGGAAATCGCACTAGTCCATTTTCTCATGTGATGGAATGGCTGTACTGTAAGATTTTCATTAATGCTCCCCAAAAAAACCATTGCATCAGCAGTGTTATCATTTAACATCAGTAGTAGAACATTATTTATGTGTAGGCAAACCTTATTTGGTAGAATTTAAAGGGGTTTAATTTAAAATCTTGATGGAAGAATGACTGTAGAGTTGTTTTGCTCTTTTAGACTCATCCAAAAACATGTAAATTACTTCAAATGGGAAAGTGTTTTAAAAATTTTGTTCTTGTACATTAAATTTGTTTAGAATTTTACTGATTTTAACTTCAGGAGTGGAAAAACATCTTAGGCAAGAAGTGCTATGAGCAGTGTTTTTGTGAAACTTACATCATTAGACTTTGATCCAAGATTCATCATTTGTTTCCTACATTATATTTATCACTCAATCTCTTTTTGGTCATTATTTGTGTTTATTTTTGTTTTTAATTCATGAATTTAACTACAGTCAGAATATCTTTTTCGTATCTGAGGTCTTGTAAAACTAAGCTAATTTATTCGCACAGTCCAGTACTGGTTTTTTTTTTTTTATTCCATTTTCTATTCTGTACATCTCAGTATTGACAGACAGTGTATAAACATGTGAGCTAATGTGATCACAGACAGCTTATAGACATATAAGCTAATGTGAGAATATTTTTTTTCAGGGAAGTGCAACCACTACATGAGGAGATCAAGCTGCACATGAGACTGAGCCATAAGAACATTGTTAGGTACCTTGGCTCTGTTAGTGAGGATGGATTCTTTAAAATTTTCATGGAACAGGTCCCTGGAGGTATAAATGCCTTACATAAGAGAGACATAGTGAAATACCATGCATGAACAGTTTGCCATGACATGATTTCATTAAAGGTGTATATGAGGTGATGTCGGAAAGTTCCCAGACTGGTCCTGGAAAAAAAAAAGAAAGAAAAGTACAGGCTTACTTTATTTAAATTTGGTTGCTGTCTCTTTGAAATAGTCCCCGCGGTAACATGCACAGTAATCAGAGCCTCTTCCATGTCTCAGAAGCACTGTTTAAATCCTTTTCCTGAATCCATCCATTACTGCCTGCAGTTCCATTTGGATTTCATCAGCGGTTTGAAGCAATGCCCCTTCAGCTTCAGTTTCATTTTGGTGAACTAGGTGAAGTCACGGGGAGCTAGGTCAGGCGGAGGGTTGTGAGATGACTGCCATATTTTTTTTTCTATAAAAAAACTGCCATTTCAAGGGTGTGTGAGTAGGTGTGTGTCAAGATATAACAGAATTCCTTAACTCTGGAATTCTGATCTTTTATTTAACTTTATAGGGGAGTTAACCAGGGATGTATTTGGTAGACTGACATAGTGGTTAGCACCCTTAGTTATATTTTTTAAAGTACAGGTCAACTATAGGTCAGGTTTGACACATTGAGGGCCATTTCTTGTCATGGCCAGGCGCGGGATTTTTGACAGTTAACTAAAGTTATTTAGGACATGTTTGTTTAATTCATTGTTTTTAGATACAGAAAAGCTTGAAATAGGATTGTTGTTTTTAGTCTATTGTCCAAGGTCATAAACGGGTAATTTTTGCACGGATTGAGATTTTAGGCAGAAATGTTTTAATCACGATTTTTATCTTCCACGAGATAGAATCTTCAGGAAGATTTAGGAATAGGAATTGTAGTTGATATTTAAGGACCAAAACTCTTACGTAAGGATGAAAAAGGATTAGATTAATTAGTAGTTTGAGATTCATTATGATTGAAAATTCATTATGTAGAGTTTGACTGAGAAGGATGTTTCAAATGGGATGCTAGGATGTGAACTGTTAGTTTTTTTTTTCCTCATGGATCCAATGTGTACATTTTTGATACAGCTACGAGTTGTTAGAAATAGTTGTAACTGAAGAAGCGTGAATTAGTTCTATTGAGATTTTTTGAGGACAAGTCCGATATTTTTGGTAATGTGAAGTTGTATGTAAGGATCCATGGAATTTTCAGTGAGCTAGTAAGTTGGCTCTTATTCCATCATGTTGAATGCCTGTTTTTCCTAGCTGAGAGTGATTGTTGCCCACTCCCTCCCTATATGGCAAACTAGTTCTCATCAAAAGAGGAGTTGGATTATTCATCTGTTTACTCAATTTATTGCTACATCCTTGCTTATTCACCACTCATTTTTCCCATAATAAATATGTGTAATTGGTATTATCAGTTTGAGAATTAGTGGTTCTCAAACTGTTGAGATGTGTTCGTTCTAAGTTACACATTAAAATTCCTCAGGTGTAATCAGTAGATAGTAGACGAAAAAGTAGTACAGTTTATCACTTGGGTGGTGGCTTTATACAATTGCGAAGTATTTTAATTAGTGCTGTGTCTTTTCTCATACTACACTATATCATTCTATTTTAACTCTTCCGATCCCACATACAAAAACGCTGACGTTATATTTGTACCAACGCGGACGTTACATGGCCGAGCGGGTGTCTTCGTATTGGGGGTCCCTTTATGAAATTCATTGTAACAAACTCCTTCATCAACACGTGTGTATCTCATATTAAAATAAGTGGAAATGAAAGAAGATTCCATAAATGAAGTTATTTATCATTTAAAAAAACAAAGAATAGAAAAAAAAACAACTGTTCTGAAAAGATCGAACAATTTTGTGGCGCTAAAAATATTTTTTAGGGCTGAGCACTAAAATCAAAGTTTTACATACCTGAAATGTGCCAGAATCCAATGCAAAATATGTATATCAGTACAGAAACATCGATAATTGGGGATGCTTTTGATATCCAATAAATCTAACAGGTCTACAGATGTGAAAAACACATTTAGTAAGCTAGGTCTAGTCGATCAGTATGACCATTCTACTAACCAGCCTCGAAAAAAACGTGAAAAATTACACTCAAATTGATCCACTTCTATCCACAGGATGCTAAACTAGCTTAACTTTGGATTAGAAGAGTTCTGGTTGGCTAAATGAAAAGTTACATCGAGTTTTCAATGAAACAAATCAGAACCCTTATAGGGTGGCCTGGGTTCCAATGTGAAAACAGCAACAGCCCTAAAGGGCAGCCTGGTATCAGAAGAGTTAAAGAGCCGGATAACAAACTTTGGAGTGATGCAGTGCATGTTAAATTTTTCATGAGAATTTCCTAGTAGGCTCCATAACTGATTCTAGTCATGTGAGAGAACTATTTGATGGACTGTTCAGTGATTGTCCTCATGGATGAGTTAACTAATTTTTTCCACATTTTCTAGTATTAGCTGGTGATTGGTCACCCTGAATTTATCATCTTGAAATCAACCTTGAAATTTCTGTGCCACATAGAAACCTGTGTTTAACCTAAAGAATGTTCACCAGAAATTTGAAGAAGCATTTTGAAAGTATTGGTAACAGATTTGCTGAGCAACATGCAAAATTTGATTTATGCAGGTTACTTTTTTTTGTCAGCCATTGTAACAGTCACAGAGCAGTCCTAACATAAGGTCACAAAACTGCACGTGCACATTGAACATATATAAGATAGTATGATGTTAAGTGGTAGATGGACTTGGCAGTCCTGAAAGTAATGATCTTCAGTGTCCCATTCCTATTTGTTGAAGGGGTACAGTCATGTCATGTTCAGTCTAGGAACTTATCGATACTGTTTCATAGTTTGAAATAAAATGAATTTAAAACTTTATTTCCTACCTTGCATTAACTCTTTCCGTGCGTTAGGAAGAACACGGACGTGTCGTGGAGTGCGGGAGTAAAAATGCGTGTCTTGGTCTGTAAGGGGGTCTATTTGTAAAATGGAATGGAAAACAGTATTTCCATGTACTTCCGTATACTTAATATGTTTCAAAGTATAGCTAAATGAATGAAAATTTCATAAATGCAGAGTTTTTTAGGAAAAAAGAAGTAATGTGATGTTTTTAGACACTGATTGTGGCCAGCTCACCATCGGCTAGGTCAAGATCTGCGCTACTTACCACTACTTACTATCTGAGATGTGTAGATCTACTTGTCGATCTCGTATTGTGATTCCGTATTGCATTCTCACTGAATGAATGTCTGAACTAACCTCCTAACTATTCCTAACTACTTCTCCAGTCATCTAAATATGTCTAGATCTACTTAGAAAACATTCAAGAGCAGCGGGGTGGCCCTAGGCTATGTCCATACCCCTATCTACATCGTCAAAAATTGAAAAATTTCCATGCTTCTCGTCCTTTTTCTTGCTCGGCATCGCTCGTAACTAGGCACTCTTTCGCCATTTTGAAAGTGTCACCGGAATCGCGGACGAAATATGTACAATCTAAATGTTACACCGCTTGTTTTAATGAAACAAACAATTGTCACTATAATGACCATACGGTAGATTCGGGACACCGGAAGTGTCGCTATATCGACCATACGCACGGAAAGAGTTAATGATTCCTTGGATAGACTTTTTTTTTTTTTCTGTATCATTCCAGTTCTATGTCAGAGTTTCTTTAGACAGCTATATCGTTTCAGAAACAAAATTTATTATTAATTGTGTATGACCCAGTCATATACGGTCTGACGACTGACCAATACAGATTTCTGGATCACATATACCGATGTGTAATATCTTTGTAAAAATGGAATCCAAACTTCAAAACCTATGCCTATGCAGAGTGATGTTGGCAGACTTGCACTGATGTATAAAAAGTTCCAAAAGGGACATGCGACTGAGACTGTATAAACTATGGGGCTACTGCTAGAACTTGAAGAAGAAAACTGCATGTTAGGCCGTGGTGACAGTGCCCCAGATTTAGCATTACCAAAAGCTTGGAAAAGTTCTAGTTTATTTTAAGCTACATTCACTCCCTCCATGTAGACAATTAGAAAACACTGTGCCTCTAGTGAAACCAAACAATTGCATATGGAAATGTTTTACCTTTGTTTGCTCTTCATTTCCAGGAAGTCTTTCACAACTGCTGAGATCAAAGTGGGGTCCTTTGAAAGATAGTGAGGCCACTATAGCATTTTATACAAAGCAGATTCTTGAAGGACTCAAATACTTGGTAGGAATGATTGTTGGAAGTGTAAATGTTGTACATGAAATGCATTGCCTTTTTTATCTTTGATTTATTTTGATTCTTTTAATGATACAATTATTAAATGAAGCATTTTGTTATAAGCCTGTTCTGAACAAACTTATTATGCTTCAATTTGCCAGCATGACAACAAAATTGTTCATCGTGACATCAAGGGAGACAATGTCTTGGTGAACACCTACAGTGGGGTGTTGAAGATTTCTGATTTTGGAACGTCTAAGAGGCTGTCGGGCATCAACCCTTGTGCAGACACATTTGCAGGTAGGGTATTCTAGCCATACTCAAATCTTTAAAATAAAAATAAGATATAAAGAAATTTGAAAAACATCGAGTTATTCTTATTTGTTGTGAATCACATTCACCTTCTCGTCTTGGAACATTTATTAATACACCAGTCACTGCAGCTAAGTTCTGGAAATATTCTAAGGGAGAAAGAGGTAGGAGCATACTGTAATCTCTTTGGCGCTAACCCCATACATTATGCAGGCCAGGTTTTGCCATTCTAAAATCGTTAATCTAATGTGTTGTAAGGCTAACCTGGTTTTAACTCCCACACACTGCGTTAAGCCCAAGCAATGTTTGGACTACTAGTGTACTGTCACGTAGTGAATGAAGTGAGGTCAAGCTTCAAAAATAATTATGGGAACTCCTTAAGTAATATCAGTGAGTGAGCAGGGCCTCATGACATCTAAGCAGTGATGTCAGCATGTTTTTTGTTTTTTTTTTGCAACCAGAAACATAACCCTAGGGAGGTTAACCAGTAGACAAATAATATTGTTCTTTTTTACTATCATCAGATAAATGCAACTAAAAATGAGAACAAATTTCATAAGTGAAAATTTGATGTTGAGCAACTGCTTCAAATATTCCCAAGCAGAATCACAGTATTTATTTGACTTCTTGATTTCTGATTGTTTTACACCTGATGAAGGTGAAATCTGAAACCCTGCACTGTTTTGTTACCAGAAAAAAGAAAAAAGTTGTTTATTGCTATTGAATTACTTAATTTCAGCTGTTATTACAATTTAGTATTGTTCCTGTATATTATGGGTTTTTTTTTTCATCTACTTATTCAGAATTCTCCTGTGGTAAGATATTTTAAAGTATTAAGTATGAATATTTCCGCAGTTTTTAGAAGATTATACTTTTGTTTTTGCAGGCACAATTCAATACATGGCCCCAGAAGTCATTGACAAGGGCACAAGGGGCTATGGGCCCCCTGTAAGTCGCACTTAGAGAAATATTATGCTTTGTTTCTGAACCTTGAAAAATCCACATGGATTTTAAACAAGTCATTTCTTAGTTTGCTAATACAGACTAGACTAAGTAGATCATTTGCTTATCACCAACAAATACTGAAGGAAAGAGATATTCTGAATATGAACCTGAATAATGATTCTGGCACTCCAGTTGCTTTCTGTATAGACATTTTTTAATAAGAGAGACAGTCAAGGGTTACAGATATGTAACAGAAAAAAAAATAATGTTAAATATAAATCTGTATATAGGGGCAACATATAGAGTTGTCAGCCTATTACACAAATTCATAAAATTTGATGTTTCTGTGATATCTTAGTTAGTTGTATATTATTTGATGTGTGCAGACAGTTTGTTATGTGAATGCTATACATTATTTGATGTGTGCAGGCAGTTTGTTATGTGAATGCTATACATTATTTGATGTGTGCAGGCAGTTTGTTATATTAACTCATTCCCTGCTGGAAGCAAAAATGTGGATGTTCCAGCTCTGCGGGAGTAAAAGCACGGATCTTGATATGTATAGGAGATATGGTTGCAAAAGTGAATGTAACAAAGTATTTTCACGTTAAAAATATACTTATTATGCATCATAGTAACTGTAAATGTTTGAAGATTCCATGAGTACAGAGTTTGTTTTTTTTAGGAAAAAAGTAGTAGTCTGAAAATAGGAGAACATTTTTAACACCAACAACAACAACAACAACAAAAAAAGATGATTACCATTGGTGCAGCCTAGATCTACTTGTACCACACACGAGATCGTCTTGTGATATGTGGCATGCTTGTAAAAATAATGTCTGAAATAACCTTCTAGCTGCTTCTCCAGTTTGTCTAAGAGGTCTAGATCTACTTGGGGTACATTCAAGAACAGTTGTCTGGTCGTAAGGCATGTCCATAAGTCTAAAAAATTTATTTGAAAATAATTGACCAAAACATAAAAAATCATAAGACAAAGGACATGCGCATTAAACGCTTACGATCAAAATTTACACTGCTTTTTTAATTAAGCAAAGCATGGATCATGATCGCAACCTACAGCAGGGAACCAATAAACCAGAAGGATTGCAATCGTGACCTCCAGCAAGGAATGAGTTGATGCTGTATATTATTTGATGTGTGCAGCAAGTTTGTTATATTAATGTTGTATATTATTTGATGTGTGCAGCAAGTTTGTTATGTTAATGCTGTATATTATTTGATGTGTGCAGTCAGTTTATTATGTTAATGCTGTATATTTGATGTGTGCAGGCAGATATCTGGTCTCTGGGTTGTACAGTGATAGAGATGGCTACAGGAAAGCCTCCATTCATTGAGGTGAGTATTGGAAATATTTCTCAGTTGGTGTATAGTATGGGGATGATTTTTTCCTGAAATGTTTGAGACATTTATATGTAGTTTATGTCCTGAAACAAAGTTCATCTGTTGGAATTATAAATGAGAAGATTTACTTACTTCATATATCCATGAAAGAAGATGATTGGTGATTAGGAAAGTTCTTTTGTTTCTTTTTCTGTGATTCTGTGCTCATTTTCCTGGTCAGATTTCACTCATTAAGTGAATGTGTGGCATTCTGGCTAGATTATCATTCATGAAGTGAGTGTATGGCACCATTCTGGCTAGATTATCATTCATGAAGTGAGTGTATGGCACCATTCTGGCTAGATTATCATTCATGAAGTGAGTGTATGGCACCATTCTGGCTAGATTATCATTCATGAAGTGAGTGTATGGCACCATTCTGGCTAGATTATCATTCATGAAGTGAGTGTATGGCACCATTCTGGCTAGATTATCATTCATGAAGTGAGTGTATGGCACCATTCTGGCTAGATTACCATTCATGAAGTGAGTGTATGGCACCATTCTGGCTAGATTATCATTCATAATGTGAATGTATGGTGCCATTCTGACTAGATTACCATTCATGAAGTGAGTGTATGGCACCATTCTGGCTAGATTACCATTCATGAAGTGAGTATATGGTGCCATTCCAGCCAGATTCCCTTCAAGTTGTGTTTGAGGAACCATTTGATATATTTCTTCCAGAATGTTTAGTTCCAAAATGTTCCAACCTGTGAAGAATTTTATATTGCCCACATTTAATAAAAAAACAAATGATTTTTAACAAATTAAATTTAAAAAAATCTCCCCCGATTAAATATCAGGAACATTATTAATTGAGAAGTAGCCATTTTGTTTATTCACATGAATTCATTTAGCATCCTGTCATTTCTATTGTGTGTGAAGCTGGCAGGCCTTCTATACCTTTAGAGAAAATAAAAAATAAACAGAAATAGATATATTGCGTTTATAGATATAATGATTATGTTTACATGGTTTGCAGATAAATTGTTTAATGAGGGACTGGTTTTGTATGATATATTTTTACTTCTTTCTTTCTCTTTGTTTGTTTTTTTTTAAAAATAGCTTGGCTCCCCAGAGGCTGCTATGTTCAAGGTGGGATTCTACAAGATGCATCCACAGATACCTGAAACCATGTCACAAAAAGCTAAGGAGTTTCTACTCAGGTTATATATATATATATAAAAAAATTTTTTTTTGAGTTGTGCTTTCTCGGTAAAGGTGATACCTATTGTGCTTTGTGAAGATCGTATAGACAAAAACAAGATTAGAAACTTTGGTGATTTTAATTTAGATTTTAATGTAGATTGAATGTACAACGTAATAAAGACATGTATTGATCTAAGAATGAAAAAAATCTGCTCGCCAGTACACAGTAGTAAGTATTTACAAATTGTCTGAAAAGATAGAAACAATGGTAAAAGTTTTTTTCATTACAGGTGAAAAATGGCATGCAACTTAAATCATTAGGCACTGTTTTTTTTTTTCTAACACTGTGAACACTAGTTGTTTAAACTGAAAAATAACTAGACAAGGCAGAATCATAAAAAAATGGATATTTAGTTGTTGAGGGAAAGGGAAAAAACACGCAGTTAACTCAGCTGCTTATTGAGCCCACTCCTGTAACTCTGGTAAACCACTGTAACCACTATATTGCAGTGCCTGTGGGCCAAGGTCAGCATAGTATCCTCTGCAAAGAGCTCTACTCATAATTGCAGAGATATCGTTCAGAAACAGCAGTGCTTGAATTTAAAACAAAACAACTTTCTGTCAGAGGGTGAAGACACTGATTAGGCAGCCAGTGTCACATAGCTGACAGTCAGACAACATCATCACTTTATCAGCTGCAAATAACACCAACTGGGAGATCCTGGAAGATGGAAGAAGACAATCAGGAACTGAAGTACCTGTGATGAGCTACTGATGTATATAGATACAATAAAAGCTATGATTTGTTTTTGTGTCTGTGCATAGATAAAAAAAATTACAATGCATTATAAGCATTAAAAGTTTCCTAGCACAGCACTTTTAGTCATCACAGAAAACAAAAATGAAAAGAAATGATACTGGATTCAGAAAGTGACAGATTATTAAATGCAAGTGCTGTTCTTTGAGTACAGTGGTTTAGGCTTTAAGAAATCTTAACTCTTTTTCTGCAAGGTGTTATACAAAATTGCAAATAACTATACTTAGTTTATGCAAACGATGGACCGATGGTATAGCAGAGTCCCTGAACATCTCAATGTATGAACCCAACAGGCGAACCATTGGATGACAATTACACTTCACCTCTACACCTAACAGTAAATGAGGAGGAACAAGACAAGACAAGTTTATTTGGTTCTGTTCCTGTTTTTGAAGATTCAAGTTTGAAACAACTATATAAGCTAAATATAGACATTACATTGTTTACCAATTGAGACAAAAAAATGGCAAGTCTGTTTCTTATGAAGTTGTGTGTGTGGTCATTGGATTTCTGATCTGACAGTCTAAGAGTTCAGTATTAAACTTTTTATGCTGGTTGCAATGAGTGACTAATTTGAAAATGTGAAGTGCCAAATGATGAGAATTGAGAAGAATTTTATTATTGTTATTATTTTTGTGCAATATATATTCTAAACTAAAGAATTAGACAAGAAGTTAGACTGTTTTGAAAACAAATGCCTAAGGAAAATACTTGATATAAAGTGGAATGAATTTAAGAACAATACAGAGAGATAAGACAGATGAGCAAACAACAACCTGTCTTATAGGTGATCAGAAAAGGAAGATGGACATATGTGGACCATGTGATGAGAAGAAACAATCAGAGAATACCAAAACAAGCTATCAAGTGGAGCACAACAGACTGAAGAAAAAGAGATTGACCACATGAAACTCTAAAGAGGACATTGTTAAGAGAGACCAGTTTAGTGGGCATAACATCGCGTGATGAGGTTGAAAAACTTGCCGAAAACAGGAAAACTTGGCAAACAACTATGCGAGCCCTATGTGACGTTTAACGGCACAGGAAGGATGCCTGAAGAGAACTTGTTGAAGCACTCAATAATTAGTGTATAAGTATATAACTATACACGAAGCACTGCAGTAAAGCTGTGATACCAGAATGCATAAAATAGGAAAAAGTAGGAGCAGCTTTATTACAATAAAGCTGCTCCTACTTTTTCCTATTTTATGCATTGTTGAAGCACTAAGCTGTACAGGCTAATAAAAACAGTTTTAAAATCTGTAAACGAAGGAAAAACATAAATAATGATAAATGAATTTTGAAAATGCAATAATCAAACTTTGATGTCTGTTTCAGCACACTTTTACCTTGATCTGATTTTATTTTCTTACACAGGTGCTTTGAACCTGAGCCTCAGAACAGAGCTACAGCTACAGAGCTGCTGGAGCATCAGTTTCTCTATGAGTAAGGAATTTGTTTCATCTTCCTCAACAACTTATGAGATGTTTGTATGAGTTAACTCTTCAGGGTAGGCTGAAGATGTACATAGTACTCAAGCTGAGTGATAAGTTGGTAAAGCTGATCAAGACCTTGTTATAACTCTCATTGGTTCCCCTTGGTAATAGACTGTAGCCTTGCTGCATGAATAGGGATTGAAATGGGAAAGGCAAGATCAGTCCAAAAGGTAAGCCTTGCTGACAACAGATGTGTCAGGCAAAGGCCTAGCTGTGTAAACCATGACCATTTCATAGCAAGCCGAATAATGAAAACTTAGTTTAAATAAATTAGTGTGTTCATAAGCAAGCTCCATTAAAGAGAAATTGGAACAAAGTAGTGTGTTCATAAGCAATCTCCATTAAAGAGAAATTGAGACAAAGTAGTGTGTTCATAAGCTAGCTCCATTAAAGGGAAATTGGATCAGAGTAGTGGATTCATAAGCAAGCTCTGTTAAAGAGACATTGAAACAAAGTAGTGTGTTCATAAGCAAGCTCCGTTAAAGAGAAATTGAAATAAAATAGTGTGTTCATAAGCCAGCTTCAGTAAGGAACACATGTTTGTGAATTTGATTTCAGCCTCTTTTCTAGTCTTACAGCTTGACTTACTTTTGGCTGTAGATTTCTGCTTACTGCTAGCAAATGAGCAGAAGCAAGCAGCAATGCTGCTTTAGCATAGCAGATTATATGTTGGTCAGAATCATCTGAAGTGGATTTTGAAGTACAGTGTATTTATCTTTAAAAAAGAAACAAACAGCTGCTAAGGACTATGCAGAGACACAGGATTTTGAGATAGAAGGTCAGCAGTTGTAGAGTAAATCTTTGTAGCATGCCAAGACTTTGGATACTTTACAGAATTTAATTACCTTCTAGAGTTTCTAAACTTCTTGATATGTGTGGATTCAGTTTAAAATGTGTTTTGTCCATTTTACAGAAACCTAGGCTTATTTGGGTGAGTTTTTGGGCAAAAAAAAAGTTAATTCTCTGAAAATTTTTAATGAAATAACAAAATCTGGCCCTATGCTGTTTCAGCAGATGTTTGGGTCCTGAATAATAATTGTAAAAATTGACTTGTGTTACTGGTTTTGTTTTACAAACAGTCCATGAAAATTTCATATTTTTGTAACAGATATTGTTCTTTGCCAAGCAAACCACAAAAGTTATAGCTTTTTTTTTTTTTTCTTATTTTATTTCTTTTGTTTGTTTTGTTATAAAGTTGCATTAATGTATTTGGGTGAATTTGTGTGTACAGGAACCTGGGAGCACGAAGAAAAAGAGCCAGAAAGATGAAGGATGAACAACAGGAACACCATGATTATCTGAGGAGTGTCTCTGGTAGGTATCGAGAGTAGTAATAATGGTAGTTTTTATATTGTAAGCTCTGTTTATGCTTTGCTTGGACAGGTAATATAAAAAAAGAAAATGTCTGGCTTATGTAACACTAGCCTACTCTCAGCACCTGATCAGCTTGTAGAGAATGAAGTTCATATTTGTATAAATATGAGTTAAAGGAGTGCTAGAAGTTAAAAAGTTGAATAAGCAATAAATGGCATAAGAGTCACACCTTCATGATTTTCTCTCTTGTCCTTTGAATCATTACTAAATGTGAACTTTATATGCACTGAAAGAATGAATTAACTTGCGTATTATATTTATCTTGGGTACTTCCGAATTGAAGTGGTTGATGCAGTAGACTCTTACAGTGACCTTGGTGATCCAAGTCTGGCCACATGTGCTCCAGTCATCCAAGCTGTAGAAACAAGTACCTGATTCCTCTGGGAGCCATGAAACTAAAAGGTGACCAAGCATGATGCTGATCTAATGTTTCGACAGAATGAGGAAAACATAAGCACTAACACCATATCCCAAGGGACCTAAATGGCATGACAGATTATTTCTACTTTGTTATATTTATCAGGATCTGGAACGAGGAGGTCTAGGAAAGGACAGGACAAGAACCTATGTACCTACAAATCATGTCTAGGAAATGGAGGTGGATTGGCCACGCTCTGAGAAAACCCGACACCAGCGTAGCAAGACAGGCACTGACATGGAATCTTGAGGGAAATAGTAAACAAGGAAGACCTAGACTTACATTGAGAAGAGAAATTATGACAGTGCTCAGAGACAAGGGATACACATGGAAGGAAGCAGAGATTAATTCCAAGAACAGGGATGACTGGAGAGCCTTTATACGTGGCCTGTGCTCTCAAGGGAGTGAAAGGCGATGATGATGATGATGATATTATCTTGCAGCCTTGAATAAAAATTTCAACATGTATTGTCAGTTCTGTAGGCTAAAGTCATTTATTTTGTTTGTAAAAAAATTACTTTTGTTTTCTAGTAGCAGGGTGGTTAAGGTGAATATGTTCTTCCACAGTTCCTGTTCAGTTCCTTGTCTTTATGTCATTCTTGTTGTTACCCTATCAGCGTCAGGTTACTAGATAGCTAGTTTAATCAGACTTTGTCATTTATTATTTTGTTCCACTTTTCTCTTTGTATTAATTAATTATTTTTGTATTAGCTCTTCACTCAGTGTTATTTCCACTATGTAGTTTCTGATGCTGGCTCTATGAAACATTTAGAGACCCTACATTTTGTTTTCTTCTATGCATGAGGATTATTTTTTTAAAAATCTTCCAGATTGTTTCATTTATCTGAGTTATTTTAGTTTTTACTATTATTCCATTTATCTGAGTTATTTTAGTTTTTACTTTTGTTCCATTTATCTAAGTTATTTTAGTTTTTATTGTTGTTCCATTTATCTGAGTTATTTTAGTTTTTACTGTTGTTCCATTTATCTGAGTTATTTTAGTTTTTACTTTGAGCTTTAACTCTTTCATTCTAAAATAACACTGGCAGAGTTGATGTATATCTTGCATGACTGTGCTCGGTGCTGAGATTAATATTTAGACAAAATCTAAACAAAGTGTAAAAAGTGTCACATTTCAAACCCAGACTATATTTTGAAATTATAGGGTAACTTTCCTCCAGTTTATTTCTACCAAAATTTCTCATAAAAAATGTATTCTGGCAGAGCATTGCAATTATTTCAGGAGTGATTATCTAAATTCATCTTTAGTTTCATGAAAGTTAGTTGTTTAGGCATGGCAGTATTGTTTTATACTGTTTTTGTGATCAGTTGAAAAATAAAGACCTTTTGACAATGCCAATATTTATTGTTGTCATGTTTTATCCATTCATTCATCAGAGCCAATGGGAAGAAACAAGGGCAATGATGAGCTGAAACTTAGAATTCCAAGAATCACCAAGTAAGAGTTGCTTTTACCATGTTTTTTTTTGAAGAATATAAGTACATGCTAGCATATTCTGGTACCAAATGTGCTCTTTTATAATTCATGGCAAAATTATTGTAGCTTGACATCGCCATTTCACCAGAAAAAGATTGTGGTGCTTCTCAGGTAGTTTTGTTTGTCCACACAGATCCTTTGCTGCTTTGACTTGAACTTTTGCATCAGTTTTGTTTGGATTTTCCATTGCTGTAACTCATTTAAGTTTTAGTCTCTCCTGTTCCCATCCAGGTTTTTCTTTAGGGCATGAGGATTTATGCCAGATAACAGTCTCATTTGACCTTTTTTGCCATGACCCTGTGCAACATACTCTGCGCTAGCCCCCACCCGTGCAGAATACCTTTTTATGTCATCTCAAAATCAAAAACTTATCATAAACTCTTTGTAATTATTTTTCCCCATTCATATCGCATATTACTATTATGTAATGACTGGTAACTAAAACTTCTTCAGTGAACAGTTTTTAAGAAAGAAACTTTTTTTTTTTTCAATAATGTTTTTTGTGTGAATTGTTCTAAAATATGGCATAAAGCACAATGTGACATTGCAGTCTTTGGACATTTGTCTTGTTTCCTGTCATCTTTTAATTTTTGCAAATGCAGCACACTTTCTCAGTGGACCCTTTTCATTTGATGTTGATGATTCTGTTGATGAAAAATATGTCTGAAAAGTCAGTCATCACAGGCATTAGTGCCAGTGTCTGAGAAATACAACATTCTCAAAAGTAGTAAAAAAGGCAGTCTTGGGACATAATTCCACTAAACACAGGTGATCAAAGCAAGGTATTTTTTTTACCAAATATTCATATATTTTCAATTTTTTCATTCTTGCCATCCAGTTGATGTTCATGGTGGGGCATACGTGCTCTGATTCTCTCATTCACTGTCAGAATTATACATTTCAATTTGTCTTCACTGTTGCCTTTTGTTAGAAGTTCTAATATAAAGTCATTTTCAAGCCATAGTATAAGAAATATTTTATAATATACTAAATGCAATAGAACCACGAAATACCAGTGTAACATATAATATAAAGGTGAACACTGGAATGCAATGAACACATGTAAGGTACTGATAACCCTTCCTGTCTCATGAGACAAAAATAACGGTGGTGCCTTCTCACTGACAAGTCCTGCTTGCTGAAACTTAGTTATATCTTACATCCTTCCTGTGCTGTTAAACGCCACATAGGGCTTGCATGGTAATTTGCCAAGTTTTCCTGTTTTCAGTGAGCTTTTCAACCTCATCAAAGGATTTTATGCATACTAATTTTGCCTCTCTTACCAGTGTCCTCTTTAGAGTTTCACATGGTCGACCTCTTTTTCTTTGGCCTGTTGTGTTCCACTTGATAGCTTGCTTTGAGATTCTCAGACTCTTTCTTCTCATCAGCAGCCTATCGAATTTCAGATCAAATGCCAGGAACTGGCTGCATGATGCTGGTCTTTCTTCTAACTCAGAGGTCCTGTTCTTATGGACAGGCATAGAGGCAACTGCAGTGGGTGAACCAGCATCGTCAATGGACTTGCGAATGATTGGAGAAGGGTTTGGTTTAGTGAATCATTCTTTCTGCTCCAGCAACACGATAGACAGAGAAGAGTTTACTGCAAAGCCCATGAGCGCTACACCCAGAAATGTGTGGATGAGGCACCTCCTCCACATGGTGGTGGAGGCGTACTGGTGTGGGGGACGATCAGCTTCATGGGAAGAAGTGACCTGGTGCAACTTAAAGGACGTCTGAATGCCCAGTGATACGTTGCTGAAATTCTTCATTCTCATACATCTGGCTGCACCAGGGTCGATTTTTCAGCAGGATAACGCTCGACCTCATGTGGCACAACTCACCACCCAGTTCCTCGCTGACAACAACATCCAGACCATTCCATGGCCATCCATGTCATCAGACATGAACCCAATAGAACACTTATGGGATGAACTCAACAGACAAGTCCGCCAGCGAGATGTAGCACCAACCAATCTCCGACAGTTGTCTCTTGCATGTGGGAAGAGTGAGCAGCCATCCCACAACAACAGATCCAATGGCTAACCAGATCCATGTCAAGGAGATGTCATTATCTGATACAGGCCATACACCTTACTGAAACAGAGACCTCAGTCGCAAAAATAAAAGTTCAAACCAAATTTAATGAACATTATTTCATTTTTAAAGTCTTAAAGTTTCTTCATGCCAAGATTGAAACATTAATTCCTTAAAATTTTGATACAAGTTCGAAATTTGGTATCCATTACGACTACAGTAGTGTTGCCTTTCTTTTTTGAACAGTATATAACATAGAAGCATCACATTATTGATATGGTCAGTAACTTAGACGAGTGTCAAAGTAGCTTGTGGCAAACAATTTCTGATGCTTTCCCATTAACTGCAAATAACATAAAGCACAAACTCAGAAATATAGATTGGATAGCTTTTTTAGAGCAGTCCAACAGATTTTAAGAAATTCCATCCATCTCTAACTGTGAACTTTGGTATCCAGGCTTCGATCAGAAGTATATGGTAGTCATGAGAATCTGAGCGATGATCTGGACACAATTGATGAGGGGCGGTAAGTAAGAATACATTTGCTTATGCACATGTAAATATGTATTTGTTTATGCACATACACACACACACACACATACACACGTGTATCTTGATGCATCATGGAACAAATGTGAACCCTGCCCTTGAGTGTACTTAACAGTTTTCATTCCCGTGGTTTCCATTATTTGATGACAATGATCAGGTGCCATCTGACAGGGAAAGTAAGCTTCCTGCCAGACTGGCATTTGATTGTTGAAGTTATTACTAAAGTAATACTTGAATACAAATGTAAGATAGTCTCAGTGCTGGTTTGAATAAAGTTTGTTGTAATAAATTATAAACAGACATAACCCTGAAAGCTGAATAACTTGAATACTTGTTTTATATTAGTATTATGTCTTGGTGAATGTGAAAGAGGGAAATAGAAGCTTTTTTTTTTTCAAAATAGCAGAATGGAGATTTAACATTACAAAAAAAGACATGAAATTTCAGAAGTGTCTTCCACTAACAAGTGAACCATGCTAAAAGAAAGTGTAGGTTATGACATGGTGAATTGGTCAGGTTTTGATTTCAGATGTGTTTTATCTATTTTTAGTTTTAAGAAAGAGGAATTCATGGGTGTGAAAAATTTGGGAGATGGAGTTGGGGTGAACATTTTTTTAACTTTTTAATTGTAAATTATGGGTTAATTTAGACTGAAGTTTGACTGTTGATGGAAGGGGGAGATGATCAGTTTCTAGTTCTTCACTTTTAATTAGGCAGATTTGTGTAATACCTATCAGTACATGTGTACCTGCGACATATAATAATCTGCCTGGTTTTGGGTTGTATTGTTTGCTTGGAGTATTTCTGCTGTACATCATGTATCCTGCTTTCTCTTCAGATTGCCAGAATGTCAGATGGGCTTGTATGGCCTATTCATCACCCTTTGAAATAATAAACTTCACTTATTTATTCAGGGAAGAGTTCCCTCATATAAACATATATAAGCCCTTTTCTTATCTGAAAGAAGAAAACATTTTTTAATCCAGATTTAATCATTTCATATATGTAGGAACATTAAATTGTGCAGTATATATCAGATATTAAATTGCAAATTAAAAAAAAAATTATACTTGTAAATCTATATTAATTTAAGAATTGTATAATTAAATTTGCCACATATATTTAATTTTCTGTTGTTTGTTGAATTAATTTTGCAAACTGTCAGACTATGAATGTAAATGTGACAGTATTAAAAAACATAATCTGTTGTCCATGTCTGTAAACTGTTAAGTGAATTAATACGTTTTTTTTTTCTTCTGACTGCCGTATTTCAGAAGGCTTAGTGTTTGTGCCTTTTTTTTTTTTTTCATCATTTTTAAAAAGTGTCCAGGAAATCATTATTTTCCTTTCATTTTGTTTTTCTCTGCCATAATCTGGAAACTTGCAATAATTTTTTTTTTTTTTTGGATGATTTTGTAACTTCCTTTTCATTATTTATTGAACCTTTTGTTTCAGCAGGCAGTTCATTATTCCTATGACAGTGTGAGCATGACATTATGTTATTACTTTCTACGTTTATAGATAGAATATAATTTTATGGGTTTTTTTTTGGTCTGATTTTTGAGCCATGCAAATAACACGAGTGAGAATGATGAAATTCATATTATTTATTTATTTATCCAGGTCATATGCTCATCTCTGATGATCACAGGAAACAAGTTTTTTTTTTTAATATAAATATTTTCGACCGGAGCTCTCTAATGAAGAGATGAATAGACACCAGTCCTGTAATAAAAAAAAAAAAGTGGATAGAAAACAGAAGTCCCTAGGCTAGATATGCCATAGTGTATCATAACTCGGTGAAGTGTTATCATTGTGTAAAGATTGTAATGGTTCAGTTTACTCTTTTTTTTTTTGTCATGATTCATAACTGTTCTAGGTAGCATTTCTGCTGCCAGTAAACACTTTATCGTCATCCCCTTTGCTTATAATTCAATGAATGCTTACGCACTTTTTTTTTTTTTAAAGTAGGATGAAAAAAAAACGTCAGCCCAGATTTTATCATTTCCCTTGAGATGAAAAGCTAATACAAAGCATTTTAAAAAAAAACAAAAAAAATTCTTTTTATTGGTTTAAAAAGAGATAATTTTTTCTAGCTATATTACTATGAGAAGTGTAAAATATGAAAGAAGTTAAAAATATGGATTAAGACATCATTTGCTGGCAGGAATGATAAATACAAATAACAGAGGTTGTATAAGAGCTCATAAGTTGTGCATTGGCTTTTGGCTTGTTAACTTTTTCCTTCATTTAACAATTTTTTTTTTTTCACAACTAACACATGTGGAAAATAATTTTCATTAGCTTTCAGAAATAGAGAAGCCTCATATTAACTTTTATGGTTTAGATTGTCCAAGTCTGTATCAAAACTAATAGGTTTCATATACTGTGGGATGTCGGTTATGAAAACTGAGAACAAGGTTGATTTGGTTAATCATATACAGGTGTTCAGATTATCAGTCATACATGAATTTATAACTAGTTTATATGAAAAAAGAAGGTAAAATCCCCATTTCCATGCCATTAAAGGCATATTGGGGATATGGTGTTAGATCCGTATTTCCAAGACCTATGGCACATGAAAGTGTGATGTGGTCAGTATCAAATCTGGCCGCATTTACTTTTCTAGATTTCTCTGGTACCCATTTTTGGATGCTGGGTGAACCTCAGAGCCTTTTTTGGTGTGGTGGTACCAGAAAAAAATCCCCACTGCTGGGACTTGAACCCGTTATATCAGTGTTCTCCAAAGTGGGCAGTAACCCCCTCTCTGTGGATGTAGGAAAAGACCACGGGGGCAGTGAAAGAAAGATGGTCTGTAGGGAGACAGTGGAAGAAAAGAGGGTGGTGGGGGGAGGGGTGTTGAGGGAAAACAAAGTAGCGGGTGGGGATATTAATACTTTCTTCTGAGCATTTTTCAACCTGATATTGGGAAACTTCTGTCCCTACAGTGAAACTCATCCATCACATTAAAAGTTGAGAAAATAATGCAGTAGGTGAGTTATAAATGTAATCCTTCATATTGTTAAATAAACTAGTTTGGTAGCTGATGTTTTTAGTTGTGTAATGCATATCATTGTACTAGTAGTACTTGGTGGGGTAGTTGAGGTTGTGGCCTGGGAGACAAAGGGGGAGGGGGTAGCAGCCTGAACAAGCCTGGGAAACACTGCATTATATGAAACAAAGTGAAATTAAGATATATGCTTATTTGGTCATTCCAAATTGTTTTTGTAGTCATGTCTCCTTACTGATCAGTGTAACAATGTCAGTTATTTAATCACACAAGACAGCATGTATGTAATTCCATGAATGACAAATTATATGAAGATTCAGTATAGGCATCTACTTTTAATCATTCCCAAACATTTCTGACCTATGTACAGTAACATTTTCAAAGTCAGTCTGATTTCATGCATTCACCAGGCCAAATCCTTGTCATAAACTATAGGGGCTTAGAGGCCAAACCTTCTTCACACAATCTTTAACCAGCAAGATCTTAACAAGACTCCTAAGCATTCTTAACTGCCTAGTTACCAAGGTCATATTTTCACATCAGCATTTTATGTTCTCTCTAAGAGATTCTTACCAAATTAATAAACTTGGTATTAACTTGGTCTTGTCCATGCTATCCCCTACCTTGCCATACTGTCATATTCAGCTAGATATCTTCCCATACAAAGGGGCTGCAGTATAAACTCTTTCCGTGCCTTTGGTCATTATAATGACGCTTCTGGTTTCCGTTGCTTACCAATAGTCATTATAATGATCATTGTTTGTTTCAATAAAACAACTGGTGTAACATTTAGATTGTACATATTTCGTCAGCGATTCCGGTGACACTTTTCAAAATGGCGAAAGAGTGCCTAGTTACGAACGATGCCGAGTGAGAAAAAGGAAGAGAAAGACCGAAATTTTTCAGTTTTTGATGATGCATTTAGTTAGGGGTATGGACATGGCCTGTGACCACCCCACTGCTCTTGAATATATCCAAAGTAGATCTAGACATATTAGATGACAGGAGAAGTAGTTACAAGATTATTTCAGACATTAATTTAGCGAGAATGCAACATAGAATCAGAATATGAGATCGACGAAGTAGATCTATACATCTCAGATGGTAAGTAGTGCATATCTAGACCTACTCGATGGTGAGCTGGGCACAATCAGTGTCTAAAAACATCACATTACTTCTTTTTTCCTAAAAAACTCTGCATTTATGAAATTTTCATTCATTTAGTTATACTTTGAAACATAATAAGTATACGGAAGTACATGGAAATACTGTTTTCCATTCCATTTTATAACTATACCCCCTAACATATCAAGACCCACGTTTTTACTCTGGCACTCAACTACACCTCTGTGTTTCTACCTCCGGCACCGAAAGAGTTAAAAGTAAAAATCATGATAACATTATATTTCACTTTGAAGCATCTACAAACACAAACATGAGCACTGCGTGATTAAAAACAAAATGCTTGCAACAGTCACGCCATACAGTAGTTGACAGCAGCCTACCCACTAGTAACCCGCCCTCCAGCCAGCTCCTCTCTTCTGTTACACCTCACCAACAGACTTCTACACCTATGTATAAACTGGGAAAAAAGTACAAAATATATGACTAAGGTTCACACCAAAATGTCACAACTGTGTGCTTGTTAAGAAATAAAGCTGTTACTAATTTTTCCTAGTTTATACATTTTGACAGCAGCCTGAATGCGAAGCCAACAGATAAAGATATATCATGTAACTTTCCAAGTTCTATACAGTACCTTATGCAAAATTTTGATTTTTAATTCAAGTAATGATAAGATTATTAAATTCAAATGTAATATCCACCGTCATTTATGCATGTGAAAGCTGGAAAACAACTAAAGAAACAGACAAGAAATTAGACTTTTTTTAAAACAAATGCCCCAGGAAAATACTCTGTATAAAGTGGAATGAATTCGAGAACAATGCAGAGATAAGACAGATGAGCAAACAACTTGTCTCATGGATGATCAGAAAAAAAAGATGGACATATGTCGGTCATGTGATGAGAGAAACAATCAGAGAATCCCAAAACAAGCTATCAAGTGGAACACAAAAAGTAGTCAATCACGTGAAACTCTAAAGAGGACATTGTTAAGAGAGGCCAGGTTAGTGGGAGTAACATCTATTGATGAGGTTGAAAAGCTCGCTGAAAACAGGAAATCTTGGCAAACTACCATGCTAGCCATATGTTACGTTTAATGGCATGGTAAGAATGTAAGATGTAATGATAAATTGGGACTTCTAGCTCAGTAATGATTATGTATGTGATTTTCATATAATACATAACATATAACATAATTTACAAAAAAAGTTTAAAAAAAAATTAAAAAGTTAAATTTCATCATCATCATGTGCCGTGCCGACTGGCGTTGGCTATTATGCTTCTCCAGAGTACACGATCCTTCATGCAGGCCATCAGCTCAGTTGGTAATCTCCTCTTACACCATCCCGTCAGACTGTCCAGTATCATTTCTCTTGGTCTTCCTCTTGATCTTCTTCCTTCTATTTTTCCTTTTGTTATAATATTTTCTATGCCCCCTCTTCTCATTGCGTGTCCTATGAAAGTACATTGTTTCTCTCTTATCTTTTTGACAAGGTTTTTTTTGTCTCTCCAACTCTTCTCATACATTCTTCATTAGTTATTTTTGGTGTCCAGGGGATTCGCAACATTCTTCTAATAAACCACATTTCTGCTGCTTCCAATGATTTTTGTGCAGACTTGCCTATTGTCCATGATTCACTTCCATATAACAAGATAGGTTCAATATAGCATTTTAGGACTCGTTTTCTAACATTCATTGATAAGGATGTGTTGGCTAATATGCTTCTAATTCTCTGAAATGCAGTCTTTGCTTGGCCTATTCTGTTCCTAATTTCTGTTCTGCATTTCCCATCTGAAGTTATTACTGCTCTAAGGTATTTGAATTTCTGCACCTGCTTTAGAATAGTTCCGTTTAATTTTATACTGCATGCTGGTGGATTCTGTTTCTTAGATATAACCATAGTCTCTGTCTTTTTGATGTTCAAAGTAAGGCCTTTCTGTTCACTTTCTTTGGCGACTTTATCCAAGAGATTTTGCAGGTCTTGTTGGTTCTCAGCTATCAGTACTGTGTCATCAGCATACCGAAGGTTGTTAATATTGTATCCTCCAATTTTTATACCTGGTTCTGTGATGATCGTTCTTAGAATATTCTCGCTGTACAGAGACAAAAAGGTCTGGAGACAGTACACATCCCTGTCGCACCCCTTGTTTTATAGGTTGATATTTTCCAGTTCTATTTCCAACTCGAATTGCTGCTTCTTGCTGCCAGTATAGATGTTTTACAATCCTCAGTCTTTGCCGTCTATATTGATGTCTTCAAGCGTTTTAATAATTTCATTATGTTTCACCTTGTCGAATGCCTTGGTGTAATCAATGAAGCATAAGCAGAGATCTTTCTGTACTTCTAAAGCGCTTTCTGTTAGTGTTCGTAAAGTATAAATGGCATAGGCAAATTTACAAAATTATAATAACTTATGACTGTACATATAAATTCCACATGGGAAAGGTAAAGGTAAAATTCCCATTTCCATGTCATTAAGACATACTAGGGATACAGTGTTAGGCCCATATTTCCACAACCTTTGGTACATGAAGGTGTGATGTGGTCAGAATCATGCCTGGCTGCATTTACATTCCAAGATTTCTTTGGTACCTAATTTTGTGTGAACCCCAGGGCCTTCTTAGTGTGTACCGGAAAAAAAAAAGTCCCACTGCTGGGACTTGAAGCAGGTACCATCGGATTAGTAAACTGAGTGTCATAGGAAAGATGAATATGTATTTAAATTCTACATAACAAAGATGAATATATATTTGATTTTGAGCATATGGCCATGTTTAATTTTGAAAGTCACACAAACATGGTGTCTTCTAAAACAAATACTACTGCATGTGCACTTTAATCAAGGATGCATCTTTAAGACTTCAGTAAGTAACATCCATTAGGTTTTTAGTGTTTTAGTCGTCATTTCTGTCTATGAGGTTTTTAGTATTTTAGCCCTCTCTTCTGTCTGTGAGGTTTTTAGTGTTTTAGATATCAAATCCATCTATGAAATTTTTAGTATTTTAGATGTCTAATCCATCTATGAAATGTTTAGTGTTTTAGACATCTAATTCATCTATGAGGTTGTTGGTGTTTTCGATGTCCATTCCATCATTGAGGGTTTTAGTACTTTAACTTTCAGTTTCATATTTTAGGTTTTTAGTGTTTAACTCTGTCTGGCATTTAGTAACACCAATCATAGTCAACAGTAGAAAGTCTACCGTTTCCATTTTACAGAAGTAATTCATACCATCAGATTTATTTTTAAAAATAAAGGCTTTTTTATTTTATAGAACTATTTCAATCATCAGATTTGATAAAAATGTGTATATTTTATAGACATAATTCATGTTAGTATTTTTTTACTTTAGTGGTTAAAGAATGATTAAGGAAGTGTTTACTGTTTTATCGGTTTGTTAACTTTGCCAACAAAACCAAGCATTAATATTTAGTGTAGCCTGA
Organism: Achatina immaculata; assembly: GCA_009760885.1. Lineage (NCBI taxonomy): Eukaryota > Metazoa > Mollusca > Gastropoda > Stylommatophora > Achatinidae > Lissachatina > Lissachatina immaculata. Next base: position 37,815,293 of record CM019701.1, on the reverse strand, counting down.
AGTTTGCAATCCAGTAGTTTACAAGAGGGAGCATAAAATAAGCCAGTGCCAAAGTGAAGGAATGAAAAAACAGTATTTCTGGGAGTGTGGTTTTGTCATGTGAGACAAGGTTGGCTGATGTGTGTCATGTAGGTCAAGAAAAAAAAAAAAAAAATTAGACATCCAGATTGTTTGTTCTTTTCATTCGTTAATAATACAACATAGGCTGCATTTTAGATATGGGAATTAGCCTTTTTGTGATGTCTTTTCTGAAGATTTTGGGCAGAAATATTGGTTGTTCTTTTGCTCTGTCTTTTATTAATTTTATTTTCTTCATTTCACAAAAGTTTGCAGGCTTTGAAATATGTAAAGCATAGAACTTCTTCATGAGTTGCTTTTTTTTTTTTTTTCAAATTATAATTTTTTATTTCATCACATGTATTTTCTTTTCTCTCTTTTCCTGCATATCTTCATATTGGGGTACTCAGTCTTTGGCACACTGGGGAAAAGGAGGAAGATTTGAAATGCATCTTCTAACTTCAGCAAATTTAAGAACTTTTAGAGCACATCACAGAATATATACAAATATCATTACAATAAAATAAAAGTACACTGCAAGAAGCATCCATTTGTGTTAAAGTAGTCAGGATGTGGGATGAAGCATTCATTCAGTTAATTGTATATGTGCATTAAGGACAGGAATTCAGTCATAACAGCACACCATTCATTTGTAAGATAGAGCTATGCTTAGCTTACAAAAAAAAACAAAAACAGGTATTCTTTAGTAAATCTTCAGTTCTGTAATTTTTTTTTTTTTTTTGCATATAGAGACTTTATATAGTAAAAGCTATAAGTATAGATAGACAAAATCTTCGGTTTCTGTTGTTTTAACCTCCTCAAAAGTAGCATTAAAAGTAAATGATTCTCTTGATTATATTTTACTCCCATGCTCAGAACTGTAGAAGTTCCTACCAATATGAGAAAGAAAATAGACACTTAAAGGTGCTGTAGTATCTAAAAAGTTGTAGTGAAACAGTTGATTCTCATATTGTCATTTATTCTCACTTGATTATAGGATGTTTACAAACTCTGAGAATCATCATAATAAATAAAACAAAATGAGGAAGTCATTAAGCTCAAAACTGCCTGTTGCTTTGTTAGAAATAAGACTTGTTGTGAAGACGCAAGTGTCAGATTGTGCTGATGATTGTGCATTGGTGTTTGGGTTTCTGTTAGGGAGCACTGTTCGAATGGACCACAACTGTTTTAATTGTTATTGAAATACAGGTATAAATCATGTTTATGAAGTGCTCTGTGTGAGATTTTATTAACAAATTCAGCTTCCTGGTTGTGAAGTCACATTCAGCGACTGAACATTTGCATTACCAGTCTGACTAAATAACTTGTATACCCTTGTAAAGTGTATACCCTTTATTTTTCCCTTCTGTTGAAAACATTTGTACAAAGCAGTCAGTTTTTGATGTACTTGTAAATAAATCTCGAACCTGTAAGGTGTTGTACGTTAACAGTTTGATAATGTTACTGTGTGAAGGAAATGTGTGTTTGCAAAGAATATGTATGTGCATGTTTTTATTTTGAGATGTGCATGCCCAACTTGGTCTGACTTTGCACACTATTTCAGCCTTACACCTGCCAGCAGTGCCACAGATCTCAATGCTGCAGATGATCACCCAAGGTATGACTGCACATCACTGTGATCTTCTGTCATTGTGTGGTGCTGTGTTTGCTCTGTTCTTAGCTTTTCTTTTTTTTTTTTTTTCAAACTGCTGATTTTCTGTGTGGTATTAGTTTTAATATTTTATCTTTAACCTTTGTTTTTAACACTCTTCTTCTCTTCAGCCTTAGTTTTAGTGATAGTTTTCTCATTTGTCTTAGTTTTATCACACCCTGGCTTGTTAAGAGTACCACAGATCACATATCATAGGCCAAAGCCATAATATTTGGGGAAAGAGTAGAGGATAATACAAAGGGGCTAATATTGTTTTATAATGTTAACAGTCTGTAAGGCATGTATGCTGATGACAGAACAAATGGAGAAATTACCGACTGCAGATGTTTCACTTCACACTGAAAGTTAAATTAGCAATACATAATGCATAATCTTACATCAGGGTTTAATACATATTCTTTACAAAGGCTTGTCTCAAACAATAAATACTTATTGGTACTTAATTTTGTGAGAACAGATCAAAGTAAATTTAACCGTTATTTTGAAAGTCAGAGTTCAATCATTAACTAGCTCTGTATACATCATGTTCAACTTATTATGAAGATTCTGTTGAACTAGCAGTGCTTTACCACAGTAATAAAGATTTATAATAAAAAGTTCATGCAACTTTTAAAAAAAAAAGCATTACACAACATTGCCAAGGCAGAGAGCCAGGTGTAGACCACATGAGCAGGTATTCATCAGTTGGAGTAAAGCTAGACAGAGTTGTTCTTCATAGTATCAGGTATACATTAGTAAGATAAAGTTAGTTTTAGTTCACAATATCAGGTGTTATTAGTAAAACAAGTCTAGTTTTAGTTTACAATATTAAGTATTCATTAGTAAAATAAATATAGCCCTAGTTCATATTATCAAGTGTTCATTAGTAAAACAAGTCTAGTTTTAGTTCGCCTTAGCAGTAGGAGGCACTTAAGGAAATGATGTTAGTGCCCATATTTTCCTTGACCTGTGGGCACACTAGAGGATGATGATGTCAACATCACGCTAGGTAATAAGGTAAGGTTAGGCTTAATTCACAATATCAAATACTCATTATTAAACTGAAGCTAGTTTTAGTCCACTATAGCAAGTAAAGTAATGATAAGCTTTGTTCACGATAAGTATTCGAGATGTTCATCTGTAAGGTAAAAATGTGGCATGATGGTTCTTGGAGCAGTCATTACATTTAATGTTTCTTGTGTGCATGCTTCCTTTTTTTTTTTTTTAGTTAGCTCACAGTAACAGTATTTTTGCTTTACAAAGATTATTATTTAAAATTATTTGTCACTGGTGCCCGTTTTGTATTATTTCTTTTATTTATAAAATTACCTTTGTAAATGTGTTCGCTTTTCATTGAGTTGAATACCGTTCTTGCTTTGACTGTTTTGAGATTGCTGCAGTGTGTAATATGCATTACACATGAAATTATGTTGTGGGGCTAGCAGATTTTTGGGGTGGTTTTTTTTTCTCTTTTATTTGATCAATTACCTGTCTTGTCTTTGACAAATCAGACTTGTAGACCATTAAGTACATCTTGTAATCTTTTAGTTATGTTTCGTATTACATATTTATTCTTTTAAGCAAGTTTGAAGTTTTGTGATGCCTAGACAAGAAATGAGATATATACATTAGCTGTGGCATGTATAGAAAATTATTATAGATTTTAAATTCATTCTAAAATGTCAGTGTTAGTATTCAGTTTAATCACTTTCAGAAAAAAAAAAACATTGTTAAATATCACTTCCTTACAGTTTTTGAACAGTTGCTTCCATTCCTGGCATCACAAGCATAATGTTTACCTGATTTTTTAAAAGAAATTTTTTCGTTTAATCATGTTCTATACAGTTTTTGTTATTACGCTACCAGCAGCCAACTTGGACTTTCACTTACATTTTTTTTAACATCTGACACTATTAAGAGTTAACATAAAATGCTGAAATACGCATTGTTTTGTGGTGAAGGATAATGCTGTTATAATAACGTACTTTGCGGAGGAAACGAATGCAAGAAGATGCAAAATACTCGAAAAGAATTCATATTCTCATAAACTTCTGTACTGTAAATATTGGTATCAGGTGAAGATTAGCACAACCGGTATTTCAGCCGGAAGCCTTCTTTATTAGAAACTGGAACAGATGCATAAATCAGTCATTAAAAACAAACTCCAACAAGATCTAATACTATTTGAGACTGAGCAGTGGTTTTTATTATGAAATAGAATCGTGAGATATTATTACATCATGTTTAGTTTAGGTTAGGTTAGGTTAGGTGTGTCATCATTGTATGCCCTAGGCGCCATGATCACAATTGAATTTCTATAGAGCAATATTAGTGCTAGCTGAGTTTCCTACATTCAGTTGTTTACGCCATGAATTTCTATTCTGTTGAATTTTCCTTTGATAATGTTATTGAAATATACCTACATCTTTCTTTGGACGAGTATAAGCGGAATTAATTTGTGACTGTTGTTAGCCATTGCGCTCTATATTGTAGTTGCAGAAGGTGAATGGCAGTTATTTGTAGTCCCTAGACACAAAGTTCATTCATCACTGGTTGATATTTAGATGTAAACATTTCAACTTTACGTGAGTTAGTTCATCGGCTATTGATATTTGGATGTATATTTTGCACCTTTATTCCAGTTAGTTCATTGGTTGATAATATTTAGATATATATTTTGCAACTTCACTCTAGTTAGTTCATTGGTTGTTGCAGTTTGAATGGAAATATTGCATATTGGTGCTTTTTATGTACTTTTGTTTGTCCTGAACCATGCAGTTTGTTTTAACAATTCTTTCACTGAACATTATCCTTTAATACGTGATACTCAGTGATTTTTAAAAACTCTTTCACTCCATGACAACATTGGCAGGGTTGGTAGGTCTTGCACACCTATATGTGAATCAATCTCAGAGCAATATTTGAAAAAAAGTCTAAATAAATGAAAAACAAAGACATTTGTAACCCAACCCTTATTTTTAAATCATCAAGTAACTTCCTCCAGTTTCTTCTAAAATTTCTAATAAAATTGTTTTCTGGCAGAGCATGGAAATTAGTTTAGGAGGGAAATTTGAAATGAACATTTAATTCATAGAGCTTATATGTGTTAATAATTTTCAGTAGAGTCCTATAGCAGACAATAGTCTGTTCCAGAGAAAAAAATGCTCAGAAACAAACATTTTTGAGGATGCGGTAACAGTGTATTGTATTTTTTTGTCTCGATGTTTGGATCCACACTGCAGTTGGTATGGCGGCAGCACAGAAAGTATAATTTTCTGAAAATGCATCATAAGAATTTTTTTAAAAAAGAAAGAAGTTGCCCCCATTCATTCTTGGATTTGATGTTTACGTTTGCTGCTTAAAAAACTCATACAGATTTCGTTAGTTATTCTCCAGACTCTGGTGTATGTCCTTACAAACCTGCACTCTCTTCAGAGATCTTGGGAGTCCAAGCCTGGCTGCAGCAAAAAAATCATGGTTGAAAAACTGTGGGGCATACGTGAAGAACTCTTACTAACAGTGGGATTCATGGAGGCAACCTGTCTCCTTGTCTCGATAGCTGAACATAATAACACTGATTGCTGAATAAAACTACTTATTCTTTAACCAGCTTTCTGGAATTGCCCCAAGACTGCTACATATCTTTCTTCAGTATCACACAAATAGTTTTTGGATATAAGTTCTCCTGATTCTCGCAATATCTTCTCTGATCAACACCTATTAACATACAAAGGGGAACCAAATCCATATCCACCTTAATCAGGATTCTGCATTTGTTGGTACTAGAAAATGTAACCGCCTTCGCTGTGTCACGTGCTGTGTAGTCTGGGAAATGAAATCTATTGCTTGTCCCAAAATTTTCTGCACGCTTCGTGAGGGATTCATATGCAAGTCCCACAATGTAATATATGCTATTGTGTGCAGAAAAGTGTAGGATAACTTATATTGAAGAGACCAGTCACAGAATAGGTGACTGCATGCAGAAACATCTTTATGACATCTCCCTTCATGCTTCCAAGGCAGTATCTAATCATTTCACTGGCTTCAACCACAGAGACAGATCTGATTTTCTGGTAACAGCTATGTCACAGTGATGACAGAAGTAGCTTGTGGCTCGAGAATCACAACATACAGGAAAATGGAATGCTGGAACCACATGGTTTGAATTGGAAATTTAGCTATGATTAACATACCCCACCCATAATCTTCTATTTCACCCACTCTTTTCTGTGCTTGATTACCATTGTATCCCCCTCTCTTTTATGCTTTCCCATCCCCTCTTTATCACCAATGTATCATACCTCACAGATCTTCATTTAAACATTCATAGTACTTCACCATGCTCACTTTCGGACAAAAGCTTCTTGTAAGTCACAGCTAAGTGCTCCTCCCTTTTTTGTACTTTTTTTTCAGTTCTTATTTGTTGTGTATCATTCATGTGAATTTCCATTTTATCTTCTTTCACAATTTCCTTGTCACGTACGTTTTTGTATGATTAAGATGTAAACTGAAATGTTAACAACCATATGTACATTAATAAAGCTGTTCTTACTTTTGTTTTAAATAGTTTTAACATTTTCTTCAGTAATAATGTTGTTCATAGTATACCTATTGAAATGTTACTTACCCTACTATGAGCAATCGCTGTTATATTAAGAACGTAATATCAGTCTGTCATATTGTCATCTAGCATACACAGATTCATTGTGGAGAATTTTAAGACTATATGGAATACCATCTAAAATTGGCAACATCATTAGAGATCTCTACAACGGATATGTTTGTGCAGTCAAGACAGAAGAAGGAATGAGTAAATGGTTTCAGATTGAAACAGGCGTGAAACAAGGGTGTATACTTTTTGGAATTGCCATAGACTTTATAATGAAAAGATGCTGTACAGGTAAAACTGGACCCAAATAGAAGATCTTGATTTTGCAGATGACGTAATTCTTATCAGTGACAATGTGAAATCGATGCAGGAAAAAACAGATTCCCTGCCTTCCTTGGCTAGCAAAATAAGTTTTAAAATTAACAAAGACAAAACAAAAATAATGAAACTTCTCATTACTCAAGAAGGAAAAATATATGTAGAAGAAACAGTTGATGAATTTGCATACCATAGCAGCTACATAGACCAGGATGGTGACATCAGGAGGGAAGTTAGAATTAGAATTGCAAAAGCAGCATTGTCCTTCAAGAATCTTGAGAACACATGGAATTCAGCAGTTATAAGCACAAAAACCAAGTTAAGATTATTCAATTTATCCATGTGAAAGCTGGAAATGAACTAAAGAAATAGACAAGAAATTAGACTCTTTTGAAAACAAATGCCTCAGGAAAACATTTGGTATAAAGTGGAACGAATTCATGAACAATGCAGAGACAAGACAGATGAGCAAACAACAACCTGTCTCATGGTTGATCAGAAAAAGAAGATGGACAATGTTGGCTATGTGATGAGAAGAAGCAATCAGATAATACCAAAACAAGCTATCAAGTGGAACACAACAGGCCGAAGAAAAAGTGGTAGGCTACGTAAAACTCTAAAGAGGACATTGTTAAGAGAAGCCAGTTTAGTGGGCATAACATCCCTTGACGAAGTTGAACGACTCGCCGAGAACAGCAAAACGTGGAAAATATGCGAGCCCTATGTGACGTTTAACGGCACGGGAAGGATGTAAGATATTGCTCTCTGATGAAAATGGTCTGTAAATGTAAGTAGCAATATAATATTACAGGGTGTCTTGTGTAGAAGAAAATATGTCTGCCTTCTGTTAGTTTTTTTTTGTTTTTTTGAAGATTCAATATTTTCATTGATCTGAAGGGAAAAAAGTGGAGGTTTAATGTTTCCAGGGAAAGTTTTTTTTTTTTTTTTGTAAAGCAAACATTTTTCATGACATTTTCGATTTTATCCATGTTGTTCGTCTTGCACTTGAGCCTGTCACCAACCATCTGAACATATCCGTGGATGGAGGAGAGTCTTGTCACCAACCATCTGAACATATCCGTGGATGGAGGAGCAACTGACATCCTCAGTGGTGATGGTAGAAAATGTGGATAATTAGCGGAACGTGCCACACGAAACAACAGAAGTCGAAAATGTGGATGTGAAATTTTTTTAAAAAATAGATGTCGTAAAAGCAGCATGATCGAAACTGCATATAAATACAATTTTTAATAAATAGGAAACTGCTTTGTCTACGATTTTTTCGAGGTCTAATCCTACAAAACTTTTGCATATAAATACAGAGTGATAGAAATAAAACTAGATGATTTGAGTTAATTACTTTAAAAATAAAGGAGGAAGTAACGATTCACTTTGGTGGATGTTATCAAGAGATGGACATTTTCCCCAGGTCGTGACCGGCATAAGGAAAGTGATACTCTGAGCTGAAAGTTCAGACCAGTCTGGAGATGCCACAGGATTGTTATGATTTTTTTTTTTTTGGGTCATATTTCAGTGTTGAGACTGAAGATATCCTTGAATGTTCTTTGTTTAATGTGTCTGTGATGCGGGAAATGTCTCATTCGTCTCCACTATGTCAGTGCTAACTGTAATACAGGGCGGGGTAGAAGAGTAGTAGCAGTGGTGATTCCAACTTTCAGTCTCTGCGTTCTGAAACAGGAAATTATTACAGTGCTGTTGGCAGCTGGAGTAGTTTTATATGAATATATAGTTTTGTAGTATAGCTGGTGTTTTGTTACATCTTGTACCGAATCTCCATGAAGTGAGCTCTTGGTATTTTATGGCCAGAAATTTCTCCCGGTAATTTCGATCTCTCTCTCTCTCTCTCTCTAGTTATTACAACTATTATTTCGCCAGTTCTGGTTTTCAGAGAAAGTCAGTCACTTAAGTTTTGGGACGAGAGCAGTCTCAGAGCACGTCTCTCTTGTTGCTGATACCGCACTCAGTGTGTCTAACCATGAGCTCCAAGCAATATAGACCAACTGTTTCAAACTGTTAACTCCTGAAATGTTACTTTTCTGTATATCATATTATTTTGTTGTTCTTGTGTCCAGCGATTAACCCCAGCTTGTATTCCTACTGCTTCTTACTGTTGTATCCCGTATGTTATCTTCCTTTCTGCTGCACATGCGCACTGTTGCGCATACTAGCGAAGACTTTCGACGTCGGAGTCTCTCTGATAGCCAAGCAAGAGGCTCTAGAAGAAGGTGAGACTATTTTGTCACAATCTTTGTACCTGCTTTTAACTTTCTCTCATCGTGTACCATTTATCACCATTTCTCTATGTTTTTATAGTTATCATTATTGCCCCTATATGACATTTTTATAAATAAATAAAGATTCAGAACGGTTTTTATGTTTATAAATAAATTTACACATCGGGATAGTTACCTGTTGTGACGGTATTTATTTCAAAGAAAGAGCCTAGAAACTGCATGCAGTAGCATTGGACGTGTCGGATTTAATGACTTTTATGTGAATGATGGCAATCTATTAGCGTCCTATAGTTTGTTAACATACTTGTTTTGTAACAACGTAATAATACCTATGATCACACCTCTTTTATAACAGCGTAATAATACCTGTGATCACACCTTTTTTATAACAACGTAGTAATACCTGTGATCACACCTTTTATACTAATATAACGGTAATACCCATGCTCACTCGCTCTTTGCATGTTCTGCATGCTGTTCATCTGATAGAGAATCGGAATTGTATATTTTTACCTGAACATGCAACTTGTGTAATATGTAGTATAGAAAATAATCTTTATATGCATCTTCATAGCATCGTTTATACTTTTATAGAATGCTTGTCCTTTACATATTTATGATAGTTCATGGAGTGTGTCATGTTGTATAATCTCATCGAATCTGCTCCTAGATTTTATTGTGTTTTATAATAGATCATTGAGTCGGCCACGTCTAGTGATAGCTCGCCGAGTCGGTGATGTTTTATAATATACTAGTTTTTTAATGTACTATGTTTTATGATAGTTCATCGAGTTGGCAATGCTTTTATGATAGCTGATTGATTATAACAGCAGATGAAAAAAAATCATTCAAGGTTACCTCGCACATAATAGCTGAGCTTATCAAAGTTTTATGATAGAAATGTTGCTCTCTCTCTTAATTCATAAGATATCATGTGTAGAAAAAATTATTTTATAGACAAATGGAACAATTAATCAAGTCTCATTGAAGTGTTAAACAGTTAAATGCTTTAAACATTTTTTAAAAGCATATATAATCACCGTCCTAATATGTAATTAAAGGACGGCTTTTATAAGTTTAAGAAATAATGCATACTAATGTAATAATAGTGGCACTTTGGAAGGTGACTTCTAGGAGACACGTGTTGGCTTGTGTGAACCTCGCTGGAAGGCTTCTCCTATGAGAGAGGAGGCCAGTAATGACCGGGCATAGTAGGCCGCAGTAGCAGTCAAGCAGTTTTATCTTTCCAGGTCCAGTTTCCCTGCACTTGTGTCTGACCGTCGTTTCCTCCTTAAACGACGCTGCACTTTTACATAGAGGCGCCTTCTCGGTGGTTGGTCCTTCGCCAGTTCTTCTCAGCCTCCATGCCAGATGAACAAAAAAAAAAAAAAACTAATTCATGATTGCCTTGCAAATATCGTTTTACCTCAGTGTTGGCCTGTCTCATAGTCCCGTCCCCCCAACTCTCCAGAAGAATAAAGACAAAGCCTGCAATGAGATGGCTTTTGCCACTTGCTTCTTTAGGCCATTTTTGTTTTATGAAGCAACATAGAGAAACCATTAAAGCGAAATTGATGTCACAGAAAATGATAGCTGTCAAAATAAAAGAAAACGAGGAGTCCACACAACTTATGTTCCTTGAAACCGGACAGTGAGGAAGAATATGAAGAGGGTTTTTTTTTTAAAATAATATCCATTACGAGCTAAACAACATCAGCAAAGTTGTAAATATAGGGGTCTTAAGCGAGACTGGAAACAAGTAGCAGACCGCCTGGGAGCCTTTGGTGACCCAGAGTGTGTTAGAATTGAAAATTGTAGCAGGCTTCCAGAACTGTGCAGTCTGGGTGACCTTTTCATCACAGATACATTCTTTAGACAGAGAGTCACGGTACAGTTGGAGTGATCTAAATGATCTGAGTTTTAGAAGCCAGACTGATCTTCTACTGGCAAGGAACAACAAGAAAATAATAGTCATAGATGCAAGAACCTTACCCAACATGATCTTATGTACTGACCATAAAGCAGGAATTGCAGCTGTTAGAGCACGCAGAAGAAGGCATGTTAGAATTCATAAGGAGACAGGAAAAATAATAAAACTAAGCAAGCCAACAGTAGTAATAATAATCATTTTACCACGGAATTGCCCGAAAGTCCAGCATCAGAAATAATGTCAGTAAAATCACAAGACCCTTCAGAAAACACCCAGATGGTAGCCCGTAATTGAACTCTCTCTTTTGCTGGCAACCAAGCACTTATAGCCGCAACAGATAAAGACCTACAGCAGAACATGGACAGCTTAGCAAGGGCATGTGAAAACCACAACATGAAGATCAGTGCTGAGGGTAAAAGACAAACAACCGGACTATGTCTATTGCCAGAGAAGAAATTCCATCAATTCCATTAGACAATCATCTCCTGAAACAGTTGGAGCATTTCATATATAGAGGGCATCATCTTGGGGAGGGGGGGGGGGGTCGCTGTGAAATTGGAATGGATGCATTCAAGTAAATCAAGTCTTTTGGACAATTTGCTGAAAAATATATACATCAAAACTGAAACAAGAAGAGCAGTGTACAAGAGTTTTCTTCCCAGATCTGTGCTGTCAGTGTCAGACATGGACACTAACAGCCAAAAACGCAAAAGGGAACTCATCATTACAGAAATGAGATGTTTGAGTAGATTACTAAATGTAACAAGAAGAGACAGAATTTTTTTTTAATGACACCATCAGGGCAAAGGTTATAGTAACGACAGTATTATACTACATCCAGAAACAGAAAGTCGCATGGTTTGGTCACGTTACACGGCTATCGCCAGAGAACATTTATGCTAAAGGAGAGGCCGCCCACGCAAGAGATTGGAGGCGGAAATGACAGACACCTTAAATATCCAATCATATAAAAGCAAACCGCCGAGCCCTGTCAAGATTTATTTGTCAGCCCAACACTGAAAGGTATATGAGAAGTGAGACAAAATAAGCCAAGACACCAAAACTCATGACCACAGAGTGACGAAACTCTCTCATGTCTGCAAGAATCTTCTCATTTAGCCTCACAGTAAATTCATCATGCACATTTAATTAAAAAAAAACATGGCATGTGAAAACTGAAGAGTTAAAACTATTTTAATTTGAAATATGCTTCACCCTTTACGGCCTTGCAAGGATAAAAAACACACATTATATCAGAAGACAGAAACTGTAACTAATTTAAAATGAAACTAAATATTCCTTTTGCCTCTTAATTTTTTTGTAGAAATGTTACTGATTTGAAGATTAAAATAAATATTACTTTACTTTTCCAGCTTATAGAAAATGTTACATAATTAGATATTAGATTACTGTGTAACTTCTTCCTTAGATAGACACAAAAGAAAATGTGACACTGTTAATTAAAGTTGAGAAGAATATAGATATAGAATGCAGATTCTGTTAACCAGAATGTAACACGACTCTAGGTTAAGACAACTTGCCATGATAACCTCTACAGAAACACATTGTCTGGAATTTTATATCACATTATCGATCGGTTGATACTTGCTTCATTATTATTATTATTATTATAAATCTTACTTTGCCTCTGTCCATTTTTCTACTGAAGCAAATTCCGGTATGTTCATGGGTATAGTACACAATGTTTGTTCTTACACTCTAGTACACACTGTTCTTACACTCTGGCACACCAGTCTTCTCGTATCTGACATAGCTGTTGTAGACTGTTCCGTAGTTTGTGTTTAAATATTTTTTTTACTGTTAACCATCGCCATGTACCCCAAGATTTCTATGTCTAAATAAGCACGGTGAAGTACAGCTAGTCACATAACGTCAAAATATAAACCGAGTCGTGTTATCAATAAAACACATGTTTTTCTAGAACAGAATCCTCAATGCTGGTTCACGTATACGCGGGTTTTTTTTTTTTTAGTACATTTGTACTTCTTCAGTGGTGTCTGAGATGTCTCAACATTTAATGTTCAAGGCACAGATTGTACTGTCTGCATGTTGAAAATACTTTCTTGTCCTTTAAAACGGCGGAAAGCTAATGAGTGGACAGCATAGAACCAGGAGAAAAACAGCGATGAAATTAGCGAGGAAACCTATGCATTAAACAAGATTGTATACGGTAAATCGCCTGTAGTATACTTGTATATACATTTATCAGTATGAAGGTTTTTTGTGTATTATTGTTTCCACTTACGTAACTTTCTTTGCACCAGGATATGAAATTGTGGTGTTCGTAAGTTGCGTCCAGTCATTGGACCTTTGGTCATTCTGGTTGCTGTATTTTCCTGCAGTAACCCATATGCGCTCTATATCAACAGGTGTTGCTATATTTTCCTGCAGTATAGTTATATGCGCGAAGCTTGTGTAGCACATGCGGACTTTAAATCTTTGAGTCTATTCTCACACATTGAGAACATAAGTAATTTAGTTTGTCACAACCAGCACCAGTTCTCCGTAGCTAAATCGCTAAAGACGCACTTCAAAGTGCAGTGCCATGGGTTCAATCCCGGGACAAAAAAAAAAAAGCAACAACTCACAAGACCTCTGGAAGTCTTGACCCAGAGGGCCCCCCCCCTTTTTTTTTTTTTAAGAGTGTCAGGAGTTTAACAGGGTCGAAACACTTGTCTGAGGGGGGGGGGGGTACTTCCTCTGTTGATCTGACGGAGTTGCGTTGCTGTTCCTCTCTCTACAGTAGGAGAGTTTCCTGCATACATTCACACTAGTTACCTGAATACCTTTTTTACACTGGTGGTTTGAACCAGTCTCACGTTGATTGACTGATTCTTGTCTCACATTGGTTGTTTGAATCTTGTCTCACTTTGGTTGTTGAATCTCGTCTCACATTGGTTGTTCACATTAGTTGTTTGATTCTAGAGTTACATTGGTTGTTTGAATCTCGTCTGATATTGATTGTGTGAATCCTGCGTCATTTGGTTGTGTCAATCTCGTCTCACATTGGTCGTTTGTATCTTGTCTCACGCTGATTGTCTGAACCTTACATTACACTGATTGTCTGAACCTTGCTTCACGCTGATTGTCTGAACCTTGCCTCACGCTGATTGTCTGAACATTGCCTCACGCTGATTGCCTGAACATTGCCTCACGCCGATTGTCTGAACTTTGTCTCACGCTGATTGTCTGAACCGTGCCTCACGCTGATTGTCTGAACATTGCCTCACGCCGATTGCCTGAACATTGCCTCACGCCGATTGTCTGAACTTTGTCTCACGACGATTGTCTGAACCTTGTCTCACACTATTTGTCTGAATCTCGACTCACAGTTTGTCTAAATCTCATTTCCCCCAAAATCCTACCACCCTCCCCATACAGACTGGCATCATCGCTGCACCCAGTACTCGATTTTTGTTTCCTATTTTCCCTTATTGCTTTTATTTCTTCCATTTTCTACGTCATTATGGTGTTCATTCTTCGCTTTCTTTATGTTGCCATGGCAACAGGGTTTTGAAATAATCCTCATGGGTTATGTTCAGTCAGTATTTAACAAAAGCTTTAACCAGCATGGTGAACTACAGTAGCAGAATGCGTTCATGTTTCTCTCTCTCTCTCCCTCTCTCTCTCTCTCTCTCTCTCTCTCTCTCTCGCTCACGCCCACACGGCGAATCTGAGCTGATACTCATGCCAGAACTAACGTGTATGGACACATAACTTTCATCATTAAGTTCCAAAAATGTGCGGTACCGTTTGATCACGAGTAACCTTTTGCACTTTCCCCCATTGGCTCCTAACCTCGTTCGCACATCAGAGATTTACAGGTGTTTAGGAAACTTATAGCCCTTTTGCGTTTACCTGTACGGCAGAAGATGTAAGCAGGTACGAGGAGCGTGTTGTTGGGGGCACGTTTATATTCAGGCGTGGCCTAATGTTAGGTTGCGTTGGCTTGCGACTAAAACACGGAAGCATTCATTCCCTTGCCAGTTAGTAAGCGCTACTTAGTGTTAACGTCAATGCCAGCAAGTTCAGATTTGGCGACTGCGTTAGCTCCCAAAAAAAGTGTTGTGGCAGTGTTAGCCTCTATACCAGCCAGCTCAGTAAGTGTTCGGCATCGTTAATTTCCATGCCGGCAGGTTCAGTAAATGTTACAGTACTGTTAAGTTCCATGCACGCAAGTTCAATAGATGTTATGGCATTTCTAATTGTCATGCCTGCAAGTTCAGTAAGTGTTGCGGCAATGTTAATTTACATGCCTGCAAGTTCACTAAGTGTTGTGGCATTGTTAATTTACATGCCTGCAAGTTCAATAAGTGTTAATTTCCATGTCTTCAAGATCAGTAAGTGTTTCGGCATTGTAAATTTCCGTGTAAGCAAGTTCGGTGTGTGTTACCAGAGTGCTAATTTCCATGTCTTCAAGATCAGTAAGTGTTTCGGCATTGTAAATTTCCGTGTAAGCAAGTTCGGTGTGTGTTACCAGAGTGCTAATTTCCATGCCTGCAAGATTATAAAGTGTTAGTTTCTTCGCCGGCAAGTTGAGTATATGTTACAGGAGTGTTAATTTCAGTGTCTCCAAGTACAGTACTTAAACCAACCTTTCTGGGACATATGGAGTATATTATTTTGTTTAGTGATTTGTGTGCAAATAAAGAATCTGTGGAGAGGAGCAGACAGAACTACAAAAATAAGATTTTTAAGGGCATGCATCTTTCCCATCGCGACATATGCCTGTGAGACCTGGACACTTAACAAAACAGCTGAGAAACACATAAATGTCTTTGAATGTAAATGCTACAGAAGAGTTCTCCAAATATCGCGGACACAAAAAAGAACAAATATATCTATTCTACAAGAGCTTAATATTGAAGAAGGCTGGCTAGTAAAGAGGATTAAAGAGAGAAAACTTAAATATTTTGGACACATTAAACGTCATGAATATTTAGAGAAGACCGTATTGGAAGGATACATAATGGGAAAAAGAAAAAGAGGAAGACCAGAACGAAGATGGCTGCAAGACATCGTTGACGATCTGCAAATGGATGCCGCAGCAGCAGGCCATCTTGCTCACAACCGAGAGGCCTACAGGAGTGCTGTTTGGGAGGCAAAGTTCCGCAAGGGACATGCAAATGAATGAATGAATGAATGATTTGTGTGCATAGCGTTAGTTGTATGCAGCGTTTAGTGCTTTGCTTTAGGCAAGTCCATTGAACAACGTGATTCAGCCGTCTTTGATTGTCAGAATTTGTGCATGATGTACGTTATGTTCCTGCAAATTTAGTTTTATCGCAGTCATGTGGAAATCAAGTGCTAAACAATGTTTGTACTTACGAGTAGATTTATTTAAGAGCGATCTTTTACATGAACATCTGGCTTAATACGGCGAAAATTACGTACACCTATATTTGGTGTGTATCATGTTGCAGGGGGCGAGCATTCCCACTTTGTTGTTGTTTGCGGCGCCCAAGTGGCCAGTCTTGGTAGCCCTTGTAGCTGTGATCCCAGTGCGCGTGAAAGATCCACGAGCTTGGTAGGGTTAGAACACGGGGCTATCTACTCATTGGAGGGTACTTTAACCTATGACCTATTCGTATCTAGTTTAAGCATATAGATGTGGTGTGTGTATAAAGGTTGGGGGGGGGGGAAGAGATATTTCAAGTATACTACACAAATCTGGTTATATCTGGCTAATGATGTGGCACTAGTTTCTGTTAATGTTATGGTGTCATAGCCGGCCGTGCGTGAATTTTTGTGACTCCCAAACAAACGTTTGTTGTTGACCCGGCTAAGTTTTGTCATATCACGTATGCAGCTTTTCTTTCTGTGCTGTAACACAAGTTGAAAGTGTAAAGATGTGTTCAGATTTTCATGCACAGAGAGAGAGAGAGAGAGAGTTTGTTTTACTTAGTCACATTTTATGGCCTTCTTGCTCGGATGATGTGATCAAGTGATACATCACGGGTAGTGTGCCCCCAGTAGTTTGTTTTCACAAGTAATATGTTGGAATTGTGTTATATTATGATATATCGCCGTAAAACTTGCACACGCTAGATGTTTTACTGTCATAACGTTATAGTGCACATTCTAGATATTTTACTCTCATACAGTTATAGTGCACACACTAAATGTTTTACTCTCATAACGTTATAGTGCACACACTAAATGTTTTACTGTTATAACGTTATAGTGCACACACTAAATATTTTACTCTCATAACGTTATAGTGCACACACTAAATATTTTACTATCATAACGTTATAGTGCACACACTAAATATTTTACTCTCATAACGTTATAGTGCACACGCTAGATGTTTTACTATCATAACGTTATAGTGCACACACTAAATGTTTTACTATCATAACGTTATAGTGCACACACTAAATATTTTACTCTCATAACATAGTGCACACGCTAGATGTTTTACTATCATAACGTTATAGTGCACACTCTAAATGTTTTACTGTCATAACGCTACAAAGCACAGGTCACATCTTCGGCCTTTGGTGTCTGCAAGTTGCCGATAGACTGAAATATGTCACAACTATGACGTCTTAACGTAACGAACTTTTTGAACACTTCACGTAGTAAACTTTGTGACACATTGCGTATGTACGTTTTAACCTGGTGCCAGTTATTTGAGCAGTTTATACAATGCACACACCTGTGTCACGTTCCACACCATACAAATATTATAATGCCCTCTGCACCGGTGCGGTTTTTCATGACCATCCGTCTCCTGGTTTCATTCCACGGTCACCGTTGTCCAAACTCACAAGCCGCTTATGGAGTTATGTGCGAGCAAGAAGTCATGTCTTCTGGTGCGATGGTTGACTCTTCTACTCTGATTTACTCTTCTTAGAGTAAAACTAACAAATTGAAAGGAAATCTTTATTCTTGGAAGAGAAGTCTGTTCATCCCTTCCGGTTTAGCCAGACCCAGTAGTACAGAGTTATTCATAAGTTTGTGAAACATTTCAAAACTTCGCAACAGACTACGTAACGGATCATGATTATTCTTACGCCAAGAAAGAAAGAGAGAGAGAGAGAGAGAAACTCTTAAAGTTTTTTTTTTTTTAAGCCCGCGCGCAGAGCTCCCGTGGTTTGCCGCTAGGAGGCAGCAGTAGCAAATATGGCGTTCAGTAAACGTGAGCAGTCATTTTGTGTTTTGAAATACGCAAAGGACATCGCCCGTTGTGACTGTGCAGCGACGATTTCGAGCGGAGTTCCAGAAGGCAGCACCTGTTTTCAACAGTATCAAGAAGTGGTATGCGAAATTCCGGGATGAAGGCTGTCTGTGCACAGCTCCTCTGCAGGGACGTCCAGGACCAAGCGAAGAAGCTATGAGTCGTGTTAGAGAAGCTTACCAGCGAAGCCCCCGCCTTCATCCAGGAATTTCGCAGTATTTAAAAGTATAAAAATTCAAAACAAGAATTGCTGTTGAAAACAGGTACTGCCGCTCGAAATCGTCGCTGCACAGTCACAACGGACGAAGTTCTTGCGTATTCCAAAACACAAAATGACTTTACTGAACGCCATATTTGCTACTTCTGCGCCCCCTGGAGGCAAACCACGGGAGCTCTGCGCCCGAGGTCTATTCTTGGCATAAGAATAATCATGATCCATTACGTAGTTTATTTGTTGCGAATTTTGTAAGTGTTTCACTGACTTATGAATAACCATGTTTACTGAACACCATGGTAAGACGAAGCTAAATCTTGGCACGCACATCTCTCTCTCTCTCTCTCTCCTCTCCCTCCCCCCCCCGCCATGTTTATATGGTTGGCCTATATGTGCTGTTGATGTATGGGTTGATGTTGGTAATACGTTTCTAAACGGCTCTGGAAAAATATGGCCACTCACCCGATTTATCTCTTATGGTCGCATTTCGCACAGGAAGTGAAGATAATCACCTTTATTTATTCAGTACAATAAATCTTACTTTCATTTTGTAATTTCTTATATATATTTTTTTCAGCCTTTACACAGACATGATTTTCTGTTATATTGATGGTTCATTAGGATAACATTAACACATTGGTTATTCTGCGTAAAAAAAAACATAATAGATAAACCAGTACAAATTATTTCACAAGATTAACTGTCTTTTCTGAAACGTGTTAATGGTTGTTCTTTTTTAACTTGACATTTGAAGTATTTTTGAAAGTATATTTTTCCATTCTTGATCTTAGTTGTTTATGATGTTGTGTGAACATGTTCTGATCAGCTGATGATCTTTTCCTACATGGTTAGTTCAGACCCCACAAAGCTATTCCATCTAGACCCCATATAATTAATTCAACCAGACCCTTATAATTAATTCATAAGACCCCATATAGTTAGTTCATCCAGACCTCACAAAGCTAGTCCATCCAGACCCCATGTAGTTAATTCAACCAGACCCTGTATAATTAGTTCATCAAGACCCCATGTAATTAATTCATACAGACCCTGTATAGTTGGTTCATCCAGGCCCCATATAGTTAGTTCATCCAGACCCTGTATAGTTAGCTCATCGATACCCCATATAGTTAGTTCATCCAGAACCTGTATAGTTAGTTCACCTAGACCCCATATAGTTAGTTCATCCAGACCCCATAAAGTTAGTTCAACCAGACCCTGTATAATTAGTTCATCCAGACCCACATATAGTTGGTTCATCCAGACCCCATATAGTTAGTTTATCCAGATTATCCAGACCCCATATAGTTAGTTTATCCAGATTATCCAGACCCCATATAGTTAGTTTATCCAGATTATCCAGACCCCGATATAATTTGTTCATATAGACTCCATATAATTAGTTCAACCAGACACTGTATAATTAGTTCATAAGACCCCATATAGTTAGTTCATCCAGACCCTGTGTAGTTAGTTCATCCAGACCCCATGTAGTTAGTTCATCAGTTTGTTGTTATTCTAGACGTTACTTCTGTTAACTTGCAGAATATGTTCATTCCAGTCCCCATGTCCATTGACTTACAGAAAATATTCACTGTAGACTTCACTTCTGTTAACTTACAAAATTTGTTCACTGTAGACCCCATTTTTGTTAACTTACAGAATTTGTTCACTGTAGACCCTACTTATGTTAACTTACAGAATTTGTTCACTGTAGACCCCACTTTTGTTAACTTACAGAATATATCCTAGTATTTGTACATTTGTGTTATTCCTCCTTCCCAATTTTCTGTGAAAGAAGGTTGCTGAAAATCTTGAAGTTAAATTAATTGGCTGCATTTTTTAATGAGACAGTAGAGTCAGCTTTTTAGTACAAGGTGACCCATTAAATGTATATTGCATAATCCACATGAAACTTGCCAAGTGTTGGTTAAGATGCGTGTTTTTCACTGTACAGTCAGACATTATTTCTTATGTAATCGAGTAACTTAAATAAATATAGCACTTGTTTTACATTGTTTGTAAAAATACTTTTAAAGATCTGGATTTGCTAGAACAGAAAGTAAAAAAGGTAAAATTCCCGCTTCCATGCCATTAAGGCTTATTGGGGAATACAGTGTTAGGCCCGTATTTTCCATGACCTTCGGCACATGAAAGTGTGACGTGGTCAGTATCACTCCTGGCCGCTTTACCTTCCCAGATTTATCTGGTACCCATTTTTAGAGGCTGGGTGAACCCTGGGACCTTATTTTTTGGTGTGTCCAAGAAAAAAATCCCACTGGGAGGACTCAACCCAGTACCACTGGATTAGTAAACTGAGCGGCTAACCACTCAGCCAACTAGGCCACCTAGAACAGAAAGCAGGACATGTCACTTCGTGGGAGTATATTCCAACAAAAAAAAAGAAAAATCATGCATTTACCAACAGGGGACCAGAAGGAAAGGAGTGCTTAGAAAAGTGAATAAAACGGAAAGATAACATTAATGTTATTGACATAGAAGGTGTGTCTAATTATATATGACAAAGTAACATCTTTGTTTGTCTGCTGCATAAATAACAGCCCTGGTATTCCAAATAGTTATCAAATTATTGAAAGAAAAAAAAGCAGGTTATGTTATGCCCCAGACGGCATGGAGTGTATAACTGTGACCTGACTGCTTTCATCTTTTGCTGTGCAATAGCAAGGAACTCTTTCTTGCACTTTCACTTTTTAGTATATTTACAGGGAGTGTAATTGCACATTTATTTCTGTGGAGAGAAAACTCACCTTAGGCCGATGAATGACTAGGTTTTCTGTTTTAATGCATGTGATGGCCTTGCTTGACAATAATGATATAAATCAGTCTTCCTACTGTTTTAAAATTTCACTGATTAAAAAAAAAAATTGCCTCTCCTAAGCTTTGGTTATACACACAATGTTCAGTTCTTGATTTCAATATTTTCAATATTATCAGCCTTCACAAAGCTTGTTAAAATATTTATATGTGTTTAATTATAATAGGATTTCCTCTGTTCTGTTAATTTGTCCAAGTTTTACTTTCATGTGAGCTCGGACTGAAAATCAGATTTTTTTTACATTTAATGAAATATGTATTAAAGATTTCACAGTTAATGGAATATGTATTAAAGATTTCACAGTTAATGGAATATGTATTGAAGATTTCACAGATAATGGAATATGTATTAAAGATTTCACAGCTAATGGATTATGTGTTAAAGATTTCACAGCTAATGGAATATGTATTAAAGATTTCACATTAATGGATATGTATTAAAGATTTCACAGTTAATGGAATATGTGTTAAAGATTTCACATTTAAAGGAATATATATTAAAGATTTCACATTTAATGGATTATGTATTAAGATTTCATATTTAATGGAATATGTGTTAAAGATTTCACATTTAATGAGCTCTGAATTAAATATTATACAGTGTATGAAAATATGAAATAAACATTTCACAGTTGAGTAGATATGAAGTAGACAGTCTGGAAACAATTTAAAATTATTTGAAAGCGACATTGATGGCAGTGCTTGTGTAGGGGTAGCTTTAGTTTTATAGTAGAAATGATGAACTGTAAACATTGTGCCTGAAATAGTTTTGTGTAGTTGTCTTGTGAATTCTATCTATTAATGTTATTTATTGATAAAGTTCAGATGATTTATATGGTACACATAACAGTATTCTTTGTCAAAATACTAAATATGAACACTCTTCTTGCAGTTTATTTATTTTGGGTTTTTTTTTGGTGCTAACTTGGTGAATATATTTAAAATTACTCTTCTTGTGTATTGTTAGAAGATTTACATGTTGAATTACATGGCTTGTATACTGTTATTTCATTTGAAAGATTGAAGTCTTAGAAGTCTTTGTTTGTATTATATCTGTATTTCTGTACAACCTTCTTATCATCTTCCATTATCTTGTTTTAATAATTTCTTTTCCACATTTGTACATGTACACTAAGTTAAAAAAATGTGTACTCTGCCTGTTTCAGATTTTATTTGACCTCTCCCCAACCACAGACTCCAAGGTATCAGTTTCTCTATAAACACCCACTAAACTTCAGTTTATGCACACACACAAAAAAAAAAAAAAAGCTCACTACAGTGTTTGCTTTATTTTTCTTCACAATTTGTTGTTAGATCTTTTCAGGTTTTTAGCTTTGCCAGATACTGGCTTTTTTTTAACTTCCAGTATTTTATTATAACTGGGCCTATGTTTTTTTTTTTTTTGGTGTCCTTGCTTCACCTTTAGACTTGCCAGGCAGGCTTTTGTTTACTTATATTTACAGAAATTTCATAAGGTTAAAAGAAAATATGATGGGACTGGTTTCATGTAAAAATTCAGTTATTTTATCCACTTCTTGTTTCTCTCCCCCCCCCCCCCCCCCCCCCCCCCCAGTTGTAGGCATCTCTAGAAAATGATGATTTAATGTGATTTACATTACATGAACAGTAAATATGATTGACTGACATGGCAAGGCAGGACAAATTTTTGCTACAACATGACGGGACATTTTTGGAGACAACTGTTTTTCCTTGATCCCCATGGAAATGAATTACAAATTCTAAGTTATCAAGTATTATTTTAGCAGAAAATTTCCATATCTTTTGAAGCCTAAAAAAGCATAAAAACTATACATTAATGAAGTAGATTATGATGAAGATAAGTCAGGTTTACTGCATGTGGTGAATGTTGCTTTTTTATGAAAATTGTATTGGGCACAATATGGGGAACAATATAAAGTAATATGTTACACACAAGTGACACTTGTTATTTGTGGTCATTATTTTCACTTTTCTTTGGCATCAGTTTTTCATTGTTTTATGTTATGGTGTGAGGTCTTCATGCTTTGATGATGTTTAACAGATGGAATTTTTCTTAAAATGGAAATATCATCTTTTTCCTAGATGGAACTAGTTGAACAGTATATTTTCTCCCAGATTTAGTTGGTGATGGATTGATTTTTTTTTTTAAATAAAAGGAACCCACTTTTTTTTTCCTAACAGGAGAATTGGTGATATTGTAGTTACAAAGTTAAGTGAGCAATATTTCTTCATATTTTCTGATGTTTACAGTGTAGTTAGGTCATGTTCAGATCATCAACTTTGTACACTGGACTCATCTGTTTCTGCACTGATATCCTTGTTATTATCCCTCAGACTATATCAGTTGATGCACCTGTTCTACATTTGTTTCTTCTCTCTATTAAATAGTTTATGATACTCAAAGCAGACGTAAATTCCCAGTTCTTTCGTCCTAGACATTTTGTTACAAAGTTTATTGAAATTTTATGTCCTTATGATCCACAATCTTGACCTTAACAGTGTCTGCTTAGAATCCACACAGGTGTAGTGGATTTGACACTCTCTTGCTGACCAGGTGACGCTGTTTCAATTTCCACTCACCACGTGGCGGTCAGACCGTTGCTCGCAAACGAAAAAACTCCCACGGTTCACCCAGCCTCAAGAAAAAATGGGTAACAGGGTTAACGCTGTGGGAAGGAAAAGATATGTGACACTTAGTAATGAAACTCATCCTGGTGGAGACACTAGTTGGCAGTTTCTGGTAAATTGCTGACTAGGCAGCATAGCACTTACAGTTTGACCACATACGATGATGTTGATTCACAGAAACTACCTTTACCATACCTAGTGTCTGATCCATTATCTGTCCACCTGTCACTGTAGGTGGAAATAGACCAACTAACTTGTCAAAATTTTCATTTCCTGAAATTACTATCCAGGGATTAAGATAAAAGTGATCTTACATTTCATTCAGTGCATCATTGACCCAAACCATTCCAGCTGTAAGGAGCTTGCTTGAAGTTTTCTGAGCATGTTTACAGCATTTTCAAAATGCAGGCATGTGTATATTTGTGTTGTCATTCACCTCAGAGCTTTTCTAATGGCCGTTATTTCATTGTAAGGCTGCATTTGGTATAGGCAGATGCAGCATGGCCTCAGTTATAGTTCTGTTGTTATATTGTGCTGGATGTCCATGCATAGTTACCATGCTTACTAGCATTACCAATAGTTTATGTATTAAGGATGATTAGATGTAAAGGTCACAGTGGTGTAGCAGTTAATGTATCTGCCTGCCAATTAGAAGGTCCCCAGTTCGATTTTGCACTTGTGCAGAATTTCTTTTCAGGGCTGACTGGCAGCAGGGTAAAGCAGCCTCAAAAATTAATACCAGGGGTTTCCCTAGGAAAACAAGATGATGAGGACAGGTGCTGGCATCCCTGCCTCAAATGCTATGGTGACCTAGAAATGTCTAGAATGCCTTCAGATGCCTAGAAAAGGCATTAACACTTCACACCCCTACAACATACAGATGCCATAGAACATTGATTTAGATGTAAAGGGGAACACTATGGCAAACCAGAATTGGTTGTGACAGACCATTTCATATATAGAGCAGCCACATTTAAGTACAACCTTCCTCTTCATCAAGGCTACCTGTGCCCAGTGAAGATAGGATGTATGTTATTTCCAGTAGCTAGTACATTGAAAAGTAAATCTATGCATCTTCCAGATAATTTGCCACAACACATGTATCATGTTATGTGTAGTTGCCCTGCATTGAAACCTTCATTGATATCATATGCAAAAACAGTAGCATTGCTTCCATGGTCTCTCTGTGTCCACAGCATCCCATCAAGTTTGAAGGACAAGATGTGCACTGCCTCAAGTATAAATGTTGGTTATTGTACCACTGTATTTTCTAGTACACATACTTTGCCAGTGTGTTTACCTTTATTTTGCACTGCAATTATTCTATAGCCATTTCTTGTTCTGATGTCCTTACCATGCTTGGGTAGCTGTGTAGTTAATCCTCATCAGTTATAGCCAGACTGAGTTGTATTCTGTGTGTAATTGTTCCATTTTTAGAACCTGATAGTTTAAGTTTGTCTGATACCATCAGGACCAAATGCATTATTTCTTGATCTGCTAGATGCATTTTTCATACAGCCAAATGTAATATCCAGTGCTCACGTGTGTATATTTACATATCCTCAACTTTTGTTTTGCTCTGCATGCTTTCATTTGTTGCAGCTAACAGCATGTAACAAGTAAACATATATTTGAGAGGTGACTTGCATAAAAATAGCATGTCTTACATAAAAGGACATAACCTTGTATTAGAATGTGCTGCAGTATTTGTGCTGATTCACTTGTAAGAATTTTTTTAAAAAGTATTTTGTTTTCATAGATTGCCATTGTGTTTAATGGTAGCCAGAAAAGTAGCAGATACAAGGAAATATTTGCTGTTTAGCATGATGTCATTTAAAAATTTTAATGTTCATCTATTTATTGTTTTGCTGCGTAAATACAAATATTTGAGGTATTGTGTATGTGTCAAGCTTCCATGAAAAGATAACCCTCAGTTTGAGGAAGAGGAGGATCCAATGAAAACATGTTATATTTTATTAACTTCATTGCAGATTATTGCCAGTAAAATCAGGTTTTTCGTAAGGAAATAACTGCACTGTTGCCAGGGACAGCAGTCTGCATAGATGAAAAACTAATAGAAAGTCGGGGCATTGTTTGAAACTGGAGTGAAGAAGATGAGAATGATTTTGTACTAAGTAATGCGTCTTTATCTGGTAAAAGGAGCCTTAGTAAAATCAGAATCATGTTATAAAAGCAAAAATTGTTGACTTTTTAAAAATTCTGTAACATACACAGTTTATGTTCTGAATGAAATGGTCACTCATGTTCCACAGAACTTGCTGTTCTCTTTGGTAATCTCAATTGTCAGTATTTCTACAAAAATTGTAAATTGTTTTTGACAGTAAATGTGTTTGCGAGATATATCAAAGTCTGTAACATATGAAAGTTATATGCTGAAACATGAAAGCTCTTAAGAAGAGGAACAATGAAATTTTGAAGTGTGGTTATGCCATATACTTTGATGCTTGTATGCAATCACAAGTAAGATATAAGTCTGTAAAGCTGATGGTCAAGGAATTATCTTTGTAATGATTGTCTTTAACTTTTTTATTGTCATGATGTTGCATTTTACCAGCATATTCGGTACCCCTCATGTTTAACTTTGTTATTGTCCAGATATTGCATTTAATCATCTTTCTAAATATCCTTTATGTTTTATTCCTAGCTCAGAATCAAACATGTCAACAGACACTAGCCCTGTACAGACATATCTCCTGTCTCCTGATATTGAAGTGCATGAGGCATCATATTCTAGAGAAGGTGGCTTCTATTTACTGAGAAAAGATTCTGAAAGAAGGCAGACCTTGGTACACATTTTAGAACAAGACTCCCAGAAGGTATGTTGTACGTTTAACGTGCTTGCAGTAATTGTTTATCATTTTCTGTAACAGTTTATTTTAATCCCATGATGTGTGCCATTTAACATCTACAAAAACAAAAAACAAAAAAATGGCGTCACATGTTTGTGCTACAATTTTTAGTAATGTCACTATTTTAAATTTCTCTCCAGATTTGCCACAACTGGTTGGATATGTTGCATAGAGATGCCACAATCTCGTGCCCAAAGCTTACATCAGTACGTGGTATACCAGATTTGTTTGTAGATCTTGTCTTATAGATTTTATCACAAGAGACACCACACATATCATATATTACAGCTGTTTCATAGCTTTTTGGCTGTTTTGTAGTCTTTGAATGAAGGCACATACAAGATAACTTATTTGGTGCAATAGAATTGATATCATCATCATCATCATTGCCTTTCACTCTCTTGAGAGCATAGGCCATGCATAAAGGCTCTCCAGTCATCCGTGTTCTTGGACTTATTCTCTGCTTCCTTGATATGTCAGCTCTTAACAAAAAATGTGTCTGCTGTTGGAAAGTTTACATTGGTTATTTAGTGAAGATTAACCTCCATACATTTTATTCATCAGGATCATCTCAAGGGCCTACTCAACGGAATCAAAAGCTACATACTGGAGCAGTCAATCCAGTCTATAAAGGAAGCTATAGGTAAATGAAAGGAGGATTAATGTAAACTTTTTGTGGTGAGAATAATTACCCCATGCTTGTTTTTCATTCTGACCATGACCATTTTTGTTATATATCAGAATTCATTTTTAATAAATAGAGTGTCTCTGTTTGATGACAACAGCTTCCTCTCTCTCTTATCTAGACTGCACTGCAGTTGACCATAAAGATAGTATAAAGATAACTTGTACTAAAGGGACATTTTGAAGGAAAAAAAAGACTGTTAGAAATAAACACTTACCAGGTTGTACTGAAAAGTTCCCAGACTAATCTTAAAAAAAAGAAGTATGAGCTTATCTTTTTTTTTGTTTTTTTTTTTTTAAAATTTGGTCATCATCCCTTTTGAAATAGTCCCCTTGGGAACATATACAGTGATTCTAGTGCTTCATCCACACCCCAAAACCACTGTGATGCCCTTTCCCTGAAGAGCATCCAGTACTGCTTGCAATTCCATTTTGATTTCATCTATGGTGTCAAAGTGGTTCCCCTTCAGCTTCAGTTTTATTTTGGAGAACAGGACGAAGTCACAAGGGTCTAGGTCAAGTGAGTATGGAGAGTGTTAGACATGGCCATCTCATGGAACTCAAGGCTGCTGCAGCATAATGAATTTCCACATTTTCCATGAGCATCTCCAGGCAGACTCTCTAATTGAATAAAACCATGTGAGAGAGATGATGGGTTGTTTGATGACAGTCCTCATGGATGAATTCATGTTTTTTTTTTCTGTTTTGCTGGTGGTTGGTCACATCATCTTGTCAGATATTATATATTATTGTTGTAGAGATCTCTATGTCAGATCATAGTGTTATAGTTGTAGAGGTCCACATGTTAGATCATAACATTATAATTGTAGAGGTTCTCTTGTCAGATTATAATATTACAGTTGTAGAGCTTAGAGCTCCTCTGACTCATAATATTACGGTTGTAGAGTTGTATTACAGTTGTATTACAATTGTAGATCATAATAATTTTGTAGAGGTCTCCTAGTCAGATCATAATATTATTGTAGAGGTCCTCATGTCACTTCATAATATTATTGTGGAGGTCCTCATATTAGATCATAAATTTGTTGTTGTAGAGGTCCTCATGTCAGATCATAATTTTGTTGTAGAGGTCCTCATGTCAGATCATAATTTTGTTGTAGAGATCCTCATGTAAGATCATAATATTGCTGTAGAGGTCCTCATGTGAGATCATGATATTAATGTTGTAGAGGTCCTCATGTCAGATCATGATATTATTGTTGCGGAGGTTTCTTTGTGAGGTCATGTTATTATTTCTAAAGACATACAGCTGAGATCTTTAAGTCATTCATTGAATATTATGTCAGTAGATTCTGGTGGTTATACTTCTTCACTTTGTGAGGTCCTTGATATGTCTAATCAGACACTGTCTCTTTTTATACTGTGATAGTGTTTTTAACTCTTCTCGTGCCAGCATCCTTATAGAGACGGTTCCACTTTGTCAAGTTTTGGCCAACATCCCTGTAAAGACACTAGCTTCGTTTCATTCAAAACTCAGTGTAACTTTTGATTGTAAACAGTTTAGTATGCATGTCTAGTGACCTTTGTCACCATTTTGAAAGTGTCATAACAACGGGGGTCAAAATACAGCTTTTCAATTAAAAAAAGTATCAATTTTTGTGTGACTTCAGAGGCAAACATGTCCTCCTACGACTAGACCACTGTTCATAAATGTACCCAAAGTAGATTTAGACTATTAGATGGACTGGAGAAGTAGTTAGAAGGTTATTTTTATATTATATATTTTAAATATATAATTTTTATATTATATATTTTAAAGAGAACATGCAGCATAATCACACAACGAGATATGATAAAACGACAAAGTAGATCCACACATCACCAGTCAATCAGTGCCCGTCCTAGGCCTAGCTGATGGACAGTAGTACACAATTATCAGCTTCTTCTTCTTCTTCTTCTTCTTCTTCTTCTTCGTTCACACTGTCTGTCTATATCTGCAGTCCTGTCTCTTGGATAAATTTCACTGTTTTTTGTAACTCATGTATGGAACCGTAGAGCTTATCTTCTTTAGTGGTTTCACTGGGCCAGTAATTATTTCTAATTATCAGCTAAAATCGTCACACTACATCTTTTTTTCCTAAAAAAAACTCTTCATTTATGATATCTTCTTACATTTATAGCTATTTGGAGGCATAATACGCATAATTTTAACGTGGAAATAGTTAGCTAAAATTGTCCCTTATACGTATCAAGACCCGTGCTTTTTGTCTGGTACAGATAGGAATGTCCGCGTTTTTCCCTCCAGCACAGGAAGAGTTAAACTTGTTAGTTTTTAATCGTTTGAGAATCATGATAGTTTAATATTACAACAGAATCCTATTACTGTTCCTCAAGTTTTTAACCATTTGAGAATCATGATAGTTATAATCACAATAGAATCCCATTACTCTTCTTAAGTTTTTAACAGTGTGAGAATCATGATAGTTTAATATCACAACAGAATCCTTTTACTGTTCCTCATGACAGTATTGTTATTTTTTTTCCCCTGTAGATACCTTGCGTGAATCTGTACAGTTTGATGCAGCTGCTCTTATGGAGATCCAGTTGGCTCTATATGTCTTTCAAGATGCTGTAAGTATACTTTCCATTTTGTATATTTATAATCATGAAATTGATCTTGTCAGGTATATGTCTAATGCAGTCAGTGTATGCCCCTTTACAGTTTTGAAATTAGCAATATATTTATGTAAAAGTACAGTACACATATACATACAGGCTCAGTATGAATTGGCCTTGTTAAATCTGTTTTCTAACTCTTCCTTCACTCTGATATTTGTATAAACATGTCTGATGTAAGTGTAAAACATTTTCCTGTTTTATATATTAAACAGCTTTTTTTTTTTAAATAGTGGATTAGTTTATGCTGTCTGCAACATCAGTTATTTTATTTTAATGAATTAGTTCACATAATATCTGCTGTTTTAGCTTTGAAATTGTGTACATTTTAAAGCAATGTTTTCTTTCCATAGAATTGTCTGTACATTCTTTCTTTGTTCTGTATAAACACATGAGATAGAAATTCCTTGTTTTCTTATTTAATTTGAGACCATTGTAGGTGTGGTGTAGATATCTAATGTGATTATCTGCAGGTGAGCATGAACCTACGAGAGCACAGCATCAAGCCTCACTGGATGTTTGCCTTAGATAGCCTCCTGAGAGGTGCTGTCCAGGTGGCCATCACTATACTCTCACCAGGTATTTGTGCATGCAGCGTGTGGAGAAAGAACAGTATTAACAATTGAATGTTCCAGTTTGGAAACTGTGATGTGTGTTTTAATATGTGAAACTTTCAAGAAAATGATTTAGCATTTTTCCTTTTGGTCTCATCATCCGTTCCTTGTCTCATTTCTGTTTCTGTCTTGTCTTAATGTTCGCATACAAAGTAATCTGTTAAGTCATAAAATGTATTGTGAATATCTTTTAACTTGTTTCACTCATTTGCCGCTGTTACACAGTTTTACAGTCATAATGTAGCATAATGTGACATAGCACCTCTGCTTATGATGGAAGAGTTGGGAGTAAAATGTAATGATATAAGACATCAGCATTATATAGAGGACACAAGAACTGTTAATCTACATACAGCCGATAATGTTAGTGGAAACCTTGAAGGGATATGTAAAGGAGGAGCATCTGTGAACTTACCTTATAATGCAAGATGATCATAACTTAACTCTTCCCTTGCGTTGGACGAAAAGCGGATGTATGGTAGCGAACGGGACTAAAAACGCGGGTCTTGGTCTGTAAGGGGGTCTAATTGTAAAATGGAATGGAAAACAGTATTTCCGTGTACTTCTGTATACTTAATATGTTTCAAAGTATAGCTAAATGAATGAAAATTTCATAAATGCAGAGTTTTTTAGGAAAAAAAGAAGTAATGTGATGTTTTTAGACACTGATTGTGGCCAGCTCACCATCGGCTAGGTCTAGATCTGCACTACTTACCACTACTTACCATCTGAGATTGTAGATCTACTTGTCGATCTCGTATTGTGATTCTCTGTTGCATTCTCACTGAATGAATGTCTGAACTAACCTCCTAACTACTCCTAACTACTTCTCCTGTCGTCTATATATATCTAGATCTACTTAGAAAACATTCAAGAGCAGTGAGGTGGCCATAGGCTATGTCCATACCCCTATCTACATCGTCAAAATTTGAAAAATTTCCATGCTTCTCGTCCTTTTTCTCGCTCGGCATTGCTCGTAATTAGGCACCCTTTCGCCATTTTGAAAAGTGTCACCGGAATCGCGGACGAAATATGTACAATCTAAATGTTACACCACTTGTTTTAATGAAACAAACAATTGTCACTATAATGACCATACGGTAGCTTCGGGACACCAGAAGCATCACTATATCGACCAATAGTACGGAAAGAGTTAATATGGGAAGCACTTTCATTTTTAAAAAAAAACATTAATAAATGTTTCGTTTAACTGTAAATGTGTCATCATAATGACCATAGAACTACAATTTTACACCTGTAAGTAGATTATAATGAGAATGGAAACACATAAAAATATCACATAGTAATATATGTAATGTATAATGTTACATAATAAGAGGCAAAAGAAGACGGATAGAAAATATAGGCTGGTTTGCATATGTCAAACTACACAGAGGTCACCAGATATGAAGAGTTACAAAGGTGTTTATTTTTGCCAGCATGATCAAGACTGCTGAAATTGACACCTAGAATTATTAAAGCTTTTATATTACCAGATCATAACAGCATGTTTAGTTGAAATTTATATTTCGTCTCCACAGAATTAGGTGCCAACCTGGCAGGTGAAGGTCGAGGAGATGATGAGGTTGTGACTTCTGGCGTGTCATCAGCCAACTCTGTGAAAGCTCAGACCTATCATAAGCAGGCAAGTCGTGAGCTAGAGACTCAGGTCTCACACTTAC
Organism: Achatina immaculata; assembly: GCA_009760885.1. Lineage (NCBI taxonomy): Eukaryota > Metazoa > Mollusca > Gastropoda > Stylommatophora > Achatinidae > Lissachatina > Lissachatina immaculata. The sequence continues at coordinate 37,783,105 of CM019701.1, read as the reverse complement.
AGGAACAGAACTTGAGGTACATCATCTAATATTTCTCATTAGTTTTCATTTCAACACTTATGCTATAAAAAAACTCAGAGGCATGATAGATAGCTTCCTCTGTTGCTACTTTTTGCAAGTCTGTGTCCTAACATTATTATCATTTCGTTGCATACATAAAGTAAAAAACTTCACTGTTTGGGCACTCATGTACTTGGGATGATGACCCATATACTGACAAAGCTCAACAATTACAGGAAGACAAAAGTGAAACCAAAAGAACTTATTTGAAACAGAACAAAACAGTTGGTATTGTGTGGTGCACCATCTCTGCAACAGATGCAGAGGATCAGTCTGTCAGTCATTTGCTTGTCCCTTGCAGAACTTTGCCTCCCTAACAGTTCTCCTGTAGGCCTCTCAGCTGTAAGCAAGATGCCCTGCTGCTGATGCATCTATTTGCAGATTATCAACAGTGTCTTGCAACCATCTTTGCCTTGGTCTTCCTCTCTTTCTTTTTCCCATTATGTATCCTTCCAAGACAGTTATCTCTAAATTCTCATGACATTTAATGTGTCCAGAATATTTAAGTTTAATCCTCTTTACTAGCCAGCCTTCTTCAATATTAAGTTCTTGTAGTATGGATATATTTGTTCTTTTCTGTGTCCATGATATTTGAAGAACTCTTCTGTAGCATTTACATTCAAAGGCATTTATGTGTTTCTCAGTTTCATATAATAGTGACTTTTTTTTTTCTTAAATCACAGAATATGAGAAAAATGGCCAACATTTGGACAGAGGAAGGTTTTTAATCAGCATCTCATATATCTGTTATTGGTATCCAAGTTTTCTTGTTGTCATAAGAAACCTAAAAATCAGCTTATTTTTGTAATGCCTTTTTTCCTTCATACAAGACAAACTGTGAAGCAGATATTTGTTAGTAGAAATTGCAGAGCAGAGCTTCTCTGATTGCCAGTGCCAACATCTTTTGTCATTGTTATAACTGGTCACAGTAACAGAGAGCTATATTTCACTATTTAAAACAAACAATGAGAGCAGCTTTATTAACTCTTTCCACTTGTGTTACTTCCAAAACGTTCCTTAGTTTCTGACAACGTGGACATTTAGGAGAAGGGGGTCCCTGTGTTAACGTTATTGTACCGAATTAATTCCATGATCACCACGTGTGTATCACACATTAAAATAAGTGGAAATGAATGAAGATTCCATAAATGAAGTTATTTGTCATAAAAAAAAACACAGAAAAGAAAAAAAACACAACTGGTGTGAAACGATGGAACGATTTTTTGGTGCTAAAAAAATTTTAGGACTGAGCAATAAAATCTACTTTATACTTACCTTAACTGTGTCATAATCCTATGTAGAATATGTAGTCATTCAAATTTCAACACAGAAAAATCAATATTTATGTATGTTTGTGACATCCAATAAATCTAACAGGTCTACAGCTACAAGAAACACATATAGTAAGATAGGTCTAGTCGTTCGGCATGACCATTCTACCACTCGATCTCGAAAGAAACTTGAATTTTACCTCCCTATCTTTATATCCAATATGGCTTCTTTATCCCCCATGCTTAAAACACTAGTTTAACTTTGGATTCAGAAGAGCTCTGACTGGTTAAAAGTTACATCATGTTTTCAATGAAAGAAAGTCTGAAAACTTATAGGCTTCTGTTGATGGGAAAGCACATACTGCAGTGATCCATTCAGGGATCTCGAGAGTGGAAACAGTAAATTAATGATACACAGTTGTAATGTGTCAGTATATACCATAATCACCCAGAAACATACAGGATGAAGAAATAGGATGAGAAGAGAAAATAGAAATGATATATAAGAAGTAAGAATAGATAAAGTAAAACAAAAAAAAATGGAGCTCTTGACTGTGACTTATACAGAGTTGTGTCTGAGAGTGCCTATATTAGTGCAGCTCAACATGATCTCTTTACACTTACATCTTCTGTCCTAAGTTTTGGCCCTTGTTTCGCCTTCATATGACCCTAACCCAGAATCACTCTCCATGTGGTTTTTATTATGCGGCTGCTACCATTAGTGACAATTTTTAAAACCAGCAGCAAGTTTGATGAGGAGTAGCTACCGCAGCAGTTTTGAATGCTGAGAACAGAACAAAAAAGCAGATTTCTGTGGGGATCACATTGATCTCTGGCCTGTCTGCCAGGTTGCTGTATCACAGTAGTCTGTTTTTGTAGCAACAGTGTTACATGAATGTAGTTACGCACTTCACCAGTTTTTGTCCATGAGCAGTTAATAAAAGTGTCATCTCTCTGTCACAGCCATTATCATTTCTAGCAGGAAAGTATGCATTTTTTGGTTTCAGTGTTATATGAAAATGTTTTAATTTCAGTATTTTAAAACACGTGAACTCTGAAGAGGACATTGTTAAGAGAGGCCAAATTAACAGGCATAAAATCCCTTGATGAGGTTGAAAGGCTTGCCAAAAGCAGGAAAAATTGGCGAACTACCTTGTGAGCCCTATGTGACGTTTAATGGCACGGGAAGGATATAAGATAAGATTTTAAAATATTTTGTGTAGAATTAGGTTGGTTTTTTTTTTTCCAAAGAATGAAGATTGCACTGAAAATTTATTCAGGTTATTGCAAGAGCTCTTGGAGGCCCAGAAACAGTATCAGAACCTCCTTCAGCAGTCACTTCAAGAAAAGAAAATGTCTATTGTGCAACTCAGGTAGGTGGTGTGCAGAGACTGTCATTAACTGAGAGATCACAGCAATAATTTTCCTATTAAAAAAGTGACACCTCCTTTGAGTTCTTAGTGTCTGGCTGGTTAGTTGACAGCTTTTCTTCCAGCATCAAGTCATATCAGTTAGCTTTTACAGTAGGTGTAACAGTATTTGGGCAAAGATAGATAGTTAGTGAGATAATTGTGAAAGATTTGATTTAAGGTTTATGGCCTCATAGTTGCTAGTAATCTTGTTGTCAGGTATCTGCCCCTTGAAGTGAGTCTTTCACTTTGTGCAGGATCTAACTAAATCATGCAGAGCAGGTTAGAGAGAAATCTTGAGATTTTGAAAAAGTCTGAGTTAGAATGTTGTGAAAGAAAGTAGTGTTAGTTTTCATGTTGTGCTATAATGTAGTTTAGTTTAGTTGTGGTAAGAATGTAGAGTAGATAGATTGAGAATTCATATGGCAGTGGTTGTCTGTTAATGAAGTGTAGCTACTGGAATTGTTTCATCATGTTGTTCTTAGTCTTGAGAGATTTCACATGCCATACATTTGTGCACATCACCTGGCAATCATCATTATGTTTCACGTAATAAATATCCTCCATGTGTATAGAAGGATTTCGTCATATGCTGCTGTTATGCCATGTTTGAGTAAAAGTGTTACTGGATATTATTTAGTCTAAAGAGTGCATAATCTATTCAGACATGTACAAGAATCTAACTTAACTTGAGTAACTCTAGTATTTCATAGTGATAAGCAGAAATATTCAAACAGCAGTATTTAACAGCAGTAGTCAGCAGCTTGAAATAGTTACTCACATAATTACATGTAAATCTAGCTACAGCAACAACACACATTTCTGTTATATCGGCAATACATATTCTGCATTAGCTGGTGGCTGTGATTGGCACAACAAAATTCTGCCATACAAGGGTACATAATGTTACCTAGATAGATAGGATGAAACCTACTACTAGTTGGTGAAAATGGCAGAAGATACCAATATCTGCCTGCCATGCTGAATGAAAATGACTGGTCATGAATAACCTGAAAGAAATTGTTAAATGCCAGTATATATACACTTACACATTGGTTTTAAAGTGTCCGCTAAAGAGGTGCTTTGAGATAGAGAAATTAAAGCCTTTTACTGGGCGAAGCTGCCACTGAGGTGCAGGCTAGGTTTTGAATTTTTCCCATAGTGAAAAAAAAAACAAAACAAAAAGAACTCCAAACCATGATTCTGACCCCATGTTTCACTATAAATAAAAACCAGTGTGAATAAAGAACCAAGCTTGACAACTTATCCCAACATTACACAGAAGTAAAATTGATATTCTGTAATTTGATAGCCACAAAACAAACATAATCTTACTTCTTACATCTTACATCCTTCCTATGCCGTTAACTCTTTCCGTGCCAGGCGTCAATTTTTTTACACTTCCTGTACCCCGTTGCTTACCAGGTGTCAATTTTTTTACGCTTGGTTTGTTTAAATAAAACAACCAGTGTAACATTTAGATTGTACATCTTTCATCCGCATTTCTGGTGACACTTTTCAAAATGGTGAAAGAGTCCTTAGATACGAGCAATGCCGAGTGAGAAAAAGGATGAGAAACATGGACATTTTTCAATTTTTGACGACGTAGATAGGGGTATGGACATGGCCTGTGACCACCCCACTGCTCTTGAATGTATCCCAAGTAGATCTAGACATATTTAGATGACTGGAGAAGTAGTTAGGAGGTTATTTCAGACATTAATTTAGCGAGAATGCAACACAGAATCAGAATATGAGATCGACAAGTAGATCTAGACATCTCAGATGGTAAGTAGTGTAGATCTAGACTTAGCCAGTGGTGAGGTGGGCACAATCATTGTCTAAAAACATCACATTTACTTCTTTTTTCCTAAAAAACTCTGCTTTTATGAAATTTTCATTCATTTAGTTATACTTTGAAACATAATAAGTATACGAAGTACATGGAAGTACTGTTTTCCATTCCATTTTACAACTATACCCCCAACATATCAAGACCCGCGCTTTTACTCTGGCACTCCACTACACGTCCGTGTTTCTTCCTGTGGCACAGAAAGAGTTAAATGTCACATAGAGCTCACATAGTTGTTTACCAAGTTGTCCTGTTTTCTGCAAGTTTTTCAACTTCGTCAAGGGATGTTATGGCCACCAAACTGGCTTCTCTTAACAATGTCCTCTTTAGAGTTTCACATGGTCTACCTCTTTTTCTTCAGCCTGTTGTGCTCCACTTGATAGCTTGTTTTGGTATTCTCTGATTGTTTCTTCTCATCACATACCCTACATATGTCCGTCTTCTTTTTCTGATCAAACATGAGACAGGCTGGTGTTTGCTCATCTGTCTTATCTCTGTGTTCTTAAATTTATTCCACTTTATACCAAGTATTTTCCTTAAGCATTTGTTTTCAAAAGAGTCTAATTTCTTGTCTATTTCTTTAGTTCATTTCCAGCTTTTGCATGCATAAATGAGGGTGGATATCACATTTGAATTGAATAATCTTAACTTGGTTTTTGTGCTTATAACTTTTGAATTCAGTATGATCTCAAGATTTCTGAAGGACAATGCTGCTTTTGCAATTCTAATTCTAACTTCATTCCTGGTGTCACCATCCTGGTCTATGTAGCTGCCAAGGTATGCACATTGGTTTACTTCATCAACAATTGTTCCTTCTATGTATATTTTTCCTTCTTGATTAATGAGAAGTTTCATAATTTGTGTTTTGTCTTTGTTAATTTCAAGACCTATTTTGCTAGCCAAGGAAGACAGGGAATCTGTTTTTTCCTACATCGATTTCACATTGTCACTGATAAGAGTTATGTTGTCTGCAAAATCAAGATCTTCTATTTGGGTCCCATGTACCCAATCAATGCCAGTTTTACCTGTACAGTATCTTTTCATTATGAAGTCTGTGGCAATTCCAAAAAGCAAGGGAGACAATATGCATCCTTGTTTCACACCTGTTTCAGTGTGAAACCATTTGCTCATTCCTTCTTCTTTCTTGACTGCACAGACATATCTGTTGCAGAGATCTCTAATGATGTTGACAATTTTAGATGGTATTCCATATAGCCTTAAAATTCCCCACAGTGATTCTCTGTGTATGCTATCAAATGCCTTTTTAAAGTCTATAAAGTTCAGAATTAATGGAATTTGCGGGAAAAAAAACAACACATATCCAAACTTAGTAGTAGGTATATTTTTAAATTAAATTTTTTTTGCAAAAAGAAGGGAACGTTCTTCTACATACAGCAACTAATATATTGCAAATAAAGTGTGAAGATGAGTTAAATTATGGTTGAAAGCTTCATGCCACCACACCTATCCAAGATATGGAATTTTCATTTTGGCAGTGAATAGTGCATAGTTTAAAAAATAAAAAGACCATAAAGTACAAAGAATGAGATCAAAACTGTTTATATCTCTATCAAGAATAAATTTATATCACAGGGCCAGAATTACGTATCTCAACATTGTCTAAAGTCTTTCACTGTCAGTAGGGTGTGAGCTGTGCAAAATTGGTGTAGATTTTTGGTGTAGATTTTCTTTTCTGTAGCAAATGGAAAGATTTTTTTTTGCAATATAATATGATTAATGTATAATTTACTCCAGATTTGTATGGGTTTTTTCTTCTTTTTTTTTTCTGTGATATGCACAATTCTGAGGAATGATTAAATGTTTGTAATAAAGATTCAGAAATAATTATTTGCTGAACTTTCAGTCTTTAAGTGCGTCATATTTTTTTTTAATCAGTGATGAAATTTATCACTTATAAAGTATTTATTAAAACAGCGATCAAGATCTGTAGAAGTACTCAGTCATTCATGTCTTTCAGTACAGCACATGATGATGGTGGTGGTGGATAATCTGCTGAGTGGTTGTTATATTACAAGAGATGTAATGTGTAATCTAAGATGCCATATCTCATTCTTGTTAAAAATTTATCTCAGGGTAATACTCACAGGTGAAGGAAGTTTAGAAAGTTCTAGAGAGACGTCACCATCACCCCAAGGTAAGCACAATGTTTCTGTTATTCTCTCTCTCTCTCTGTCTCTCTCTCTCTGTCTCTCTCTCTATTTTTTTTTTAATTGGATAATTTGAACTCCTACTAAAGCAACAACTTTTTAAAAAGTATAATAAAACCAGATAATTTTTTTTAGTGTCAGTATGTGATCATTGTTCTTTTACTTCATATTTTTTTAAAAATGTCAATATGTGATCATTGTTCTTTTACTTGATATTTTTTTAAAATGACAATATGTGATCATTGTTCTTTACTTTCTTACTATGCTCATACTGCATTCATCATTGGCCATTTGGAAGAGACTGTCAGTGATAACAAAAACTGTACTAACAGTTGAAAGGTTTGAAACAGTCATATACATTTTACCATCTATATGTGTCATAAAGTATTGAAAGGAGATGCAATTATTGTTTTATGTAGTATGTTTTTTTCCTTTAGTACAGTTCCATTATAGTTTAGAAGTTTACTGGTGCTTTCTGTTCATCTACATCTCATAGATTATCTTGTGCTGCAGCAGTTTGGTGCTCATTTGAAACTGATTGACACTTGAAATGACCAAGCTTCATTATTTCCCGCCTCTTATAAGCTAAAAAGATGTGACGTGTTGGTTCTGTGAATCTGCATATGTCATTTTTCATTCAGTCCATATATAATGGCAACATATGTTGTATTCTGTGCATCCCATGTATTTAATTTTCTAACTTTAGCTACACTGTTTCTTTCTTTCAGACAATTCTCAGTGCATTCTGGTTGAAGATTTATGTAATTAGAATATCTAGTTTTTGTTTCTCAACTTTTCTTACAGTTATCCCAATATGCTTTACCTCAGATAAAATGCCAGGTTTACATTTAACTTGATGTGTGTAGAATAGTTTATACTGTATTACAAGCCAATTCAAGCAGACAGTAGCAGATATCCACTGTTACATATATTACATGATGTACATAATGGTTTATTATCACCTTATAACTATGATATATGCAGACAGTAGCAGAGATCCACTGTTATATATATTACAGGATGTACATAATGGTTTATTATTGTATCACAGAGCCAGTTCAAGCAGCCAGTTGCAGGGATCCAACAGATCTCTCACACTATGATCAAGAGCTTGTGAGGTGGCTGCGGAATTTAAATTTTGATCAAGAAACTGTTCGAACAGTAAGATCCTTCTTTTCCATACTGTGAATATGGTGTTAGTTTTTTGTTGTTATTTTTTTGTAGTAAAGTTTGAAAGAGTTCTAGAGTTATAGTAAACTGATTTGTATATAAGATGTCCCAGGATCAGGCACTGACATGGAATCCTCAAGGAAATAGAAAACAAGGAAGACCTAGGCTTACTTGGAGAAGAGAAATTATGACAGTGCTCAGAGACGAGGGACGCACATGGTAGGAAGTAATAATTATAATTATAATAATTCCAAGAACAGGAAAAGATAAAAGGGATGGTGACTGCAGTAAAACTGGTTCAAATAATAAACGTAAATAGAGGTGTATGGTGCAGTTTTACAAAGCAGCAGACAGAGTGAGTAAAATGAGGAGAAAACGAATAGAAAGTATGAGAGTCAGATGAGAATGTATAAATGAAAAACATACAACATCCAATATTTCCTCATGAGCCTTTTTCGAGGATTACATACGCAAACAAAACGACATATAACTTATCTTAGTGGCATCCTCCTGAATAGGAAACAACACAAGAATACGTGTCCCTTTGACTAGGCATAGAGACCACAGGGGGCCACAAAGGAAACCAGAAAAGCCAGAAACCAGAAATAGGAGGCGGGGAAAAGAAGAGAGAGAAGGACAATAGACATCTGTAATGCAGGTGTCAGGGGGTGGGAAGAAGAGAGATAATGAAAGAAGAACAAGGAACGAATAGAAAGTGCCATAAACACAAGTAGTACACTAGAGACGCAATTCATAGTGGGGCAAGGGAAGCAGGGAGCTAATAAAACTGGTGAATAGGACCAGACCCGGAGGGGCAAAAACACCTATAAGCTGCCAGAGAAGAAGAGAAGGTGGTGGTGGGAAGCTAGGAGAAAGAAACAAGAAAGTAGAGTGTAAATCACAGAAAAAAAAAGTGGAAAACTTAAGAAGTTAAAGGAAGCTGAAGACATTGTTAATTTACTCACTCCATCTGCGGCTTTGTAAAACTGCACCATATACCTCTATTTACCTTTATTACAAGAACAGGGATGACTGGAGAGCCTTTATCCGTGGCCTGTGCTCTCAAGGGAATGAAAGGTGATGATGATGATGTTCCAGGATGGAATTTGTCAGAACTAGAGGCAGCCTCAATTATAGATCATAGGAAACACAAGGAAATTAAACTTATTGGGCATTCCCTGCTTTTCTGTGAACATTTTTGGGAAAAAATAAGACAGTTTTAGTACATTTAATCATATGATCATACATTTATTCAACAAAAATTTGAAGAAATTTTCAGGTTATGTAAAAATAACCTTTTGAAAGATAAATAACTGTTGATTTGCATTAAGGGTTTTAATGTTTATCATCAGAACTTGGATAATCATCATCTTCAGAGCTAGATAAAACCATTTATTGTAATCTTTTATGTATCAGAAACTGAGCTGTCACTATTGTTGAACAATAAATTGTCACAAGAACCATCAAGAATGTTACCAGAAAAGATTTTTAACAATGATTTAATAACTATCACCTTTTTGTGCATGGTACAGACCAGCAAACTGTAAAAGGTAATCCTGTCATGCCTTAGAGGCACATAGGGATATGGTGTTAGTGCCCATATTTTCCTTGATCTGTCAGCACCTTCCCCAACTCCAGAAGAAGTCGGGTACCCATTTCTACAGCTGGGTGACTGGGGTGCCTCCAAATTGTGGTCAGTGGAAATTCTTCCTGAAATTTCAATTTTGGCATAAAAACCACATCCCATGTCTGAGACAAATTTTTATGGGAAAGGTGTGACTTAGAATCCAGCAAAAACAGTAACTGCAAGCCCTTTGATGTTGTGAGTTAGTAATGCACTACTTTGTGCTTTTGTTGATAGGTATCACTGTGTGTATGACCATTCTGAGCACTGTAGATGTCTTTTGGGATTTCTTTGTCCAGAAAGTGTGTTTGTTTGTGCATGTCCTTATGTTTGTTTGTGTTTGTTTGTGCATGTGTGTGTTTGTTTGTGTGTGTGTTTATTTGTGTATGTGTTTATTTGTGTGTGTTGTTGTTGTTGTTGTTTTTCCTACTTTTCATGGCAAAGAGCAGAAACTTTGATTGAGGCTCCAGACTTTGGACTGTTGGATAATTAATCACACATTAACTGTTCAGATACATGCATCATTAGCTGTGGGCAGATTACTTTCAAACTGGCTGTGTCATACAAGCATCTTAAGTTCCCAATCTTTCATGACACTTTAAACACAGACTGAATATTTTTCTCTCTCTCACATCTCGCTCAACATTTATATAATTAAATCAGCTTACCAGCTTGTATGTAAGAGAGATTTCTTCTGCATTTCCTTGTGGTTTCTGCATTGTGCCCTGTATCAGTACATCATGCTCAGCTCATTCAGTCACCTCTTCAGCATTTAAGTTCAGTTTATCTCCAGACTTGTCATATTGTGCTTTCATTTTTATTTAGGTATGTGAAGAAGAGTACACGTTAAATGACATGTTAGAGCTAGTGACCTGGCAGGATATACGGCAGCTTAAGATTCGGTAAGTTCTCCACAGAACATGAGATTATGATTATATAACTGTTAGCTCCAACCATAGAGAATCTTTGGTGGGGGGGGGGGGGAAGAAAAATATAAATGATGATCAGGTGTTGAAAGGGAAGGAATACAATATTTGTCTGGGAGATGATCTTAAAACTGTGTGATTGTTGCGCTGCCTTTGCGTTCATTTACTGGACATGATAGTCATTGTTATTCCGTGCTCACATTATACTCCATATGCTTTCCACTATTACAAGCAGTGTTAATTAATTCCGAATTTATTAATAAAATACAGCATACAGATACTGTGTGTCCTAAATTCTGTTTCAGGAATAAAATTTCCAGTGAAATAAAAAAATGTTTTTCAGTTTCATCAGATTTTCATTATCTGATCTCTTTCTAGCATTTATTCTGACTTTTAAAAATTAAAATGGTAAATATCAACCATACTATGTACAAGAAATTTATTCTGTATGTTGAAAGCATTTGACCAGGGCTCAGAATTAGTTACATTATGGTATGTATTATTTACATCAGAATTTGTTAAATCTTGTAGATGAATGTTCACTGAATATTAAGAGTCTTCTTTCTAATGTTTTGGTTTTTTTTTTACACATTGGGAAAACATGCTTACAGCCTTGGTGCCAAACCAGAAACCACATTCTGAAAAGTAATGGTGATGTGGATGTGATGTGAACTGTCTTTAGTATACAAGGGGCGTTCAGAAAGTAATGCACCAAATCATTTTTTTTTTTTTTTTAGCAAATAATGAAGATAGAAACGTGAAATTTTGCACACTTTAAATATGGCATGTACTGATTGTGTGAACCAGATTGCACCGCATCTGGCCAAAGAATATGGCTGCTCTAACCATTGAAATGGAGCATGTTAGCAGCTTGCGGTACAAGCAGCGAATTGTGATAGAATTTCTCGTTGCAGAAAAGGAAACTGTTGTGAACATTCACAAGCATCTGTGGTGTAGATGGAAGTTTTGCAGTCAGCAGGAGTACAGTCAGTTGCTGGGTTCAGAGAATCAAAGAATCAATAAGTGGAGATAAGGAGTTGCATGATCGGCTGCACTGTGGACGTCCTGCCACAGCCACCAAGGCACTAATGTTGAAATGCACTGTGGGCATTATTTTTACTGATTGGGTATCACAACTCAACAGTTGGCCTTAAAACTGCCAGTCAACAAAGGTAGTGCAAATGTAGTTATAAAAGCTCTCGGATTTTCTAAGGTTTGCACATGATGGGTTCCTCGAAGTCTCACAAATGAACATCGATTGCAAAGGAAAGCAGTTTCTTCTGAATGTTGGAGTGTTTCAGTGCTGAGGTAGAGAACTTTTTGGCTAAGATCGTAACAGATGACAAAACCTGGGCACATCATTTTGAACCTGAGACAAAAAAAGACAGTCAGTGGAGTGGCATCATCCACAATCGCTACGAACAAAGAAATTAAAGACAATTTCTTTAGCTGGAAAGATCATGATCACTGTCTTTTGGGACATTGAAGGTGTGATTCTTGTGGATGTTACGCCAAGAGGAGAGACTATCAATTTGCAAGCTTACATTAAGACATTGAAAAAACTCAATCAACAGTTTCGCAGAGTTCAACTGCACAAGAATCCAGCAGACCTGCTTCTCCTTCACGACAATCCGCACACTCACACAAGTCTGGCAACACAGGAAGCAGTCACCAGATTGGGTTGGACTGTATTACCCCATCCACCCTATAGTCCTGATCTGGCACCCTCTGAATTCCATCTGTTTGGTCCACTTAAAGATGCACTCCGAGGGGTAAGATTTGAAGATGACGAAGGAGTGATTCATGCAGCGAAGAAATGGCTACATAATCAAGAGAAAATTTGGTACAGGCTAGGAATACATGTACTTGTTTTGTGGTGGTATAAAGCCGTACAAGTTTATGGGGATTATGCTGAATAATACTGATGTTTACATGACATATCCATGTATATTGTGTATAAATTTCATGCTTTTTTGAATAAACAGCTCCTGAGAAAAACGATGTGGTGCATTACTTTATGAATGCCCCTCTTATTTATTGTCAATTAATATTCTTGTCAGAAGAGTAGGTAACAGTGATCACCTTTCGTATCCTAAATCTCTACACTGACTGACATCTAATTATCATTTTAACATTTTTTTTTTCTTTCTTTAGAGGAGGGCAGAGATGCCGTCTGTGGAGGGCGGTTCTTGATAACCGAACAAAGGACCGTGACAATGGATAGGTCTAGAATGATAACAGAACAACTTGTTACACTCAGTATTTGCCTTAATCAGAATAGCTGTTGTGGATATCATCGTTTTCATTATGTTGATGGTGGTTCCAGTCTGGCAGATGAAAATATTTCACTTTGTGTATCATGTTCTCATTCATTGCCTTGTGAACAACATTTGATATGCCGAGATTTTAAGAATGAATCATCTCATTGACATCTTACTGGTCCCACTATAGCAATAAGCTAAAGAAGTTTCTCTTGTCAGTTTAGAACTTGTTCAAGGAGGATTCATCATCTTTTTATTATCTCATGAACAACAAGACAGTGAAACAGTTGAATGTTATTTATTTGTTTTATAGAACGTTTTATAGTTTAACGATTTCAACAATCTGTTGTGGCATCTCTTGTCAGTTTAGTGCTTATTCAAGCATAAATATGTCTGTTTATCATCTACTGGGGTCTCATTAACAACAGCTGACCAGCTACAATAATAAATGGAAACTATTTGTCTGCTTGAAAGCTCATTGATAAAACTATGACAGGTTATTATTATGGTTTCTCTTTTGTTTACTACTCATTCAGTCATAATCCTGCAATCTCTAGAAACATGCTTTATACAGCATGACTGAACCTACAAAACAGCATAGATTTTTCAACCTCTGTTAGGCCTTCTTGACGTTTTTGAAAATCCTAGCAAGGACTGAAAAAGTAAAAGAAAAACAGCATCTTGATGAAATCATTAATCATCATTCGGGTCACTTTTAAACAAAACTGTGTAAATTTCACAACAGAGCTAAGGTCACCTTTTACGTTTTTGTAAACGGAAATCTTTTTTTTTTCCTTCAACAGATGTTGAGAACAATAAAAGTATTGAAGAATATGCAAGAGAATTGATCCCATATCATATATAATGGTGGTAAAAGAGAACTGGGCCCATAGCATGTATATGGTAGCACAATACAGTGGTGAATTGTTGGAGGATTCACTTTTAAAGGGCTCAACTTCTTTAGATGAGGGATTGATGTTGAAGAATGTTATTTTTAATTATGTTAACAGTATGATCACATTTGTTGTGCCTGCATTTTATATTGTGTTCATTGTAAGAGTATTTTTGGCATAATACGCAGCTGTTTAATGGATTGTTGACTGTTTATGCCGTGGGTGACTTGTCTTTGGTAGCTTTATATGAAAATTACAGTCATTGCAACATCAAGTCTGGTTGGTTGGTAATCTTGTTGTAGCTGTAAACATGAGTTCTGTGAAAGTGATGCACATTGACACAAGATCTTGTGTTAATGTGTTAATCTTGAAATGGATTCAATGTGTTAATCTTGAAATGGACATTGAACCAGACTGAGAATATGTGAATCAGCTTTCTTTAATTCCCAGAGTAAGCTCATAAAGCAGGCTTCTTGCAGACTCCAGGACCAGAGAGAAAATGTCAGTTTATAACCAGGGTGTAGTAACTCTTTGTTTTCAAGAGCAGGCAGAGAACAGCAGCCTGGCCAGACGTGGTTTGTTGGACCTAGCTACAGTTTATTGGCCCTAGCTACAGTTTAGCCAGCCCTAGCTATAGTTTAGCTTGCCCTAGTTGCAGTTTAGCTGGCCCTAACAATAGTGTGTGTTGGCTCTGATAACTGCACAATTTGTTCAGCATAGTTATCTTAACCTCCAGTGATTTGTTGATAATCTTGTGTTAGACCTAATTATTTGTTGATTTCATGAACAAATAATGAACAGCATGATTTGCATTTGGAACTAATGATTTGTTTAATATTTTATTAGAACTAATGTGTTGAATGTCTTGTGTTAGACCCAATAATATGTTGAGTCTTGCATTAGACTTAAATTTTTAAAAATTGTCTTATGTAAGACAATGATTTCTTGAATGTCTTGTGATAGTTTGTTAATGGTTAATGTGATAGTTAAACCCAATGATTTGTTGAATGTCTTGTGATAGTTAGATGTAATGATATTTTGAAAATCTTGTGTTAGATCCAATAAAGTTTTGAATGTCTTATGTTAACAGGACTCAGTAAATTTGTATGCCTTGTTTTAATTAGACTTGGTGATTAACTGATAGTCTTGTGGTGATTTTAGCCAGCATTTTAATCTTGTGTTAATTAGACCTAATGATTAAATGAATGTCTTGTAGGACTCAATTATTAAATGCTTGTCTTATGTTAATAGGACTCAGTTATTAAATTCTGGTCTTGTGTTAATTAGACCCAATAATTGAATGATAATATTATGTTAATTAGATCCAGTAATTTACTTATAGTCCTGTCAGGATTCAGTACAGAATTGAGAGTTCAAGGATTTAAAAAATATATGTATTTGTATCTATGTATATTTTTGTATAATAAGCTCTTCTTGATCTTATATTCCTTAGTATTATAATCTTCTTTGATTTGATTTCTTGATACAAAGATAAGGCCATTTCCTGCTAAACAGTTCTGGCTTTATTCCTGCATCGTGGTTGGAGCTTCTTTCTTGCCGCTCACCAGTGCTTAACCCTTTTGAAATAAAGATCAATCAATCAATCAATCAATCCCTGAAAGAGCTTTCACGTAAGGCATATAAATCCTGTTTTAAGTCCTGTGGGATCAGCGGAGGCAGTTCCTGATTTACCTTCAGCCTGAAGATCAGGCCATGGAGCGTGTGGAAGAGAAGTTAGGAGGAAGAGAGCTTAGTTGAGAGTTGAACTGAAGCACAAGGATGTGGGTGCACGTTAAGTTTTGTACTTTCTATGTGGCTGGCATTAATATTTAATCTGAGCTACTGGTTCTTAAATTCTTGTTTTGTATTAACAGCTTTTGTGCATTAGTTAGCTGCAATCTTCATTTTTTATTTGTTTCAAAAGTGATGATATAATAATGCTACTTTGAAGGAAGATAAAGTTGGGACTCTAAAATACAAGGGATTATTATTAGACGACAGAACATGAACATATCCGAGAGTGCTTATCTCCTCCTTGCTCTCTCTCAGTTGTTTAATATCAGGTGAAAGAAAAATACGCAAGGATGATACTGTTTGATGATAATGGCATAATTTAATATTTCTTTCATTTGCAGAAGAAAGAACCTCCATTTTTTATCTTCATTAAATTGGTAATATATATTTATATGCTTGTAGTGAGTAAATGCATACATATAGCTGGGTACCTATTTGCTTATTTTATTAGTCTGTGTGAAATGAAGCTTTAAAAAATGTCTTTCTGGCAGTTTCAGAGTTTTTTAAACATAAAGAGAGAGTAAAATTCAAAGTAGTCATCTTAAAAGCCAATTTATATATTCCCTGCAGTGGTAGTTCCATTTTGAACATTTTTTTTTTTCAAATGGAGAAGTGTTGCAGAGTGTGAAGTTGACATTTTTGATCTGTCTATTACTGTAGTTATCCTCTGCTATACAGCCCAAGCAGCCCCCCCCCCCCCATTGTATGTTATTACTGGAGACCAGTCATGTGGCAGCTCTGTGATTTGTTCCCATTTTGATTTCTCCCTGGACAATTTTTTATTATTTCTACATTGACCTAATTAGTTTGTTTTTTTTTATCTTTTTTTTTTTAAATGTTCTCTTCAGTATTTCTTTCTTTTTTTAAATTTGTCCCCATAGATGTCTTCCTTTTTGGTTTCTAGTTTGACATATTTTCCTTTTTTATTTCTTCCCTTTCGTTTTTTTTCTCGTAGCAACCTGGTTAGCAGAGTGATTAGGCTCTAGTTTACTAATCTTGTGGTAGATCTGGTTCAGTCCCAGCAGTGGGATTTTTTTCCAGTACACACCCAAAAAAATGGCCTAGAGTTGACCCAGCATCTAAAAATGGGTACCAGAGAAATCTGGGAAGGTAAAGCAGCCAGGCGTGATACTGACTGCATCACACTTTCATGTCATTGAAAATATGCCTTGACGGCATGGAAATGGGGTATTTTACTGTTACCTTTTTTTTTCTCTTAATGCATTTTTTTTATGTTTGAGTGGCAGAATTTATAGGGGCGTGGCTTATTTGAATTAGGGAATGGGTTATATTTCTCTGCTGCTGTCAGCTTCCATATTAAATTCTCTCTAGTGTTATGGAGTATTGTGCTTATACTGAGATCCACCTTCCACAGAGAAGAGCGCTTATCAACTTCCTTTTTTAAAATTTCATCTTTGGGTTTTCTGGGGTTTTTTTTCTTCAAATTTCACCCACTGACTTTGGCTTTGATTTTAATTTCCCCATCGATTTCAGTGCATTCTTCTTTTCTCATTTTATTTCTTCTCATCATTTTTGTGTGGACTTAGTTCCATTTTAATAACAAGAAATTTCTCTCACGGCATTATTCCTCTCTTAATGTCTCATTCTCTTGTTTTGTTAAATGTTTTCCATGACTCCGTGTTTTGTGAATACATTTTACTACAGACATCTCATACCTTGCGACAGATTTTTTGGCTATATTGAATTTATAGGCTGGTAAAAATAATTGAGCTCTAGTGAATTTTGTAATTGATATCTGTCAGTGCAGACCATCTATAGAGTATAGAGGAATTTTATTTTGAACATTAAATGTCATGAGAGTGGAGAAAACAGTTTTGGAAGGGTAAAAGAAAGAGAGGAAGACAAAGGCAACAAGACATTGTTGGTGATTTGCGAATGGATGCACTAGCAGCTGGGCATGGTTACAACCAAAAGTCCTTCAAGGAGAGCTGTTAGGGAGGCAAAGTTCCACAGTGGACGTACTAATGAACGAGTTATGAAACCATGTGCATCCAATGCTGCTGTTGTAATATTGTGATGCAGTTATTTTTTTTTATGGTGAGGATTTAATTTTAAAAAAAAAAAGTTAATTTTTGTCATCAGTAATTGCACATTTATATCTATCACAAATCTACTGGTGTAATAGATTCCTCCATCATTTGCAAAGCTAAATTTAGTTATTTTTTAAATGAAATTACTTCTGTTTATTTCTAGCTGTAAATGTATTTATTTAATCAAGCCATATCTGCGTTTTCTTTCTTGTGTTTTTTGCTATGATGGATGTCCAGTATTTAATGTTGGCATAATCTAGTACATTTTCACCACCAATGGTTTGTTTCTTTTCCCTCAGAAGTTTTACACTAAACCAGATACCTTGTTGTTAATTAGAGTAGGAGTCCAGAAACAGTTAACAGTAGTTTGAAGGTCATGGCTTACATGCTAACATAATGAGTCAGCAGCTTACTCTTCGGGTGATGCATTTAAGATAGCGAAGAAAAATAATATTGAGGATTATAGTTTAGTGACAACCGTTGTTGCTTGAAGATTATAGTTTAGTCACAACTGTTGTTACTTGAAGATTCTAGTTTAGTTACAACTCTTATTACTTGAAGATTATAGTTTAGTCACAACTGATGTTACTAGAAGATTCATCTTTGAAGATTTTAGTTTAGTTACAACTCTTGTTACTTGAAGATTATAGTTTAGTCACAACTGATGTTACTAGAAGATTCATCTTTGAAGATTTTAGTTTAGTTACAACTCTTGTTACTTGAAGATTATAGTTTAGTCACAACTGATGTTACTAGAAGATTCATCTTTGAAGATTATAGTTTAGTTACAACTCTTGTTACTAGAAGATTCATCTTTGAAGATTTTAGTTTAGTTACAACTCTTGTTACTTGAAGATTATAGTTTAGTCACAACTGATGTTACTAGAAGATTCATCTTTGAAGATTTTAGTTTAGTTACAACTCTTGTTACTTGAAGATTCATCTTTGAAGATTTTAGTTTAGTCACAACTGATGTTACTAGAAGATTCATCTTTGAAGATTATAGTTTAGTTACAACTCTTGTTACTAGAAGATTCATCTTTGAAGATTTTAGTTTAGTTACAACTCTTGTTACTTGAAGATTATAGTTTAGTCACAACTGATGTTACTAGAAGATTCATCTTTGAAGATTTTAGTTTAGTTACAACTCTTGTTACTTGAAGATTCATCTTTGAAGATTATAGTTTAGTCATGACCATTGTTACTTCAGTGATGATATTCTATGTTTTAAGCATTGGAAACACATCTATTCTGCTGGAATTATATTTATACAGATTTTTTTGGTTTTAGTCAGCACAAATTTGTAACATGAAGACACAATAGCTTGAAAGTGTGATCCCTTCTTACAAAATTTGTAAGTTTACATTTTTTTTCTATATGGTTTATCATCTACAGTACTCGAACTTTGCACAAAATGTATTTACCGTTATGCCTATCTTCATTTATGCCACAATGGCCAAGTGTTAGTGTACATTTTTGTAAATTCACTCATTTTTAAAATAAAATTTGAGTCATTTCTTTCAGATGATGTGCACGATTTTAAAGTCCCTTTTGTAGATGTACATTTTTTAGCTTATATGTATCATTAAAATTTGTGTTATTTGTGTTATGTTTTGATCCAGTCATATTTGGTATTTTTATTAGTTTGAATATGAAACAGTCTTCCTAATGATGAATGAAGCCTATATTATGAGAAATGGAAATAACTGAACATACTCATAAGAGCACACACACGTAGAGTGATCTAACTAGTTTTAAATGTGTTATGTGGTTTTATTGTTTTTTTGGGCACTTTGTTTTGCCCAAGAGAGAACCACATAAAATGTACTTAAACAATAAGAAACTTTGTTTTCTCTTTTTCATTTGTATTCATGTCATTTTCATTTTTGATATCAGGTATAATTGTGTGCATTTTCTGGAAACAGTCTCCATTCTTTGTAGTTTTTATTATCTCTTTCTGTGGTTTTTTTAAAGGAGACATATAGTGGTGTAAGCTAATGTTTTAACTTTTATTATCTGTTTCAACACTCTTTGATTTTAGTTTTTTTTTTCTTTTCAAAGAAAATGAAATCCAGAAAATTAATATTAAATAAATATATAATAGAGAAAACTTAAATATTTTGGACACATTAAACGTCATGATAATCTAGAGAAGACTTTTAAAAGTGTGCATCTTTCTCATTGCAGCATATACCTGTGAGACATGGACACTTAGCAAAACAGCTGAGAAACACATAAATGCTTTTGAATGTAAATGCTACAGAAGAGTTCTTCAAATATCATGGACACAAAAAAGAACAAAAATATTCATACTGCAAGAATATTGAAGAAGGTTGGCTGGTAAGGAAGATTAAACAGAGAAAACTTAAATATTTTGGACATATTAAACATCATGATAATTTAGAGAAGACAATCTTGGAAGGGTACATAATGGGATAAGGAAGGAAGAAGACCAAGGAGAAGATGGCTGCAAAACATCTTTGATGATCTGCGAATGGATGCATCAGTAGCAGGGCATCTTGCTTACAACCAAGAGGCCTACAGGAGAGCTGTTAGGGAGGCAAAGTTCTGCAAAGGACATACAAATGACTGAGATTCCTTTTTTTTTAAATATATAATTAAACTTTAACTACAGTCTGGTCATTGCTTAAATTCATGATATATTTTTCTATGTTGTGAAATGACTAACATGAAATCTTTATTAACATAAACATTTTCATGGAAAATAACTGCACATATGGCACATAAAGGGAGAGAGAGAGAGTTATAATCAGCACAGAATGTTCTAGAACAGTCAGAAACAGAAAAGACAAATTATCTACAAGACCAGATAAGAGCATGAGTTGTTTAGGATGAAAAGATTTTCAGTGATCATGAAATGAAAGGGCCAGAATCATAGGTTTAGTTATAACCAGGTTGTTTAATGTGAAAAGAATGGAAATAAGTTAATAGAGCATGATATCTTTGCAGAAAGTACTTCACACATCTTTGGATTATAGAAAGCAAATCAAACAGCTTATAAAGGACCACAAGGACTGAAGGATGAGTTAGCATAGATTATTAGTGATTTAAAAATGGAGTAAACAGCTAGACTAGATCAGCCAAAGAGATTCTCTGTATGTTGCACATCAGTGAACTTTGTCATTTTAATTGTTAGTCTTTCACATTAAGCACACTTCAAATTTCTGTGCATTTCACAAGAGAACGTCAAATTTCTCTGCATCTCACAAGAGATAACTAGAAATTTCCGTGCATCTTATCTGAGGTGACTTTAAATTTCTCTTTATCAAAAAGTTAATGGAAGTGCATGAAACACCTGTACAGTTAGTATAACATGTTTTGTTAGTAGTTTTCTACCCTGGCAGATAAGTTTACTGTTTACTTCAGACTCAGTGTCGGTCACTAATTATAAAGAAAGATTGAATAAAATAGGTCAGTCTTCAATACCAACCTCCATATCATGACATCTGGAAATAAAAGAATATATGGAATAAAACAGAATTAATGTACATTCACCTGTTCTGAAATTATTTGTAGATGTTGCTGATGGAAGACAAATTAATTTTTATTTGTGATAGCATGAAATTGTGATAATATTGTTTATGACTAAATGATGTGGTTGTTTGTGCCTACAGCTTGCAGCAGGATGATCACATGATTAAATAAAACTGTTTTGTGGTAGTCTTGTGGGTTTTTTTTTTTTGTTTAAAGTTATGGCAGCAGCTAGTATCCCATGTTTGTGATTTGGTTGCAAGTGACTCGGTATGCGATAACATGATGTGATAATAGCCAGAACATGGACCTTCAGCTTTCTCTTTGTATGATTTGAAGATCACAATGTAAAGTATTTATAGTCCACCACCAACAGCTTCTAAAAGCTGTTTCCCATTTTCAGCTGTCACCATCTTTTATGACATGCTTCTTCATGATCTACCTTCACATCAAGCTATGATATCATTTAGTTTCAGCTTGCACTTGTCACATTCACACCAGAATCATAGTTTTGGCTTGTATACGTGTCACATTCTCACTAGAATCAGATCATAGTTTTGACTTGTACTCGTCACATTCTGGCTACGAGTAGAATCAAATCAGTTTCAGTTTGTCACGTTCACACAAGAATCAAATAAGTTTCATTTTGTACTTGTTACAATCACATTAGAATCAAATCATAGTTTCATCTTGAACTTGTCATATTATAATCAAATTATAGTTTTGGCTTGTATTTATGACATTCACATTGAAACAAATCACTTTAAACTTAATACTTGTCACATTCACACTAAAATCAGACCACAGTTTTGCCTTGTACTTATATCACATTCACATTAATTTTAATTTGAACATGTACTTGTCACATTCACACAAGAATCAAGTAATAGTTTTGATTTGTTCTTGCCACATTCACATTAGAATCACATCTTAGTTTTAGCTTGTACATGTCACATTTGCATTAGAACAAGATTGTTACTCCACCCATCATTCACCACAGACACTTATTTCTTTCACTTCAGTTTTATTTACACTTCAACCTAAAACCATTATCGCTGAATCCCAACTTACCATTTTACCACATGATCTCTTACACTGTCCTAGCTTACATCTTACATCCTTCCCGTGCAGTTAAACATCACATAGGGCTCGCGTAGTTGTTGCCAAGCTGTTCTGTTTTCTGTGAGTTTTTCATCAAGGGATGTTATACCCACTAAATTGGCTTCTTAAAAATGTCCTCTTTAGAGTTTCACGTGGTCGGGCTCTTGTGCTCCACTTGATAGCTTGTTTCTTCTCATCATATGGCCTACATATGTCCATCTTCTTTTTCTGATCACCCATGAGACATCCTAGCTACAGATATTATTCCCAACCACCAGTTTTAACAAGTTCGTAACTGCAGCTTCTTACATCATCTCTACTTTCTTTATTTCCTCTCATTTCCATTGTATATTATGTTCTTCACCTACCGTACCATATTTTATATTAGTTACATCTTTACAGCAGTGATGGTATTTGTATGTTTGTGGATATATATATACAAAATTACACTAGTTATATAATGTAATACTTTTCATTTGTTTTTAAACCAATGTCTGGAAAATGTATGCTGCTGATTTGTTTTACTTGGTACAAATTACTATCAGGAACAAGTAGAGACAGGCAAGTGGTCTTATTGCTGATTATCATACTACATGGTATGCCCACTTACTTATTTCATGGTACATGGAAATTTTTTTCATCTGGCAAGTGTAGCCACTAAACTATATTTGTGTTGAATCTGTTATAAATTTCAGATATCATTTGCTTCACTCTGGCACAGAAAAATGTACAGAACACATGTAGCGTCACATTGAAATGTTGTTGTTTAGAGCTGGTGTTTTATACTATGATGGTTCGAATTTTCTCACTGGGCACACAAAGATCTGATAAATGCAAAATGAGGTGCAAGTTCAGTTGTTGTCACATATGGAAGGCTGGACCAAAATTGTTCATCACCTCAAACGGGCTTCAACAGTTGACCTTGCATTGTGGCAGCATGCTTCACTGTTATGACACAGTTTAGACTGAGTAAAGTACTTGGTGTGAAGTTATGAATCAAAAGTATTAGTGTTTTCAAAATTTATTCATACCCTACTATCAGATAACGTATAATTTAAGAAACTAGAAAAATGTTCATTTGCATTGTGCCGATTAGCTGAATATCTGTTGTTCTACAAAAAGCATAATACGACTCATCAGTTGCAGTCACACATGATCCATAGTATTTAGTAATTAGCTATTATTTTCTGTGATGTTGCTCATTTCAGCATTATTTTCTCACGTTACAGCTTTACCCAGCATGCCCATTACATGAATTCACAACTTTATCATGTTAGAGAATTGTCATCAGTGTAAGGTCTACAGATGACCATTTCAGTGTTTATGAACATTCATTAAAAAAAAAAAAACCCTCTTATTTTCAATATCTTCACATGCTTGGTTACAAGTATTGTTTGAAGAAAGGAAACACAGGAAAATGTTGCAACAAGCAGCATGTCACTTGATATCCTACTATACTTTTGCTAAGCCATTACATTACTTTTACGCATGCTGTAAATGTACTTATATCACAGTGTAAATGTTGAAATCAGTACTGTACATATATCACAATGTAAATGTTGAAATCAGTACCCAGAAAGATAACCACAGCCTACAAGAAGAAAATTACTAACAGGAATTTCATTTTATCTGTGCAGCATTTTTTCATTATGAAGTCTATGGTAATTCCAAAAAGCAAGGGAGACAGTATACATCCTTGTTTCACGCCTGTTTCAATCTGGAACCAATCACTCATTCCTTCTTCTGTGTTGATTGCACAAACATATCCGTTGTAGAGATGTCTAATGATGCTGACAATTTTGTCATTCTGCAGCACTCAGACAGACAAACAGATAGATTATGAAACTCTTACATCACAGTCATAATCACAGCAGCAAAAGCAAGTGCTGGACTGCAAAAACAAATAGAAAAGCATGGATATGAAAAAACACATGGAAGTAAATAAAAAAATAGCACCCATATTAGCCATGTTGAACGTAAAAACAGATCTTGGAAAAGATTTGGCAAAAGCAACACACAAAGAACTAGACAATAAAGTAATAAAGTTCACCTAGAACAGATAAGAGAGAATACATAGACAATATGACAAAAGAAGCAGAGAAAGCAGCAAAAACAGGAGACAGCAAAACTCGGTATAACATACAAAAAAAAGGCTAACAGGTACTATTACATCCAAAGAAAGACCAATCATTAGCAAAACTGGCACCCTATTAACATCAGATAAAGATCAAAAACAAAGATGGGCCAAACACTTCCAAGAAATACTTAATTGACCACACCCAAAAGAACTGATAGACCTTGAAACTGACTTAATGTCAACCTAGATTACATTGAACGTAATTGAAACAGCGGTGAACCTAATGGCTAACAATAAAGCTGTAGGTGAAGATGAAATAACAGCCAAAATGTTAAAAGCTATTAAACAGTGACAGCATGAGCCAGCTACAGAGAATTCCCTTCTAAATGGAAAAAAGGAATCGTTAAAATAAAAAATTTTTAAAAAAAGCAACCTTAGTGACAGCAATAATTGGAGAGAAGTAACCTTGCTATATAAGCTGTGTCAATAGTATTTTGCAAAGGCATTCTGAATAGACTTAAAGATATAGTGGGTACTACAATGAGAGAACAAGCAGGATTTCAAAAAGGGAGAAATTATCTCGACCAGATCTTTATTCTAAAGAATAAAGAAGAACATACTGAAAAGCAACAATCATTAATCCTGAACTTCAAACACTTCAAAAAGGCATCTGATAGCATACACAGAGATTCAATGTGGAGAATTTTAAGACCATATCATCTAAAACTGTCAGCATCATTATAGATCTCTACAATGGATATGTTTGTGCAATCAACACAGAAGAAGGAATGAGTGAATGATTCCAGATTGAAACAGGCGTGAAACAAGGATGTATACTGTCTCCCTTGCTTTTTGGAATTACCATAGACTTCATAATGAAAAAATGCTGCACAGGTAAAATGGGCATTGATTGGGTACATGGGACCCAACTAGAAGATCTTAATTTTGCAGATGACATAACTCTTATCAGTGACAGTGTGAATTTGATGCAAGAAAAAACAGATTCTCTGTCTTCACTAGCTAACAAAATAGGACTTGAAATTAACAAGGAAAAAAACAAAAATAATGAAACTTCCCATTAATCAAGAAGGAAAAATATATATAAAAGGAACAATTGTTCAGAAGTAAACTAATTTGCATACCTCAGCTGCTACATAGACCAGAATGATGACACCAGAAAGGAAGTTAGAACTACAAAAGAAGCATTGACCTTCAAGAATTTTGAGAACATATGGCACTCTAAAGTTAGAAGCACAAAAACCAAACTAAAATTATTCATTTCAAATGAAATACCCACCCTCATTTATGCGTGTGAAAGAAATAGACAACAAATTAGACTCTTTTTAAAACAAGTACCTAAGGAAAATACTTTGTGTAAAGTGGATCGAATTCAAAAACACATATATAAGGCAGATGAGTGAACAACAACCTGTCTCATGGTTGATCAGAAAAAGGAGATGGACATATTGGTGAAAATCCCAAAACAAGCTATCAAGTGGAACACAAGAGGCCAAAGAGGCAGACCATGTGAAACTCTAAAGAGGACATTGTTAAGAGAAGCCAAATTAGTAGGCATAAAATCCCTTGATGAGGCTGAAAAGCTCGTCGACAACAGGAAAACTTGGCGAACTACCATGCGATATTTAACAGCATGGGAAGAATGTAAGATGTAAATGTTGAAATAATCTTAAAACATTTTGTAACTTGCCTCAGCACAGATCGTACAGGTATTTTTCATTTACAAGTTTCACTAACACTGTTGTTCAGTTCTGTGTGGGCAAAAAACATCTGCCATTAATTTTAGAAAAATGCCAGCTTCAGAAGCTGGTAAAAATACATGCACCTTTTTAAATGTCAGAACTCTGCATGTCTTTACTGTTGATAATAAAATGTTTGAATTCATCATTTTTGGAAGGTCTCATTACTTTATACATAAATGGTTACATTTGAAATGTATCTGTCTTTTTGTGTTGGAAAAACTTCTCAAAAGTGTTGTGTTATTTTATTTGTAATGTGAACTGTTGTATTTAAAGTACCATTATTTCACAGACTTGGAATCAAAAGTTAGCATAAATATTCGGTAAATCTAACCTGAGGAAATCTTTTTCTTTTTTTTTTTAATGTGGAACAAATGGTTTACTTCATCTTCACCATTCGAGTGCCAAAATCTGAGCCCTTGATGCTAAGATAAATTTCAGCTATCCCAACCTCAAAACTTCTGTCTCAGATCCAGACCTCAATGATTTGATTGCAAAGCCATGCACGCACCAATAATCTTGGAGAATATATGAACCATTCTCTTCCCTCTCAATCTTCCCCACAAAGACAATGAATAAAGTACTCATGACACAGAGTTCTTACATTTAATAAATGATTATATGTTGATACATTGCATCCATCAGGAGAGAACACTAATCATATAGGAAAGGCAAGTCTCTGTTGTTACATTCAACATTTAAGCAATTTTTTTCCCCTTCTGTCTTTTACACAAGACTGGTGCAATGCACAAGACAAGATTTGCTATCTTCTTCTGTGTCAGGTTATGATATAAAGGACAACTGGGTGCTTAGCATTATGTGTGTGTTTCACTTAACATGAAACAGTTTTAATTAAAAATGAAAAGAATTTTCCTTCTGCCTGACAAAACTTATGTGATGTCATATCTGAACTTCAGAGCAGGACAACAGGTTGAGATTACAAGGTTGCACTGTTGCTAACTTTAATATCAGATAAAATATGTTACCTTTAATGCACAAACAGGCAAAAACTGTTTCTTCAAAATAATAATTTTCACTTCCACTGTTTTTTTTTTTTTTTTACAGTTTTTATAAGAGCAAGTACAGCAGTCTCCTTTATTGGATTCTGACTGAGTGATCATGTGATCTAAGTGGCTGAGATTAATTTCAACAGACTGAAAGAAAACATGTAGTTATAACATCATCAGAATTCAGTTCAGCTTTGCTACGTTAGTGATGTCTGCAACCTAATAATCATCTACATATTTGTGTGCTTGTTTTTTTTTCTGTAACGTAAGAGAACACAGTTTTGTAGGATCAGACCTTGATAATGAGACTTTCTATGTTATTTACTCTCATCCTTCATTTAAGAATCTACTGCATGGAGGCCAGGCATACTTTACAAGTTTCTTTACAACTATTTTTAAGTCACAATCCAGGCTTTTCATTAAGTGACTTCCTGGAAAACAAAGTTTTGGCCAGGCCAGCCACACTGTCTTCATGGCAGTCCGAGCAAGACCACAGTCTGCCCTAGCAAGGAAAGGTGCTGAAGTCGGAGTTACCCAGCCAAAAGGCGCATCGCAAAAATCAGGGTAACACGCATTATCGCTAATGAATTTTTGCGAACGAAGAAGATTAAGTGACTTCAATGCAAGCACATCAGAATGAACAATGAAAAACAAACAGCTAATCTGCTCCTTTAAAATGAAGAAGAAGCCTTTCTGCTGTTACTGTGATGTTTTTCCATCACAAAGCTGATATCAGTCAATCCTCACAGGTGAGGCAATCATTTTGAATCTCAATGGCACCCTGTTAAATGAACTTAATCAGTCCTGTAATTTTACAATAGCAAAAAAAAAAAAAAAAGTAAATCTGAACATCTAAAACACATGCATCAGAATTAAATGTATCTAACAGATACATATATATTTTACACAATAATATTACATACAGAGTTTATCAATATCAATAACAACAACAGAGATTGGTGTGGTAGAGTATTCCAGATAATATGGCAATTATACTACAGAGGATACACAAGGAGGTCTATCTTCAGTGACAAAATAATAAACAGATGCTACAGATGTTCACATAACGTCAACACTGTTTTATGAGACATGTCAAAGGCGTCATGGGTGGTCAGAACATATCAGTGGCACCATGACAGTGTAATGCTGTTTGACAGTGTATGTGTGAGTGAGAGACAAATAAACACACAATATAAAAGGACTATTTTGTTATGTGACCAGATATTGACAATGAAGTCTAAAAAAAAATAATTAGACAACATAATTAAAAATAGTTATAAATGCTGAAATACTTCAGTTTAACTTGATATTCATGTGCTAAGCAAGTACAGGGTCTGGCATAAAGCATAACTGATATAGTGCGCAGAAACTGAATACATGTGAAAAAAAAAAACATGACGTCAGAGATGACGCAGACAAAGATCATTTTTAACAATGGCTTCTTGGCAAACACAACACTGCGCATTCACCAATGAAACTTGTTTTAAAAATGGAGAATCATCTATTACTGTACAACGAAAGTTTCAACACCATTTTGAGTTGCATCCCTGTGATAATGTTTCCGATTGGAGGACAAAACAATTTTGAGGTGGGTCAAAAAATTTAAGGAAACCGCTGATTGCCTTAATAACAAGTTGTCCAAGAACTCAACAGACACCTGAATGAATTCAAGAAGTCCGTAATGCATTGCTGAGTTGCCATCGGCGATCAGCTGTTAGGAATGCTTTGGCACCTGGCATCCTCTTACTGTTAACAGTGATCTTTATGTGCAGATGCTAACTGAATACTTCATTCCAGACTTGGCCAATAGAAATAAGAGACTAATATAGTTTCAACAAGATGGAGCAACTGCCCGTCAGTCCAAGGCCATGCTGTGACAAGCATTTCCCAATCGTCTTATTTCCAGATTTGGGGATACTCACTGGCTGGCAAGGTCACCGGATTTATCGGCCACAGACTTCTTTTTGTGGGGGTATCTCAAAGACACGGTGTATGCTAGCTGACCACAGTCAGTTGCAGACTTAAAAGATCGAATCCGACACTGCATTCAAGATATCCCTTTGAACATGTTAAATGGTGTCATGCAGGAATTTTCCAGGTGCCTGGCTGAATGTATCAAATGTAATGGCAGTCATTATCTAACCGGCATAATTTTCAAAACCTAAATATGACTGTCAGTAATAATAAAAATACCCACTTTTCTGAGTGTCATTTCACTTTTTTTTACCAAAAACATGTATAGTGCTTATTTATTTTTCATTTTTAAAATCCAGCTATGCTTTATGCCGGACCCTGCATAAAAAAAACCCCATAATTTATGAACAAGGTGTTTCTGCATGCAGTCGGGCACTATTACATAACTAACCTGAGAACAATTATTGCATAAGTTGAAGATAATGCTTTCATATAGCTCAGTTCATCTTAGAAGTAGCGAAGATGTAGCTACTGAACAAGTTTCCTCATGGCTGATTCTATTACTGTATCAAAAAAGCTGTCTCATGCCGAGTCTTATCTGCGTCACAGGGAATGCTGTGAGACTTTCGGTGAGCTACCAACATGTGACCGGTAGGACTGGTCACTATGAACATATCTGTGATGCATGGCCCAGTTTCTATGCACTTGTATCTCTGGTTCCCCTATCTGAACCTCAGTGCCTCCACAAGTGGCAAAAACCTCTGTATGTACTTTCACACCATGAGACACAGTCCTTCACAAGTCCTCATGGACAATGAAGAAACCTCTCATCAATGCCTTTCACGTACTCTAGCATTTCTGAGAACGTGTTAGTTATTACTGAATGTATATGCCACATTTTCTTCAACAAGCCATGTGCTCCCTAACAGCATTTTCTGGCTAATCAAATGTCAGGGGTCAGCAACCTGCATTCCATCATCCCACAAAAGATCATATTCATCAGGTTCACAAAATTCCCCAAAAAGGAATACGAGTTTATAATTTTACCTCACCTGTGATGGTTAAGAACCAGACTAATTCACACTTAGATAATGTTCTGTATTTAGCTTCATCCAATCTGTCACCAATTGTTGAGAGACTTTCAAGGAAAACAACAACAAAAAATCAATTCTCATGTCATTTTCTCTCCTTGAAAGATAGATAAAATATATAATTATCTGTAGATTATTATATTTTATTATCCTCACTTATCAGCTATAGAGATGAATACGGCCTGCCAGCCGCTCGTCGACATGGCCTTTCATCCCTCTGGAGAAAAGTTTTTTTCTTGTTTACATAACTAGATGACACGCTATGCTTAGGGACAGGAAGGTTAAGGTAATCCTGTCATGCCTTAGAGACACATAGGGATATGGTGTTAGTGCCCAGGAAAGCTACCTACAATTTTCTTGTCACAAATAATAGTAATAATTACACACAGTATAGCAATATTCACTTGTCCTGAAAAGTAAAGGTTTCTAAAACTGTGCTATGAAAGAGTGTTAATTAATGCACTAATATTAAATAACCATATAAAAAAATTCTGACATTGGTTGATCAAGACCTATCAGAAATTCAAGGTACAGACCACATTTATTACAATTAACACCCATCTATTCAAGATGCAATGCCACAGAAAGAATCATTAAGTTTCACTCTTGACCTGGGACAGACGAAAAGCAACACAAATAATTGGTTTGGCTACAGCCCTTTGTCCTTTGAGTCTGAGCTCAACATGAAAAAAAAATTCTGAAATAGTTTACAATAACTTGCAGTCTTCACACAAAACTTGACTGATTTTGATTAGGTTCATGTGGCATAAATCTCTTCAATATACTTCTTGACTGGGAATAAATCACTTCAATGTTTTTGTTTTTTTTTTAACTAGGTTCATGTGGAAAATTACTTCAACAGATTTTTAGAAACAATACTTGTTATAAACAATACTTTTTTTAAAAAAAATATCTTTGGTCAAGGTCAAAGAAGCTACTAAGGTGTTTATGACCTGAACAAAGATCTAGCTTTATGTTCTGTCAGATAGCCTGGAATTTTAACGAATCTAGTTGCTTCCATAGTGATATTAAACTCTTCTAGAGATGTCCTGTGTTGTGAGACTCCTCGTCTCAGAATGGCTGCAAAATGAGCCACACCACATTTCATCACTGCTGTCACTGTGATAACTGAGATAGCTGTAACTGCTTCTCAGGCATAACATTAGGTACATCTCATAACAAAAAAGTCTGTACTAATGATAATGACACTAAAATCATGTACTATACTTACCAGCAGTAGACAATCAGGTCTCTCCAGCTCTGACATGGCTGCTTTTGCCTTTCAGACCATACACCCCATGTCAAATGTACCGCTGTCTTTTCCCTATGAGTCTTTTATCCATTCTGCTCAATGAAATGTTCTCCACATACCTCTTCTCAGAGTATAGACTGTCGCTATAGAAACGTGCACATTCACAAGTTCATCTTAGAACAAATTTATCAATTTATTCGGTTTCTCTTAGCAGCCACATTTTTGTTGCCTTTAGCATCTTTCTCTTGTTGATTCAACATCCACATTCCACACACAAACTTTAATGATGCACATCTTTTCTTTACAAACTTACATACGGGCCTTAAAAAAAAATTCTAACCTAAAAACAAAAACAAACTGTAACTGCTAAAATAGTGACTTTCTGAGTCATTGAATGCCTATATTCCCAACCTACAAATATCTACTTTAACAAAACTAAAACATCTGAATAATTTATGACTTCTGAATGTTGAAGGATTAATCTTGTAACTTATAATCTTATAATCAGTTCTGTGGAATGTACTTCATCATAACTTACTAATCAGCCTAGGTCATACATTGTTTATGCTGTCTTTAGCTAATTTTGCCTCAGGACGCTCAAGTAGGACATAAACTCAAACCCTAAACAGCATCTCCACCATCCTAAATCTCACTTCAAAAAACTTGTAAGTTTTTAAAAAACATTTCACACCTGTCACATTCACGTGCCATAATGAGACAAATCTGGTTTATTCCCAAATATCCCATCAAACAACCACTGAAAGGATCCACTGACAACAAAAAGAAAACAAAACAAAACAAAAAAAACATGGATACAAAGTAAAATTAACACATGTAAAGTTAACAACGCTCTCTATTTCAGACAAATAGGACAAAAAAAATTATTACAAAAAAATCAGACCTTTGGTCTGTATATTTAAACACACTTCAGCTTCAATTCTCACTGCAAAGAACACAATTCATTTCACAAATGCCAACTTGCTTCACAAAATCTATGGCTTCAAAATAATCATGAAATCATTTGCCATCTCTTATAATATGTACGTCCATCAAGCTCTGATAATAATTTCTATTTCCAACTTCGGGTCTATTTTCCGTATGGATTTCTTTTCAAAATCAATTTTTTTATGCCAGGTCAAGGATTCATGTTTCTGCTAAGTACAAGGTTTGAAAGGTTAATATCTGGCAACAGATCACACAAAAATATCTTCAAATACGTTACTACAATCATGTGCAATACTTCAAACATAAAATAGTATCTCTGATACAAGTTACTTTAATCTTGTGTACAAATACCAATATTGTGCTACATACAACCTTTTCATAATCATCTAGAATGTAGAAGCTATCAATCAACCACATCATGACACACTCGTCTATCATACATCCCTACTTTTCCCAGGTCAAAGCTGTATTTTTGATGTTGTAGTTCTTCTCGTAGTTATTCAGTTCCACCTTACTCTGAACCAATTGCCAGCAAGGAATTGATGGTTGCATCTTTGTTGCCCCTATTGGCTTCCATCACAGACTTAATTACCTCATCTTCCATGTTTGGGAACATGTCCTTAACCTGCGTATTAAAACAAATCTTCATCTCACATGTCTGATGTTTGTTATTTTAAGGATTCTTAACTTTTTGTTTGTCCAGAAGCATACTTGACAATGTTAAATAAGCAAATGAAAATGTTTTAAAGTTTTTTCTTTAAAAAAAAGAAATCGAAATGCAAGAAAATAGCTCCAATAATGAAATAATAAAAATATAAAATATCACACATTCTTATGTCTGTATTAGACATGAGATAAGCAAAGATGACTGTGTCAAACATGAGAGGTGCAAAGATGACTGTGTCAGACATATGAGAGAAGCAAAGATGACTGCATCAGACATGAGAGAAGCAAAGATGACTGCATCAGATATGAGAGAAGCAAAGATGACTGCATCAAACATGAGAGAAGCAAAGATGACAGTGTCAGACATGAGAGAAGCAAAGATGACTGCATCAAACATGAGAGAAGCAAAGATGACAGTGTCAGACATGAGAGAAGCAAAGATGACTGCATCAAACATGAGAGAAGCAAAGATGACAGTGTCAGACATGAGAGAAGCAAAGATGACTGTGTCAGACATGAGAGAAGCAAAGATGACTGTGTCAGACATGAGAGAAGCAAAGATGACTGTGTCAGATATGAGAGGATCATCTAGCAAGCATCACTTGGCCGAGACCTGATCCTATTTCCTTGCGGTGCATCTGGACACAAACTGTTGTTATACTCCAACCTGTCTGCCAGTACTCTGAAAACATCCATGGCAGCAGGACTAACCTAAAAAGCTTTCTAGAAAAATAACTGCAGTCCAATCTGATGCCCATTATTAAAATCTTTACAGCAATCAGCATCATCTGTGTAATTAGAGAGTGTGAGACAGGACAGACAGATAATTAACAAACCAACCACCCAAATGATAAGTGAGTATACATTTCAGTATATGAACGAATACACTTCCCCCTTAAGATTATGAGAAGGAAAAAACCCCAGGACAATATAAATGCAATTTTATATTGTCATGTCTGTAACACTAGGCTACTAGTCTAAAACAATTTTTCTTTAAAGGTTCATTTAAGAGAACACTTGATAAAGCAGTCAAAGTACTAACGTGATGCACAGTATATGTTAGCACAAATAAATGCATAGTCACTGTCATGAAGCTGTGTAAAGTAAAGTAAAACATGCTACAGGAGTCACTGGGGTGTTCTGGTCTGCTTCTGAGTCAGGTCAGGCTTCGGCCAGCAGTTCTTTCTGTGACCAGCATTACAATGGCAATGCTTTTTATGACCAAAATTAGAACAGTAATGCTTTCTGTGACCAAGATTAAGACAGAAATGTAATTTTGATTAAAAATTTTATTGTATATATTCTAGGATCTTCTGTTTTGTTTTTGTGTTTGTGTTTGCTGCTGATAACAAGCAAAGTTTATTCTGCTTGATCTTTTCTGCCATCTGCAACTGGCTTCCTCTTTTTTTACATTTGTATGTTACTGATAACTGATAAAAACACAGGATGAAACATCATACTATCCTATACATCAGTAAAGCTTTTTCCTACCATATTTTACAGCAAAATTAAATATACTCCAATGCCATACAACACTTCTGTCATTTCCACCATACATTTCATATCAAGTTTAGAAAGAACCAAAACAAAATATATAAATCTACCCTGAGTCACACAAACCATTACAATGATTTACCTGCTTGAAGTCTTCTTCAGTGTACAATGGTCCACGAGGCTGTTGTGGTGGATATGCAGGCATCTGCCCCATAGGCATCATAGCTGGAATTAAAATTAAAACACTGATACAACATACGTGCTAGTCATTCTAGGATTCTTTATCACACACTTCGTAGACTGTGATTTGAGAACAGATAAAATAACTAATTAAAATTTAACAGGTAAAACTATTTTTCTTCCTTTTTTTTTTTCAAAACCATGAAATAATAATAATATGAAAAAAATATGACTTCCAATTTGATTTAAGATTCTCAATAAACAATCATTTGCTTACGTTGTGCCGGTGGTGGGTAGTACATAGGCATCATGACTGGGACAGGTGCTGTGTATGTGTAGCTGTAGACATTATCCACAGAGGCCTGAAGAACAAATACATATAGTTTTGACAAGCAAAATATTTTTCACATTTATATATGTATAATCTGTTAAATAGAATTTCAGACACTCCCCTACATCAGTTTCTCAGCAAACCCTCCCCCCGTTTTTTTTTTTTTTACTTTAAGTGGAGCCCCCACTCTTTTCTGAACTCCAGGTTTTCATTCATTCATTTGCATGTCCCTTGCGGAACTTTGCCTCCCAAACAGCACTCCTGTAGGCCTCTCGGTTGTGAGCAAGATGGCCTGCTGCTGCGGCATCCATTTGCAGATCGTCAACAATGTCTTGCAGCCATCTTCGTTTTGGTCTTCCTCTTTTTCTTTTTCCCATAATGTATCCTTCCAATATGGTCTTCTCTAAATTATCATGACGTTTAATGTGTCCAAAATATTTCAGTTTTCTCTTTTTAATCCTCTTTACTAGCCAGCCTTCCTCAATATTAAGCTACTGTAGTATAGATATATTTGTTCTTTTTTGTGTCCACGATATTTGAACAACTCTTCTGTAGCATTTACATTCAAAGGCATTTATGTGTTTCTCAGCTGTTTTGTTAAGTGTCCAGGTCTCACAGGCATATGTTGCGATGGGAAAGATGCATGCCCTTAAAAATCTTATTTTTGTAGTTCTGTCTGCTCCTCTCCACAGATTCTTTATTTGTTTTACTTTCTGAAGAGCAATAGATGTCCTCCTTTTAATTTCCGTCATTGTATCTCCATTATTAGTTAGTAGTGATCCAAGATATTCAAAACTCTCCACTTCCAATTTTTCCTCACTGATATATATTTCAGCTGCCTTGTTTGTTTTGTCAGTTGTCATCAATTTAATTTTCTTTGCATTAAGATAGAGGTTCTGCTCTTCGCTGTTCTTACGGACTGACATAATTAGTTTTTCCATTCCTCTTTGTGTTGTGGACAGTAACACTGTGTCATCAGCATATCTAATCTCTAACTCCAGGTTACTTCTTTTTTTTTTTTAAAATTGTTTCCTTCCAGGTTACTTTTTTTTTTTTTTAAAACTTTTTTTATCATGACCCCATTAATCTGACTCAGTCCTGTAGAAGAGGAGTTGTGGAGTAATGGTGGCAGTGCTGGTCAGGTGAGGATTTGTGTATGGACACCATATAGTTCCCAATGAGAAATGATGAATCAATAATAAAAAGTATGTAAGAAGGATGACTATGAATATATGTGCAGAAATCATGAATGTAATAATATGTGTGTGGTCTCGAATATATGTTTATATACAAGAGTTAAACAGTCAATTAAGTCATGGTTCACGATTTCGTAGTATGAGTGATGAGGCCACACTCTACTGATGCGTGATCTATATTACAGCAATAGTACACATGTAAACATGCATGTTTTCAGTCAGGTTTTCATCGTATAAGGAAGTATGTCATGTGTGACTTACTGTAAGTGATAGAACAAGGTTGACAGTGCCTTCCTTGTCATCACCCTGTCTTCCACTGAGGGGGTACCATTCATCCACAGTCTCACCACTCATCACAGCCTCAGGGATCCTGATGTGTGCCCAGGCAATTCGATCATCCATTGTGAACGACCTCTGTTGAATTTGTTCAACAAAAAAAAAACATGTAAGTTAATGTCAGCTGCTTCTGGCCACAGCAATGATACTTTCACTCTCTGTAACCATTTTCATCAATAACAATCCACCAAACTCCTTCAGTCATTTCTGACTGTGGGATTGATATGACCCTGAACCACTTCCAAGCTTGGGAAGGGTCACATGAAGGGCAATCTATAGTTCATGCAACATATTCCTCCACTCTACATACACAATGGATCCAAGCAACTGATGCAATCACAATTTGAGAAGAAGCTGAAAGAACAGTGATGATGCCAACATTAGACTGTCATGTGGACTCACATTTTGATATTTTTATTCAAACACGTGTGTTCATGCGCACATACATAATAACATAGAAATTAATCATTATCTGTGAAACTGGATACTACATCCCTGACAAAATATTTTATAAAAAAGCTATCTGCATTAAAGTGGAACACAACAGGCCGAAGAAAAAGGGGCAGACCGCGTGAAACTCTAAAGAGGACATTATTAAGAGAGGCCAAGTTAACAGGCATAACATCCTTTGATGAGGTTGAAAGACTCGCCGAAGACAGGAAAAATTGGCAAACTACTTTGCGAGCCCTATGTGACGTCTAACGGCACGGGAAGGATATAAGATATAAGATATAAGATAAGATTAAAAAAACAACTTTACTACATGGCAAACTGATTCCTTCATCTTCCTCAGCTTTCCAAGCCATTAAGGCTGCAGATAAAGTTCACCTCCATTCCTTCCTATTACCAATTTTCTCTTTCCAGTGGTGACACCAGTTTCTTGTATATCCTCTCTGTGTTGTCTCTCCATCTTCTGTGTCTACCTTTTGACTTTGTTTCCTTCATCTCTTGTACAAACATCATTTTCATTTGTCTATTCTATTCCATTCCCCCGTGTTGCACCCGGGATCTGCAAAGAATAGGACCACTGTACCCTACCACACATGATTGTAAAAGGCAACTAAGGACGGTTCGGCATAGGGCCAGCAACCCTATCTGGTAAAAAACTATCAGACTGCTACAGAAACAGAAGCAAGGGAAAAAACAAATGCAGGTGGAAGGAGAAATGCGTATCAGGAAACTGAGCCCATGAAGGTTGTGGATGAAAGCCAGCCACTGGAAGTCCCCAGTCCGACTGCAGACCTCCTGGAACCTAAACACAAGATGCAAATAGGCAGCTGGAATGTAAGAACCAGACTGGAAAACTAGCACAAACCATCATGGAAATGCACAGATACAAACTAGACATACTAGGAATACAAGAAGCAAGATGGACAGGACAAGGCAGAAGGAAATTAACAAAACAGCACACAGAAGATACAATAATATGGTCAGGTAAAGAAGATCATCATGGAGGAGGAGTAGTAATGATTATAACAAAAGAAGCATCAAGAGCATTGCTGAAATGGACCCCTATAAATGAGAGATTATTATATGCACGCTTCAACTCAAGATTCATGAAGCTGTCTGTTATAGTTTGTTATGCACCAACAGAAGCAGCTGAAGAGGAATTAAAAGAAGATTTTTACAACAGCCTCCAAGCCACAGTAGAAACAATACCCAAGCATGATATGCTACTCATCTTGGGCAACTTCAATGCAAAAGTAGGTGAAGGAAATGAAGACAGAAGAAAAATCATGGGAAGAGAAGGAATCGGAGAAATAAATGAAAATGGAGAAAGGTTGTGCAGTTTCTGTGAAGAAAACATGTTGACCATCGGAGGGACAATTTTCCAACATAAAAACATCCATAAAGTGACTTGGAGGTCACCAGATAAAACCACAGAAAACCAAATCGATCACATACTAATAAACAACAAGTGGAAACGGTCACTACAAGATGTGCGAGCAAGGAAAGGAGCAGATGTAGGAAGTGATCACAACTTTCTGGTAGCAAAAACAGAACTAAAATTAAGGAAAGCCAAAATCAGAGAACACAGAAAGATATGTTTTGATACAACAAAACTGAAAAACCAGCAAACAAGAAATGAATTCTCAATAGTACTTAAGAACCGCTTCAGTGTCCTACAAGACGAAGCAGAAATATCCATACCAGAGTTCAATAAAACACTACAGGAAACAGCAAAAGAGGTGCTGGGATATCAGAAATGGAGAAAAGAGGAATAGATAACCAAGACCACATGGGAAAAGATAGAGCAAAGAGGAGAAATCATGAAAAAATTACTGAACACCAAATCACAACAGCTTAAAGAACAAGTTTTAAGTAATTATGCACAAAAAGAGAAAGAAGTGAAGGAATCATGCAATCAAGATAAACGTCAATACTATGACAACTTAGCAGAAACAGCAGAGAAAGCAGCATATGCAAATAACATGAAAACCATATACAAAATCACAAGCCAGATGGCAGGTAACTTCAGCACAAGATGTGAGAGTGCAATAAGGACACATAATGGACGATTGGTCAGTAGAGAAAGAGAAAAAAATTGAAAGATGGAGGGAACACTTTAACACCCTACTAAACAGAACACAAGGAGCACAAACAATAGACATACATGAAGCAAAAATGTAACTAAACATCAATACAGGACCAATAACAATAAGTGAAGTAAAGGAGGCGATAAAGAAGCTAAAATTAGACAAGGCACCAGGTGAAGTGACTGCTAGATGTTGAAAGCAGAAGAAACAGAAACACAAAAACAACTTTGCCAGATACTACAACAAATCTGGGATCTAGAAAAAGCCCCAGAGGAGTGGAAAACTGGGCTTATAGTAAAACTACCAAAGAAGGGTGACCTCAGAGATTGCGGGAACTGGAGAGGCATTACCATACTGCCACTCACCAGTAAAGTATTTTGCAGAATAATCATCAAGAGAATAGTACCAGCACTGGAGGGAAAACTTCGGAAAGAGCAGGCAGGATTTAGGAAAGGAAGATCATGCATAGACCACATATTTGTACTTAGACAAATATTAGAACAGGCAAATGAGTGGCATAGCACAACATATCCATTGTTTATAGATTTTGAGAAAGCCTTTGACAGTGTCAACAGAGATGCACTGTGGAAAATCCTAAGATGACAT
Organism: Achatina immaculata; assembly: GCA_009760885.1. NCBI lineage: Eukaryota > Metazoa > Mollusca > Gastropoda > Stylommatophora > Achatinidae > Lissachatina > Lissachatina immaculata. The sequence continues at coordinate 37,743,644 of CM019701.1, read as the reverse complement.
GGCCTCCTCCATAAGATAATGAATGTAACCAAAGAGGGTTTTCAGTGCAAAGTGATCTGTGGAGAACATACCTCCGGCAGCTTTAGGGTACAAACAGGAATGATGCACAGATGTGTACTATCACCAACAGTATTTATCTTGGCAGTAGACTGGTTAATGAAGGAGGCAACATCAGACAAACGCAAAGGATTACAATGGACCCTTGACACATTGCTGGAGGACCTTGACTTTGCAGACGACATTTGTCTACTATCAAGCAGCCACAAAGACATGCAAGATAAAATAAACAAGCTAACTAAGAATGCTAACATAGGACTAAAGATCAACGTAGGAAAGACAAAGTTAATGAAGCAAAATGTGAACAACAGAAATGTACTCAGAGTAGATAGCAAGTTAGTGGAGGAGGTCAATGAATTTGTATACCTTGTAGTAGAAAATGGAGACAGCACAGAGGACATCAACAGCAGACTTACTAGAGCAAACCAGGCTTTTGCAGTGCTGCAGACTATATGGAAATCTAAAAAACTAAGCATAAATATGAAAATCAGGATATTTAAGAGTAATGTTCTAAGTGTACTACTCTATGGAAGTGAATGCTAGAAGATCACTAAAACCATAGAAAACAAGTTGAATTCTTTCCAGACTAAATGTTTACGAAGAATTAGAAAAATATTTTGGCCAAACACCATAAGAAATAACATCTTATTGGCAGAAATGCAGATGAAGCCACTGACAACAATTACTGAGGAAAGACGCTGGCGATGGTTGGGACATGTGCTCCGAATGACTGACAACTCACCACCAAAAATAACACTAAGATGGACACCACAGGGGAACAGAAGTAAGGGTAGACCAAAAAAGACATGGAGAAGAACAACAGAAAGGATGTTGAGCAATAGAGGGCTCACCTGGGCAAGAGTAGAAAGAAAGGTGAAGGACAGGCATTTGTGGAAAACCCTCGCAGAAGCCCCATGTGCCCTGGGCACTTAAGGTTCAGAGAGAGAGAGAGTCTATTCCATTCTTTCTACATGATCCAATCAGCATAATCTGTCCAGTTCAAGATGTTCACAATCCACTGTGATTTAAATAAGATGTATCAGTATTCCTTCTAGCTCTCCATTTCCCAAAGTAGGCATCCTTCATGGGCCCCAAGTTTCTTCTTAGTATGTTGTTCTAAAAAACCTACAACTGTTGATTTGTTGTACTCCACGTTTCCGATTCATACATGATGGCTAGTCTTATTATAGTTATTTGGTGTTTAGGGACAGGATTTTGGATTTTAAAATCTAAATGTTGCAAGGCAAAGTATATTTTATTCCTTTATCTGCACTCTACTTTTTTATTTCCTCCCTTACCATATTGCAGCTGTTGAAAGTTGTGCCTAATATCTGTATGTTTCTGTTTTTATGATGGTCTTATCTCCAACAAAACTTGAATGGCAGACTGATGTATCATGTCTTTTCTTCTCTATTGAAGAACAAATTTTTTACTCCAGCTCTTTAGTATGTTACATACTATTTATCACCAATGTGGAAAATCAAGCACTGTTTTTCTGTGGCAAAATGGTGCCAGAACATACTTTCTCTCCTAATTTCATTAATCATATCCACATTCAGTCAAGCTTGTTTTTTTTATTCTAGACTGAAACAAAAGTACTCACTTCATCGAACACCTCAAGATACAGGGAATCTACACCAACTGGCAAATATCTGAGGATAAGAAAGACAATCTCTTTCTGAAGAAATTTTTACTAAGATAAAAGATCTGTTATAAAACAATTAATCAGTTAACATATTCTTGTATGTTCCTGTAACTTCAGGGCTGGGTCTCTTGTAGCCAACACAATGGCTGGACTTACTCCACGCAAGTTAAATCAGATGGTGGCTGGATGGAATTTTCAGACTCTTACCATAGAAGCAGCCCTCTCAGTAGACCCTTTCACCTTGAAGAACACATCAATCCATATCCCATTAGTCAAATTAATGTAACAGCTTGTTTCTAGGGCCACCAACCTGCACTTAAATGTCCCCTCCCTCCAGTACTGTTATGTTTACAGTGATTTCAGAAACTGTGACACGTCTGTCTTCTTTAATGACGCTGTCAACTCTTTCCATGTTGCGTTCAGTGGAGGCAGTTCAAGGGCAATCGCTGCGAGCCATAACTTGGATGCTCATGTTTCCATATTTGAAATGTTTCGCTCACCTCCTAACACTGCTAGCACCCATACACACATCTCCATAAGCAAGCTGAAGTCTGTGGCGAATTTCAGCAGCGGGGATTTCCTCTTTAATAAGGAACTCAATAACAGTACACTGATGAAATGAAACTTCAGCACCTGCCATTTTGTTTCTGCTCTGTGTGGTCACATGACACATGATGGTGACATCATGTGACCTCTTCATGAAGTGCAAAGGATGCAGTTTAAAGTGATACATTTATATTTTCTCAATCTATAAATTCTGATTTTAAAAAAAATTCTGCTCACTTTCAGTATGACCCTCCTATGATGTGAACTTTTCCCCACTGACGCTGCTCTAACTTTAGTATGATATGAACTTTTCCCTCTTTACAAAGAGACTAGCAAAGAAAAAGAATTGCCTTATTATCAGACTTATTCATGTGCTTATGCCTGGGTATAATCTGGCAGTTGCTGCTGGAGAATCTTTTTGCTCCAGTCATTTCTTGGCAGCTGAAAAAAAAAGCCTGTATCAAATAAGTAGTTTGTTCTGATGGTTTTCCTATAGCTGATCTAGGTTTTGATGGTTTTCCTATTGTTGATCCATGTTCTAATGGTTTTCCTATAGTTGATCTAGGTTTTCACGGTTTTCCTATAGTTGATTTATGTTTTGATGGTTTTCCTATAGTTGATCTAGGTTTTTATGGCTTTCCTATAGTTGATCTAGGCTTTGATGGCTTTCCTATAGTTGATCTAGGTTTTGATGTTTTTCCTATTGCTGATCTATGTTTTGATGGTTTTCCTATATTTGATCTATGTTTTGATGGTTTTCCTATAGTTGATCTAGGTTTTGATGGTTTTCCTATTGTTAACCTAACAAATGGACCTCTCAGCATATTCTACCACCATGAGGAATGTCCTGATCAATCTGTAGAAACATACTACCCCATTATCAGAACAATCAACATCTTCAGTTTGCCGACTCTGATGACAGTGTCATCTCCAATGACAACAGTAAGGATGACAAGAAAAAAAAAAGGAAAAAAACATACGTGCTCACAGTCTTGTTCCACCTTGGGGCTTTTGCTCCATTGTAAGCTGTTGGAGTCTCGAAGCATGTGTGCCCGATCCTAACTCGACAGTATGGATCCATCTTTGTAAGGCCATAGTTCTTAGTGAGTTTTGCCTTTCAAAAAATAAATGTCATTTTTATGTGTGTTTCAGCATAACTGTCATGGATGCATAAGTCAAATTTCTTTCAACTTAAATGTAATTTTTCTGAATGAAAATAACATTCACTGTGCTGTTCTCAATGCATCTTCTACCCAAGAATGAGTGAGCTTTATCAATATAAAAACAAGTAAAGAGGTACTAGATCAGCTGAAGTTAGATCCCAAAAAAAATTATAAAACCCATAAAATGTGACAAAGTATACTGCCTATATTAATTGAAGCATTATATAATTACATATTGAAAGATACTGTAAAAAAGAAAGAGAGAAAGAAAATGGCAAATAAAACAGTTGACAGAACAACATCAAGAAAGGGCTGACTTGGCTATGTACATCATTATAGCAGAAGGCAGAGTATAGCAGTTGGCACAGGATGATGATGATGATAAAACTATTCTGTTGATCATTAATCTTTCCCATCAGAAAAGCTGCTACACTTGTACATTGTGAGACATAACAATGAAGATAACAGCATTAAAAACTAACAGCACACATCTAAAGTAATAACTTAAAACTTTCCATCAGATATTCACTTCTGCTTGACCCACTAATACAGCCAAAATCAGATCCTCCTTACACACTTTTAAGAATTTAAGACCACCTGTGGACATCATTTTGGCTACCTACTTGTTTTATTTTTTTTAAGCTGATCATTAAAAAGGCCTTGGGGTCCACCCAGCCTCTAAAAGTGGGTACCAGAGAAATTTGAGAAGGTAACTGTGACCAGTTATCTAGCATAGTGGTTAGAGCACTCGTCTAGCAATTGAATAGTCGAGGGTTCGAATCCCCAGCTGAACGGGTTTTTTTTTCTTTTCTGACCAATACAGCCCCGAGGTCGACCCAGCCTCGTAAAATGGGTACCAGAGAAAATATGAGAAGGAAAGGCAGCGAGGAAAGGAACTGGCCATCCTACCTGATACACTGATAGCCCAGCATAATGAGGTCTCTAATGCTTCATCCCCTACAGCGGTTCTAAGGACTGTTATTGCCGGAGGTGGGGTGGAGAATTCGATCTCCACTCCAACGGCATGCGTCTCAAACAGCCTCTGGCAGTCAAGTCCAGCTCCTGGCTTTTCCGTGGCAGAACTGTTTAAACTGACAGGAGAAGGGGCGAAGGCGAATATCTGGTGCTTGAAAACCAGACACTTAGGGTAGATGTGTGGCACGTTTGGTAGCTCATCTACCGCTGCTGGCGAGATTCTTCAGCTGCCGTGCGTGGAGCGGTGCTCTTCCCGGCCAATAAAGAAAGGTGCAAAAGGAGTTGCCGCGCGGCACCACTGCGGAAAAGGTGATAGAAAAGATAAAGCAAAGCAAACAGTCAAATCACGGCACTTCTGGTCTGGAGGTTGGCCACGTCCTGAGTGCACTCATATCGGGTGAAATGCATGAACCAGCTTAACCCAGAGGTTAAGACACTGCTGGCAAGACTCTTCGAATGCCGCGCATGGAGTGAAGCTCCTCCCGGTCAAGGAAGAAAATGCGGAAAAGAAATAAAGGTTGCTGTGCGGCGCTGATGTGAAAAGGTGAAGGAAAGGATAAAGTGAAGGTTAATTGGTACGTCCAGTAGTATCACTGCGAGAGCTACACATACCACGGCGCCTCTGCTCTAGAGGCCGGCCACGTCCGAAATACACCTACACTGGTGAAATATGCCTAAACCGGCACATACCAGGGGTGAAACTTGATGGCTAGGCATGCCACACCATCTCTGCTCTTGAGGTCGGTCACGCCCGATATACCCCCATACAGGTGAAATATGCCTAAATCGGCTCATACCAGGGGTGAAACTTGAAGGCTACGCATGTCGCGGTACCTCTGCTCTAGAGGTCGGTCACGTCCCAAACACGCCCATACTGGGATAATATGCCTAAACTGGCTCAACCCAGGGGTGGAAGTCACTAGTGGCTTGGATTCATCCTCCTGAACAAAAGCTCCACCCTGGTCACAACTAGGAAAAGTAGCAGCCACGACCACAAAATGCTGAAGTCGGAGACTCTGGACCAGGGCGGTCTAGATAGGCAAACACCTCTCACCCAGCAGGGATGTAAGTGTATCCTAATGACACTGAGGTTTTCCGGTGAGAAAGTCCAACACTGGACTGGATGGGCAACCACCTCTCACCCGCTGGTGATACATGGGTATCTCAAAACATGTCGAGATTTTCCAGTGAGAAAGTCCATCTCTGGCCTGGGTGGGCTACCACCTCTCACCCAGAGGGGATATACTGATATTCTAAACACGTCGAAGTCTTCTGGTGAGAAAGTCCAACTCTAGACTAAACTGGTGCAACGAAAACCATGGTGTCATGCAACCCCACTTCTGAGACCCACCAAGAATACAGGCTCAAGCTCTGAGATAGTCTGAACCTCCTGTGGTCCTCTTGGAGATCTCGTGGGGGCCACACGGGGGACCATGGGACTTAACGAGGACCACAGGGGTAAACTCAGTAGGATCACAAGGCTGTCTTGGTGGTAGAAGCGAACGAAGAAGAAGAAGATCCCCTACAGCATTTGCTATGGGACTATCTTTACTTTTAACTGTGACCAGGTATGATACTGACCACATCACACTTTCATGTGTCCACGGTCTTGGAAATACAGGCCTAACACAATAACCCCAACTTGCCTTAATGGCATGGAAATGGGAATTTTTATTTTATCTTACCATTTACTCCTATGCATCTGAAATTTATAAAAGATAACTTAAAATATACACTGTCAGCCAACCTGCCTGAATTATTTTCTCCTACAGATAATTTAACTATTCAGTTTGTTTTTTGATACATGTGACAAGTCTCATAACATTCTGACACAGACCTCTTTGAAACAGGATATTACAAATTTCTAGGGTTAGAAATCACAGTGTTAACATTCAGTTAAAAACAATAGGCTGTCAAAAAAACAGGATAAGAAGATTGGTGAGAAGGTTTATGATCTGCTAGAGAGGATAATCATGGAACTGATGGGGAGGATGATCATGGAACTGCTGGAGAGGATAATCATGGAACTAATGGATAGAGGATAATCATGGAACTAATGGATAGAGGATAACCAAGGAACTGCTGGGGAGGATGATCATGGAACTGCTGGGGAGGATAATCATGGAACTGCTGGGGAGGATAATCATGGAACTGCTGGGGAGGATAATCATGGAACTGCTGGAGAGGATAACCATGGAACTGTTGGGGAGGATAATCATGGAACTGCTGGGGAGGATAATCATGGAACTGCTGGGGAGGATAATCATGGAACTGCTGGGGAGGATGATCATGGAACTGCTGGAGAGGATAATCATGGAACTGTTGGGGAGGATAATCATGGAACTGCTAGAGAGGATAACCATGGAACTGCTGGAGAGGATAATCATGGAACTGCTAGGGAGGATAATCATGGAACTGCTGGGGAGGATAATCATGGAACTGCTGGGGAGGATGATCATGGAACTGCTGGTGAGGATAATCATGGAACTGTTGGGGAGGATAATCATGGAACTGCTGGAGAGGATAACCATGGAACTGCTGGAGAGGATAATCATGGAACTGCTGGGGAGGATAATCATGGAACTGCTGGGGAGGATAACCATGGAACTGTTGGGGAGGATAATCATGGAACTGCTGGGGAGGATAACCATGGAACTGCTGGAGAGGATAACCATGGAACTGTTGGGGAGGATCATAAAAAAGCTGGATGTCTAGATGGTGGATTACATAAAACTGAATGAAAAATATCTATGCACACAAATTTGTTGCATTAATAATGAAAAACTTGAATGAATGCCATATTCCTACCTGCACCACAGAAATGCTGAGTCTGCCTGCAAAATTTGATGATGAAATAACATTAACGCCAGCTTGTTGCTGCGCTTGCAGAATCCTGGCAATCCTCTCGTCTTCCTGCTCTTGAGTAAGGGGTGCTCCTGTACGCAGGAAGTCTGACGGTAGCTCACCAATCATTACCTGATTGAGTTTAACATGTAAGTACAAATGTAATGCTACTAATTGCTTTTTTTTTTGCTTTTTTCTTTTTACTAGTAGCTGTATTAAATGGGACTTAAAAGCTAAATCTATGAATTCCTATTATTTTAAATCTTTCAATTTATATTTAATCACATTCATTCACTGGTCTTACACATCATTCATTAGCATGTCCCTTGAGGAACTTTGCCTCCCTAACAGCTCTTTTGAAGGCCTCTTAGTTGTGAGCAAGATGTTCTGCTGTTGATGCATTCATCTGCAAATCATCAACAATGTCTTGCTGCCTTAGTCTTTCTCTCTTTCTTTTTCCATTATGTACCATTCCAAGACTGTCTTTTCTAAGGTCTCATGACATTTAATATGTCCGAAATACTTCAGTTTTCTTCTTTTTCTCTTTACCGACCCTTTCTTTTTTTTTTTCACCAACCGTTGTTAAACACTAAATTCTGTCTTACATCTATTCCTCTGAAATTTGATAAATGGTAACTAGTTTTTTATGAAATATACAAACTAATTATTCCATCATCGATTCGGCACAAGTAACTCCGTATGTTTATACTCTCAACCAGTGAAGCATATAATCTCTTTCTGCTATTGTTTACTATAATCACTCATTACTCTGCAGAGCTTAACAAAAGAATACGAACAAATCTTCAATAATACAAAATTAAACAAATGCGTAATAAGACAGTATCTCAGACTGCGTGAATAAGTGAAATATTTTAGCCAACCTGATTCCGTCTATCAGTGGGGTTTGCGGCGGGATTGTCCTGACTCCCAGCAGTCGTTACTCCGTTTGTTGTCGCCATTTTTCACAGTTGATGATTAAGCAGGGTATGATTTCATCCACAGAAGAGTTCTTATGTAAGAGCTATTCTTAGAAACACACGTCTGCGCACGGTCACTCGTATAATAATTATATCGTATTTCATTAATTACTGTCAGTTCGTTATTTCGCCATTTTCAGACTACTGCATACAAAACAACATATAACTTATCTGAGCGGCATGCTCCTGAATAGGAAACAACACATGTTTGTGTATGTAATACTCGAAAAAAGGCTCACGCCGAAATATTGGATATTGTATGTTTTTCATTTATACATTATCATCTTACTCTCATACTTTCTATTTGTTTTTTTTTCTCATTTTACTCACTCCCTCTGCCGCTTTGTAAAACTGCACCATGCACCTCTATTTACCTTTATTATATGATAAGCCAACACAAGAAAGCAGTACTCTGAAATATAAACAGTCATAGACTACAAGAAGAAAATACCAACAGTAATTTCAATCTGGAACTTACCAAACATTTCACAGAACTCAGCGAGGTATACGAGACAGATATAGATGAATTATGGAATTCATACAGCACAGCCATGATCACGGCAGCAAAAGCAAGTGTTAGACTGCAGTCAACAAGTAGAAAAGCATGGATATCAGATAACACATGGAAATACATACATGAAAGATGAACAGCCAAATTAGCCATGTTGAATGTAAAGACAAATCTTGGGAAAGTTTTGGCAAAAGCAACATACAAAGAACTATACAATAAAGTAAAAAGTTCAGCTAGAAGAAACAAAAGAGAATATATGGACAATATGGCAAAAGAAGCAGAAAATGCAGCAAAAACAGGAGACAGCAAAATTCTATATAACATACAGAAGAAGCTAACAGATGCTATTACCTTCAGAGAAAGACCAGTCTTTAGCAAAACAGGCAACCTATTAACATCAAGTAAAGACCAAAAGCAAAGATGGGCTGAACACTTCCAAGAAATGCTTAATTGACCACACCCAAATGAATTAATAAATCTTGAAATCAATTTACCAGTCCCACAACTAAATGTCAACTTAGATGAAGTTACACTGAACGAAATTGAAAGAGCAGTGAATCTAATGGCTAAACAACAAAGCTGCAGGTGAAGATGAAATAACAGTCGAAATGTTAAAAGTTATTAATAATGACAACATGAGCCAACTACAGAGAATGTTTAATAAGATTTGGAAAGAAGAAAAGGTCCCTTCTAAATGGAAAAAAGGAATCATTGTTAAAATACCGAAAATAGCAATCTCAGTGACTGCAGTAACTGGAGGGGTGTAACCTTACTATCAGTTGTGTCAAAGGTGTTTTGTAAAGTGGTTCTGAATAGAATTAAGGATGTAGTGGATACTGCAATGAGAGAAGAACAAGCAGGATTTCAAAAAGAGAGAAGCTGTCTCGACCAGATCTTTACTCTAAGAATAATACTTGAAGAACGTATTGAAAAGCAGAAACCATTAATCCTGAACTTTATAGGCTTTAAAAAGGCATTTGATAGCATACACAGAGATTCATTGTGGAGAATTTTAAGACTATATGGAATACCATCTAAAATTGTCATCATCATTAGAGATCTCTGCAACGGATATGTTTGTGCAGTCAAAACAGAAGAAGGACTGAGCAAATGGTTTCAGATTGAAACAGGAGTGAAACAAGGATGTATATTATCTCCCTTGCTCTTGGAATTGCCATAGACTTTATAATGAAAAGATGCTGTACAGGTAAAACCGGCATTGATTGGGTACATGGGACCTATATAGAAGATCTTGATTTTGCAGATGACATAACTCTTATCAGTGACAATGTGAAATCGATGCAGGAAAAAAACAGATTCCCTGTCTTCCTTGGTAAGCAAATTAGGTCTTGAAATTAACAAAGACAAAACAAACATAGTGAAACTTCTCATTAATCAAGAAGGAAAAATATACATAGAAGGAATTGGTGTTGATGAAGTAAACCAGTTTGCATACCATGGCAGCTACATAGACCAGGATGGTGACACCAGGAAGGAAGTTAGAATTAGAATCAGAACTGCAAAAGCAGCATTGTCAATCAAAAATCTTGAGAACATATGGAATTCAAAAATTATAAGCACAAAAACCAAGTTAAGATTACTCAGTTCAAATGTGATATCCACTATGATATATGATGTGAAGTCAATTAAAGAAATAGACAAGAAATTAGACTCTTTTGAAAACAAATACCTCAGGAAAATACTTGGTATAAAGTGGAACGAATTTAAGAACAACACAGAGTTAAGACAGATGAGCAAACAACAACCTGTCTCCTGAGTGATCAGAAAAAGGAGATGGATATATGTAGGCCATGTGATGAGAAGAAACAATCAGAGAATACCAAAACAAACTATCAAGTGAAGCACAATAGGCCAAAGAATAAAAGGTAGATCACGTGATACTCTAAAGAGACATTGTTAAGAGAACCCAGTATAGAAGATAAAGTAAACCCATCAAAAACTTTACGTAAACCTATCCTATCTTGATCAACTCATTCTTAGTCATTTTTGTTTAAAATACAATCTCTAAGAACTCCCCTTCTTTGGCAATTTACAAATACTAGCAGTTCTTTGAAGTTGATATATTTATTGTCTGTTTAAGAAGTACACCAATTTGCATACCTCGGCAGCTACATAATAAACATTATGATGACTCCAGAAAGGAAGTTAGAATTGCAAAAGCAGCACTGACCTTCAAAAATCTTGAGAACATATGACTCTCAAAAGTTATATACACACAAAACCAAGCTAAGATTATTCAAGTGTAATATTCACCCTCATTTATGCATGCGAAAGCTGGAAAACAACTAAAGAATAAACAACAGATTAGACTATTTTGAGAACAAATGCCTAAGGAAAATACTCTGTATAAAGTGGAAAGAATTCAAGAACAATGCAGAGATAAGGCAGATGAGCGATCAAAAACCTGTCTCATGAGAGTGATCAGAAAAAGGACATATATCAGCCATGTGATGAGAATGAACTTAGAATGCTAAAACAAGCTATCAAATGAAACATAACAGGCCAAAGAAAAAGTGGTAGACTACATGAAACTCTAAAGAGAGCATTGTTTTAAGAGGCCTAATTAGTATGCATAAAATCCTTTGATGAGATTGAAAAGCTTGCTGAAAACAGAATAACTTGGCAAACTACCATGAGAGCCCCATGTGATGTTTAACAGCACAGGAAAGATGTAAGATATTTATTGTCATCTTATTTTATGGATTGTTTCTTTCTCATTTTGTTCTCTGCTGTTTTTATGCTACAAGAAATAGGAGTTAAATGTATGGTGGGATTCCCTTGTTGCCAAAAGGAAATAATGTTTATTAATTTTCTTTAAGACAATAATTGATTTGTTTGAATCATTAATGCACTCTGCCTGAACAGCCTTGGTTTTATTATTATTATTTATGTAACTTAAGTGTTTTGATTATTTAAATAAAATTTATAAGAAGAGAATTGAGATGGGTTTATCATTATTTTACTTCCCATTGTTTTAAAGAATTTGACCATGCTAATTTTTTTGTCATGCCCACTTCCGGAAGTAGGTCACGCTGCTGTGACCAAAGCTTTAGAAGCAGAACTTGTGAACATCCTATCCCATTTTCATGTTCTGATCCTACTAGCAGTATTAACTCAGTCTTGACCTGATGGTGATGGTGTGCGCATAAAATTCTACTTATCTGGTCCATTTTTTTTATCTTATGACATGCAGTATGAGCCACTGTACTTACGACACTAAGGCTATGCTAAAAAAAAGTTGGCATCTCCGGAGAGTGATACTAGTTTTTAAAAAAGTTCTTATGATGACAGAGACAAGCGTTATCTGGTCACATTGATTTATACAAGCCAAACAGTCATATTCATTACAAAAAAAAAAAAAGCAGAAAACCTCTAGTAAGTAAGCTGGGAAGGTACATATTTAAAGAATTATTTTTGTTCTAAAAATAAAATGTATTATGCTTTGAGGCTGAGGATAAACTGAGAAGAAATGAGTAAAGAAATAAAAAGACTCATTTACCAGCAACTAAACCTTAATCACACGTGTGTCAGGTAAAAATTCTACAACTGCATTGTATCATCCATGTAATATCTCATAATTTCATTGTTTTATGGCTTACAAATCATGTGATTTGATTATTATCATGAGAAAATGATCACTTTAAAGTAGATTTATGTGATTTTGACCAAAAAAATTCCAAGGATTTGCTCTTGAAAGATTACTAAACTCTCTTCCCGGTCAAAAAGATTAGATACCTTAATTTGTGTGGATATTAATCATGTTTTCATTTGTATAAGAAACAAAATCCATTTTGCCTTATATATAAACAAGAGGACTCAAACCTAATATCTTCTATTAGAAATATTACACTCTTGTGCAATGACAGGTTTTGGTTGTGGCATTATATACTCCTTTGAGTGTTTATTATCTTAAAACTAGGATTGAGCCATGCTGGTTTCTACACTGTGTTTCAGGAATTGTCTGACACTGCACATGAAAGCAAGGTCAGTGAAACCTGCATGGTCTCAAATATCTTACAAAAAGCACACTGTGGTAACACCATTGAGTCATTTGACTAAAACATGTCAAGTCACATGTCTGAAATCAAGTCAGTGTTGATCAACTTCTGTGTTAGTTTCATATGCATAGCAATATAAATAAGCAGATCTGCTGCCTATGTAAATCCTATCATTAGTAATTCCTTTTCTCCAAGCAAAACCAACAGCATCCATATGCTTTTTCTGAAGATGGGTTTGTGCAGTTAAGTCTCTATACAGAGTGCAAGTCAAGTTTTTAGGATGTATTCTAGAGTTTGGAGACATTTTGTACTATATGCAATGTAAGGTTTGGATGGACTTAGCTTATACTAAGACATTCATTCATTCATTCATTTGCATGTCCCTTGCAGAACTTTGCCTCCCTAACATCACTCCTGTAAGCCTCTCAGTTGTGAGTAAGATGGCCTGCTGCTGATGCATCCATTTGCAGATCATCAATGATGTCTTGCAGCCATCTTTTCCTTGGTCTTCCTCTCTTTCTTTTTCCTATTATGTACCCTTTCAAGATAGTTTTCTCTAGATTATCATGACATTTAATGTGTCCAAAATATTTAAGTTTTCTCTCTTTAATCCTCTTTACTAGCCAGCCTTCTTCAATATTAAGTTCTTGTAGTATGGATATATTTTTTTTGTCCATGGTATTTGAAGAACTCTTCTGTAGCATACTGAGACACATAAATAAAAATTCTCTCTCTATTCTCACTTTTAAGTGCAGCAGTTTTATCATAAATCTCACATCCTTCCCGTGTTGCTAAACATCACATAGAGCTTGCATGGTAGTTTACCAAGTTTTCTTGTTTTCGGCAAGCTTTTCAACCTCATCAAAGGATTTTATGCCTACTAATTTGACCTCTCTTAACAATGTCCTCTATATAGTTTCACATCGTCAACCTCTTTTTCTTTGGCCTGTTGTGTTCCATTTGATAGCTTGTTTTGGGATTCTTTGACTGAGACAGGTTGTTGTTTGCTAATCTGTCTCATCTCTACGTTGTTCTTGAATTTGTTCCACTTTATACTGAGTATTTTCCTTAGGCGTTTGTTTTCAAATCTGATTTCTTTAGTTGTTTTCCAGCTTTCGTATGCATAAATAACGGTCAATATTACACTTGAATTGAATAATCTTATCTTGGTTTTTATGCTTATAACTTTTGAATGCTCCTATGAATGTTCTCAAGATCCTTTTGCAGTTCTAATTCTAATTTCCTTTCTGGTGTCACCATCCTGGTCTATACAGCTGCAGTGGTATGCAAATTGGTGTACTTCAACAGCTTTATACAGACAATAAATATACATGCCTGAGGCTAGAACCATGGAACACAGAAGTGAGCAGTTTTATCCAGGCAATCTATATATGTATATATAAATGGATGTATGTATGTGTGTATGTTCCAGCATAACTCTGGAATGCCTGGAGCAATTTCAACCAAACGTGGTACACATATGACATATAGGGGTGGGGGTGAAAAGGGGGTGACATATTATCCACTAAATTCAAGAAGGAAAAAAAATGGTATAAGGGAGATAATTGTGAAATATAGCGGTTCTGGTCTAAGAGCAGCATTTGTAGCCTCCCTTCTTTTTTTTTTTTTTATATATAATTTTATTCAGTGGTAAACTATCTTCTGGAAACATACCAAGAAACCCAAGCAGCAATCATGGAAAGTCAATTAGGAAAAAGATCTGGTGGTGACGCCTCCAGGCCAGATAGATCTAATTTTAACACTGGGGAAGAGTGTGAGGCAGAGGTCAGTACTAGTAATTGTGATGACTGACAAAATCCTGACGGTGTTACCAAGGAAAACCCCTGTATCAAACTAAAAAGAAAAATAAGAGTAGGAACATGGAATGTAAGAAGTATGTATGAGGGGAAATATCAAGTAATAAGTGACGAGATGAAAAGAACGGGGATACACATTTTGGGAATCTGCGAACATCAATGGAAAGGATCAGGACACTTTAAGAGCGATAATGATAATATATTTATATATTCTGGCGGAGAAGTAGGAGGAAAGAATGGAGTGGCTTTTTATTTGGACAAATCAACATCACAAGCATTACTAGGCTACAATCCAGTAAGTGATAGAATCCTAACAATCAGACTTAAGGGCATTCCTAGAAATGTAACAATCATCCAGATATATGCACCTACATCAGCAGCAGAAGAAGAGGAAGTAGAAAACTTTTATAACACACTGCAAACGACAATAGACCAGGTACGGAAAAATGATATTGTATTAATAATGGGTGATTTTAATGCAAAAATTGGTACAGAAAGAGCAGAAGATGAAGGACATGTTGTAGGGAAATTTAGCATAGGACATAGAAATGAGGCAGGTGACAATCTAATGCCGTTTTGCATGGAAAATGAGCTAATGATCGCTAACACACTTTTTAAACAACATCCAAGAAGACTTTACACATGGACATCACCTGATGGGAAAACCAGGAATCAAATAGATTACATTTTAGTGCAGAGAAGGTGGAGGTCAAGCATAACATCAGCAAAAACTATACCAGGTGCTGATTGTGACACGGACCATGAGTTATTAATAGCAGACATGAAGATAAAGATGAAAAAGATAGTTACGGGATCAAGACCACTCCGCTTTGACCTTATACATATACCAGAGCAATACGGTATAGAAGTGAAGAACCGTTTCAAAATCCTGATGGCTGTACAGGAGGAGATGACACCAGATGAATTGGCTATGCAGGCCAAAGATATCTTAGTAACAACAGCTAAAGACATGGTTCCAGTAAAGAAAACACAAAAGAATAGATGGATCACAGAAGGTACACTAGAACTGATAAAACAATGTAGAGAAATGAAGATGCAATGGAAAGTGACAAACAACAACAAAGATAAATATAAAACTTTAACAAAAGAAGTACGAAGAAACATAAGAAAAGACAAAAAACAATACATACAAGATTGTTGTGAAAGAATAGAAGAACATCAGAAGTGTGGAAGAGATAGTGAAATGTTTAAAGAAATGAAGACACTGACGAGAAACGTCACACCCAAGCTAAATGTAATTTGTGATGAGATGGGGAATACCCTGACAGAGACAGAGGAAATTCTAGAAAGATGGAAGGAATATTGCAAAAGAATGTATGAAACAACCGACTGTGGAAGCAGAAATCAACAGTGTGAATTATTATTGGAGGAGAAAGAACCCGAACCGACAATGGAAGAAGTTTTATGGGCAATAAAGAATCTGAAAAATGGTAAATCACCAGGATGTGATGAGATAACAGCTGAATTTATTAAAGCAGGAGGAAAAGAGTGTGCAACAATCTATCATGCACTATGTAAAAAGATATGGCATTCAGGGGTTTGGCCAAAAGAATGGAAAAGAACTGTATTCATACCACTGCCAAAAAAGGGTAACCTGAAATTATGCACCAACTACAGAACTGTTGCCAGTAAAATTCTGTTAAAAATCATAATGGGTAGACTTCGAAAGAAAATAGAAGAAGAAGTCAATATGGTCCAAGCTGGTTTCAGGCAAGGAAGAGGATCAAGAGATCATATATTCAATATAAGATTAATAATAGAGAAATGCGGAGTTTAATGTGAATCTATATTTATCCTTTATAGACTACTCAAAGGCATTTGATTGTGTACAACACCAGAAACTTTGGGAAATAACGGAAAAAATGGGATTTCCAACACATTTGATACAATTAACATCACTGCTGTATCTAGACCAACAAGCAGCAGTAAGAATAAATGGTGAAACAACAACTTGGTTTGACATAAAACAAGGGGTCCGTCAGGGGTGCATATTGTCACCCTACTTATTTAACTTGTATACTGAAAATATAATGAGGAATGTTAGAGAAGATGTAGACAAAGAATATTATGATGCCATAACAGTTGGAGGTTATGAAATACCAGAGATTAGATATGCTGATGACACAGTATTGCTGTCCACAACACAAAAAGGAATGAAAAAACTAATTATGTCAGTCCGCAAGAACAGCGAAGAGCAGAACCTCTATCTTAATGCAAAGAAAACTAAATTGATGACAACTGACAAAACAAACAAGGCAACTGAAATATGTATCAATGAGGAAAAACTGGAAGAAGTGGAGAGTTTTGAATATCTTGGATCGCTACTAACTAATAATGGAGATACAATGAGGGAAATTAAAAGGAGGACATCTATCGCTCTTCAGAAAGTAAAACAAATAAAGAATCTGTGGAGAGGAGCAGACAGAACCACAAAAATAAGATTTTTAAGGGCATGCATCTTTCCCATAGCAACATATGCCTGTGAGACCTGGACACTTAACAAAACAGCTGAGAAACACATAAATGCCTTTGAATGTAAATGCTACAGAAGAGTTCTCTAAATATCGTGGACACAAAAAAGAACAAATATATCTATACTACAAGAGCTTAATATTGAAGAAGGCTGGCTAGTGAAGAGGATTAAAGAGAGAAAACTGAAATATTTTGGACACATTAAACGTCATGATAACTTAGAGAAGACCGTATTGGAAGGATACATAATGGGAAAAAGAAAAAGAGGAAGACCAAGACGAAGATGGCTGCAAGACATCATTGACGATCTGGAAATGGATGCAACAGCAGCAGGCCATCTTACTCACAACCGAGAGGCCCACAGGAGTGCTGTTTGGGAGGCAAAGTTCCGCAAGGGACATGCAAATGAATGAATGAATATAATTTTATTAGCAAAACAATATACAACTATACATGCGGTCCCACATGTTGAATTGAGAACAACTTTTCCTGTTTTAACTAATATATAATATGTCATACTGAAAATCAGACTTTGTCTTTGCTATCCTTTTAAATATGACAACCATCCCATTCCATTTTATGAAATTTACCCCCTTGGTCATTTGAGGTAAAACCCCCCAGCACAAAAAAGAGGACTAAGTTCAGCCCCCATCAACATGGGGGGGTGAGAAGGGGTGCAAAATAAAATGTCAAAAATGACTTAAAAATAGGTTTTTTTAGTGCCTTGGTCTCTAATTGTGAATTTAATCTATCTATACTTAAATCTGTCCAACCGGTAGTATTAGTGCCTTCCTACATCTCAGAAACAAGACATCAGACTGTGTTAAACTTACAAAGGATGTTTTATGAGCACAATAATCTTATTAAAACGTTTAAAGTAGTATTGGAGCATATGCCAATGGATGAATATAAAGTAATCATACGAGAAGACCGAAGACCAGCAGGTGAACACAAGTGGTGCTTCAATGCTCCTCAGGCAGATGAAGTCGCAGTGGTTATATATCAGGTGATGAGGTTGATCAACGGGATATCATACTTCAATGACGTGGCGAATCATATCATCAGAAACACATCGATCTTATGATGGTCTACAGTACCCAGTGATATTTTCCCGTGGTGAAGATGGATATCCTTTTAATCTGAGGCAGGTCAACCCAACAACAGGTAAAACAACCAGCAAGAAAGTTTCAGTGATGGATTTCTATGCATACAGACTAATGGTTTGAGACACTGAACAGAACCACATAATAAACTGCAGTGTATGTATGCAAAAATTGAGAGTGAGCATCTTGTTTACATTCATCTAAATCAACATAAACTGGGAGTTGAAGAATATATTCACTTGAGAGATGATGTGGCAGATGATGGGAACGTTGAAAACCTTGGTGCCTTAGTCATACTATCAGCTACGTTTACAGGCAGTCCCAGACACATTCACGAATACACGCATGATGCTATGATGTATGTGAGGATGTACAGGAGACCAGACTTATTTATCACCTTCACCTGCAATCCGACCTGGACAGAGATCAAGGAGATGCTTACCAATGGTCAATTACTCAGTGAGTGCCACAACTTGATTGCGAGAGTATTTAAACAGAATCAGTCGAAACTAATTGATGTTATAACAAAGGACCATGTCTTTGGAGTGCCAAGATGCTGTATGTACATGAATGAATGGCAAAAGCGAGGACTGCCACACTCACACAATTTAATCTGGTTGGCAGACAAAATTCAGCCCACACAAATCGATGAAGTTATATCTGCTGAGCTGCCTGACCCAACACAAGATCCTGAACTTTTTGCAGTGGTAACGAAAACCATGATTCACGGACCATGTGGAGATCTCAGCCCCAACTATCTGTGTATGAAGGATGGAAAGTGTACCAAGAAATACCCAAGAAAGTTGATTACTGAGACACAGACCAGACATGATGGTTATCTTCTATATAGATGGCGAGCTCCAGGAGATGGAAGGTTCATGGCTAAACTAAAGATAAGAAGCAACACAGAAACAGAAATTGACAATAGGTGGGTTGTGCCATTTTCGCTGTTGCTGTCAAAAAATGTTTCAGTCACACATCAATATGGAGTACTGTAACAGTGTGAAATTGATTAAATGTAAGTATGTTAACAAAGATAGCGATATAGGAGTTTTTGGCATAACCAACGACAGAACAAATGATGAAGTGATACGGTATCGGTTGGGAAGGTACATTAGCAGCAATGAGGCAGTTTGGAGAATCCTAGGATTTTCGATTGACGAAAGACACCCTACTGTTGTTCCCCTCAGCTTCCATTTAGAAAATAGTCAGAGAATTTTTTTCACAACAGAGAGTGCCCCTACAGTGGTAGAGCAGCCACCAAACACGACCTTAATAGACTTCTTTCAACTGTGTCAGCAGGATCCTTTCACAAAGACTTTGTTGTATCCTGAGATACCTCAATATTACATATGGAGTGCATCGAGGAAAGTTTTCTGTTGAAGAAAAGTTGGCCAGCCCGTCCCTGGACATGATGCAGTCGCGAGAGACGCCTTGTATGAGTGTACGCAGTTCACCCCAGTAACGCCGAATGCTATTTCCTCAGGATGCTTCTTCACTCACTTCAAGGACCAAGATCTTTCGTAGAGCTAAGAACAGTAAACGGCAAAGTATGCCAGACATTTAGAGATGCCTGTCAGAAATTGGGTTTACTGGAAGGAGACCAGCACTGGGATGACACATTGCGAGAAGTTGAATTGATCTCCACCTCTGAGCAGATCAGAAACCTGTTTGCTATAATACTGACTACATGCAGTCCATCGAATCCAAACACTTTATGGGAAAAATATAAGGAGGCCCTAAGTGAGGATATACTCGCCAAAGTCCTGAGGGAAAATTCAACGTTAGAAATTACGTTTGGTCCAGACATTTTCAAAAAGGTTTTGATTACTCTTGAGGACAAATGTTTGGCCATGATCAATAAAACATTACTGCAACTCTGCCTGCCTGCACCAGTATGAGACGGACAAGACGTACTTCATGCAGATTACATACAAGAAAAGAACTACAACGTCAGAGAGCTGAGTGCATATGTCTCGGGCAAGAAGTCACTTCTAAATCAAGATCAGAAAAAAGCATACCAAATTATCATGGATCAGGTAGCAAAAACAACAAGGTGGTATCATTTTTCTTGATGCTTCTAGGGGCACAGGGAACATTTTTAACTAATTTAATTCTGGCCAAAATCTGGGCCCAGGGAGAAGTTGCTCTTGCCATTGCCTCATCAGGAATTGCTGCGGCGTTAATGGAAAGAGGGAGGACGGCCCGCACTTAAGTTGCCACTTGACATCACCAGGCAAGAAAATCCTACCTGCAACATATGCAAGGCAAGTGGTCTGGCGCAGGTGCTCAAGACATGTAAAATAATTGTATAGGATGAAAGCACTATGATTCACAAGAAAGTTCTCGAGGCCCTTGGCATCACTCTGAGAGGAAATGACAAACTGATGAGAATAGCTCTGGTACTCCTCTGTGGAGACTTTCATCAAACTCTGCCTGTCATCCCAAAGTCAACGCCAGCTGATGAGATCCACGCATGTTTAAAACATTAATTTTTGTGGAGACATGTGCGAAAGATAACTTTAAAGCAAAACATGAGAGTATATCTAGGGGATGAAAATGCTCGAATTTTCTCAAACAAACTACTGGAGATCGGAGAAGGTAGATCAGCAGTTGAGTCTTCTAGCAAGATAAATTGCCATCTGAATTTTGTAATCTGGTGTTGTCCATTGCAGAGATAATAGATGCAGTCTATCTGGCTGTTTTCTAAAACTATCACAGTTAGAACTGGTTGCAAGAGAGGACCAGTCTTGCTATTAAAAATGAAGACGTCCGTGATAAAAATATTAAAATACTTGCCATGTTACCAGGCACAGTCACTGAATACAAGTCTATTGATACCGTAGTAGATGCCGATGAAGTCGTCAGTTTCCCACCAGAGTTCCTGAACTCACTTGATCAACCTGGATTGTCACCACATCGTCTTTTACTTATAGTGGGATCTCCAATTATTTTACTACAGAACCTCAACCCACCAAAACTTTGCAACGGCACAAGGCTGCGTGTAAAGATGATGCTGGGCAATGTAACTGAAGTGACTATTTTAACAGGAAAAGGAAAGGGTGAAGCAGTTTTTATCCCACGGATCTCCCTTTTAACTTTAAGAGATTGCAATTTCCAGTGAGAATTGCGTTCTTGATCACGATCAACAAGTCACAGGGGCAGTCTATTAAGTACTGTGGTGTGGATTTGAGATTGCCATGTTTCTCTCATGGACAACTTTATGCTGCTTGCTCAAGGGTAGTTCACCCAAGAATTTATTTATTCTTGCACGGAGGTGAAACTAAAAATGTTTATAATCAAGTTTTGAGTTAATATTATAGTGAATTTGCAAAGGACTTTATAATTTCTATACTGTACTTATAGCTGTAGATAAAATTACTTAAATTTTACACTACAGACAAAATTGATTCCTTTTCCCGTCTAATAGACGACTGGGATAAAAAAATTTCCGAACAACGCTGGTAAATCTGCTAGTAAATATATAAGATTGAGGCTAGAGCCATGGAACACAGAAAACTGCAGCAGTTTTATCCAGGCAATATATATATATATATATATATATATATGAGGCTAGAACCATGGAACACAGAAAACTGCAGCAGTTTTATCCAGGCAATATATATATATATATATATGAGGCTAGAACCATGGAACACAGAAAACTGCAGCAGTTTTATCCAGGCAATAAATATATATGCCTGAGGCTAGAGCCATGGAACACAGAAGAAGTGCAACAGAAAGAAGTTGGTACAAAATAAGTAGTGAGCTTATAAAAATGTAAATAAAAGAAAAGAAAATGAGAAATTTTCTGCTTCCTTTCATATTACAATTATTTGTGTGATTGATAAGACATAAGACTGAGCAGGGTAAAACTAAACACAGAAGAACAGAAAGGAAAGATTTTTTCAGTATGAGAATAAATGAAAAGAAATAGAAGCTACATAGAAAAACATGACTGCAGAAAATCATGATGTCCTGATGAAAAAGAAACAAAATAATGATTACAGATAGTCATGACACTGTTGAAAGGCAAGAAAAGACTGAGGAGAAAAATGAAAAAAATTGAGAATAAACAGAAAAAAAATATTTAAGGTACTGATGAAAAAAAAAGAAGGACCACAGTACTGAAAACATGAAGCAAATGATGAAAAAAAATGACATGAAAGTGAGAAACAGAAATAAAACAATGAGAATCACAAAGAAAAAATTACCAACAAAAGTAGATCTGGAAGACTTCAGCATCGAAATATCAGTCATTGTATAAGGGAAGATCCAAAAGTTTCTAGAATTTTAATCTTCCATGCAAACTAAAGATAGTCTAGAGTTCCACTGCTAGAAACTACAAGATTATTGTACTGTGAACTGGTCTGCCATGCTGCCTTGTGCTCTGCATGCTGTGGTTATTTTTCTGCCATTTTTTTAAAACACTGTCGAGTGTATATGGCTGCATTTGTTCAGCCTCTACAACATTAACAAAATGTCTCCTTTTAGTTGCTCCATGAGAACAAAATTTAAAAAAAAAAAATTCACAGTGACTTGGGAGAGTGGAACACTACCATCATTTTCTTTTCACCCAAAAGCTCCTGAATGCTCAAGGCTGTGTTGGCAAGAGCATCATCACGTTGCAAGAATCAATTCCCACTCTCACTGGAAATTTTCACTGCATGCTCTCATGTAACTGTGAGACTGTAATCACCAGATTTCTGAAACCTTGTTCATGGTCCAACATAATCTTCAAGAACAATCTACATTTCCTTTAATTTTGTTTGCAAAAAAAAAAAAAAAGCAATCAGAATGAAGTTGATCTTCTGTTATTATTACATCCCTTTTGAAACAAATAAACCACCATGAACTTTTTATTCACTGTTTTACCCTTCAAAGCTTCCTTGCACATTGTGACAGTTTCAGCTGCATTTTTTTTTACAGAATGAACCAAAACTTCAAAAAAGCTTCACTGTTTTTTAATATGAGCATTTTTGGCTGACACTAAAAAAAAAAAAATCAGCACACACACTTCACAACATTATGAAAAAAAACCTCATGAGAAACGGCATAATGTGCACAGCAGAATGCCTCATCCAGACTATTTTTCAAAATACAGTGGGCTTGTGGTTTAGTTACAGAATCCTGAACTACATGAAGTTCACATGGAAAATTCAAACTCTGGAAACATTTCATCTATATTTGGAGACAGCTTCTGTTACTGTAAACACAAACTTAAACCTTAACAAACCTCTAAACTCACAACATCGCAGGTTAGGGAGATAACTCGCAGATATCATCAAAAAACAGTTCTCACACAAACTCTGGTTCAGGTACAAATAAAATTTTACTTTATTGACCAACTGCCTTCATTAAAAAAAAAGCATTAAGAATAACGAAGAGATGATTCAGCATTTTTTATGGTGAATGATAAAACCAACACTACTAAATGCAAAGAACTTCAGAGAATTTTATTGACAATAGCTATATTTTGTATTTCATAAGGTAGATAGAGGTGTATGGTGCAGTTTTACAAAGTGAGGGAGGAAGTGAGCAAGGTGAGAAAAAAACGAATACAAAGTATGAGAATGTATAAATGAAAAACATACAACATCCGATATTTCGGCATGAGCCTTATTCGAGGATACATGCAAAAAAAAAATACAAACATATATAACTTATCTGAAGCGTCTTGCTCTCAGTACAGCGGAAATGTGTGTGGAAGATGGAGGAGGAGAAAAAAAAAAAAACAGTTGCCTACAGACAAAAGATTCCTGATATAGCCAATCATAGCGAAGAAGCGGAGAGAGAGGAGCAGAACATCCAAGATCGTGTAAGGACTCTATTCCTTTTTCCCAGCTTCTTAGGTTGCGACGTTTGTGTAAGGAGGATTTGGATTTCCAGGATCAAGGCCACAAATTACTAGATTTCTTCCGTCAACACGGCTATCCAGACCACGTTCTCTCATCGTCTTGGAACCGCATTAGCCACATATCGCGGCAACAAGCCCTCACCCCTAAACTGCACTGTAGCTCGGACAGGGTGAAACTAGTACTCACGTACCACCCCTATAGCTTGGCAGTTAAAAACATACTGTTTCGCCATCTCCACCTCCTCCAGACCGAGCCTGAGACACGTGAACTTTTTGGGGAACCCCCATTGGTGGCTTACAGACGTGACAAAAACCTCAGGGACCTTTTAATTCGTAGTCATCTTAAGACAGATGACACTTTTTATGGTACCAGACGTTGTGGACGCCGTAGATGCAACACTTATCCGTTTGTTGTCGAGGCCAGCCAGATCTCTTTCCCTAAATCCACGTTATCGGTACAGGAGGGTTTCACCTGCACTTCACGAAATGTCATTTATGTTATCATGTGCAAACGTTGCGGTTTGAAGTACATAGGGGAAACTGGCTTACAGTTAGGAGATCGATTTTGCCAGCATCTCAATGATACTTCTAAGAGGGCCTGGACACCTGTGGCTAAACATTTTTGCCTTGGTAACCACAGGGGCAAACAGGACATTTCGGTTAGTGCGATCCGCTCTTGTTCCGCAGATGTACGATCTCGGAGGGTCCTAGAACAGCGCCTTATTTTCCAGACTGGCTGTCTCCACCCAGCTGGAATTAACAATGTCTTCAGCTTTCTGTAACTTCTTTATTTTTCCACTGGCCTTTTTTATACTCTAATTTCTTTCTCTATGCTACCCCTCCCTACCACCATCCTATTTCCTTCTCTGCCAACATATTGGTCTTGTCCCATTCACCAGTTTTACATTTCCTCCCTGTAGGTGTTTAAGTTCTTCATTCATTATCTCTCGCGTCCTCTTTTCTCTCCCCTTCCTCCCCCCCGACACCTCTAGTGGCTATCATGTTTCTATTGCTTTCCCCCAACCCCTTTCTCCCACTTGTTCTGCTCCTCTCGCTCCTCTCTCTCCGCTTCTTCGCTATGATTGGCTATATCTGGAATCTTTTGTCTGTAGGCAACGTTTTTTTTTTTTCCTCCTCCTCCTTCTTCCACACACATTTCCGCTTTACTGAGAGCAAGACGCTTTAGATAAGTTATATATGTTTGTATTTTGTTTTTGCATGTATCCTCGAATAAGGCTCACGCCGAAATATCGGATGTTGTATGTTTTTCATTTATACATTCTCATACTTTATATTCGTTTTTTTCTCACCTTGCTCACTTCCTCCCTCACTTTGTAAAACTGCACCATACACCTCTATCTACCTTATTTATATTAACCAGTTTTACTGCAGTCGCCATCCCTTTTATTTTGTATTTCCAAAACTATTTTTTCTAATTTCCAGTTATATGCCCATAACTATTCATTTTTGCATTCTTCTGCCTAAAAATGTCCAGGTTATAATTTAAACAAAACAACAACATTTAAACAAAAATATCTATATTTATTTAATGGCTACCAGATTTTTTTTCTTCTAGAAATTTCACGTGCATTCTTTCATGATGGACATTTCTATAGTTCACATTTGCTTTTTTACTGATGTTTTCTTATCTGTAAACACACATTTAATTAATATGACACATATTTAAGAGGCAATAACTCAAGCAAGAACAAACTTATTGCACAAGGAGTTCTGTTTTCCTTACTTCTTTCCAGATACAACAGTCAGCCAGATTAACTTCTCCCTGAACAGTCACTGATCCTCATCAATGCAAAGTCTCTTTATTTCTTTCAAGAATGTCCAGTTGCTTATATTACACACTGTGTATGATTATCCAACTACTTTCACTCACTCATTTCACGTGTCTAATCTTCTCCAACAGGAACTGCATCCTCTAATCTTTTGATGAACTTGAGTCGTATTTCTGTTATATTATCCCCCTTAAGAGTGTCCTGCACAAACCGAACATCAACATCCATCTGCACCTGTTAAAAAGAAATCTCTTTAAGTATTAAAGAAAATTGCCAAAAGTAATAATTTTTCCACCAATTCAAGTGGATTTCTGTTTACAGTTATATTTTGTGCATCTAGGTTGTGCCTTGTCCAGGAACATAAGTCTTTTTTTTATACTTATTGTTATTTAAAATAAGTCATACGACATGGCCATATCTTAGTACTAAAAAAAAATGAAGAAGACATGCACTCTCAAAGAATGATGACAGTTTATCAACGATAAAAGGATAAGGATGAAAAGCAACAGATGAGATAAAGACACATTTTTCTGCATTATCTGTAAGCACTTTTCCATTCTCTCTTGCTATTTACTCAAGCACCGTACCACAAATACGTGATTGATTTTCAAGTGCACTCAAGTGCCTGGACTGAAGCTCGTCTTTATTTGCATCTCCTATATCAGTACATGTAGGGCTACTATCTTATCAGCACCACATATGCACCAGTTACCTTCAATCCAGAAATATTACAACTGTGGTAGAAATAAACACACATGCATACATCTGCCCTGAAAAATGTATCCAAATAAGCCAGATGTTTGTACAGCAAAAGAATAATATTTATGTTTAAAAAATAGAAAGTTCGTACTGAAACTTTATATCACAGAACAAAGAAGAAAAGATCAGCATCAAGATATGTTAGTGCAAACTGTTCCATACATTAAATAGAACATGGTTACCATGTTAAACAGACAAGGTGAAAATCAACAGTGTTACTGAGGCAGATCTTGACCTCAGTGATAAGATACATAAGCAGATCTTCCTAGTCCTCTAAGAGTCATACATAAATGTTCTTTGAAGAAATGTATGTAAAGCTATGTATTCTAATACAGAAATGAGCACCAACTAATAAATAATAAATGCTGGTATGTCTTGATGTTGGAATTGTGATATGGTTCGTGACAGTAATATCAGCACCAGAATAAGTTAGCAACAACACCCATACCATCTCCAGAGCTCCTCTTAACACTCCACACATGATCGCCGAGTAGTTGAGATTCGCATGACCTGGAGGCAGTTCTACAAATTCAGTTAACGGATTGGACTCGAGGAGAAGGGAAAATTCATCTCCTGCAGCACTCCAGTTACTCACTACTGGTGTAAGGCCTAGGTACATCTTGAATGCAACCTGTGGCACAAATTCTAAACCATTATCTTCATGTATGGTAAATACTTATTAAATTAAGAATTTATATCAGAATTGTGCCATTATTATTAAGTGCAGTGCTGGAAGGTGTTGGTATATGCAGATCTACAGAAATCAGACTGAAGTGAAAGACATTAGTGGGTGTTCAAATAGAGCAACTTCACATGGTTGGGAATTTCACAAGCCACAGGTGATGCCTGAACTGCACAACAATGTAAATTTATGTAAATTTATATTGATACCTTTATTGCGAACTACAAAAAATAAGATTTTTAAGGGCATCTATATTTCCCATCGCAACATATGCCTGTGAGACCTGGATACTTAACAAAACAGCTGAGAAACACATAAATGCCTTTGAATGGTAAATGCTACAGAAGAGTTATTCAAATATCATTGACACAAAAAAGAACCAAATATATCCATACTACAAGAACTTAATATTGAAGAAGGCTGGCTAGTAAAGAGGATTAAACACAGAAAACTTAAATATTTTGGACACATTAAATGTCATGATAGTCTAGAGAAAACCGCCTTGGAAGGGTACATAATGGGAAAAAGAAAGAGAGGAAGACCAAGGCGAAGATGGCCGCAAGACATCGTTGATGATCTGCAAATGGATGCATCAGCAGCAGGGCTATCTTGCTCACAACTGAGAGGCCTACAGGAGTGCTGTTAGAGAGGCAAAGTTCCACAAGGGACATGCAAATGAATGAATTTTATTACACACTAACAGAAGTACCTCTTTACTTCTGATTAAAATCTGAAAACCCTAAGCAAACACATGAAGTAGTTAATGAAATCTGACCACCAACCCATTCATCTGTCTATCTGTTCATCAATATGTCTGTCTGCCAAACACTACCAAGTGAGTTTCAGAAGAAAAAAAAAAGAACAATAAACATGATCTGTTCTCTGAAACAAAATGCTGAGTAAAGCTGGGAATATCTGCTAGAAATACATATATATATATGCATATAACAGCATACACAGAAATGGGCTCAGGAAAATGACATAGTCTCGGGGGCTTGATGATGGCAGCCTGCACAAGAGTCACTTGGTTCATTCAGTGACTCTAGCCCAGTTGCTATGACCTACCACACATATGAACAGTTGCCAGCAGGGTACACAACGATGCCTGCTTCAAAATAACACAAGCTGGTACATCTAGAGAGATCAGTGATGAAAATATAATGCAGAAACTATATTAAATGACGATACGGCTCTATAATATCAATACAGACTTACTCATAATGAAAAAAATAAAAAACAAGGTAAGCTGGGGAAGTGTACATTTAAAGAAATTTGCCTGTCATAAAATAAGATCTAATACACTTTGACAGTTGAGGAATAATGGAGGAAGTTCAGAGCTAGGTGAAATGAATAAAGAAAAGAAAAAAAAAGTATTTACAAGGACTGAACTGGGGTCATTCACATGGCAGGGAGCACTTATACCTTTCACCACTGGTGTTCTTGTAGTGACAGTACAATATCATTTTATTAATCACACTCATAATCAGTCAATAACCCATATTTTATTAATCACAATCACTCAGCAACCCATATTTTATTAATCACAATCAATCAATAACCCATATTTTATTAATCATACTCCTAATCAGTCAATAACCCATATTTTATTAATCACATTCCAAATCAGTCAATAACCCACATTTTATTAATCACACATCTAATCAGTCAATAACCCATATTTTATTAATCACACTCCTTATCAGTCAATAACCCATATTTTATTAATCACACTCATAATCAGCCAATAACCCACATTTTATTAATCACACTCCTAATCAGTCAATAATCCATATTTTGTTAACCACACTCCTAATCAGTCAATAACCCATATTTTATTAATCACACTCCTAATCAGTCAATAACCCATATTTTATTAATCACACTCCTAATCAGTCAATAACCCATATTTTATTAATCACACTCATAATCAGTCAATAACCCATATTTTATTAATCACGCTCCTAATCAGTCAATGACCCATATTTTATTAATCACACTCATAATCAGTATAACCCATATTTTGTTAACCACACTCCTAATCAGTCAATAACCCATATTTTATTAATCACACTCATAATCAGTCAATAACCCATATTTTATTAATCACACTCATAATCAGTCAATGACCCATATTTTATTAATCACACTCATAATCAGTCAATAACCCATATTTTATTAATCACACTCCTAATCAGTCAATAACCCATATTTTATTAATCACACTCCTAATCAGTCAATAACCCATATTTTATTAATCACACTCATAATCAGTCAATAACCCATATTTTATTAATCACGCTCCTAATCAGTCAATGACCCATATTTTATTAATCACACTCATAATCAGTCAGTAACCCATATTTTATTAATCACACTCCTAATCAGTCAATAACCCATATTTTATTAATCACACTCATAATCAGTCAATAACCCATATTTTGTTAACCACACTCCTAATCAGTCAATAACCCATATTTTATTAATCACACTCATAATCAGTCAATAACCCATATTTTATTAATCACACTCATAATCAGTCAATAACCCATATTTTATTAATCACACTCATAACCAGTCAATAACCCATATTTTATTAATCACAATCATAATCAGTCAATAACCCATATTTTATTAATCACACTCATAACCAGTCAATAACCCATATTTTATTAACCACACTCCTAATCAGTCAATAACCCATATTTTATTAATCACACTCCTAATCAGTCAATAACCCACATTTTATTAATCACACTCCTAATCAGTTAATAATCCATATTTTATTAATCACACTCATAATCAGTCAATAACCCATATTTTATTAATCACACTCCTAATCAGTCAATAACCCACATTTTATTAGTCACACTCATAATCAGTCAATAACCCATATTTTATTAATCACACTCATAATCAGTCAATAACCCATATTTTATTAATCACAATCATAATCAGTCAATAACCCATATTTTATTAATCACACTCCTAATCAGTCAATAACCCATATTTTATTAATCAAACTCATAATCAGTCAATAACCCATATTTTATTAATCACACTCATAATCAGTCAATAACCCACATTTTGATGGCATGTGCCAGCTTACACAAAAAAAAACGTCTAATAAAAAACTGTGAATAAACCAAAAACACTTATCATCACTTCTGATTAAAATTTAAGAAACCTGTGTGAACACATAAAGTTCAAATTACTTATCTCTGCTAGTATATATTAAATACTTTAGAGGTCACATTGAATAATTATAACGATCTCTTGGCATCACTCACCAGGTGAACAGGCAGTTTATACACATTATAAGATTTATTAAGTTTTGAGCTTCAGAGTAGAAAAATGTTCTTCCTTCTGCTAGCATCTTGGATCCTGAACTAATGTGATGTTCAGCTTACACGAAAATTCTCCTACTATGATGCATCCTTTGGACCTATTATGTCTTATGGCTATGTGACTCAACTGCTGAGTCAAAAGAGTACAGGTCAACCTAATTATTCCTCATGACCTATTGACCTTAAAATCATAAAGAGAAAACTGTCAGTAGGTAATGGTTCTATCATTTGTTAAAATCCTCAAAATGACAAAAATGTGCTCTGAAAACTGACTATAGTTATCTGGAAGTCAAAATGATTAAATGTGCAAGATTTTTTGTGGAGTTTATTTTTATACACACATTTCTATTTTCTTTTTAAATAAAACTAATAACTTTTCTTTGCATATACAGTTTTCTTTCACGTGCTTCCATTTCCTCAGTATTTTGATGAGTTAATCAGCTCCTTGCCTCATCTTGGCTGCTCAGCCCCTCAGAATGTAGCAGGAAAGCTTTTGAATCTTTAACTCTTGAGAACAGGTAGAACATGAGACTGAGTCATGAGAACCTGCAGCCACTGCTCTTGGAGAAAACATGTGTAACACACATGGCCACAGAGACAGGGACTTAGGTGGAGCCCATTGAGAAGTTTAAGAGAATCTATGTTGTCGTGCATGCCCCAGAGAATCATGAGTTACTATCATTACTGTGCACAATAGTCACTACAGCATTTAGAATAATGTTACGACATAATGAACTCATCAAACGTGTCATATTTCTGACATGCCTTTATTCCAGTACTACAGCACAAAACACACAAAAAAAACCCAAATAAACTGCTTCTAATATCACACCTGACAAACCATGAAAAGCATTACAAACCTTGGCAATGACATCTGCCGTTTCTCTAAAATCATTGCACCTTCCAGTATTCGCTCTAGCAAGGAAGTCCTCAATTAAGCGCACACCCATGTTGTACCCCCTTCAGAGACAATATAAAATGTAAATATTATACAGGGTGTTATGTTTTTACAACAGGCAAGCCACAAGTCCTTGACAAATTTCATAACTCAAAAAATCATTAATTACATAGAAAAAAGTTGAAAGTGATGTTACAGATACTAAATCATGCCTACAATAATTAATCTGCACTTCAATCTCAAGTTGATATTGACAAACCATAAAAAATATAATCATTTTCGTTGGTGAATCAAATGCAGTTTTTCCCTCTGTCTTCAAACGTTAGGCAAACCCAAGCCACAGGAAAAAAAGCGGACGTTCAGTTGCTTACCAGAGCGAAAGCGTGGGTCTTGATATGTTAGGGGGTATAGTTGTAAAATGGAATGGAAAACAGTATTTACATGTACTTCCGTGTACTTATTATGTTTCAAAGTATAACTAAATGTATGAAAATTTCATAAATGCAGAGTTTTTTTTCAGGAAAAAAGAAGTAATGTGATGTTTTTAGACAATGATTGTGCCCAGCTCACCATCGGGTAGGTTTAGATCTGCACTGCTTACCATCTGAGATGTCTAGATCTACTTGTTGATCTCATATTCTGATTCTATGTTGCATTCTCTCTAAATTAATGTCTGAAATAACCTCCTAACTACTTCTCCAGTCGTTTAAATGTCTAGATCTACTTGGGATACATTCAAGAGCAGTGGGGTCATCACAGGCCATGTCCATACCCCTATATACATCATCAAAAATTGAAAATTTTCCATGTTTCTCTTCCTTTTTCTCGCTCGGCCTCGCTCGTATCTAAGGACTCTTTCGCCATTTTGAAAAGTGTCACTGGAAACGTGGACGAAATATGTACAATCTAAATGTTACACCAGTTCTTTTATTGAAACAAACCATGATCGATTTTTTGATCATAGGTAAGCACTGGGAAACTGGAAGGGTAAAAAAATCGACTGCAGGCATGGAAAGAGTTAAGCCAACAGTTTATTCACCAGAAGGCATACATGCAACACAAACTATGTTGATTATTTTTCATGACAGTCACTTGATGTACTCACATTCTATCAAGCTGTTTATTCACCTGCTCATCATTCTCATAATCTTTAATCAGCTGAGCAACAAGGGCACCATAAGTCAGGGTAAAAAGCTCTCCATTCTGAAAAAAAATTCATTTAATTCTTTAGACTCCCACAGATAAAGGATTAACAAATGTATCATATTTCCTGAAATCCCACTCCATAGTGGGATCTCAGTTATATCAGATCTACAAGGTGAACCAACAAGATTACACAGCTTTGTCAAAATCAGTCAGTAAACTATTACTCCGTCTAACACATGCTTTGAACAATAATTCTTGATCAGAATATTACTGTCTGATTTATGACTGCTGTGGTATTTTCCCTCATCTATATCCCAGCATGCTCTGGAATATAAACTGTTGAAATAGGATTCTCAGGTTCAGACTATTTAAGCAATGAGCCATATCTGAGTTTAGAATAAATAAGTTGCAGCTGCATGTCCGTCTGTCCATCCATGTCCTTGGTTGCCAATCAGATGAGCAATCACTGCCCATTGAGCCATGTGACATCTTTCAGGGCAGCAACAAAGTCTGTCCACATATCAAGGTCTGTGGCCAGCCTTTGTACGGTGCCCCAGTTGTGCTGCATGCTACTCATTTCTGCTTCTACGGTTCTCCACCAGGTAAGCTTTGGTTGGCTTCTTTTTCTTTTTTCCTTGGGTATGGATTCCAGCAATGTTGCTGGGGTCTCTTATAGCTACACGTAGGACTACAAAAACATCAATTTTTTTTTAAAAATAACAAATATCAATCAAATTATAGCTTGACTCTTCACCCAGATGGAAAAAAAAACATGTTCTTAAACTCTAGAAATGACAGCAGCATTTCAGCTCATGGCGCCTAGAAAACCTGGTAACATTGGTCACTGCATTTGGTCAAGTTCAAACAACAGTAGTGACCACACTGACCGTTAATTACTGGTAAAGTACCAATAACATTTTTTTTAAAGTGAAAGACTAAAACATCTGGAGGTCACTGGTTACCGTAACCGGTTTATATTATAGAAAACCTATTAAAAAAGCATCTAGTGAAATTGGCTGGAGAATAGTCAGCCCACTAGTCTGATATGCTCAATCTGAATGGAGCAAAATCAGTCAGTTCTGACTTTGATTCTGCATATGAGCATTTTCTAAAGATTAAATCTTGCCCCAAATATGGTAAGAAACATTTACACATGAACTTTTACTTTTCTCTGATGTTTGTAAAGCGTGTTTAACTTTACATTGAAAAAGAAATTATGAATACTGAATGTTGTATTAAGAAAACCAGTAGTTTGGAAAGTGCTTCATGCAAGGTGAAAGACAGGTACAGCTGGACTGGGTTAAAAGAAATTCTAACATATTTGATGTAATAGTTATCCCTATGATGACTACATCACATCCTAAATGACTAATTAAACCTATTTTGGAACATCACATCTCAGAATGATTCCCATAAGTTAATTAATTTTAGAAATCAGCACCATGACATTCTGGACATGCTCACTTGTGTTCTGCTCTCTGTTCCATAAACCTTCAAATAAAAAACTGTGTTAATTGTTCCATGAGTAAAAGCGAAACTAAGCCAGTCTTCAACAATAACAGAATAAGCTTGTGGCTGCAGTTAACATTCCTCTTAATTTCTGCTGAACGCTATTGATGAATCTATCATTATCCATTCCTTTGAATACAATTTGTTTATATGGAATATCCCCTTCCTTATGGGATCATTTGGTTTTCTATTGTGACCAGTTTATAATCAAGGTGCTGCAAACTTTTGCCTGCACATATTTTGTAACTGATGCCATGGCATCATCGTGTTGTTATCGTTAGAAATAACATCTGCCCTTACATTCTCAGTGACTCCCTAATAAGTTTGCCTCACACAGTTCTTTACAACTCTCATCTCTAAAGAAGTAAAGACATTACTATAAACGAATTTAATTTGGTCTTTTTCTTTTTGCAAAAAACTCATTTGCAAAACTAGTGAATTAAACCTGTAACTGAAGTGCTAGCTTAGCATCTACAATGAGAATTTATTAGAACAAAACTAGGGGAGAAAGGGACAATTTTAAATGTGTAGCTTTGTGTTGAGCAATAGAGGGCTCACCTGGGCAAGAGCAGAAAAAAAGGCGAAGGACAGGCATTTGTGGAAAACCCTTGCGGAAGCCCCATGTGCACTGGGCACTTAAGGTTCAGAGAGAGAGAGAGAGCTTTGCCTTACTTATTTAACTTGCATACTGAAAATATAATGAGGAATATTAGAGATGATGTAGACAAAGAATATTATGATGCCATAACAATTGGAGGTTGTGAAATACCAGAGATTAGATATGCTGACGATCAGTATTACTGTCCACAACACAAGGAATGGAAAAATTAATTATATAAGTCTGTAAGAATAGTGAAGAGCAAAATCTCTATCCTAATGCAAAGAAAACTAAATTGGTGACAACTGATAAAACAAACAAGGCAGCTGAAATATATATCAATAAGTAAAATTGGAAAAGGTGGAGTGTTTTGAATATCTTGGATCACTACTAACTAATAATGGAGATACAATGAGGGAAATTAAAAGGAGGTGATATGTCGCTCTTCAAAAAGTAAAACGACTAAAGAATCTGTGGAGAAGGACAGACAGAACTACAGAAATAAGATTTTTAAGGGCATGCATATTTCCCATCACAACATATGCCTGTGAGACCTGGACACTTACCACACCAGCTGAGAAACATAAAAATGCCTTTGAATGTAAATTCTATAGAAGAGTTCTTCAAATATCATAGTCACAAAAAAGAACAAATACATCCATACTACAAGAACTTAATATTGAAGAAGGCTGGCTAGTAAAGAGGATTAAACACCGAAAACTTAAATATTTTGGACACATTAAACGTCATGATAATTTAGAGAAGGGTACATAATAGGAATAAGAATGAGAGGAAGACCAAGGCGAAGATGGCTGCAAGACATCGTTGATAATCTGCAAATGGATGCATCAGCAGCAGGGCATCTTGCTCACAACCGAGAGGCTGTTAGGGAGGTAAAGCTCCGCAATGGACATTCAAATGACTGACTGAGTTTTGCCATTTGACTTACGACTTTCCTAGGGTCTCCTGCTCTGTTACTTTGTCTTGACATCCCTTATAAATGCAATGGTTGTTATTTAGTCCTTATTTTTGCTCCTTCTACCTTACAGTCAGTATATTCTGTAGCGTCCCACCTACTCCGATATTCTAATCATTGACAAAGCGGAAGTAAACAGATTCGAAAGGAGAAACTGAAAGGCAGATTCTTATTGGTCTTAGCCTGCAAGAGTATCCAATAAAATATTGGTTTACTTCAATGATAGTCCCACCGGAACCACAATGTCCTCTGAGTGTGGCACTCCGCAAGTTTAGTTGTTGCTAATGTTGTTACTAGCTTTGGATTTTGTTAGTTTAAAATATAAAATTTACACAGCATTTATAGAATGACAGATTACAAAGAGGAGCAGAGAAATGAAATAGAAGCACTCCAATCTATTTATCCTGATGAAATCAAAAGTAAGAATGCGGCGTCGTGATTCGTGTTATTTTGTGATAGAACAGTATGCAGTTAAAATGTAAAATGTGAATAAACTCACACATTTCACGTGACTCATTTAAATATTCTTCTTATTTCCTATATGTTAATAATGATGTAAGAATCCAAGCAGACATTTTCGCTGTTTAAATATTTTTTCCACATATAAAGTGACATTTATTTTATTCTGCACTTTCGTGTAATTGCAAGATAATGCTTTCTTATTCCTATTATTAATCTACTGCATATTTAAACTCATTTTACAGTAATCACAGAGGAACCATTTCATACATTCAAGTTGTCAGTGCAGCCTCAGAATGCAGAAAATTATCCAGATCATGCAAGTAAGTATGATCACAGTGTCAGAATGTATAAACTAGGAAAAAACTAGGAGCAGCTTTATTACTTAACAACTAGAAAGTTGTGATGTTTCGACGTGAGCCTTA
Source organism: Achatina immaculata (assembly GCA_009760885.1). Classification (NCBI taxonomy): domain Eukaryota; kingdom Metazoa; phylum Mollusca; class Gastropoda; order Stylommatophora; family Achatinidae; genus Lissachatina; species Lissachatina immaculata. The sequence continues at coordinate 37,707,051 of CM019701.1, read as the reverse complement.
ATCATACAAAAACATACAGGACGAAGAAATAGAGAGAGGAGTAAAATATAGATTCACATGAATACTACTAAAAAAAAATTTAATAGAGTACTTAGCTGTAAATTGTAAGATGTGGCTTGTCCGGCGGTGTGTGTCAGGAATGGATTTAGTAGAACGTAGAGACTGTTTAAATGGAGACCTGTGATATGTGGTCGGTGGGTTGTAACTGGGGGTGGTGGATGAGGGAACCATGGAGGGGAGAGAGAGTGATACAATGTTGACCTAGCCAAGAGAAGGTGAAATAGATGATTAGGGGAGAGGGGTTGCAAAGTGATGCTGTGAGGTTTTAGTCTATGTGTGACAAGTAAGAAGGGGGTGGAGCTTAGTGGGGAAGAACTACGATGATTGAAGAGAATGTTAAGTGTAGCTGAACAGCGAGGTTAACCTGTGTGGCCCCAGCGTCCCATAATTTTTAACTCTTTCCGTGCGTATGGTCGAATTTTCGACATTTCCGGTGATCCCAAGCTACCGTATGGTCGAAAAATCGACAATTCTTTGTTTCATTAAAACAAGCGGTTTAACATTTAGATTGTACATATTTCGTCCGCGATTCCAGTGACACTTTTCAAGATGGCGAAAGAGTGCCTAGTTACGAGCGATGCTGAGCGAGAAAAAGGAAGCGAAAGACCGAAAATTTTCAATTTTTCATGATGTATATATGGGTATGGACATGGCCTGTGACCACCCCACTGCTCTTGAATGTATCCCAAGTAGATTTAGACATATTTAGACGACTGGAGAAGTAGTTATGAGTTATTTCAGACATAATTTAATGAGAATGCAACATAGGAATCAGAATACGAGATCGACAAGTAGATCTACACATCTCAGATGGTAAGTAGGGGTAAGTAGGACCTAGCCGATGGTGAGCTGGCCACAGTCAGTGTCTAAAAACATCAGATTACTTCTTTTTTCCTAAAAAAACTCTGCGTTTATGAAATTTTCATTCATTTAGCTATACTTTGACACATATTACGTATGCGGAAGTACATGGAAATACTGTTTTCCATTCCATTTTAGAACTATACCCCCTTACAGACCAAGACCCGTGTTTTTACTCCCGCACTCCACGACACGTCCGTGTTTCTTCTCCCGCACGGAAAGAGTTAATGCAGCGGTTCACGGGCGGTTTGTGTCATCTGCATGACATTTTTATTTGATGGCTGTTACCAGAAAATCAGATTTGCCTCTGTGGTTGTGGCCATTGAAGTGATTTGGGACTGGTTTCAAAGCATGCTGGGCAGTGTCGTACAGATGTTTTTGCATGCGGTCCCCTAATCTGAGGCCAGTCTCACCAGTATATGTTATCCTGCATCTTTTGCAAACGATGACATATATCACATTACGGGACTCGCATGTGAATCCCTCATGAAGAGTGTGGATAGTTTTGGGAAAGGTGATTGTTTTCGTTTCCCAGACTACCGGGCAGGTAATGCAGCAGGGGCGGTAATGGTGCCAACATATATAAGGCTCTGCTTCAAGTGGCTGTGGACGAGGATGTCCTTAAGGTTTGGCTCACATTTGTATGCCAACAGGGGTGGATCAGAGAAAATGTCACGAGTGTCAGGGTTGTTGCAGGTCAAATGTAAGTGCAGCGGTAGCTTACTGACTACATCAGAATGACCAAGATGTTGATGTTCGAAAAATTTTATTTTCTTTATCATTTGGTTTCTTTAGTAGCATAGTGACTTCCTGGATCTGGATAGTGAGATGGGTGTTGGTTGCCAGACAAGGTAATGATGGTCTCAGAAAATCCCCCAAAAAAGTACAACAAAGCATATTTACTATAACTAAGCTCAGATATACAATAATTTCTCACATATTATATATTTTGCTGAATTTCATACCATCTGCTAAAGAATTTATTATATATCAGCTGTAATAATATAGGTAATATTTATATGTGAGTGATCTGGGAAGAAATTTGATTTTGTGTTCCATAATGGTCACACAAATAACCAGTTTAATGTTGGAAATAGAAAGTCTTCTGCTATATTCTTTCACTAGTGTCTGCTGTGATTCAGTTCACATACACAGAAGATTATCCTGACTCAGTTCCACTCATGGAGTTAGAATCTACTGAGAATATGGATGATGCTCAGCAAGATTCTCTGATGGAGTTTATGAAGTCACAGGTAAGTAGCATAACATTATGGGGTCACAAACAGGTAGCATAACATTATGGAGTCACAAGCAGGTAGCATAATATTAGGAAGACACAAGTAGACAGGATAACATTATGAAGTCACCAGTAAGTAGCATAACATTAAGGAGTCATGAGCAGTAGTGTAATATGAAGACACAAGTAGTCAGTATTACATTATGAAGTCACCACTAAGTAGCATAACATTATGGAGTCACAAGCAGGTAGCATGATATTGTGAAAACACAAGTAGACAGGATAACATTATGAAGTCACAAGTAGTTAGTATAACATTATGGAGTTACAAGCAGGCAGCATAATATTATGAAGACACAAGTAGACAGGACAACATTATGAAGTCACCAGTAAGTAGCATAACATTATGGAGTGATAGGCAGGTAGCATAATATTATGAAGACACAAGTAGACAGGATAACATTATTAAGTCACCAGTAGATAGTATGACATTATGAAGTCACAAGTAGTTAGTATAACATTGTAAAGTCACAAGTAGTTGGCACGGTGCGTTCGGAAAATAATTGCGCTAACCCAGTATTGATTCTGGTATTTTAGTGATATCTTAATGACTGCAGCAGGTAGATGTAGCTAGATGCTGCAGGCATTAAGATATCACTACAATACCTGAATCGATACTGGGTTAGTGCACAGTTACTTATGGAACACCTTGTTTAACATTGTGAAGTCACAAGTAGTTAGTATAAGATCTTTAAAGTTCAGTAGAACAAATCATGATCATCTTTTTTTTTTTTAAGAGTTTTCTCTGTCTGTATTGTAGGCTGAAGAGAACTTGGGGATGGCCATGATTTTTACAATCATCTCAGCAGTGCAAGAACATTTGACATGCATGATGGAGCAGGCAGCCAAAGATCATGAGGTGGCCGAGGAGAGAAGGAAGCATGAGGAGGAGGAAGCTGAGAGGGTAAAAACCTATTTGTGTTTTAGTTCATTTACTTAGAATGACTATGGAGCTCCCACTCAGGTCTGGAGAAGACATCAGACTGAATCAGGGCGTTGGGGCTGCAGATATAGCATGATCAGCCAATACTTAAAGCAGGGAGTTGTGGGAAAGCATGATAGCCAACGCCAGTTGACAGATAGACACGCAGGCAGGCAGGCAGACAAAACAGTACAGATAGGCCAGTCTCACCAGTTCATGTATTTAATAATATCACTTATAGCATTTTTTGTTGTTGTTGCATGTTGAAATTGCATGATAATTGTTCATCTCCTTGTTATTGGAAAATCTTAGTTTCTAAAATCATTACCTGCCCCTAGTTCCACCACAGTATCAGTCCCAGGAGAGGAGAAAATGTGTGAGTAAACATCAAGACTGGTTCTCAGACTGAAGCTAGTGGGGTCTGTCCTCACCATTTCCATTGCTGTCTTCAGAACTCTTGCTGGTTTACTGTGATCAGATCCTTCTTCACAAGGTGATCAGAGCATCTCTGTGTTTGTCCTGAATACAATGTTGATAAATTTTTTAACATTTAAAAATGTATTTTAAACTCACAGAATTACCAGTTGTTCAGAAGTTTAAGAGTTTCTCTACTTCCTTTGTCTAAACCAGTTGTTCTTGACCTGGGGTCCCAAGGGAGACCATTGAAGGATTTTTTTGAACTCAGTTGACTAGCAGATGGATTGGCTCTATTTTAAAACAATCTTAGCATCATCCGGGTTATGTTTATTGATTTTTTTTTTGTAAATGAGGGATCCACAGTTGCACACAGGCCAGAAAGTCAGTCAGTTAGTGTATTGCATGTCCCTTGGGGAATTTTGCTTCCCTAACAGCACTCCTGTAGCCTTCTCAGTTGTAAGTGAGATGGCCTGCTGCTGCTGCATCCATTTGCAGATCATCGATGTCTTGCAGCCACCTTCGCCTTGGTCTTTTTCTTTTTCCCATTATGTACCCTTCCAAGGGGGTCTTCTCTAGATTATCTTGATGTTTAATGTGTCCAAAATATTTAAGTTTTCTGTGTTTAATCCTCTTTACTAGCCAGCCTTCTTCAGTATTAAGTTCTTGTTGTATGGATATATTTGTTCTTTTTTGTGTCCATGATATTTGAAGAACTCTTCTGTAGCATTTACATTCAAAGGCATTTATGTGTTTCTCTGCTGTTTTGTTAGATCTCACAGGCCAGAAGGGGGTTCCATAATAACAACAAAAAAATGTTAAAAATGACTGGTCTGAACTGAAGTAACATTGAAACCTCTTTCCTGAATCACTGGGGAATGAGGATAGCATGACAACTGTATGATCTATTTCTTGTCACTTCAGGTATTTATTGTATGTGAATAATATTTTTTATTGGGAGGAAAAAGTTTGGAGAATAAAGATAATGACAAGCCTCAGGTTTCATCTTACATCTTACCCGCACTGTTAAACATCACATAGGGCTCGCATGCTAGTTTGTCAAGTTTTCCTGTTTTCTGCAAGCTTTTCAGCCTCGTCAAGGGATTTTATGTCAACTAAATTGGCCTCCCTTAACAATGTGCTCTAGAATTTCACGTGGTTGACCTGTTTTTCTTCAGCCAAATGTTCCGCATGACAGCTTGTTTTACTATTCTCTGACTGTTTCTTTTTATCACATGACTGAAATTTTTGTTTAATTCTTTCTATAACTGCAGTACGCACCGTTATACACTCTTGTATTACAGCATTTAACATTAATCAAAGTCTTCAGGTGTTTTTATAGGACCAGAATGCGTAGAATGTTGTAAAGTGTCTCTTGGCAATTATGTTTTTTTTTTTTAACCAGAATGTGAGACTGTATGTAGATGTTCTGTTTTCCAGAAAAGATTTGAGGGCACAAGAGTCACAGTGGAATCATTTATGGCCTGGAAGATGAAGTTTGATGCAGAAATGGCAGAACTGAGGAGGCTGAAAGGTCTTTCAGATGGCGGAACCAAAAAACCAACAGGTGTGCACAGTGTAGCCAGCAGCAGTTGTTTTCTCTTGTCTTCTTCTTCATGTACCTTTCAGTGTTGAGGGGACAAAAAGAATTCTTGTTATGGCTCAGTAGTTTGCTTCATATAAGGACATATCCACTTAAGGTTCCATTAATCGTATATAACAAGTGATATTGTTTTTAATGTATTGTGCCGCCTTGTAAATATGAACTTGGCCCTCTTGATAATAACTGTCAAGAAGATCTTGTAACACAGGAATTGTATTTTAAGGAAACTTAGAAAACAGAATATATGCCGCAGAGATGAGGCGTACTGGATTACAGCTAACACATGACTGTAATTAGATGAAAGAAACAGGATATCATGTTCAAACAAGTGACATGAATTTAGGACTTTGTTCAAGTCATGGTGGGTGAACAAATGGCAAGTCTTAGCAGCACAACATTTCTTGGAAGCAGAATGGGGTTTTGATTGAGTACAAATTATTAGCTCTGATGACGTTGTTACATGGCAGTCTTGGTTACTACCATTTTAATAAAGAAGATAAAGGTTCAAAATCAGACTCCAGTGTCATTGCATTTAGGACAGCCCAACATATAATCTGCTACATGCCGCAGCATCCATCCAAGAGTTTGTTTGGTAATAGTTCTCATCAAGTGTCGGTTCTTTACAATGAAAATATTTATACTCACTGTACTTCTGTACTTATAAAACAGGAGAAAATATTTGTGGTTTTATTTTTGGACCTAGTTCTTTTAGGGAAAAAAAATTGTGTTATAAGAGAGAAATTAAATAAATTTAAACATATATTTAGTGCACAGTTTCAAGCAAGAGACAGAATGTTTGTGAAGCTGTCCATATTTGAGTGAGTTTGTGTGCCTTATCCATTGTGAATTAGAATGCTTGATTTACTTATCCAAACAGGCAAAGAACTCTTCCTGACAGACAACTCAATGAATGACTCTGATGTTAAGTTTTTGCAAGCAGGTTTGTATATGTTCTGATCAAAGCATATTTGCCTTATTGTGATATCTTCCTCAGCATTTAAACTGAGCCAAATGTTCCATTAATTGAAGGTAAAAAGGTAACGGTAGTCCTGTCATGCCTTAGAGCCACATAGGGATATAGTGTTAGTGCCCATATTTTCCTTGACCTGTCAGCACACTAGAGGGTGATATGGTCAGTATCACGCCTGGCTGCCTTTCCTTCCCCAACTCCAGAAGAAGTCAGGTACCCATTTCTGCAGCTGGGTGACTGGGGTGCGGCCAGATTCAAACCCCTGACTTTCACCATGCACACTAACCATTTCGATTTGAAACCTTAAAATGTTTATATAAAAGGTGTGACCTAGTTAGTTAGTATATTTGTTAAAGATAAAACTCAAATGAGGCAGATTTGGTCATTTACACGGATGGGTACAACATCAGAGGAATGCACAAGCATTCACAGTTTGCCCAATGGGCAGAATAATCTAGGAAGTCAGCAGTGTCTTCGCTGTGACCACAAGCAGAATGACGATGAAGGTGATAGCAGTAACAAAACCATTCGTATGGCTGGAGTCACAGGACTATACCCATCTTTGCATAATAAGTGATTCAATGAGTATGATCCAGGTCAAGCCAGGTTCTGTACCAGGCAATGGCTTGAGTCATTGCAGAGACCAATGATTTGCGGAGTCACCTTCTTCTGTATCTGAGGACGTAGGGGCTCCAGGAAAATGAAAGAGCTGATAGGTTTTCTGGCTCTCCCATCATTGCAGTTGGACAACCACTGGATCTATATTGTTAATGCACTTAGAGAGATAGATAGGGTGGAGGACTTTGGCAGCAATGAATCTACATCACTGCTTAGACTGAGAGAGATGAGAATACAGATTGACATTACCAGGAATGAGAGACATACTGTGCACATGAGAGGATTTGTCAGCTAACACAGGATGGGCACTATCAGCCACTGGATGCTGATCAGTATGTGTGGGGGGGGGGGGGGTGTCTGAGCACCCATGGATATGTCCAGAGTGCAGTGATGATGATCCAGACCATAAGTGTTTGTTAAAGATATTTCACTATTATAATGATGTAAATCTGGTGCTATTGTAACAGTCTACAGAAAGCATCATTTATAGAAAGATGAATTTGTTAAACTCTAGCTTACTTTCAACTAACTCTCCGCATATATATATATATATATGCGGAGAGTTAGTTGAAGGTAGGCTAGAGAGAAAAAGCAATGGAAAAACTCTTGTTAGGTGGCATATAAAGCTGAGGAAACTAAACATAAACATTGCATTAATAGAAGGTAAAGAGCAGAGAAAGAGGTCCCTGGTAGGTAGGGTTTTGACTGATTATGAGTGGGAAGAAAGGGAGAAAAAAAAAAGATTCAAAAACTTGAAGTAATTAAACATTTATATCTTTCCCTGGCAGTATTAAAAAAGGTTTGAAAACAAAATTCCCATTTTCATGCCATTAAGGCATATTGGGAATATGGTGTTAGGCCCGTATTTCCTTGACCTTTGTCACATGAAAGCGTGATGTGGTCAGTATCTCGCTTGGCCACATTTACCTTCCCAGATTTCTCTGGTACTCATTTTTTGAGGCTGGGTGGACCCCGGGGCCATTCTGGTGTGTATGAGAAAGAAATCCCACTGCTGGAAGCTGAACCTAGTACCACCAGATTAGTAAACTAAGTTGCTAACCACTCAGCTGGCCTGACAGTAATTATTGATGATAATAACAAATAAATGTTGATCATGATCACTTTTATATAATGTGATACTTGATTGTTTTCAGAGGGTGATACACTGGAAGTGGATGAGTCCTTATTTGAAAACTTGGAGGATTTAGATTTAGAAGATGATGATGATGGTGATGATGATGAAGATGATCCAGATTACACACCGGGAAATGATGAAGATGATGACTGACACTAAATTAATATTAGAATTTTATGGTGATGTTTATAGAAATGGCCTGACTGGTGTTGAAAGTGACTGTGGGAGTGTGCGTGTCCCTTGCCTTCGTGTACATTCATGTTAATGTTGAATTAGCAGCTTATTACGTGGGTCATACTGAAAGTCGTGAGCAAACATTTTTTAAAAATCAAAATTTATATATAGAGAAAATATAAATGTATCATCTTAATCTGCATTCATTCCTTGCACTTCATGTAGAGGTCACATGACATCACGTGACTACACGGAGCATAAACAAAATGGCGGGTGCTGAAGTTTCATTTTGTCAGCATGCTGTTATTGAGTTCTTTGTTAAGAGGAAGTCCCTGCTGCTGAAATTCAACTTGCTTATGGAGATGGGTGCTAGCAGTGTTAGGAGGTGGGTGAAACATTTCAAAGGTGGAAACACATGCATCCAAGATATGCCACGCAGCAATCGCCCTTGAACTGCCTCCACTGAACGCAATGTGAAAAGGGTTGACGACATCATTAAAGAAGACTGATGTGTCACAGTTTCTGAAATCACTGTAAATCTTGGAATAGGGTGTAATGCAGCACAGATTGAAACCCTAGGCAAAAGTTTGAAAAGTTTGTGCCAGCTGAGTCCCAGAGGAGAGAATGTCCAGAAAGCTGTGTCTGTGCCGTCGGTCAGCTGGAACAGAATTCTACCAGGAAGATATTTTCAAACATGCAGAGCGATGGGAAAAATGTGTGGAAAGAAATGGAGATTATGTTGATAAGTGAAGAAAATAGTGCAGATTAAGGTGATACATTTATATTTTCTCTATCTATAAATTCTGATTTTTTAAAAACTTTTGCTCACAACTTTCAGTATGACCCTTGTACATGGAAAGTCTGTTAATTTGTTTCTGTGCTGTTTAGAATGGAAGGCATATTGGACATACTTTGTAACCAGATCTGCTTCCTTAATGTTGACTTTGCTGCTACTCTGTTTAGCTGTTTCTAAGGGTTTAGTATAAGGCATGTACCTAGTGAATTTGATCTGGTTTGTAGTCAGATAACTTTGGACGCATAACTGATAAATTTGGATAATAACATGACTGAATTCATTCATTTTGTCTACTTTTCTGTTCAGTTTCCCATCATATAATCCATTATAAATCCAAGCATAAGAAACAGTTGAAGAGTTATAACCCCTAATGTTTATTATATAAATATTTTACATTCTAAGAACTTCTGGTGCCATTTATGCATAGATTTGATCACATGTAGCTCCTACACTCCATTCTAAAGTTCCTTTGTACACTTATGATAAATTTTCTTTCTGTAAACAACACTAAAATTGCACATTTTCTTATATCAAAGTCACATATGAATAATGCAGAGTGTTTTGACAATCATGTGTGGCTACTGCCACCTACTGGAAACTTTTTTTTTTAACCTCAGAATAGACAGAATCAAATGGGACACAACAGGACAAAGAAAAATAGGTTGAATCTAAGGAGAACATTCTTGAGAAAGCGCTAAACAGGTGATGAGGTTGAAATGAAAAACTCACCAAAAACAAAAAAAAACATGCCAGACTACAATGTAACATTTAATGGCACAGGAAGGATGTAAGAAAGAAAATTTCCCTATCATTTTTTTTTCCCTGCAGACAACTTTGAATATCTGAGATTTTGTCTCTTCTTTGGTTGGCACCTTGTGAGCCTGTGTTTTCCATGTCATGGATTGGCATGTCATACTGTGCTAGATTTGAGTTTACAGAGGTTTTTTACAGATCTTGAACCTGAAGTAGCAGCTTGGTAATCTGTTTTCAGATAACTGTGCTTGCACATTTTCTACTGAGCTCAGAATAGGCTTATTGTTCAAAGTATGACACCAGCTTTCCAGGCACCGATTGAATGCATTATCTGTTTACTATCAAATCAAAAATACCTGAGAGTGATAGCGTTTTTGTGTTTACAATGCACAGATGTTGCAGACTTCTGAGAAAACTTTCAACAGGGTTCAAATTAATTGATTTGGAGAATAGATCCGTTGTGTATGTCCCATTTCTTTAGCATAAACTTACTACAGCATGTATTTATTAAGCCTTTGTCAGGTGTGCTTTGTGGTGCTCCCAAGCTGTAAGTGGTGGATTGTAAAAAAAAAAAAATATCTGGGTGTTTTGTAAGTGATCAACATGATCAGTTGATAAAGTCAACATGGCTGATGTTCAGTCTTGCTTTCTAGTTTTAAAACTGCTAAACAAATGTATTAGAACTCATCTTAATGGTGTGGAAAAATGAAAGAACGAGGGCACTGAAGTCTTACATTAAATCAGGCTTATTTGTTATTGTAACTGCCTGTAAGCACAGACACAAAGCTCTCGGCAGCTGATTTTTTTCGGTGAAGATCTTGTAACTCCAGCATCGTAATTGAGCGGGTTGTAATCTTTGTCGGCTCTCCTTACTTCCCAGAGCAGACCTAAGAAGCAAGGGCCACCATCTTCTGGAATATGTCAGGAGGTATATGTTTCCTAGAGCAACAGTAGGGGGGATGTAGAAGCTCAGCCAGATAAGAGGGCTGATTATAATAGCATCATCTCTTCAGCACGATTATCTGTACTCATAGTAAAGCTACCTGTTAAGAGCAAATGCAGAACAGCTTAAAGTTTCATGGACAGCAGTCAACAGCTTGGGTACATGATGATACATAATGAGAATATATACTTACTACTGTTTTCTGTGTCACTTTTTTGCCTTGGTGCATTTAAGTGAAGACATTTTACAAGTCTGCAGTGCAAAAAGTACACAGGCTAGATTTGATTATGTTTACAAATTCAAATATACAGTTCTGAAAGCAAAGTGAGTCTTTTGTATTGATGCTGTATTGACTTCAGAACTGAAGACATATTTCTGACTGTCAATAAAATTGACCATATTTAAACATTAAGCAGACCTTTCATATTTGATTTCTTGTTTTCACTTTTTTTTTTTTTTTTTAACTTTGTACTGAGTAATGAAATTTGCATATATGTGTTGGAAATGAAGGAGATTGATGGTTGCAGTGTTTGTGATGATCTTCCAATCAACGAAGTTCATTTGAGGCATGGCAAGTTGATTGCAACTGCATCAGCAGTCTCTTCATTCACACTAGGCATACCAGTTCTTTGAAGGTCACCAACGCTGTCAGTCTCTTTGCATACTAACCTGTGATGTTTCTAAAATCTGACAGATATCATCCATACGCATATCTGAACCTTTATTAACTGTAACTGATGAAGTTTTGTTTTTGTGATACCACAACACACACTGGGCTTTCTCCTTCACAGACACCATTTTGATACTAGTGATGGCAACACTTCTTACATCCTTCCCGTGCCGTTAAACGTCTCATAGTGCTTGCGTGGTAGATTGCCAGGTTTTCCTGTTGGCAACACTACCTAACTGTACAAAAAAGAAAACTAAGAATCGGCCTATATAATCCCACAGTGTTAATGTTTCTGTCTAGCATAGTTTATGAGATATCATCATTTTGTGCCATCTCCCCATGGAAAGTTGGCTGCAATGAATCTCCACTCTGCTCTGCTTCTTGTCTTTGTAGAGCACTCAGCCTGTCCCTGTCCATCACTTGACGTTGTCAACCTGTCTATATTGCTGTCATCCTCTTGTTCTGTTGCTTTTGGTCTTGCCTTCAAGAAGGGTCTTTAATATAGAATTGTGCCTCTGGACATGCCCAAAGTATCTTAGCTGTCTTGTTTTTATCATTTTCAAAATTTTCACAGTATAGTTTTCAAAATCAAGTTGTGATTTTTCTTAATCAAGGATAGACTTTATGGTCACACTGTGTATCTTCTTCTTCAGCTTTCCAAGCCGTTAAGGCTCATTGCTGCAGATAAAGTTTGCCTCCATTCCTCTCTATTCCTAATCTTCTCTCTTCAGTTGGTGACACCAATTTCTTTTATATCCTCTTCTATGTTGTTTTTCCACCTCTGTCTTGGTCTAACCCTTGGTCTTGTTTCCCTCATCTCTTGTGCATGCATCAGTTTCGTTTGCCTGTTCTCTTCCATTCTTTCTACATGGTCCAACCAGTGTAGTCTGTTCAGTTTCAAGACATTTATAATTCGTTGGGATTTAAATAAGCTGTTCAGGTCTATGTTCTGTCTAGCTCTCCGTTCTCCACTGTTGGTATCCTTTATGGGTCCAAATATTGTTTTTAGGATCTTGTTCTCAAAGACCTGCAATTGTTGTTCATCTTTCTTTGTTGTACTCCACGTTCTGATCCATACATGACAGCTGGTCTTATTATACAAAGGTAAGTCGCTAAGTAACTCACAAATTTAAATATATCCTTAGATAGCACCATCATCCAACTTTATACTAGTTGTATGTAGGGCACGCTAGGAGTTATATGCGCAAAGCAATAACAAAATGGCTACCCAACTGTTAGTGTGTACCAAAGAAGAACAGAGAGGTGTAGTGCAATTTTTGTGGGCTAAAGGACATTCAGTTGATGACGCTGATAAGGAAATGATTACAGTTTATGCTGAAAAGCGTTTATCACGTAAAGCGGTCTATACCTGGGTAAAAGAATTTTCTCAGGGACCCATCGAAATTGTTGACAAAGTCCGACTTGGCCGTCTTGTTCAGATTGCAACAGAAGCGACTGTGCAACGTGTGAATGAGATTATCAGAGCTGATAGACAGTATAGCAAGTGCAATCGGATGTTCACATGGCTTAGCCTACAGAATAATGCATGAGCATTTGGATTTTCTGAAAGTTTGCTCACGTTGGGTACCCGGAGATCTGAATGATGAACACAAAATGAACCTATTTGGTTTGTCATTGCAGCATCTCTGTCATTACACATATGAAGGTGAAGACATGCTCTATAGGGTTATTAATGGAGACGAATCTTGGATGCACCACTACCAACCCGAATCAAAACGTGCCTCAATGCAATGGAAACACCGGTCATCGCCATGCGCAAAAAAAATTCAAGATTACGCCTTCTGCAGGGGAGGTTATGCTGACAGTGTTCTGGGATTATCAAGGAGTATTGTTAACCAAGTTCCAGAAGTATGGTGACAGTGTGAATTCTATATCGTATTGTGAAGTTATATCGATGCTAGGGGATGCAATTCAAAGAAAACGTCCTGGTCTGCTGACTAGAGGTGTGCTTCTCCTTCATAACAATGCCAGGCCACATACGGCTCGGTTAACCCAAGAGAAAATTAGCCAGTTGGGTTGGGAAGTTCTTGAACATCCACCCTATAGTCCTAACTTAGCTCCAAGTGATTTTCACCTGTTTGGTCCATTGAAAAACCACCTTGGCGGGAGAAGGTTCTCGATTGACGAAGAGGTGGAAACAGAAGTAAAAAAAATGGTTCAGAAATTGGACTCTCGATTTTTACGCCATGGGTAATTGCATTGCTGATTACACGATGGGACAAATGTATCAATGTTGGTGGCGATTACGTTGAGAAATAGGGGAATAATGTCGGTTCAAAAATTTTAAGTTTTCAAATTACTATCGCATTTAGTTTTTTTGTAACAGCCATTTGCGAGTTACTTACTGACTTCCCCTCGTAGTTTTGCAGATTGTTATTTTTGTGCTTTGGGATAGAACTTTGCAAAGCAAAGTATATTTTATTCCCTACTTGTACTCTGCTTTTAGTTTCCTCACTTACTGTGTTGCTTCTGTTGAAGGTTATGCCTAGATAGTTGTATGTCTCTGCTTTCCTAATAATCATCTCTCCAATATTTATATAATCTGGATCATTCTGCCTCTGGTCGCTTGATATCTTCATATATTCTGTCTTATCTTGGTTAATGTTAATTAACACTGTACATCTAGCTTTAAAAAAATAGTATATTGTACATGACTGTCAGTGTACTAAGACAAACAAGTTGTCAGATAAAATCTGTCCCGTCTGTATGAGACTTTGTCAAAGCTGGAAGCAGATGAAAAAAAATAATAAAATTAGAAGTTACACCAACAACAAATATGGAGCTATTGATATATGAATTGTCTGCAATTTACACTTTGATATGACATGTACAGTAATAACAGTATTGATTTACAGTTACAAAAACAAAAAACAAAATGACATCCAGTTTACGACTTCCAGATAAATGCAGCAATAAGTAGCAAACATCTAATAAGAATGTAACAATAATGACACAAGTTAGTGTTTAATCAAATGCACAAAGTCGGTATATTGTGGTGGTACCTGTTGTGAGGTGTTACCCACAAGTTAGTTTCTTCTGTAGAAGTCAACACCAGCAAGTCTCGTGCACCACCTACTATCCATTGATGAGGTTTTATGATTTTTATAGTTCCAGACGTTGATGAAGACATTGTCTTTGACCCCACCAGGAACAGGAGTTCTGTAAACCTATCCTAGTTTTTTATACAATGTTTATTATATTGTATACCTACATATCACCTTACATCCTTCCCGTGCAGTTTAACGTCACATAGGGCTTGCATGGTTGTTCACCAAGTCTTTTCGGCGAGCTTTTCAGCCTCATCAAGGGATTTCATGCCTACTAATACTCTTAACAATGTCCTCTTTAGAGTTTCACATGGTTGACCTGTTTTTCTTCAGCCTGTTGTGTTCCACTTGATAGCTTGTTTTGGGATTCTCTGACCGTTTCTTCTCATGTGACCGACGTATGTCCGTCTCATTTTTTCTGATTACCCATGAGACACATTGTTGTTCGCTCATCTGCCTTATCTCTGCATTGTTCTTGAATCCATTCCACTTTATTTTGAGTATTTTCCTTAGTATACTGAGGGAAAGGAGGGGGGGGGGGAGAACTTTTGCTTACTTACTGCAGGAAAATCAGGGGAGGTAGGCACTCTGTGTTTTTTTTTCTCTGTGCTTTTTACTGTTCTGTTCTCTCTGGCTACCGTATTGTTGATATTCTTCAGTATTCGAGAAAGGTTGGTCGTGATAAATCTACAGCCCTGTCACTTTTATAACAGTATACTGGAAAATTTACTCTTACTATGGCTAAGTTCATAAAAATCTCGTGGAATTTAACGTTTCAACCCTGACCTTTCAATTGAACTTTCGTATAACAAAAATACCAAGGGCTTTAAATCAAATGATCAAAATATTAAAATACCCCGGATTATATCACTTTTATGAGAATCCAACCATCGTAACAGTAAATTTTCCAATATACTGTTATACCATGACAAAGCCCGCCATCTTCTCCAGACTTGAATGTGAGCACTACAGCTTTTCTTTCAGTTCCTTTCTCCCAGGGTCAGATCTGTGCTCGGATCTGTTTGAGTGGGCTGGACAGGTTTGCAGGATGTTTTCTGGTGTCTGGATCCCAAAGACACAAGGGCACTCTTTTGTGTGTGATATTTTGAGGAGATAGAAATAACTTGCAAGTCTACAGTGTCTCGTTCATGGTCAAAAGTTTGTGGTTTGCTAGTGTCTCTGTACACCAATTTGTATACCTTGGCAGCTACATAGAGAAGGATGGTGACATCAGGAAGGAAGTTAGAATTGCAAAAGCAGCATTGTCCTTAAAAATCTTGAGAACATATGGAATTCAAAAGCACAAAAACCAAGTTAAGATTATTCAATTCAAATGTGAAATTAGACTCTTTTGAAAACAAATGCCTCAGGAAAATGCTTGGTATAAAGTGGAATGAATTTAAGAACAACACAGAGATAAGACAGGTTAGCAAACAACAACTTGTCTCATGGGTGATCAGAAAAAGAAGATGGACATATGTAGGCCATGTGATGAGAAGAAACAATCAGAGAATACCAAAATAAGTTATCAAGTGGAGTACAACAGGCCGAAGAAAAAGAGGTCGACCACGTGAAACTCTAAAGAGGACATTGTTAAGAGAAGCCAGTTTAGTGGGCATAACATCCCTTGATGAAGTTGAAAAGACTCACTGACAACAGGAAAACTTGGCAAAAAACTATACGAACTCTGTGTTACATTCAAATGCACGGGAAGGATTTAAGATGCAAATGTCTCTGTACTTGATGAATGGGGTCTTGTGTTGATTCTGTTTTTGCTTTTTGTTTTCCATTTAGTGTTTAGTTTGTTGTGGATGATGGTTTTTACTTCTTGATATGTTACTGACTGGTTAATCTGTTCTATTTTGCTCCCTATTTTGGTTCTAAGGACTGCTATTGACGGAGGTGGAGTGGGGGATATGCTCTCCATTCCAACGGCGTGCGTCTCAAATAGCCTCTGACAGTCAAGTCTAGTTCCTGGCCTTCTCGTGGCAGAACTGTTTAAACTGACAGGAGAAGGGCTAAGGCGAGTATCTGTCGCCTGAAAACCAGACGCTTAGGGTAGATGAGAGTCATGTTTGGTAGCTCATCTACCGCTGCTGGCGAGATTCTTCAGCTGCCGTGCGTGGAGAGGGTCTCCTCCCGGCCAGTGAAGAAAGGTGCAAATGGGGTTGCCACGTGGCACCACTGTGGAAAATGTGAAAGAAAGGATAAAGTGAAGTAAACAGTAGTCAAATCACAGCACCTCTGGCCTGGAGGTCGGACATGTCCTAAGTGCACTCATATCTGGCGAAATGCCTGAACCGGCTTAACCCAGAGGTTAAGACACTGCTGGCGAGATTCTTCGGATGCCGCGCGTGGAGTGAAGCTCCTCCCGGCCAAGGAAGAAAATGCGGAAAAGCAATTAGGGTTGCTGTGTGGCGCCAACGTGAAAAGGTGATGGAAAGGATAAAGTGAAGCTTAATCGGTATGTCCAGTAGTATCGCTGCGAGAGTTACTCATACCACGGCGCCTTTGCTCTAGAGACCGGCCACGTCCGATATACACTCATACTGGTGAAATATGCCTAAACCGGCTTACACCAGGGGTGAAACTTGATGGCTACGCATGTCACGGTACCTCTGCTCTAGAGGTCAGTCACGTCCTAAACACGCCCATAGTGGGATAATATGCCTAAACCGGCTCAACCCAGGGGTGGAAATCACTAGCGGCGAGGATTCGTCATCCTGGACAAAAGCTCCATCCTGGTCACGACCACAAAATGCTGAAGTCGGAGACACTGGACCAGGGCAGTCTAGATAGGCAACCACCTCTCACCCGGCGGGGATGTATGCGTATCCTAATCACGCTGAAGTCATCCGGTGAGAAAGTCCAACGTTGGACTGGATGGGCAACCACCTCTCACCCGGCGGTGATACACGGGTATCTCAAAACACGTCGAGGGATTCGGTGAGAAAGTCCAACTCTAGCCTGGGTGGGCAACCACCTCTCACCCAGTGGGGATATACTGATATCCAAAAACACGCCGAGGTTTTCCCGTGAGAAAGTCCCACTCTAGATTAAACTGGTGCAACGAAAACCACGGTGTCACGCATTCCCTCTTCTGAAACCCACCAAGAATACAGGCTCAAGCCCTGCGATACTCTGAACCTCTTGTGGTCCCCTCAGGGATCTCGTGTGGTCCTTTTGGGGACCACTCTGGGGACCTCAGGACCTATCGAGGACCACAGGGGTAAATTCAGTAGGACCACGGGACGGTCTTGGTGGTAGAAGCGAAGAAGAAGAAGACGCTCCCTGCCTTGGGAAGGGCTTCTGCTTTTTCACCTCCATGTAATGTTGATAATCAGCTGAGAGTGTAGAAAAACTGTGTTGTGCTGTCTCTAGGATAAGTTGGTCAGGACAGTAATAAGTCATCAGTAGTATGTTGGGTAAATAATCATGTATATTCACCCAGGACAGCGGGGTGAAGCCAGCTGAACCAGTTCTAGAAACTGAGAAAAAAAAGACATAGTGCAATCCTAATCTGATGTCTGTTTTGCTAGTTCTTCATTGAGACAGTTTAGAGTTCGCATTGAAGTGAGATGCAAACATAATAAATGGTCCACACAAAATGAACAATCTTTATTGGCATGAAGGAAAGTGGATTAACAACAGGATATAAGTTGTCATTTCATTTGTATTTTAATATCACGTGAGTTTCAACAATTCTGCAGTAATGTCTTTTCATACACATATTTTTGTTTTAAAAAAGTAATCAAAATTGTGTATAACATGAGGCATGTACCATATCCACCCTATTAGTTATTGTCTTTACTGAATGAGAAAAAAAAACGAAACAAACATTAGCAGATTATACTGAAATCGGGCGTGAAAATACTGAAAGTAACAGAACTAACTGAGAAGCAAGAAGGTGGACAGACAAGCACGTTGGATAACAACACGAAGATAAAAGAAATCAGAAGTAGCGGCTAGAACTAACACTCAATATATTTTTCTCTAGTTTATAGATTTCAACTTGAACTAAAAGGAAATTATTTTCTTTTTATAAGTCAAAAAAGTAATTCAACGAAGAATTCATGCCGATACTACTTTTTCAAAGACAGTGACAATAATAAACCCCAGTTTCTTGGTCGTGGGTACAGACAAATTTACTTTCAGAAATGTCCATCTTTTGGTGTACTCAAATAGCTATATGAAGTTAAAAATATCCTATAATCAGAAATTTGATATGCTTTCAAATACAAGATCTACAGCAAAGTCATAGATCGGGAGAGAGTGCTTCGATGTCATAAACTCTGATTCATTAGAGTTGTACGTATTGCAGTAAATTGTGAACGGTTCTGTATGTTATTCCAGCAAAATCGGAGCAGTCATGTGATTGTGACATGCCAGAAGTTATTGTTTAAAATAGGATGACAATCGAACTGATCTCATATTACATCATGCTGGCCTAAAGAATTCCGTGAAATACTGCTAGTGATTTCTTCATTTCTGTGAAGAAAAAAAGAATAGTCCAATTACTCTTAAGGTACGGATAATTTTTTTTATAATATGAGGAATTCAAATGCGATGACATCTATAAAAATTATTCAGTATTCTATGATTTTTAATTAAATGAAACAACATTGTGTACTTTATTACAACCTGCTAGAGGGTCTTCATGTAGGATACTGCACATAAAAAACAACAACATAGTAAATTCGGGAACATTCATACAGTGTATACTGGAGAAAAGGTGGGGGGGGGGGGAATAAAACATAATAAACAGATAGCAGATTCTCACCCTCACTAGCATTTTAGGACTGTCCAACATAACAAGCTAAGACTGAAATGTGCTACGAGATATTTTTTCTGTGGTGGGGAAAAATCTAGATAAAGAAGTGTGACCATAATCATAGACAAGAAAAGTTTCCAATACTATTAGAAGACATTGGCAGTATCAGTTTTGTGTAAATTACATGATGAGCATGTATCAACATTGGCAGTATCAGTGTCATATAAACTACTTGATAAGCATATATAAGCATCATACAGATAGTATAATAATAGATAGTTAAGAAAAGGAGGTATAGGAATTTTATGATAAAAGTTCAGAATCAGATTCTGGCATCACTGCATTCAGGACAGGCCCATATATGCTCTGCCGCATGCCACAGCATCTATCCAAGAGTATTTTTGCTAATAATTCCTATCAAGTGCTGGTGCTTTATGATGCATTTTCTGCCACACAGTTCAGATTTCTTACCAGCACCCTTAATTTGTCCTATCTCTAGCTCCAGCGATCACTCTCACAATTACATTGTTCTTCCATTCCTGCCCTTCATTTTCCATCAGTCTTTCCAGTACAGCTTTAGCAATGTCACCCTTGTCCATTCTCATCCTGCCGTTTATTTTAGCCTGTTACTTTATGATAACTTATAATAACTTTATAACTTTCACGGTGGCAAAGACTTTCATTAAAAAAAATTTTTGTTAAAAAGCTTTGTAGGAAAAAAAAAGGAACACAGGGCTGCTTGAAAATAGAGGTTTTGTAGGGAGCGCTGCAGGTAGGAGCTGAAGATGCTGTGGTCACATTGAATGAGTTAGAGGTCAGTGACATTAATTCTCTGCTTATGACACTGACCACATCACCCTAAAGTGTGCTACAAGTCAAAGAATATATGAACACTATCACCATATACCCTATATAACTCACTGGGGAAGAACAGGATTCCTTATAACAAGTCAAGGAATATATGAACATTATCGCCATATATCCTATATAATTCACTGTCATTGAACAGGATTCCTTATACCGACCAGGAAAGATTACAGAAATGAAAAAGAGAAAGAAAATGATAAAAAGTATTAGATTGACTTGTAACAGGTAACTTTTAAACATGTAAGTAACTACAAAATTGGAAAGAAGAAGAGTAATTATGTTATTAAAAAAAAAAAAGAAGAAAGAAGTGATGGCAGGGATTGCAGTAATTTATTCTATAAGTGGGAGTTTGTTGTGCTTTATCCTGCAGTTAGAAGCTTGTAATGTACCTTTCCATCATCAGCTCCAGATAAGAGCCACTTACCCACTTTTTTATAATGACCTGACTGGGTCCCTCTGACACTGGTCAAACCATCTACCATCACTACAAGAAGTGAGTACACATCACTTCTTAGACATTCACACGATGACTTTTTCCAGGCATTTCATCTGAAATAACTGTTCCATTTTATCTGTGACATTAAAGTGCACATTTTTATTTCTTTCAGCTTGTCATTGTATGAGATAATTGTAATGAGCTGTGATGGTGATGATTCCAGTGCCCTTCTAGGGGCTGAATTGGAACAAGTAAAGAAGGAACTTGTTTCCATTGATGATGTCAAACTGATTGCAGCTGTTCCTACTCTGGTGAGAGTAGAAATCAAGTGAGGACCTGTTTTCCCAGCTAAAATTGCAAAATCTGTGGTCTTATCTGTTTGTATGGATATGTCTAAAATTGTATTAAATAAAATATTGAGAGGCATAATACAAAAGTGTAAAGAGATCTTTGACCATAAAATATATGGAGATGCACTATATACAAAAGTGTAAAGAAATATTTGGTCATAAAATATGTAGAAATGCACTATATGCAAAAGTGTAAAGAGATCTTTGGCCATAAAATTTATGGAGATGCACTATATACAAAAGTGTAAAGAGATATTTGGCCATAAAATATGTAGAGATGTGCTTCCACAATGCCTTCTGGACCAGTGCACGTACCACTGGTTCTGTAACTAGTGCAGGTGAGTATGGAAGTGCAATAGCATGTGAAACAATGGTGAACATGAGCAAGGATTATCAGCAGCAGTAGGAAGACTTGTAGATGAAGTGTTGAGCAGAAGCCCATGGTTATAATTTCATCACATTATGTCTGTTCACATTATGTCTGTTCACATTATGTCAGTATTTTCTTATGCTACGTTTTACAAATTGTAATCTGCTTTAGGTTTTTATAAACTTGATTGATTTTCGCAGCTAAGTCTTGCAAATCTGCTAAAGAATTGTTCATCTTTTATTCGTATTTCTGCTATGATATTTTTTTTTTAATTGCACATAAAATGAATGTGGATGTTTTTATTTTTAAAAGTATTAAAATTCACTTGTTAAAATTCTAATATCCAAACTTATAATTAATAAATGTTAACTTCTGTTTATCCTGCTCTGTTGAATTTAAAGTTGTATCATTGCTGGTTTTGAATGCAGAAAGTCTGAGCACAAGCAGGTGGCTGTAACATGCATGTTTCAGCAGCACTACCCTGCTGAGCCCCTGGTAACAGAACTCAAATCCAAAACTCTTGCCGAGAAGTTCTTAGATGGTCTAGCAAAAATATGTGACGCGGAGGCTAGAAAACTAAAGGGAAAGCCTCAGGTAGGTAAATATTGTTGACATTTCTAAAGTCTTGATAGAGAACAAATATATCCATACTACAGGAACCTAATATTGAAGAAGGTTGGCTAGTAAAGAAGATTAAACAGAGGAAACTTAAATATTTGGAACATTCTAAATGTCATGAGTATTTAGGGAAGACCGTCTTGGAAGGGTACATAATGGGAAAAAAAGAAAGAGAGGAAGACCAAGACAAAGATGGCTGCAAGACATTGTTGATGATGTGCGAATGGATGCATCAGCAGCAGGACATCTTGTTTACAACTGAGAGGCCTACAAGAGAACTGTTAGGGAGGCAAAGTTCCGCAAGGGACATGCAAATGGCTGACTGATAGAGTGTTTAAGCTGAAAAGAATTATTTCTGTTGAGATAGAAAATAACTGTGACTCAGTACAGATCAAAGGTCAGTTGCTGTTTCTGTCTGATCATTTCATATATTTGTTTTTTTGTTGTTTTTGGTTTTTTTTTAGTGGGGGAGGAGGCTTTCCTACAAATGTAGTTTCTCATTTCACATTATTTAGTTTTATTTCTCTAATGAATCTCCTCATCTGCAGTTGAAACATCTTTATGAGTCTCAGCAGTTATTTATTAGTTCCTTTGTGACCCTTTTTTGATTACACTAATAACAATTTTCTAAGTTTCTTTAGTTAATGTTGTATTTGTTAATGAATCTGATCAGTTGCTGCCTTTGTTTCTCTTGTGTGATAACATTACAAGGCACCATAGCAAAATGCAGCACATTTAAAATGTGTGTATTGAAGTACATTTAACAATTTTTTTTTCTTTCATAAAATAAAATTAGTCTCTCTCTTGTCCTGTCAGTGCCCAGTTTTAAGCACTGTTTTTGGTGTTATTGTGTTGCTCTATGGTGTGTTTGTTGTGCAAAGTTCTGTTATCAGCATGTTGACTTCTTGACTTCATCTCTCATGGATCCATTTCCTGGCTAAATTTGCCCCTCTCACTGACATTTTGGAATTCTCTTGTGTCATTTTCTGTAGCTGTTATTCTTTTTTTTTTAATGGGGATGAGGTCACTGTCCTAGGCACCAACCATCTTCGCTGCCTCTTGCGACATGCATGGAAGGTAGCAGAAGCTGAACTCTTTACTCTGCAGACGTATGTCCAGGCCCCACAACCGTACAGGCGAAAATGAGTGTTCTTAAATCTTACATACTTCTCGTGCCGTTAAACGTCACATAGGGCTCGCATAGTTGTTTTGCCAAGTTTTCCAGTTTTCAGCGAGTTTTTAAACTTCATCAAGGGATGTTATGCTCACTAAACTGACTTCTCTTAATAAGCCTTCTTTAGAGATTCACGTGGTTGATCTCTTTTTTCTTCGGCCTTTTGTGCTCCACTTGATAGCTTGTTTTGGTATTCTTTGATTGTTTCTTCTCATTACATGGCCTACATATGTCCATCTTCTTTTTTCTGATCACTCATCAGACAAGTTGTTGTTTGCTCATCTATCTTATCTCTGTGTTGTTCTTAAATTCATTCCACTTTATACTGAGTATTTTCCTGAGACATTTGTTTTCAAAAGAGTCTAATTTCTTGTCTATTTCTTTAGTTGATTTTCAGCTTTCGCATGCATAAATGAGGGTGGATATCACATTTGAATTGAATAATCTTAACTTGGTTCTTGTACTTATAACCTTTGAATTCAAGATTTTTGAAGGACAATGCTGCTTTTGCAATTCTAACTTCTTTCCTGGTGTCACCATCCTGGTCTATGTATGTGCCAAGGTTTACTTCATCAACAGCTGTTCCTTCTAATATATTCTTTCCTTCTTGATTAATGAGAAGTTTCATTATATTTGCTTTGTCTTTGTTGTTGTTCTTCTTTGTACGCACATTGGCGATGATGCTTGGTACCCTGATTTTTGCTATGCGCCTTTTGGCTGGGTACCTCCGACTTCAGCACCTTTCCTTGCTAGAGCAGACTGTGGTCTTGCTCGGACTGCCATGAAGACAGTGGTGTAGGCTGGGCTGGCCAAAACTTTGTTTTCCAGCCTCTGGTGGCTGTACTTAAGCCCCTTCTCCTTGTCAGATCCAGCATTCAACGCTGGCTGGCCAGACGGCTTTGAGACAGTCCCACAGAGACACTCTGACTGTGAGAAGAGGAATCTGATGAGTGCCTCAACGATATCCATTCTCCGCCACCTATAGTCTTCTGGATCTGTTTTGTTGACATCATTCTGATAGCCGTTGTTTTAAAGACCCATAGACTTGTCATGTCCTGGATTCATTGGTTTCACACCAGATTTTCCTCATCCCTACCGCAATCCCCATGTCCCCACCTGTCCATCAACCTGACATTACATTTTACAAAAATAACAATTACAATTAGTGTTGATTGCTACAGGTTTCTGGGCTACAGACATAGGTCAGAGTTTTTAAGGAAACAGATCTATGTTCCCTGTCTCACAAAGACTATGTTAAGATATGTGTGTTCTTAACACAGTTGTTTCCAGGGGAATTGTCTTTGTTAATGTCAAGACCTATTTTGCTAGCCAAAGAAGACAGGAAATCAGTTTTTTTCCTGCATTGATTTCACATTGTCACTGATAAGAGTTATGTCATCTGCAAAATCAAGATCTTCTATATGAGTCCCATGTACCCAGTCAATGCCGGTTTTACCTGTACAGCATCTTTTCAGTATAAAGTCTATGAAATTAGTGCTACTCAACATAAATAGAAGGATTTTACAAGGTCTGACAGTTAAGTAATGAGACTAATTCCATAAAAAATAATATAAACAACAGTTGAAGATATAACCTGTATTTTATTCAAAGTAAGACCCTTGTGCATTGATACAATGAGTGGCATGATCTAACAAACTCTGGAACGACCTTTGCAGTTCTTCTGTTGGTATGGCCCTTAAACTCGATGTTATAGCCCTTTGGATGTCATCAGTATCATCAAAAAAGCGTCCTTTCAGTGATAACTTTAATTTTGGGATTAGAAAATAATTGCAAGGAGACAAATCTGGGGAATAGGGTGGATGGTTGAGAACACGTACTTGTTTTTCGGCCAGAAATTCCTCTACAACTACTTTCTGGTGAGCCGATGCATTATCATGAAGAAGGAAAAAATTGCCAGGTATTGAATACTCAGGTCGGACTTGGAGAATCCTTTTCAATAGACATTTCAAAATACTTAAATAAACTTTGGCAGTGACAGTTTGTCCCTCTGGAATAAATTCTTTGTGAATAACTCTTTTGCTGTCATAGAAGCACACCAACATTGTCTTCACTTTTGACTTTTGAAGATGACATTTTTTGTCTTTTAGTGATGATGATGACTTCCACTGAGCACTTTGGCATTTAGTTGTGGGATCATAGCAGAAAATCCATGTTTCATCCTCTGCAACAATCAAATTTAAGAAATGTTTATTTCTGGAACATGTTTTGATGATGTCTTTTGCGTACTCAACACACTGATGTTTTTGGTCATCAGATGAGTGTGGTACAAACCGGCAAGCAACTTTTTTCTTGCCTAAATCTTCCACTAAAATTTTACAAAAGGTTTCTCGGTTAACACCAAATTCATCTGCCATCATCCTCACAGTCAAACAACGATCTTCTTGTATCTGTTCTCTGACTTTTCCTCATTATGAACAGAAATTGGGCGTCCACGTCTAGTTGCATTTGTAATTGTTTCCATACCACTTTTGAACCGTGAATACCACCTGAATATCTGTGCGCGAGATAAACAGTTATCTCCATAAACTTGTCACATCAATTCAGCTGTCTCAGTGGCACTTTTTTCCGAGTTTTAAACAGAATTTAATGTTAGCTTTTTGCTCCATGCTGATTATGTAACAATGCGCCTCTGACTAGGTCAACAAAATGGCGGCTTGTCTGTCATTTGTTTATTGGGTGGCGCTGAAAAATTTCCAGATAATAGATGAAGGTTGCCTCTTTGGATTCCATGCTTTGCTTCATAGATAGCATTTTTGTCTTGGCCATAATAAAATCAGTCTAACTACTTAATTGTCAGACCTTGTATTTAATTAGGGAAAACAGTTAAAATAGTTCTAAGTTTTGTTTTGTTTTTTTTTTTAAATGTAACCTTTAGCAGTAGTTTTATGTACCTATTTGTAAAGATTTTACTGCTGCAATGGAGAATGTCTCTGAAGAAGTATGTAAAGGAGTAATAGGCTACATTATAAAGGGCGTTTGTAAAGTCTCACTATACTTTCTATATAAAAATGAAGTCATAAAAAAATGTGCTGCACAGTCAGTCATGAAGAAAAATGCAGTGAATGGTTGCCATCTGCTGGAGTAATTTTTTGCACTCAAAACAGAATGATGTTATCAACGGAAGAAAGATTTTTTTGGCTGAACAAGTGTTTCGAAATGGCAGTCGATACACATGGATGGTTGTTCAAAGATTTATAGTAAAATTTCATGATAAACAACCTCCTCATCACACTACGGTAAGAAATTGTTTGAATAAGTTTCATGATACGGGAACTGTGGAAGATGCTCCACGATCTCGTAGGCTTGCTGTGTCTGAAGAAAAATGTCTAGATATCCAAGACAGAATCCTGAAAAGTCCATGCAAGTCCTTAAGGAAGGTGTCACAAGAAGTGAACGTATCATTGTGCACAGAATTCTTAAACATGGGTTAAATTTTCATCCGTACAAGATTTCTGTTGTGTCTGAACTAAAAGAGTGTGACATCAATCCAGAGTCAACTATTCCACGTGGTTTCAAGCATTTTTAGCTGAAAAAGACGAGTCAGTTCTCGGTTTAACATTTTTCTCTGATGAGGCATGGTTTCATCTATCTGGATACGTTAATAGCCAAAATAATCGTATTTGGAGCAGTGTTAATCCCAGTGCATTTCATGAAGCGCCGCTACACGATACGAATATTGGGGTATAGTGTGTCGTCGGTAGAAAACGTTTAATTGGATCAATTTTCTTCAACAACACTATAAATGCCGATTGGTACCGTGCTGATATTCTAGAACCTTTTGGTAGAACAGCTGAATGAACGTGAAATTGAAGAAGCGTGGTTCCAGCAAGATGATGCAACTGCGCACACAGTTAGAGCAGCACATGGTTTTCTGGAAGAAATTTTCACAAATTGCATAATGTCTCATGAAATTTGGCCTGCTCGTTCTCCAGATCTAGATCCATTAGATTATTATCTGTGGGGTTTCTTGAAAGGAAATGTTTACAAAAATAATGTACAAACAACTGAGAACCTGAAAGAAGCAGTCAGAACTACCATTCAAGAAATAACAACAGACATGTTGCACAAGGTATTTGACAATATGAAGAGATGTGTACAGTCATGTCTTGAAGCCTGTGGTGAATATTTCCAACACCTGTTATAATGAATATTTCAGTGGTACCTTCCAGAAAGTAAAACAAATAAAGAATCTGTGGAGAGGAGCAGACAGAACCACAAAAATAAGATTTTTAAGGGCATGCATCTTTCCCATTGCAACATATGCCTGTGAGACCTGGACACTTAACAAAACAGCTGAGAAACACATAAATGCCTTTGAATGTAAATGCTACAGAAGAGTTCTCCACATATCGTGGGCACAAAAAAGAACAAATATATCCATACTACAAGAGCTTAATATTGAAGAAGGCTGGCTAGTAAAGAGGATTAAAGAGAGAAAACTTAAATATTTTGGACACATTAAACGTCATGATAATTTAGAGAAGACCGTATTGGAAGGATACATAATGGGAAAAAAAAAAAAGAGGAAGACCGAAACGAAGATGGCTGCAAGACATCGTTGATGATCTGGAAATGGATGCAGCAGCAGCAGGCCATCTTGCTCACAACCGAGAGGCCTACAGGAGTGCTGTTTGGGAGGCAAAGTTCCGCAAGGGACATGCAAAGGAATGAATGAACCTTCCAGCTAACCCAAAACAGCGTTGTATCATTGCAGTCACTATTGTAACTAATTAAATGACTTTTTTTAGCACATTTTGTGATGACGTCATTTACTTCATTTTTCAGTTTTTTTTTTTTCATAGAAAGTGTAGTGAGACTTTAAAAACACCCTGTGTATTTTGCATAGGAGAGTAGAATCAAAAACCTTTTCAGAAACGTCCAGAAAAGTCTTCATGTTAGGCATGGATCATGCAAAATAATCAGTGGAAAGCTTAAATAGTTTCATGTGTCACTTGTGGCATTTGGTAGAATAACTAAGACCTGTTTCAAGATTCAAAGTCACATGAGATAGTAGTTCACCCAGAGTATCAAGAGGGTGGCTTTTTCTCTGATGACCAAGAGAGTTGTGCAGTTGCTTCACTCTCGGCAGTAGTAGAAAGTTTCCTGCATCATTATGGCTCTGGATATACCATATCTAACTGAACTGTGATACATTTTTTTTGGTCATAATTTTATTTCAAGTAGTCCAGCAAGTGCCCTCTATAATCCTCCATTCAGTTTACTTGTAAAATTAACATAATTTATGCTCAGTATCATGAATGTAGTATTACTAATTCATTTTTGTTTAATGTGTTTTTTAATTCAGATTATGCATATCATTCACTTTGTGAAATCATTTATCGAGGAAAACCCATTGTGTGTTTGCTCGGAAGAAATTTCAGCAATTAAACGTTTGTTATCTGGTGATAAGGATGAAATTAAACTCAAGCAGAAGACATCAGAGATTTTGCTGAAAGTTAACCAGGAAAAGTATTACACTCATTTTAGAGTGCACGTTCCTGATGGTTATCCACTGAAACAAATTGTGTAAGTAGCTTTGAATGTTTTCAGAGGGATGTCAGTCCATGTTTTGACCTGTTGAGAAGAATGTTTTCAGAGGGATGTCAGTCCTTGTTTTGACCTATTGAGAAGACAGTTTATTTCATTGTTAGAGTTGCCAGACCTATAGTTTTCTTTCAGAATGGTTTCTTTTCATTTTAGATGTGAAATAGAAGGATGTTAGCTGTTTGCAAAGGTTGCCAAGGATAATTTTGCTAAGTGGCATCTCTCATGGTGACCAAACTAATATGTAATTACCACAATTGGTCAAAGTAATGTTAAACAAACCATGTTCGAGTTGCAAGGTCCTGTTTCTTTGTTTTCATGTTGTCTGTCTTCTGTTTGTTCTTGTAGTGTCTGTCTTCTGTTTGGTCTTGTAGTGTCTGGTTCAAAGAGCCTAGTTTATAACTACAGGAAGGTCCAATAACTCACTGCAAGGAAACTAAACAGCATTTTAAAAATGACAGCCCACTATTTGCTGCTGAACTATATGAAGAGCAAGGAAGGCACACATGGCCGTCACCAAACCACTTTGGACCAAGCCTTACAAATAACCTAAGGTAGACTGCTAAAATTGAAAAGCCAACACAAGAAATCAGTACACAGAAAGATAAACAGCCACAGCCTACAAGAAGAAAATACTAACATTAATTTCAATCAGGAACTTGCCAATCATTCCAAAACACCCAGTGAAGTTGAGGAGATAAATATAGATGAATTATGGAATTCTTACAGCACAGCCATAATCACAGCCACAAAAGCAAGCACTGGACTGAAAAAACCAAATAGAAAAGCATGGATATCAGATAAAACATGGAAGTATATACATGAAAGACGAGCAGTCAAATTAGACATGTTGAATGCAAAAACAGATCTTGGAAAAGATCAGGTGAAAGCAACATACAAAGAAATAGACAAGAAAGTAAAAAGTTCAGCTAGAAGGGATAAAAGTGAATACATAGACAGTACGGCGAAAGAGGCAGAAAAAGCAGCAAAAACAGGAGACAGCAAAACTTTATATAACATACAAAAGAGGCTAACAGGTACTATTACATCTAAAGAAAGACCAATCCTTAGCAAAACTGGAACCCTATTAACATCAAATAAAGACCAAAAGCAAAGATGGGCTGAACACTTCCAAGAAATACTTAATGGACCACACCCAAAAGAAGTGTTAAACCTTGAAACTGATTTACCAGCCCCACAACTAAATGTCAACCTAGATGAAATTAAATTGCATGAAATTGAAACAGCAGTGAATTCAATGGCTAACAACAAAGCTGCAGGTGAAGATGAAATAACAATTAGATGAAATAATAATTAGAGTGCACGTTCCTGATGGTTATCCACTGAAACAAATTGTGTAAGTAGCTTTGAATGTTTTCAGAGGGATATCAGTCCTTGTTTTGACCTGTTGAGAAGAATG
The DNA here is from genome assembly GCA_009760885.1 of Achatina immaculata. Lineage (NCBI taxonomy): Eukaryota > Metazoa > Mollusca > Gastropoda > Stylommatophora > Achatinidae > Lissachatina > Lissachatina immaculata. Next base: position 37,677,196 of record CM019701.1, on the reverse strand, counting down.
TTTTCAGAAGGATGTCAGTCCTTGTTTTGACCTATTGAGAAGACAGTTTATTTCATTGTTAGAGTTGCCAGACCTATAGTTTTCTTTCAGAAGATGAAATAACAGCCGAAATGCTAAAAGCTATCAATAATGACAACATGAGACAACTACAAAGAATGTTTAACAAGATTTGGAAAGAAGAAAAGGTCCCTTCTAATTGGAAGAAAGGAATCATTGTTAAAATGCCAAAAAAAGGCAACCTTAGTGACTGTAACAACTGGAGAGGAGTAACCTTAATATCAGTTGTGTCAAAAGTATTTTGCAAGGTCATTTTGAATAGACTCAAAGATATAGTGGATACTGCAACGAGAGAAGAACAAGCAGGATTTCGAAAAGGGAGAAGCTGTCTCGACCAGATCTTTACTCTCAGAATAATACTTGAAGAACATATTGAAAAGCAGAAACTATTAATACTGAACTTCATAGATTTTAAAAAGGCATTTGATAGCATACACAGAGATTCATTATGGAGAATTTTATGTCTATATGGAATACCATCTAAAATTGTCAACATCATTAAGGACTTATACAATGGATATGTTTGTGCAGTCAAGACAGAAGAAGGGATGAGTGAATGGTTCCAGATTGAAACAGGTGTGAAACAAGGATGTATTCTGTCTCCTTTACATTTTGGGATTACAATAGACTTCATAATGAAAAAATGCTGCACAGGTAACACAGGTATTGACTGGGTACATGGGACCCAACTAGAAGACCTTGATTTTGCTGATGACATAACTCTTATCAGTAATAATGTGAATTCCATGCAAGAAAAAACAGATAGCCTGTCTTCACTGGCTAGCAAAATAGGACTTGAAATTAACAAGGACAAAACAAAAATAATGAAAATTCCTCTCAATCAAAATGGAAAAATACACATAGAAGGGACAGATATTGAAGAAGTCAATCAATTTGCATACCTTGGCAGCTACATAGACCAGGATGGTGACACTAGAAAGGAAGTTAGGATCAGAATTGCAAAGGCAGCATCAATCTTCAAGAAATCTTGAGAATATATGGAATTCAAAAGTTATAAGCACAAAACCAAGTTAAGACTATTCAATTCAAATGTAATATCCACCCTCATTTATGCATGTGAAAGCTGGAAAACAACTAAAGAAATAGAAAAGAAATTAGACTCTTTTGAAAACAAATGCCTAAGAAAAATACTCGGCATCAAGTGGAATGAATTCAAGAACAATGCAGAGATAAGACAGATGACTGAACAACAACCAGTCTCATGGGTGATCAGGAAAAGGAGATGGACATATGTTGGTCACTTGATGAGAAGAAATGATCAGAGAATCCCAAAACAAGCTATCAAGTGGAACACAACAGGCCGAAGAAAAAGAGGCAGACCGCGTGAAACTCTGAAGAGGAAATGTTAAAAGAGACCAAATTAACAGGCATAAAATCCTTTGATGAGGTTGAAAGACTCGCCGAAGACAGGAAAAATTGGCGAACTACTTTGCGAGCCCTATGTGACGTTTAACGACACGGGAAGGATATAAGATATAAAATATGACTGCTACACTCTTCAGAGATGTCCAAGAATGGTCAGCGTGGAATAAAAAAACTTTTAAGAAAAAGTGTGACATAAATTAATATTTTGATCTTCTGAGTACAAATATGTAGCTGAATGTGAAAAAAAAGTGTATGTTTAACCTGTACCACATACATTTCTTTGAATTCACACTGTGTTGTTGCTGCAACTATGTGTTGTGTATGTGTGTTATTTCTGTGTATTGCTTTTTTGTATAATTTTTCACATGTATCATGTTTTATGTGTTGTTATGTTTTGTTGCTTTTACACAATCTATGGGACTGAACTCTGTGCTCTCCAGCATAAGTAATGATGATGAAGGTGATAATGATGATATCCATTATAGTTTCCAACTGTCTTGGAATGCATACAAGAAGATGAGATGATGTTAGTGAGGTTGCAAACACTGGACTTCTGAGTAAACCCCATTATGAAGGAGACTACATCAATCCTTCCCAGATTTATCATCCTGGTGAGACACAGTCTGTGTCAGGAAACAGAGTAGGGAAAAGAGGCTTGTTATTGGTTGGTCATTATTTGCTGATATAGTCTGTTTCAGGAAACAGCAGAGAAAAGAGGAAGGTTATTGATTGGTCATTATTTGCTGATATAGTCTGTTTCAGGAAACAGAGTAGAGAAAAGAGGCAGGTTATTGATTGGTCATTATTTGCTGATATAGTCTGTTTCAGGAAACAGCAGAGTAAAGAGGAAGGTTATTGGTTGGTCATTATTTGCTGATATAGTCTGTTTCAGGAAACAGAGTAGAGAAGAGAGGCTTGTTATTGGTTGGTCATTATTTGCTGACAAGCATTGGGAACATAAGTAATTTCATTTGCAACAACCAATACCAGTCCTCCGTAGCTAAATCTCTAAAGACGCACAAAAAAAGTGCAGTGGCAACTGGAAGATCATGGGTTCAATCCCAGGACCGGAAAAAAGAAGCAACAACTCACAAGACCTCTGGAAGTCATGACCCAGAGGGGCCCACCCCCCTTAGAGTGTCAGGAGTTTAAAGGGCCGAAACACTTGTCTGAGGGGGGGTACTTCCTCTGATGATCTGAAGGAGTTGTGTTGTGTTGTTCCGCTCTCTACGGTAGAGAGTTTCCTGCATATTGCTGATATAGTCTGTGTCATGAAACAGCAGAGAAAAGAGGCAGGTTATTGGTCGGCTATTTCCTGTTCTTGGAAAGGCTGTGGAGAAGAGAGGCAGATTATGGGATGGCTATTACTTGCTAGTATGGACTGTTCCAGGAAAAACTGTGGAGAAGAGAGAGAAAGCGTTGGCTGAATAAAGTTTTCCAACTGATATGAGCGTCACACCAGTTATCCTCATGGTGTATTTGACTGAAATAATAAATGAATTTCATTATAAAAATATTTTGGTAATCCAAAATTAAATAGCACCCTTATGTTGTAGCCGCTTGACAAAATATTTGTTACCAAATTTTGTGATTTAACTATATTGTGCTGGAAAAAGAAAATCAACTGACTGTAAATGATTTCAGGAAAATAAGAAGGGTTATATCATTGTATTTTTTTTCTTAGGCCAACTATCACAGAACATAACTTTCCGGCATTCCTGCACAAGAATTTCGAAGCCCAGGCTGTGGAGATAGCCAGACAGTGTGTACAACCACCTCTGAAGAAAAATCCAAAGTTAGTGCTTCAACTTCAAAATTATCATCACCACTGCTGCTGTCTCCACCACCACCACTACTACGACCACCATCGTCATCATTTTATATCATCGAAACAAAGAAGAAGTCTGTCATAACGAATCTCAACCATTCTCCGTCTTATGGTTTGGTAGTTCACCTGCCCAAACCACTTCCTGTCCTACTTTGTGATCTTGCCCACTCGTCTGTATCAGTGTCATTCTCCGTGTGTTTCTTCCTCTTTGCCTTCCTGCTCCCCCTTTCTCACCCACCACACACGAGCACATACGCACACACAACACCCACACATTTTCTTGCTAATATAGTTTTTTTTCCAGTAAATTACTGACCAAAAAATATTATCTAGTTCGTTTGTTTTTTATTATTTAATTCTTAAATTTTAGCATTTGTGGCACTTGACTGTCATACTTTCTGCCTGTGAAATATTGTTCTTTTTTGTTTCTGTGTATAGGTTAATGTTTATTTTGTCCTCCTGACTGGTGTTTCTCCAGGTACATGTTATTTCACTCTAAACTGAAACTTAAAATTGAAAATAATTATTTCAGAAGAGTTTGAACTATGTAATTTTTTTCATGTGAAACATTCGTTGTAAAATTTATGGGAAAATGTTTTAAAATGTCAGTTTCATTCCTTTGATATTTAATTAAAGATTGTATTGGAAACTTGTTTTTATTCAAAGGCTATCATAAAGTTAACTTCACTTCATCTATCATAAAGTTTGCTTCATTCCATCTTTTAGCTTTGTTCCATTTTTTTTTCATAAAGTTAGTTTCATTCCATCTTTTATAAAGTTTGTTTCATTCTTAGATAATCTTCTTGTCTTCTTCGTATGCTTCATTTGCGATAATGCGTGGTACCTTGATTTTTGTGATGCACTTTTTGGCTGGGTACCTCCAGCTTCAGTATCTTTCATTGCTAGGGAAGATGATATGAACATATCCTTGCTTGGACTGCCGTGAAGACAGTGGTAGAGCCTGGCCTGGCCAAAACTGTTTTTTAGCCGGTGGTGGCTGTACTTAAGCCCTTTCTCCACGTCAGATCCAGCATGCAACACTGACTGACCAAACGGCTTTGAGACAGTTCCACAGAGATGCACCAACTTTGGAATGAAGAATCCAATGAGTGCCTCAATGATATCCATTCCCCGCCACCTATAGTCTCCTGGCTCTGCTTTGTTGACATCATTCTGATAGCCATTGTTGTAAAGACCCATAGGCTTGTCATGTCCTGGATTCATTGGTTTCACACCAGATTTTCCTCATCCCTGCTGGCAATCTCCATGTCCCTATCCATCCACCAACCTGACATTACATTTTACAAAAATAACAATTACAATTAGTGTTGATTGCTACATGTTTCTGGGCTACAGACGTAGGTCAGAGTTTTTAAGCAAACAGATCTATGTTCCCTGTCTCACAAAGACTGTGTTAAGATAAGTGTGCTCTTAACACAGTTGTTCCCAGGGGGGATTCCTAGATAATAAAACCAATTTCACCTCAGGGCTCTCTTCTTTTTGCTTGTCTCATGTGAGTATTATCACTGAGGTTTTGCATATGCTGAACAGACTGATGACAGAAGTCTGTAGAAAGCTGATTAGAGAGGCCTCTTACAGTACAAAAGCAATCCTTACTTTTATCTTCACTTTTTTTTTTTAATATGGTGGCTAGTGGATAGAAAAAACAAACATATAAAAGGCTTTTGTATTTATTTCTCAGTCTTATGTAAACTTTATATAACTTTTTCTTTTCCGTTCAGACCTGTTCTGGATCAACCATCTCATTACATTCCAGTTTATATATATTGACAGTTTCCTTCACCATCCCATTTTCAAGTTTCCCTAGGTCTTCCCTTCTGCCGTTGACCTGAAAGAGAGTGGTTTGTTCCACAGGAAGGCGGTATACTTAAAGGCACTTTTAGTGTGTGCCTCATCTGTTTCCATCTGTTCGTAAATTCTTCAAATATAATAATGGTATAGTTTGTTATCTTTGTTCCTTCAGTTTCCATCAAATTTGAAATTTTCATTCTTAGCTGGCACACCAAAAAAAAACCTCATTTCTTTTTCATATGTTATTCCATCTCTTCCAACCTCACAAATGTTGAGAATAGGCTTTAGTTGTGTAAATGTTACAATGTTTTAAAAAAAATTTTGTAAAGAATGTTACTTTTTTAGAAACAACTTTTGGTAGTTATCACTGGATTAAATGATATAATTCACACCTTTTTTAAAAACCACACTAGTAGATTTTTTGCAGTTTTTATGTTCCCATCGAAGCCATTAAAATTCATTGCAACAGATATAGAACATCCTCCAATCTTGCATATTGTTTTTTATTTTTAAATTTCTTTTTCATATATTTGCATATTTCTTTTTCAGTTTTGCATATTTTTCCATGTCTCGACTTGGTCATTCCACATTTTTATCAGTTTTGAATTATTTATCAGAAATATATAAACAGCAGGTCTATTTTCTACAGAAAATACATCAACCAGTCTTACTGTGTGATATAAAACGCTTGCAGTCATTTTTATTTGTCTTCATTATCTATATTTAACAGAGACCCCCCATTTGTGCCAAGACCATCTCTACAGCCTGTGTGTGAGTACTTGCTGGACTGTGTCAAGAAATATCCACTAGAAGTATGTCCTTTGTGTCATGAGAGATCTCTGCCTATTGACCCTGTGGTAAGTGACTTTACAGAAGATAAGATTACTTGATCTTAGGAACAGAAGTAGGAAATGAATTTTTGTAAGTTTCAGGAAAGTGCTCGGGTTTTCCAAGAAAATATTTACATACTGAGAATGCTTATAAGCTGCCTGTAATCCTGTAATTAAAAGATTTCCTGTTTTTACGTGTAAAAAATAGAAGCAGCTGCTGATGGACTTTATAGTTCTTGTGAATATTGTGATTCTTGTCACTTCAAATATAAAATTAACAACTAAATGATAATGCCCAGCCTTCTCAAACAAAGGAATATGGGTTTGTGACAACATCCTCTAGTCATCCCAGCTATGAAAATTGGGCCTGAAAAACAAGAGCTGAGGTAAACAGCCTCCAAAGGTGAATATCTACATGCAAAGTGAGGTACACTAGCTTGTATTGTACACTTGGCTGTTAGTGAAATGATAGCAGATAGGATATCATGGTGAAGGTCAGTCCCATGAATTTTTCCCACACCTGAGACTTCAAAGACTGCAGGAAAGCAGATAGCATTTAAAAGGTGTATCAGTTTGTTAGAGACATTCACAGATAATTTTAGTAAGGTATGGGGATATTAATACTCGGCATCAAGTGGAATGAATTCAAGAACAATGCAGAGATAAGACAGATGACTGAACAACAACCAGTCTCACGGGTGATCAGGAAAAGGAGATGGACATATGTTGGTCACTTGATGAGAAGAAATGATCAGAGAATCCCAAAACAAGCTATCAAGTGGAACACAACAGGCCGAAGAAAAAGAGGCAGACCGCGTGAAACTCTGAAGAGGAAATGTTAAAAGAGACCAAATTAACAGGCATAAAATCCTTTGATGAGGTTGAAAGACTCGCCGAAGACAGGAAAAATTGGCGAACTACTTTGCGAGCCCTATGTGACGTCTAACGGCACGGGAAGGATATAAGATATAAGATGGGGATATTATACAGCATCAGCATCTATCTTTTATATGATGAAGGAAATTTCTATATGAAAGTATCACTTTGTTTTGTCTAATTTTATATACAGAGAATGTCTGAACCATTTTGCCTTCTCCTTTTCCCTCAGAATGAAAGCGTCCACAGAGGTAGATACAAAATAGAGAAAGTGTACTGTGGCCATCTCTTCCACTTCACTTGCCTGAACAAATACATGAAAACCCCACCCTTTACAGGTAAACACATCATGATTTGCCAGATGAAATGTGAATGAGGTGATGGTGCATGGACTTGGGGGAGGAAAATTATAAAATCCTTTAACATCACAGGGGCAGCTGAATGGTGTAGTGGTTAGTGTGATTGTCTTTCATGCAGAGGTTAGTGGTTCAAGTCTGACTGGAGGTGCTACAGTCACCCAGCTACAGCTCTTTCTGGAGTTCGGGAGGGAAACGAGGGTAATGCAAGGTGCAGACCACATCACCCTCTAGTGGCCCTCAGGTTAAGGAAAATATGAGCAATACCTATATGTCCCTAAGTGCCTCTGTGGCATGACAGGACTGTATAGCATGATAGGACTATATAACATCATGATAGGACTATATAACATCATGAACTGAAAATTAGTGAAAACATAAGAACTAGATAATTAATTTATTCTCATGATATCAAGAGACAATAGTGTGCAGAAATCCATACAAGCTGAAGGGGAAGGAGCAAAGCTACAGTGAGCATTTACAAGATTTTGACAGCAATCATTGTGATCAGGTGTACGGTATAAGTAAAAGAAAGCAAGCTGGAGATCTATCAGAGCAACCTTCTGTGAGTAGGTGTCACAACAGGATGATGATAATGATGATAGTGATTAGAATGATAGCAATGATGATGACAATGATTATTATGATTTACAAGTCATTGCCTGTGCTGAAAAGATATGACTTTGTAATCTTCACAGACGTTTTCAAGAAATTATGTGGGGAAATGCCAATATCCTTTTACAGAAGAGGCACATGAAAGTTAATACAGACTTCTTCCTGAAAAGCATTCTCAATTATACATCATTTAATAGGACTGTTTCCTTTCCTTTAACACACAAGGATGAGTCAAAAAAAAGTAATTGCAATTTTACTTAAGAAGTTATAATCAAGTAGGAGACCGCTGTAGTACAGATATGTTATGCCTTCTCCCTTTAGATACATGTGCAGAGAGGCACGTCAGCCATTTTGGAAATATGTCACTCAAGACTTTCAATCAGATCAAAATACTCTAGTTTGCTTGGTTAGTTTGCTTGTGTGTTCTTACAGCATGGTAATGCTCCTGCTCTCACAGTTTATGCAACAGCTCAACAAATTACAAATGTGCTTTTTGAATGTATTCCACATCCTGCATATTCACTTGACTTTGCACCAGGTGATTATCGTGCGTTTGGACCCTTAAAGAGGCACTGGGTGGGAAGTAGTTTGGTATGGACAATGAGATAAAAAGAAGCAGTGCATAGATGGCCACACACTCAATCACATAATTTTTTTTTTGTTCTTCTGAGGCAGACTGTCTCTGTGAATGTGGTGGCAGACCTGTGTGAATGTGGTGGAAGACTTGCGTGAATGTGGTGGCAGACTTGCATGAATGTGGTGGGGACTATGTTGAAAAATGATGAGTTTTTCATCATATTTGTACGTTTCATATTAATAAAATATTGTGCTTAATTTTTCACTCGGTCTCATATATTTTGTAAGTCTTCAGAAAGAAGATTCTTTTGAAATGCAGCGTAAAATCATATTATTTATGCATCAGGAGTGTCCATTAGTGTACACAGCTTTGCTGGCCTGGGTTTGTGAGAGATAGAAGAAATGACGACTGTGGCAAAACTGATTCTAGCAGTAAAGGTGAAAATGGTTCAGTTTTACAAAAGAGGTGGAAAAAGTGGGCAAGAGTGAGAGTGGCAGAAAGAAATTAAAATAATTTGTATCTGTTTTTTTTTGTGTGTGTTTTTATCTGGGTTTTTTTTCCTATGTAATCATTGAAGAGGCTTGTGTCAAAATACTGGATTGCTATTATATTCTTCATTTATGCATACTCTTTTTACTTTCTGCCACTCTCGTTCTTGCCCACTTTCCTCGCTGTTTCCATCTTTTCGTAAAACTGAATAATAAATCTCTCTGTTCACGTGGATATGGTGCAGAAACTATGACAGCTATAAAAGCTCAGAGTGAAGAGCAGACATCATCTTGGCAACAAGGCTGTAGAATTAGCATGGCCTAACACTTGAATACTGCACAGGAAGAATGTAGTATAAAGGAAAAAGCAACAGTCATCAGTCACATACATTTGTTCATAGTTGTTTTAGGCTGATTGTTTTAGTCTTTTTATGATATACTTTGTACTTTTTTTTTGGTTTTTTTTTTTAACAAGCATTAGAAAATTGTCAGTCATGTTTTTCTATTTAGAAAATGTTTTGATATATTTAAGCAGAGTTTCATACTTCATGTTGATCTACTCTGACTGATATCACTCTGATTGCGCTTGGCTCAAAAGGTCATGAAATATATGCAACAAGCTCTGTCATAGTGAAATATTAGTTAGCTGTCCATACAACAAGCTCTGTCATAGTGAAATATTAGTTAGCTGTCCATGCAACAAGCTCTGTCATAGAGAAATATTAGTTAGCTGTCCATGCAACAAGCTCTGTCACAGTGAAATATTAGTTAGCTGTCCATGCAACAAGCTCTGTAACAGAGAAATATTAGTTAGCTGTCCATGCAACAAGCTCTGTCACAGAGAAATATTAGTTAGCTGTCCATGCAACAAGCTCTGTCACAAATATAAGTTAGCTGTCCATGCAACAAGCTCTGTCACGACAAATATTAGTTAGCTGTCCATGCAACAAGCTTTGTCACAATGAAATATTAGTTAGCTGTCCATGACAACAAGCTCTGTCACAGAAATATATTAGTTAGCTGTCCAACAAGCTCTGTCACAGAGAAATATTAGCTGTTCATGCAACAAGCTCTGTCACAGAGAAATATTAGTTAGCTATCCATGCAACAAGCTCTGTCACAGAAAAATATTAGTTAGCTGTCCATGCAACAAGCTCTGTCACAGAAAAATATTAGTTAGCTGTCCATGCAACAAGCTCTGTCACAGAGAAATATTAGTTAGCTGTCCATGACAACAAGCTCTGTCACAGTGAAATATTAGTTAGCTGTCCATGCAACAAGCTCTGTCACAGAGAAATATTAGTTAGCTGTCCATGCAACAAGCTCTGTCACAGAAAAATATTAGTTAGCTGTCCATGCAACAACACTGTCACAGAGAAATATTAGTTAGCTGTCCATGCAACAAGCTCTGTCATAGTGAAATATTAGTTAGCTATCCATGACAACAAGCTCTGTCACAGAAAAATATTAGTTAGCTGTCCATGCAACAAGCTCTGTCACAGTGAAATATTAGTTAGCTGTCCATGCAACAAGCTCTATCACAGAAAAATATTAGTTAGCTGTCCATGCAACAAGCTCTGTCACAATGAAATATTAGTTAGCTGTCCATGCAACAAGCTCTGTCATAGTGAAATATTAGTTAGCTATCCATGACAACAGGCTCTGTCATAGTGAAATATTAGTTAGTTATCTATGACAACAAGCTCTGTCACAGAAAAATATTAGTTAGCTGTCCATGCAACAACACTGTCACAGAGAAATATTAGTTAGCTGTCCATGCAACAAGCTCTGTCATAGTGAAATATTGGTTAGCTGTCTGTGACAACAAGCTCTGTCATAGTGAAATATTAGTTAGCTGTCTGTGACAACAAGCTCTGTCATAGTGAAATATTAGTTAGCTGTCTGTGACAACAAGCTCTGTCATAGTGAAATATTAGCTAGCTGTCTGTGATAACAAGCTCTGTCATAGTGAAATATTAGTTAGCTGTCTGTGACAACAAGCTCTGTCATAGTGAAATATTAGTTAGCTGTCTGTGACAACAAGCTCTGTCATAGTGAAATATTAGCTGTCTGTGACAACAAGCTCTGTCATAGTGAAATATTAGTTAGCTGTCTGTGACAACAAGCTCTGTCATAGTGAAATATTAGTTAGCTTTCCATGACAACATTTATTTTGATGATGCCATTTGCGTGTGGAACTTCATTTCTGCTCACAGATGAATTCAGTTAAAAAAATGTTAGTTACCGGAGTTGCAGACTCAAGTCACTGACGTGGACTCGAATTAAACATTGAAGACTCAATATGAAATATGAATTGTAGTGACATGTTACTCAACTTGGAACATAGTATGAATGATTTGAATGCAGCACTGTGTATAAGTAGAACACATATGAACTTTATATCTCTTTGTCTTTATAAATTAATGTTTATTGTTACTTCAATTTCCATTATACTATTTCACTTTACTGTTCTGCCTTTGACCAGGAGGTAAACAGTGCCCATCCTGTAACAAGCAGATCTTTCATGATAAGTGGAAAGTTTCAGCAGAAGTGATGGAAAACAGATGGGCGCACAAGCAGGCCAAGCAGCGAGAGCTTGAAGAAGTCGTTGATTTTATGGAATAAAATGGACTTCAGCCCTGTTCTTTATAACATTTGTTTGTTGTTCATTGTGTGTTAAGGTTCTGAGTAATTATAGTGATTGATTGGAATACAGAATAACAAAATCATTATTATGATGCGTTATGCAAAATGAAGCTAAATATTCTGAGTTTTCCTTTTAAAAAAGTCTAAAATTATTTATGATTTTCTTTTATTTTCAGTGTGTTTTCGTATATTTTAATGGATTAACCGTCATTTTTCAAAATTTCATTTAACAAACTTTATCACAGTTGAAATGGTGCTCATGTTTGATATTCCTGAACAAGTTTTGAAGCTCTGCATTCAAGGCTCATCAAAAATGTAAAAGTTCATCTTTCATAGTCATCTGCATTCTGGTCAAAATATATATAATATTACACCCTTCCCGGGCTGTTAAATGTCACATAGGGCTTGCATGGTAATTCGCCAAGTGTTCCTGTTTTCAGCGAGTCTTTCAACCTCAACAAGGTATTTTACTCCAACTATTTTCGCCTCTCTAAACAATGTCCTCTGTAGAGTTCATGTGGTCGACCTCTTTATCTTCCGTCAGTTGTGTTCCACTTGATAGCTTGTTTTGGGATTCTCTGACTTTTTTTTTTGCACCAGAAACTTTCTTTCAAATTCTTGTCTTCCATTATATCATTTCCTCTGCTATCTGTGTCTTTGTTTAATATGAGTTCCTTCATTTGCAGGTTTTATGAATATGTTTTTTTCCAAAATCATGATTATTTATTAACCTTCATCAGGGACACAAATAGCAGTTACAGAAACTGAAACATGCACTCTAGACTGTTATCTTGTTTTAGTCATCCCTGTTCTGTGGCTGCTTTGTTTCTGTTGATTGTGTTATTGCTTCCTCTTCTGCATTCAGTTTCATATGCTCAGGTTTATAAACTGGTTGCTTCCATGAATCCTGCTGTCAGCAGGAGGTCTTCATAAGAACCCAGAGTTTCTCTTCCATGCCTCTTGAGGCCCTACCTGGGCTTTGAGGTCTCTGTTTATGGTTGAAGCTCTTAACCAACCAAACAGTATCCATGACACATGAACATTTTCTGTAATTAAAAAAATCACTATGGCAGTGTTTTATTGGGAAATCATGCAGTGGTTGTTTTTAGCTTTTGCAGAAGTTTAAAATTATGAACACTTTACTGCAAAGTGTGTCGTGATAGTGTAGTGGTTTGTGTACTTACTTGCCAGTCAGAAGGTTGTCCCTAATTCGATTTTGCTCTTGGGTGAAATTTCTTTTTTTACCTATTAGCACAGAGGTCACCTGGTCATTCATTTGCGTGTCCCTTGCGGAAATTTGCCTCCTGTAGGCCTCTCAGTTGTAAGCAAGATGCCCAGCTGCTGATGTATCCATTTGCAGATTATCAGTGATGTCTTGCAGCCATCTTTGACAGAGGTCAGTACAGCCTAAAAAAAATGGGTACCTGGGGTTTCTGTAGGAAAACTACAGCAGTGAGGACAAGCTGCTAGTATCCCTACCTCAAATGATATGGTGGCCTAGACATATGAAGGCACTAACACTTAACACCCCTACAATGTATAGATGCTACAGGACATAGATTTCTGCTATGAAACAAAACCATATGACTGTAGTTACTTTATTTTTAACTTTTTAAAAAGTTGTTTAAACAGTTTATGGAGATCTAAGAGTTAAAGTCGAGTTTTCATGTAAACTCATTACTTGCTGAGTTTTATATCAAATCTGTTTGTTTCAAGGCTGTAAGAACCAGAGTTTTTTTTTTTTTTCTTTTATGCATTTAGTTTTCTTGCTGTTTAACTTACAACTGACTTCTAGTCTGAGTTGGTGTCTGCTTGCTCTTGGATGTTTGTTCACTGTTTAGACACTGTGTTAGACAGTTTCTGTATTCATCGTGGTTACGGAGAATAATTAGCATAAGTAGTTAGTAAAAAAGGTTCCCAATTTTGGGGATACAGTGTTAAGCCTATATTTCCACGAACTTCATTGGCTGCATTTACCTTCCCAGATTTCTCTGGTATCTATTTTTAGAGGCTGGGTGGACCACAGGGCCTTTTCAATGTGTAAAAGAAAAAAATCCCACTGCTGGGACTTGAACTTGTTACCACCAGATTAGTAAACCAACTACCTAACTGCTCAACTACTCAGGCCACCAGAAGTATACTGTCCAAAAAAAGAAACACATAACTACTGATGACCTAATTTTAGTCATAACTTTGATATTCTATAGCTTTTTAAATTGAATGAATAAAATTTTGAAATTGCAGACAATAATACCTAAGGGTTTAAACACTCACTTGACAGTTTCTTGCATCTGTGTGATGAGAATTTGTTAGTCCCAGGGGTTCTCAAGTTAGTATGGTGTGTGGCCATGGCTTGCATCGATCAGCAACTGGCATCTCCTGGGCATAGATCCAATCAAATGTCTGATGTGTGCCTGTGGGATGGCTGCCCACTCTTCCTGGAGTGCCTGTCACAGATCACGACGACTGGCTGGAGAAACGTTTCGGCCACAAACACATTTTTGCAGCTCATCCCATAGGTGCTCAATTGGATTCATGTCTGGAGACAGGGAAGGGTGAGAATGTTGTTGGCAGTTAGGAACTGTGTGGTGAACCATGCAGAATGGGGTCTGGCGTTGTCCTGTTGAAACACAGACCTTTGCGCAGCAAAAAATGGAAGGACATGGGGTCAAAGAATTTCATTGATGTATCATTGCACATTCAAGCTCCTTCAGTCTGCACCGATGGACTCCTTCCATTGAAATTGATCATTCCCCATACCATTACACTTCCTCCACCATGCGGCGGAGCTTCATCAATGCAATTTTAGGCAAAATGTTCATTTGGCCTATGGTAGACCATTCTTCGCATATCATGGTGGTGCAACAAAAAGAAAGATTCATCACTAAACCAAACATGTCTCCATTGATTGTCAGTTGTCCAGGGACGATGCTGGTTGGCCCAAACAAGTCGATTTTGGTGATGGCGTCTCATTAAGACAGGACCTCGGTGAGGTCGTCGTGCCACCAGTCCAGCTTCATGCAGTCTATTCCGGACAGTTTGATCAGACACACGACATCCTGCAAGCAATGACTGGGCACTTGAGGAAGCTTTTGTAAACCTGTTTCTGAGGTGATGAACCAGAATAAAGCGATCATCAGTTGCTGTTGTCACCCTGGGTAATCCACTGCGGTGCCAGTCTTCAGCTGAGCCAGCGGCTTGGAAAAGGAGATTTTCTCTAGATGCACTGCTACATTCATATGTGTCAGCTTGGAGTCTTGTGGAGATTTTCTCTAGATGCACTGCTACATTCATATGTGTCAGTTTAGTCTCATGGAGATTTTCTCTAGATGCACTGCTACATTCATATGTGTCAGTTTAGTCTCATGGAGATTTTCTCTAGATGCACTGCTACATTCATATGTGTCAGTTTAGTCTCATGGAGATTTTCTCTAGATGCACTGCTACATTCATATGTGTCAGTTTAGTCTCATGGAGATTTTCTCTAGATGCACTGCTACATTCATATGTGTCAGTTTAGTCTCATGGAGATTTTCTCTAGATGCACTGCTACATTCATATGTGTCAGTTTAGTCTCATGGAGATTTTCTCTAGATGCACTGCTACATTCATATGTGTCAGTTTAGTCTCATGGAGATTTTCTCTAGATGCACTGCTACATTCATATGTGTCAGTTTAGTCTCATGGAGATTTTCTCTAGATGCACTGCTACATTCATATGTGTCAGCTTGGAGTCTTGTGGAGATTTTCTCTAGATGCACTGCTACATTCATGCAAATCAACTCAATCTCATAGAGCTTGTCTTTGCATATGCCCTTACATTCATATATTTGTAGGAGTTATCTCAGAATTGCATAGAGATGGTCTGTAGGTGCACTCCTAGCCAAGTTTTTATTAAAAGATGTGATTAAGTAGAAGGATGGACCTATTTTGCCCTGACACTTTCCTATGCGCAAGCCTCATTTCAGCTGTTGATTGCTAAATTATACTCGTTACGAGTCTGCATGTCATCATCATGTGCTATCCCCCCTTTAATAATGATTGGTTGCAGTAATCTTTAGCTTGATCTGTCACATACTTATATAATGCACCTGGCCAAGCTGCTTACTGTTCTTCGATGTTGTCTACCCTCTGTATGATGGATTGTTCATTTCTGTGAGCATGGTTTCCCACATGTTATCATCAGAATGCTGCCTGTAAACATTTTATTATTTGATGCCTTATACTTCATTGTATGCACTGTGTTATTATAAAACTGTATGTCAAGATGTCAGTTGTGTGATATTACATCATAAATTTGTGTGATTCAGACACAAAACTTGTCTTTCTTGGCTGAAATGAATGCCCAGTGATTGTCAAATCTTATTTCCTGTGTAAATCCTTGTAGGGATTTGAATATATCTTCCATTTTTCTTCAGCATGCACAGAGGTTAACAGTTTTTTTTCTTTAAACCGTCCTTGTATTTGTTTCACATTACTTTTGTGTTTTGCAGTTGGGTCTGTTATAAATATCACACATGTGTCTGTTTACTTATGTGTGGGGAATTCCAAAATTAGCCTATGATCGGCTGGTAAAAATAAATTGGTTGCCATAGCAGCATGACATATTTCCTTTGCAACTGGTAAAGTGTTATCTCACTATATG
The DNA here is from genome assembly GCA_009760885.1 of Achatina immaculata. Taxonomy (NCBI): domain Eukaryota; kingdom Metazoa; phylum Mollusca; class Gastropoda; order Stylommatophora; family Achatinidae; genus Lissachatina; species Lissachatina immaculata. The sequence goes on along the minus strand of CM019701.1, from coordinate 37,661,080 downwards.
CCAACCCACAATCCATTTGTTCAGTTGGGCATGAAGAGTGTCTAAGTAAACATATAATCCTGTAAATCACAGTTCTCACCAGCTGTGATTCATTTTTTTACAAGCAGAAGAAAATGGTGCCATCAAAATCTGTCATCAGTTGTGTTATGTTTACTGTGATAATGTGGCGAGTGACGGTTCTAAGATGGATTTGGTGCAGGAATTTCGGGGATGGAGGCACAAATGTCATGATAAGGAGGAGGGGGGAACATGGATGGCACTCAATTGTGACTAATAAACCTGTTCAAAAAGTCAACCAGGTCATGTGTGAGAAACAATTTTTTATCACAATTCTTACAGCTTGGACTTGGCTCAAACCCATTTCTTTCGCAAGATGAAGGGTCTGGCTGGTTACCCAGCACTCCAGGACCAACAAGGAGCTCACAGATGGAATAAACAATTGGCTGGATACCCTGGTGGCACCATTGTTTGACAAGGGATTGCAAAAGTTGGTGCCACGGGCATAACAAGTACCTGAATTTGGGTGGCGACTATATAGAATAGTAATGTGAGTATGCATGTAAGTTTTGTACATAGTAAAATTCTCTATTTTTGACTTTTTATTTTTTTTTACCACCCAACTGGATGTTGATTTTTGAATAGCCCTCATATTTTATGGTGAAATTAGAGAAAACAAAAATTATGAAAGGCAATATTTTTTTTATGGTGATTATTATGTCCTCTTTAGTTAACTCTTAATACAAATGAGTTAAGATAACAGGCATAAAATGACACATAATAAACTTAGGAAAGTATCCCAAGGATCTCTAGCACATTCTGTGTGGTCAAAGTTCAAGTGGTTGCAACCTAAGGCAGAAAAGAGAAATTGTGGCAGAAAGTTCAACATAATCTATCACTCTGTTGTGGTCAACTTCTACTTCTGATGTTCACGGTTAACAGTCAGATTTGTAAGACAGGAAGCCTCAGAAATTGTTCCAGACACCTTAACTTTTTCTTGAAGGGTAGAATTCAGATATGTCTGTGCAGACAATTCTTCACCATTTGAAAATAAAGTTCGTTTATTCTTCAAGAACTAAGCTTTTCACTCTGTTTTCTTCCATTGGCTTTTTTTTTTTTTTTAACATTTTCAGTCCATTTATTTTTGGTCAGACATCCTTTCTGCCATTTATCTTTTGCTGCTCACTTTATTTCACATTTTTTTGCAGTGACATACTGAACTTGCATCATGTAATTCAGACTTCACTAGCATATTAGCATTTCAGCTATACACGCATGCATGAGAGCATGTGTACACAGAGAGAGAACACTGTTGATGATCTGGTTTTGCAGTTCCTTTCTTCTGGTTCAGGTCACAGCGGACTGTCCGCACAGTCACCTCACTTTGTTTTAAAGATTGTCAGAGAGAGATTGAGAAGTAACTTAACATATAACTTAAATTATTATTTGAAGAGAGTAACAAGTTATTTATACTCTTTAAGTAATGTCTATTTTCATAGTAACAGAAGTAAGTAAATGAACACAGTAAAACTGGGAATATTTTTGCACAGTGGTTTTATTAACTCTATCAAAGGATCTGGCTGAGAAGCGATCACACTAGCAGTACTAAACTACTAGAGCAACATGACAAAACATATGGAGTTCATCCATCATCTTCATTCATGGCATATTCTTTGTGTGTATCTCCATTTGTGTATGTGAATGGCTGTCTTTTATTTGCTTACAAATACAGTAGTGTTAATTTTGTATGCACAATAAACACAATGGTTGATACATTTGTTACATGCAGAATAATTTTTTTTTTTTTAATGTTTAATGATGAGCAAGCACAGGAGTGGTGCAGTGGTTAGTGAGTTAGTTTTTCATGTGAAGAAAGGTGGGTTCACGTTTCCCATCATCAGTCAGCACAGACAGCAGCAGTGAGGCTTAGAGTGAGCACTCATTTAAAGAAGCAGAGACCTTGAAATGCAAAAGCTGTCACATTTTGCCAAAAAAAAATGGCATTGATGGTGCTACAACAGTGGTTCCAAACATCTTTAAATTCAAGAACCACTGTTCCAGTTACATTTTTGGCATTCCTTATGTATATGGTCTGACAGTTAAGTAATGAGACTAATTCCATATACAAAATAAAACAACAGTTGAAGATATAACCTGTATTTTATTGAAAGTAAGCCAATTGTGCATTGATACAGTGAGTGGCACAATCTAACAAACACTGGAACGACCTCTGCAGGTCTTCTGTTGGTATGGCCCTTAAACTTGATGTTATGGCCCTTTGGATGTCATCAGTATCATCAAAGAAGCATCCTTTCATTGGTAACTTTAATTTTGGGAGTAGAAAATAATCACAGGGAGACAAATCTGGGGAATAGGATGGATGGTTGAGAACACACACTTGTTTTTGGGCCAAAAATACCTGTACAACTATCGCCTGGTGAGCTGGTGCATTATCATGAAGAGGGAAGAAAACTGCTAGGTGTTGAATACTCGGGTCAGACGGAGAATCCTTTTCGATAGATATTTAAAAATATTTAAACTTTGGCAGTGACAGTCTGTCCCTCTGGAATAAATTCTTCATGAATAACTCTCTTGTTGTTGTAGAACCACACCAACATTGTCTTCACTTTTGACTTTTGAAGACAAATTTTTTTGCCTGCTGGTAATGATGATGCCCTCCACTGAGCACTTTGGCATTTAGTTATGGGATCATACCAGAAAATCTATGTTTCATCTTCTGCAACAATCAGATTTAAGAAATGTTTATTTCTGCAACATGTTTTGATGATTTTTGCTTACTCAACACACTGTTATTTTTGGCCATCAGACAACGAATGTGGTACAAACCAGGAAGCAATTTTTTCTTGCCCAAATCTTCCACTAAAATTTTACGAATGGTCTCCTGGTTAACACCAAATTCATCTGCCATCATCCTCACTGTCAGACATTGATCTTCTTGTATCTGTTCTGACTTTTGCAATGAGTTCCTCATTACGAACAGAAATTGGGTGTCCATGTCTAGTGCATTTGTAATTGTTTCCACACCACTTTTGAATCATGAATAACACCTGAATATCTGTGCACGAGATAAACAATTATCCTCATAAACTTGTCGTATCAATTCAACTGTCTCAGTTGCACTTTTTCCGAGTTTTAAACAGAATTTAATGTTAGCTTTTTGGTCCATGCTGATTACGTAACAATGCACCTCTGATTAGGTCAACAAAATGGCAGTTTGTTTGTCGTCTGCTTATCAGGTGGTGATGAAAAGTTGCCAGATCTTAGATGAAAGTTGCCTCTTTGAATTCCATGCTTTGCATCATAGATGCCATTTTTGTCTTGGCCATAATAAAATCAGTCTCATTACTTAATTGTCAGACCTTGTGTGTGTGTATGTATGTATATACATATATATATTGTGTGTGTGTGTATATATATATATATATCACCAAGAAATGGACACATTTACATTTGATGACAGTAGACTACCTTATCAGAACAATTACTAATCACATGTTAAAAAATTCCATCAGAGATTTGTAAATATATCGGGACTTAACTCATTTTAACATGCAGAAAAAGAAAATCTAGGAAGAAAATATTACCAATGATTCTTAAGAGGGGGGGAAAAAACAGATTTTATCTTAAAAAAAAAATCATTCTGATTTGTTGGAGAAATTTCCACGCATGAACTCAGTTATATAACTGCATGGCATATATTTCTGTCAACTAGTAATTTCTAGTTTACAAGAAGACTATAGAAGGCAACAGTTGAGTCAGTAGTACTCATTAAACATTTTTCACATCAGAGAGAACCCTTGTGCTTTATGGTCTATAAAATGTGAATTGTGGTCTGAAAGTGCAGTAAATGGCCTTATTACATGTCACATTTCATTTAAGTATGAGGATTCACAAAAATACATCCTGCCTGAGATGACTAACTCATACATATAAGGGAGAGAATTACATTGTTTTATAGTGCAGTATTTGAAACATGGCAGAAGATGACTGTACATAGGTTAGTAATGCTGCACTCAAGAGAGGTTAGAAAACAATTTTTTTTTTGGAGCAGGATGATTTAATCATGACCATCTAAAGTGAATACATTCATTTCATTCGCCTTATTGTCTTTTATTCTCCAAGACAAATAATATGTTATTTTTTAAAAGAAAATTAACATATCCGGTCTGAAATTGAGATATTTGGAGTCTGTGCTTCATTACTCTTCAGGCAATCAATGTCTCAGTCATGACTCTGAAAAATGTCTGTGATGAAATTTCATTTATAAGATTCACAGGGAACCAGAAAATGAACTTTATGAGCTGGGAATACCTGTGAGCTTACAAAACCATTTCAAAACTTATACAATTCTGTTTTTGTTTTATCCATATGCATGTTTTATTCAAACATGAAACATCATATCAGAAAATAACAGCTGAACTTTCCAGATCATAGTAAAATACTTCCAAACAAGGGGCTTGAGCCATTTAAAATTCCCAGCATTCCAGTCTGAGAATATGCAAACATTGCTCCAAAGAGTATTTTGAGGTTTTAGGATTTATGTAACTTTTTCTTTCTGCAGTCTTTTTTTTTTTGGGGGGGGGGGGTAATTTTAGATTAAATCATAACTTCTGTTATAGCAGTGACTTTAGCACATTCTATGCTGTTCTTTCTCAGTTGGTACATCTGATACTTTAACCAATGAAAACTTAGTGTTACACTTCCAAGGCATGCAATGAGGCTTCTACCATGCACTTCTGTGCTCTTGAAATATCTTTACACATACATATATACATACACACACTCATAAATGTACATAAGTAAGACATTCAAAAGAACCATAATAAATATTATCTACATAAATATCTACAGGTCACAGCCCCATGATAAAGTGTTTACAAAACATTCCAAATCAACATCTTGAGACAGTGAGATCTACACATGAAATTCAAATATGAACACCCAAACCAGTGCAAATCCTTGGCATGTAACAACAGATAGGTAAAAGCGAAAAGTGGCATAAAAACAATGAAATATCAAGCAGTAGGTGAAGTTTCAAGCTTCTTTCCCAGAGATTCAAGCAATCTCCCTGCCGTAAGAAACCAAACCACCAAGAGAGGACTGCAACATACTTTAGTTTCATCTTTTCGCACTGCTTTGTGTTTTACTTTTGCTCACGGTCCATGGAGGAACCAATCAGGGTTTGCAGATATTCATTTGGAATTAATAATCTACTTACTCAGATTTTCTTAAAATCCAGCATGTTGTCCACAAAATGATTCCATCTCATGTACTTTTAAGCTGTCTCCCACCTAGTGAAGCACTATGTGGAACACCATGTTCACTTGATCTTATATTTATTCGACATTTCTGTTATCTGTCACCATTAGCTGTCAATTCTGAATCTTCTGAACTTATTAAGGACTTTCAGTATCCAAGAGGGTTCGGGTAATGTTGAGTCCAGAAGTTCTGTAATTCACATTTTTTCAAGCACAAAATATCTCTTCCTTTCCCATCTTACCTCTCTCACTCTCTCTCTCTCTCCCTCTCCCTCTCTCTCTCTCTCTCTCTCTCTCTCTGTGTGTCCACCTGTCCAAGCCCTCAAGGTTTATTGCTGCAGATACAGTCTGTCTGTTCTATTCTGTTTCTGTCTAACCCTCTCCATTTTTTCAATTCTAATCTCTTATATCTTTTTTCTTTGTTGTCTCACTTTTGTCTTGATCAGTCCTTTGATGATGTTCTTCAATATTTCATATATGTATATCTATATCTCTTTCACTAATATACATTATGAGGTTTATTGTCCTCTTTCACATGATGGCACTATCTCTAGATATGTGCATTTATGAGAGCCATTTTTTCCTACATGCAGCAAAAACTGTGCTCAGTAAAACATGAACAGTCATTCTGTGTCACCAAAATGAGTGTTAATAATGATCATATAGATGGGAAGAATCAGCCATTTGAACCTAATAGTCAAGTTTGTGGAGTTAATGTGTCTAATTAAGGGAATAATCTGGGCCAATTAGTTCTTTTCGTCTTTTTGTTTGAAGCTTTTTCCTTATTTCCACCTCATTGACCTAATTGCTGCAGAGTTTATAATGGTCATCACTGTCATTTTTATGTGCCTTAATAATATGTGGGTATGCTTCTCTATATTCATCATCATCAGTCCTCTGTACGCCCAATGGCATCAACAAAGGTTCCCCAGCTAATCCTGTACTGAGCAAGTTGGTATACCATGTCTTTCTTGCTTCCTTTAGGTCTTCCTGTATTGTGCATCTCCATGTTCCTAATGGCCTGCCTTTCTTTCTCTCTCATTGAGGTGTCCAAGTTGAGGCGGTATATAGAGGTGTCTTGTTTTTTCCATTTGTAGTAATACAGACCCAGCCATTTCTATCTTCGTCTTCTGACCTCTTTAGTATTGTTCTCAATGCCCAGTCATTTGGTTATTTCCTCGTTTGTCACACATTCTTCCCAGTGTATTCTTAGAATTTTCTTAAGGCTTCTTCCTTCACATTCTCTTAATCTGCTTTAAATTCTCCAATTGGTTCTCCATGTTACACACTGCTTAATATCAGTAATGAGCATTGTGTCTTTTTTTGTTTTCAAGCCACTTGGTCATTTTATATAAATATTTCTCACCATCTTCCTCTTTCTTGTATCGTTATATCTTTCCATTACTTTTCCACTAACTGTCGAGTTTTTTAATTGCATCTTCTCAAGACATGTCACAATAAATTTGTGCTTTAGTGTTTTAAATTACTCACAGAATTATTACATACGCAGTATTTTCCATGACACTTTGTGCACCGAAGTCATAGACATTTGATTTTTCAAAACAGTAACAGAAAAGATTTCTAACTTAACTTTCAATTTCTGCCTTTCTATAGTAAACAGTTCTGGAATATTATTAACATTTTCTGTATGTGATCTGGATTAGAAAGTGGATCTATGATTAATCAGAAAACAAACAAAAAAATCTTGTGTTTTAACAGTGGAGCCTGATATAAATGGAGACATTCTATCGGAGAATATTACTAATAAAATTCTTAAGCACACATAATGGCTCAATAGTTGTTCTATTTTTCTTAAAAAAATGTTTAACTGGGTGTGTTTTATTGAGAAATGGAACAAATAATTTAGCAACTGCTAATACTTTCTGAAAATATGCAAATAAAGAGTAAAATGATTTCACTGACCATGCAAATATTCAGATATTTCAGATATATTTGTAAACTTGCTTTTGGGTCACTCTGCGTAGTTGCTTTTTTGTCTGCTTTTCTGCTGCAATTTCGATGCAATTTTCAGAGGGACTTTTTTTTTTCCTCTTCCCAGAAACAAGCTTCAAATATTTTTCTTTCCTCTTATTTCCTTCATGAAACCACCTTGTGAGTACCAATTTACACAAAAGACCATCTAAAACAGAAAAATAGACCATGGGTCATACAAATAATTTGACTTTACAGCTAGGATTTTATAATCCTGCAGAGAACAGTTTACAGTTCTGTGTTTATTGGTTTTTTTTCCAAAACTTTTTTTCATCACGTTCTATAATTAATGACTGCAGGAATGGTAAAGACAATGCAAAGAAGCCTCTTGTATAAACACAGTGGATTGTAGACCTGCTACCATCCCACTCCAGTCATTCCAGTTCTAAAAATTGGTACCTTACACACTTTTTGAGAGAAACTCTCTGAACTCAAACAATGTCTACCTGCAAGACAAGGAACATAAAAGTACACTTGTCCACATAGAAATAAGCAACTACATCTAGTGCTCTTAGTTATCACGTCAAAAAAAAAAACATTACATAAAAAATGAAAGTTTAGATTACGCAGTGCAATAAAATTACAATAACAAAATGACATTTCCATTAATGTTTTTTTTTAAACCACCTACTAGAAACATGTGTCAATGCACATTGTAAAACCATTTTTATTTCAGGCTGTTCCAATATCTGTGTTACGCTTTGAAAGACCATATCATATAGACCAAATTAAATAGTGGACAATTTGAAGATTTTAAAGCAACCTATCACTAACCTCATTTATAGTTTCTCATATTTTTCTCTTACTTTTTTAAACATTTAAGAAATTCAGACTAAACCCATCAAAGTGAAATTCATTTTGTCAAATGTTGAAATATTATAGTCAAACAGAACATACATTTTGTACATAATAATATAGGATACAAACATATATTTACATTCTCATCCCAAAAGCTGTGTTAGGGTGAAATGTGAAAATAAATAAACTGTGGAAACAGAATCCAGACAAAGCATTTAAGCAACAACAGAAAGCTGAATCCCGAACTCTAAAGAACAAAAACTGCCTAGCTTACAAAAAGGCAGAATAACATCAGGTCTTGCTCATTTCTTCATGATTTTTCTTGCTGAAATGTCTCTCTGCTTTGTCCATATTATTCAGGTCTCCCTAGTTTCTTTATTTTCCTTCTTTACACCAACAGAAAGCTTAATGTATCCCACTGTTTGCTACCAAAGAGTTAAAAATACTGTTAGTGGTGTTGAGGCATTTGATAACATAAATAAATATTTCACCACACAAAACCAGCAGGATTATATCAACAGAGGTATTGACAAAAACCACATATCTCATCCTAATGTTTGTTGCTGACATAGTGACATAAATCTTACAAGTGATTTGTGACACACTGATAATTTTGGACAAGAGGGCAGATGCACAAAAAAATTAAATAATGAAGATTAAATAACTTGAACAAACTTACTAAAATCTTTCATCATTTTTTGGAACAATCACTGAATATTTGAAAAAAAAAAACCCCTAAGAAATGAGATGATGACCTCCTCTCTTCAGTCTGCAATTACTGCCAGATGTAGAGATACAAAATACTAGGTCATGAAACATTTGTCATTTCCATGACCAAGGTATAGAGAAACGAACAAAACTGAATATTTCTATCATTATGAAGTTCATTAACAATCATCATAGTTCTCATTTTCATGCTTAACTGGTGTAGCACTTCACATCTTTGGTTCATATTTGACATATATTAATTAATTCATCAATGATTCCCAAGACCATAACATGATAAAAATGACTGCCTTTTCTGTATTTCATTGAGTCATCATCATCATCATCAGGTGCCATGCTGACTGGTGTTGGCTATTATGCTTCTCCAGAGTGCATGATTCTTCGTGCAGGCCATCAGCTCAGTTGGTGATCTCTCATACCATCCCGTCAGACTGTCCAGTATCATCTCTCTTGGTCTTCCTCTTGATCTTCTTCTTCTATTTTTCCTGTTGTTCTAATATTTTCATTGACACCTCTTCTCATTGCATGTCCTATGAAAGTACATTGTCTCTTATTTTTTTGACAAGATTTTTTTGTCTCTCCAGTTCTTCTCATACATTCTTCATTAGTTATTTTTTTGCTGTCCAGGGGATTTGCAACATTCTTCTAATAAACCACATTTCTGCTGCTTCCAATGATTTTTTGTGCAGGCCTGCCTATTGTCCATGATTCACTTCCATATAACAGGATAGGTCCAATATAGCATTATAGGACTTGTTTTCTAACATTCATTGATAAGGATGTGTTGGATAATATGTTTCTTATTCTCTGAAATGCAATCTTTGCTTGGTCTATTCTGTTCCTAATTTCTGTTCTGCATTTCCCATCTGAAGTTATTACTGCGCCAAGGTATTTGAATTTCTGCACCTGCTTTAGAATAGTTCCGTTTAACTTTATACTGCATGTAGGTGGATTCTGTTTCTTAGATATAACCATAGTCTCTGTCTTTTTGATGTTCAAAGTAAGGCCTTTCTGATCACTTCCTTTAGCGACTTTATCCAAGAGATTTTGCAGGTCTTGTTGGTTCTCAGCTATCAATACTGTGTCGTCAGCATACCGAAGGTTGTTAATATTGTATCCTCCAATTTTTATGCCTGGTTCTGTGATGATCATTCTTAGAATATTCTCGCTGTACAGATAAAAAAGGGTCTGGAAATAGTACACATTCTTGTTGCACCCCTTGTTTTATAGGTTGATATTTTCCAGTTATATTTTCAACTCGAATTGCTGCTTCTTGGTACCAATATAGATATTTTACAATCCTCAGGTCTTTGCCATCTATACTGATGTCTTCAAGCATTTTAATAATTTCATTATGTTTCACCTTGTCGAATGCCTTGGTGTAATCAATAAAGCATAAGTAGAGATTTTTCTGTACTTCTAAAGCTCTTTCTGTTAGTGTTCATAAAGCATAAATGGCATTGTGTGTTCCTTTTCCTTCAACAAATCCAAACTGTTCATCTGCTATTTCCATTTTTTATCTTTTTCCTTGTTCTTCTCATAATTATTCTCAGAAGTAGCTTCGTTATGTGACATGAGAGGCTGATAGTCCGGTGGTCTTCACATTCCTTTGCACCTGGTTTCATTGAGTGATTGATGTTTTTACACTACACTGCTTCCATGAGATGTCTCAACCTTTTCTGAGTTGCCACACTATTTGCTACAATTTTACCCAAAAATGTTTCTCCATAATTTATGACTTTACACTGATATCTTAAATAACTGACAGATTTACGCTGTCCAGTGAAAACAGCATGATAAAATGTGTCAGGGATATAACTTAGAAAAAAAGAAACTTTAAAAAGCAACAAACATGCACTTTTTTATTTTCTTATTTCTATTTTTCTTTATCATTGTGCCCTTTTTTTTTCTTTCTGTCATTTAAAAAAATCTTACACCTTTATATGCCTCTGCTCCAAAGTGGTAATTTTGTAGTTAACATCTCTGCAGTCATCATGTCTGTGAGGAGTATTGAGTGAAAATATTGAGAGTTTCACACTGAAACTTTGCTTGAAATCAAGATGATAAGTTAATGATGTAATAAATATGGATGCAGACATTAAATGTAAGCACAGGAATTCAATCATGGACCATAAATGTGAATATTATCTACTACATCTGTAAAATATCTCTATTTTAAAAAGAAATATATTCTGGTACATGCTGGGAATATATGTGCTGTGTGCTCATGTAACAAAAGATGTATTTCAGCAATTAAGAAGAAATGGCTCATTTTTTATTGCTCCAAAACTAAATCATTTAAGAAAAAGAAAAAAAAAACTAATATATCCTTAAATCCAAAACTGCTTTTTTTTTTTTTAAACTTACAAAATTATGAAAAAATGTGGAGTTCTTAACAGCATCTGTTTCTATGGGCTCATATCCACTTTATTTACCATCACAACCACCAGCAATAAAAAATACAATTTTTGAAAGTTTAAATGATGTAACAAGTTTTATACTTCCTCACCATACATAGTGTTTTATTTCAGTTAGGAAAATCTATCACTAGCCTAGTCTAGATATTATGAAATATCTTAACATTGCAACTGTAACACTGTGCAGTTCAAAGAAAATTGTAACAATTAATGATCAAAAACCGACAGAAAAGCATAAACAAATCTGAAAATTCATTAGATTTCTCAAATTAAAACTGCCCACTTTAAAATGTATAATAGAACATAATGACACAAAAATCATGGCAAGCAATGTTTTTTTGTTGAAAATCTTCAATAAAACAAACTGATTCAGTTACTCTTGCTTGAATTAATGGGTTAATATTTGGTTAGTAAAGTAAACCACAGGTTCAAAATCACACTCTGGCAACACTGCATTCAGGACAGCACCATATTTGTTCCGCCACATGCTGCAGCATCTATTCATGAGTATGTTTACTAACAGTTCCCATCAAGTGTTGGTTCTTTACAATGTGTTTTCCACCACACAGTTCAGATTTCCTACCTGCACCCTGAATTTGCCCTAGCTCCAGCAATTACTTCACAATTGCATTCAATAATTAGTGTATGATTATATAACTATACACGGAGCTACTGCAGTAAAGCTGTGATACCAAAATGTATAAACTAGGAAAAAATTCTTCTTATATTTATCTTATGTCCTTTCTGTGCCGTTAAACATCGCATAGGTAGTTCGCCAATTTTTCCTATTTTTGGTGAGCTTTTCAACCTCATCAAGGGATTTTATGCCTATTAATTTGGCCTCTCTTAACAATGTCATCTTCAGAGTTCCACACTGTCTGCCTCTTTTTTCTTTGGCCTTACATACAAAAACGCACAGGACAAAGAAATAGAGAGAATTTGTGAATTTATACTTTATTTCTTTGTCCTGTGTGTTTTTTGTATGATTAAACCTCATGCTGAAACATCACAACTGTGTATTCATCAAGTAATAAAGCTGTTCCTACTTTTTTCCTAGTTTATACATTTTCACAATTACATTGTTCTCTCATTCCCGCTCTTCATTTTCCCAGTCTTTCCAATTCGGCTTTAGCAATGTCACCCTTGCCCATTCTCAGCCTACCATTTATTTTAGCCTGTCCAGCAAGCCAATCTGCCACTTCATTGCCATGTACTCCTGCATGCCCTGCACAATAATGTTACGTTAGACTCCTCACAGTTGACTGACTTAGCAGGTGAACTCAATCTTTTCTAAGCAATTTTTTCTCAATCTTATGAAGCATACTCTGTGAATCCATCACAATGATGCCATGAACTCTGTCATGGGCAACCAGCCATTCCATTACTGCCAACACATCCTCAATTTCCATTCACATACTTGATATGGTGGCTTCAACAGCTGTTCCTTCTACATACACTTTTCCTTCTGGATTAATGGGAAGTTTCATTATTTGTATTTTTTCCATATTAATTTCAATTCCTATTTTGCTAGCCAGTGAAGACAGGGTATGTTTTTTCTTGCACCAAATTTACATTGTTACTGGTAAGAGTTATATCATCTGCAAAATTAAGATCTAGATGGGTCTCATATACCCAAACAATGCCTGTTTTACCTGTGCGATGTTTTTTTCATTATGAAGTCTCAACAGTAGTTTTGTGATATTTCATGAAAGTTTTATTGTTCTAAAGTCTTTACACTCTTTGGCAAAGCTATGAAAGTGGATTTTATTAGTTCATTAGGTAAATATCCAGTGTTGTAAATATCATTTGATGATTTTGTTATTACTTTTACACCAAATTCATCAAGAGCTTCTAATTGTTCTACAGATATATAGTCAGGTTCTGTCACTTTCCCTCTTTTCATATGTTTAATGGCATCTAAGACATCCTCTTCAAGTGTTAATGGTTCACCACAGTTGTTTATATTTGACATATTATGACTAGTCTAGTTCATTAATGTATTCTGTTCATCTTTCTACAATATTCTTCCTCATTATCATTTTTGCCCTTCAAGCAACCTGTGTAGCATTTTGTTTTTCTGCCTGCCAGTTCATTTGTTTGTTTGTATAGACTTTTAGAATCATTTTTGATGATGGTCTTCAATTTGCCTGCACTGTTCATCTAACCAGTCTTCTTTACTTTGTTTGCATTTGCTTCTTATCTCTTTGTCAGTCATGTCATATTTTTCTTTGTCCTTTTTATGTCTTCTTTTGTCCATGTGCTACAGTATTTCTAGTATCATCCATTTCATATTTGTTGTTTCTTTTCTCACATATTTCTCCTCATGTCTGATAGATTGAATCTTGTAGCATTTCTCATTGTTCATCAATACTATGTATTTTTGCTAATGCATTGCATCTATTCATAATCACAACTCTGTATCTGCCCTTTAATTCACTGCTTTCAAACAGGTCCATGTCTAGTTTGATGTTTAACTCATCCTTCTGTATGTTTTCTTTAATTTTACTCTTTATTTTGCCACATAATGGATCATGGTCACTATTACACTAAGCTCCTGGCATGGTTTTTGTTGTTAATAAAGCATTTCAGAATCTTTTATTAATGAGAATGTAATCAATTTGATTAAAGGTCTTTTTAGTCTGGGCTGCTCCATGTTGCAGTCTTCCTGTGTTTCCAATAATCATGTTGTGCATTTTTGCCCATTCTATTAACTTCTCACCTAATTCATTTCCTGACCATAATCTCCTACTTTTTCTTCTGCATTTTCAGCTTTGGCATTAAGATTACCATGTATGATATTAACTTCATGTGAAGTAGTGTGGTTCATCTCTCTCTCAAGGTCCCTGCTGACAGGCATAGGAAATCATGTCCTTCCATAACCCCCAATCCCTTGTGCATCACGTCACTAAGCATTTCCCATGCCAAGATGCCAAATCATCAAACATCTTTTCTTACTGTCTACCTGTTTCTTCTGCCTTCGATCTTCCTTGTTGCCATTGGATGCTCTAGCCTGACTCTCCTCCAAACATGCCCCACAAATTTAGATTGTAATTTTCTGATCTTATTTTCTTTGTTTCTTGTGCCTCTTTCAGAATTTCCTCATTCAATCTGCTCATTGTAAGTTATTATAAAATGTTTAATTGTTTAAATAATGCAAAAATGCTGTCTTTAGATGGATATAAAGAAGAAAAATAAGTGGTTCTCCAACTAATTAATTATTTATTTAGCCAACTGCTTTAAGCAGGCCAGTTTTTTTTTTGTTTACAATGGTCAGTTCAAAGGATGCTTTTTTTTTTCTTGAACAACATATCCAGACACAGATAACAAGTGTTCACAAGGGACAGCAGTGGCTGGGGATGCTAAATATTTTCTAGCTAACTTAGCCAAAACTGGAGTGTTTGTCCTGTAGCTTCTACCACATTAATGGGTCAAAGTCAGTGTCAGTTTAATGCCCGAGTCTGTATCACTATGCAGCTGTTTTCGTGGAGGAGAAGACAGGTGTCAGCAGCTCATCTTTAGAGCATGATAACAATTCATGCATTCATATTTTCTTTCAGGGTGGCTTTTCTGGTGTTTGTTGATCATTTTCAAGTTAGAATTTTCTAGAGGAACCTGCAGCTTTCGCCAAACTTCGATCCTTGTGTTCTTTCATAAGCATTTAACATTTTATAAATGAGGGTCTAGCGCAGTCACATTTCCTACATATATTTCCATCCAATCATTCTTACAACCTTTGCTCAGTCTAAAACAGTGATAATGTTTTAAACAATGTTATTAGACCTACTTTTTGATATGCTATCTCTTACACTACAGCACATTTTTAAAAGCCACATCTTAGATTGGCCCATACTTATGATGTCATATGTCTGCCCTGAATAACTAATCTGCAGCCATTAGGGCCTCATCGAGCATCCCCCAGGGCCTATCACAGCAATGGTCTCTGTCTGTGTAATGAGAAGGTGTGATATGTTTACCATTCCAAAAATTCTAATCTTCTAACATGTAAGATATACCATACCATAATCTGCTGACTACTTGCTGTCTGTGAGATTGCATCCTTCAGTAAATTTTCTATGTGTAGCAATTTTAGATATGAATTTGGCAAATAGAAGCTTGCAGTGAAATACGTTGTTTACTATTTTTCAAGGTTCATCATGCCAACATTCTCTGACTGACTCATTTATGTGCTGTGATTAAAAAATTTAGTCACTTAAATTTTTAATGTGTTAATCATATATGCTACTGGTGATTAATCAGCAGCCATACTTCTTACATTATTCCCATGCTGTTAAACATCACATAGGGCTCGCATGGTAGTTGCCAAGTTTTCCTGTTTTTGGTAAGCTTTTCAAACTCATCAAGGGATGTTATGCCCACGAAACTGGCCTCTCTTAACAATGTCCTCTCTAGAGTTTCATCTAGTCGACCTCTTTTTCTTTAGTCTGTTGTGTTCCACTCGATAGCTTGTTTTGTGATTCTCTGACTGTTTATTCTCATCATGAGACCAACATAAGTCCCTCTTATTTTTCTGATCATCCATTATGCAGGTGGTTGTTTTGCTCCTCTGCCTTATCTCTGCATTGTTCTTGAATTCGTTCCACTTTATACTAAGTATTTTCCTGAGGCATTTGTTTTCAAAAGAGTCTAACTTGTCTATTTCTCTAGTTGTTTTCCAGCTGTTGCATGCATAAATGAGGGTGGATACTGCACTTGAGATCAATAATCTTAACCTGGTTTTTTTGCTTATAACTTTTGAATGCCATATGTTCTCAAGATTCTTGAAGGTCAAAGCTGCTTTTGCAATTCAAATTCTAACTTCCTTTCTGGTGTCACCATCCTGGTCTATGTAGCTTCCAAGGTATGCAAAATGGTTTACTTCTTCAACAGCTGTTCCTTGTAGTATATTTTTCCTTCATTATTAATGAGATGTTTCATTTTTTCCTTGTTAACTTCAAGTCCTATTTTACTAGCCAGTGAAGATAGGGTATCTGTTTTTTTTCTTGCATTAATTTCACATTGTCACTGATAAGAGTTATGTCATCTGCAAAATCAAGATCT
Organism: Achatina immaculata; assembly: GCA_009760885.1. Classification (NCBI taxonomy): domain Eukaryota; kingdom Metazoa; phylum Mollusca; class Gastropoda; order Stylommatophora; family Achatinidae; genus Lissachatina; species Lissachatina immaculata. The sequence goes on along the minus strand of CM019701.1, from coordinate 37,644,813 downwards.
TCTAGCTGGGTTCCATTTACCCAATCAATGCCCATTTTTCTTATGCAGTATTTTTTCATTATAAAGTCTATGACAATTCCAAAAAGCAAGGGAGATAGTATACATTCTTGTTTCATGCCTGTTTCAATCTAGAACCCTTTGCTCATTCCTTCTTCTGTGTTGACTGTGCAAACACGTCCATTGTAGAGATCTTTAATGATGTTGACGATTTTAGATGGTATTCCATATATTCTTAAAATTCTCCACAGTGAATCTCTGTGTATGCTATCAAATGCATTTTAAAAGTCTATGATGTTCACGATATCTCCTTGATATATATATATATATATATATGTATATATATATGTATATATATATATATATTTCATTCTTCAGTATCTGTTGAGTAAATATTTGTAATCTTAAAGGCAGTGATATCACATTGAGTGATGATTCAAAATACTTCCAAGCTAATGACATAAATAAAAAGACTTTGTATGTGAAATCTACAAATGAGCTCAAGACAATATATTTGTTTTGTTCAGTGATGAAGACTGAAGAAAATTTTACCTTAGTAAAATGACAAATGACACTGTGCTCGCATCTTCATCAGATAATATGGAGATAATGCGACTGTGTTATGTCTGATGAGGGTACAAGCCTTAAATATCACTTTTTTATACCGTTTTCAAGTAAAATTTTCGTCCTCTATTTACAATTGAATATTTCTTAACAGCTTTACAGATTATACGTATTAATAAGAACACTACATTAAGTTAGTTATTTACATTCCTGTAGTCAGTAGCATGAGAAAAACTCAGAAGATCACAAATAAACAATACTGCAAGAAAATAAAAAATATGAAACACACAATCTAAGTGTTAATCTATATTTATCACAGTGAGATGTCATTTCTTGGTATGCTTGACAAAGTTCTACACTGACTTGATTACAGTAAAATATATACAAGAAATTGCTGTGATTATGTGTAGGTTAAAACAACAGTAAGGATTTAACAGCAACAAAAAAACGTGATTTAATAAAAACTATATATCAATCATAATTTTGGTGATTCAAAACTTTATCTTAGTGGCAAAAACGTGTTTTTTTAAGGAGAATTAATTCCAGAACATTCACTTTGGGAGGTGGATTCAAGTCAAAGTAATACTGTCAGATCAGCATTAAAACGATGGGCAAAAGGGGATATATCTACAAAATAATAACAATTGTAACAATTACAGTATGTTAGGAAAAAACATGAAATCTTATGTACAACATGTCTTTAGTGATAGAATATATGTCATCATTACACATATTTTTGTGACTTGGGGACACTGATGTGAGATGGTTGTCAACGTTCAAAAGAAGTTCTGAATTATGCAGCAGAGACATGACATTCATTGTCAGTCCAAAAGATATGGTTATTCAAAGTAGTTAGTTTCATCTAGTCGACCTCTTTTTCTTTAGTCTGTTGTGTTCCACTTGATAGCTTGTTTTGTGATTCTCTGACTGTTTATTCTCATCATGTGACCAACATATGTCCCTCTTATTTTTATGGTTAGTTAAATGTTAACCAGGCTCAGAATCTAACAGATATCAGATGTATATCGTGGGTTGTTTGATTAATGTCTCGATGTCATAGGACTTAAACAAGGATCAGCTAGATGAGATCTGATCTTACAACCCCAGAGATTGATGATGGGGTAGGGAGGGAAGTACTTGAAATCATTAAAGGAAATAAATACCCATGATTTTTTTTTCAAATCACATTTAACACCTCTTAGGTGAAATGAATTGCTTGTCTCATATGTGTGCCAGCACTTTACTATCTATACAATACATGGCCTAATGCTTATATTAAAAATATAGCAAGCTAAAAAAAATGTTTAAATCAGTAAGTAAATTTTTAAAACTTAAAATTTTTTAAAAATAGAAGTATGGCGCCTCCAACATAATAACCACTTTGTTGTATAAGTGTGGTGCATCCTAGGAACTGTTTCTAGGAGATGCTTTTAAGCTATATACCTTGATTCCTAGATCTATAAAAGCTTGGCCTAGACTATGATACAATGTTACGATAGTTTCCTCTGTCCTCTCTGCTGTAAGAGACAGGGCTCACAATGCCTATAGCGCTGTATGTTCGGGGTACATAAGTATTTCCACTTTTGTTTGTCATACCTTCATCCAGTTCTTCCACCTGTGGACATTAAGACACTGATCATCTGCTGCTGTTCTGTTTGTTGTAATTCATGATAAAAAGGTAAAAGGTAAAATTCCCATTACCATGCCATTAGGGCATACTGGGGATACAGTGTTAGGCCTGTATTTCAACGACCTTCGGCACATGAAAGTGTGATGTGGTCTATATCATGCCTGGCTGCATTTACCTTCCCCGATTTCTCTGGTACCCATTTTTAAAGGCTGGGTGAACCCTAGGGCCCTTTGGTGTGCACCAGAAAAAAATCCCACTGTTGGGACTTGAGCCCTGTCCCACTGCATTAGTAAACTGAGCACTTAACCACTCATTTAACCAGGTCATGATACAAAGAGAAACATGAAATACAATAAATCAATCTATATGATGCATGTTAGAATACATTTTGCCTAGTTAAGTGTTTTGTAGAAGCCGTTACAGAGATACAAGAAATATTTTTTATAAGTTCCAATGCTGTGATCCTTGCAGGCAGTTCTATTTCACTTTGAGTCTAAAAAATGACACCCTTAAAGTTACCTTATATAGTTTATAGTTTGTTATGCACCAACAGAAGCAGCTGAAGAGGAATTAAAAGAAGATTTTTACAACAGCCTCCAAGCCACAGTAGAAACAATACCCAAGCATGATATGCTACTCATCTTGGGCGACTTCAATGCAAAAGTAGGTGAGGGAAATGAAGATAGAAGAAGAATCATGGGAAAAGAAGGAATCAGAGAAATAAATGAAAATGGAGAAAAACTGTGCAGTTTCTGTGAAGAAAACATGATGACCATCGGAGGGACAATTTTCCAACATAAAAACATCCATAAGGTGACTTGGAGGTCCCCAGATAAAACCACAGAAAACCAAATCGATCATATACTAATAAATAACAAGTGGAAACAGTCACTACAAGATGTGCAAACAAGGAAAGGTGCAGATGTAGGAAGTGATCACAACCTTTTGGTAGCAAAATAAAAATAAAACCTTACATATTATTAAAATATAAATGAAGTAATTCTTCTGTTTACTTTTATGTGAAGGTTATTTTCTTCTTATATCTTATATCCTTCACACGCCATTAAACATCACATAGGGCTCGCAAAGTAGTTCGCCAGTTTGTCCTGTCTTCAGCGAGTCTTTAAACCTCATCAAAGGATTTTATGCCTGTTAATTTGGCCTCTCTTAACAATGTCCTCTTCAGAGTTTCACGTGGTCTGCCTCTTTTTCTTTGGCCTGTCATGTTCCACTTGATAGCTTGTTTTAGGATTCTCTGATCATTTCTTCTCATCAAGTGACCAACATATGTCCATCTCCTTTTCCTGATCACCCATGAGACTGGTTGTTGTTCAGTCATCTGTCTTATCTCTGCATTGTTCTTGAATTTGTTCCAATTGATGCCGAGTATTTTCCTTAGGCATTTATTTTCAAAAGAGTCTAATTTCTTTTCTATTTCTTTAGTTGTTTTACAGGTTATTTTACAGGAGCATAAATTAATGTTAAATTATTTAGTTCTTTCCCAAAATATCTTTTGGTTTTGTGTGACTTGCATAACTGTCTGTGTGGCTTATATTTATGAATATCTGTACATTATTTGACTGTATACACAGTCTTAGACCAAAGCTGACTTTGAGTTTTCACTATACAAGAACACTGAGTTGATTTTACCAGTGACAGGGACAATTATTTGTGGAGGAAAGTGTAAATGTCTCTGTTAAAAAGTGCCATCATGAAACCCAACAGAAAAGTATTCCTTCTATAGGAAGTAAATCAAGACATCTCAGAAATACAGAGTCCATAGTAAATTTCTATAATAACTTCCATTCAGTCATTCATATAACTTTTGCTCAGTATGAGCATTTGATTGTATACAACACTAGAAACTTTGGGAAATAATTGAAAAAAATGGGATTTCCAACACATTTGATACAATTAATATCACAGCTGTTTCTAGGCCAACAGGCAGCAGTAAGAATAAATGGTGAAACATCAACTTGGTTTGACATAAAACAAGGGGTCTGTCAGGGGTGCATATTGTTGCCTTACTTATTTAACTTGTATACTGAAAATATAATGACGAGTGTTAGAGAAGATGTAGACAAAGAATATTACAATGCCATAACAATTGGAGGTTATGAAATACCAGAGATTAGATATGCTTATGACACTGTATTACTGCCAACAGCACAAAAAGAGAATGGAAAAACTAATTATGTCAGCCCATAAGAATAGTAAAGAGCAAAACCTTTATCTTAATGCAAAGAAAACTAAATTGATGACAAATGACAAAACAAATAAGGCAGGTGAAATATATATCAATGAGGACAAATTGGAAGAGGTGGAGGGTTTTGAATATCTTGGATCATTACTAATTAATAATGGAGATACAATGAGGGAAATTAAAAGGAGGACATCTATCGCTCTTCAGAAAGTAAAACAACTAAAGAAGCTGTGGAGAGAGCTACAAAAATAAGATTTTTAAGGGCATGCATATTTCCCATCATAACGTATACCTGTGAGACCTGGACACTTAACAAAACAGCTGAGAAACACATCAATGCCTTTGATTGTAAATGCTACAGAAGAGTCCTTCAAATATCATGGACACAAAAAAGAACAAATATATCCATACTACAAAAATTTAATATTGAAGAAGGTTGGCTAGTAAGGAAGATTAAATAGGGAAAACTTAAATATTTTGGACATATCAAATGTCATGATAATTTAGAGAAGACAGTCTTGAAAGGATACATAATGGGAAAAAGAGAGGAAGACCAAGGCGAAGATGGCTGCAAAACATGTTGACGATCTGCAAATGGGTGCATCAGCAGCAGGCCATCTTGCTTACAACCGAGAGGCCTACAGGAGAGCTGTTAGGGAGGCAAAGTTCCACAAGGAACATGCAAATGACTGTAGACCTACTCTTGATACATACTTTCTTACACTGCCTTTTTGAAAGGTGTATCTTAGATTAGCCCATAGTTAAGATACCAAATGTCTGGCCTGAATAACTAATCTGCAGATATTTGAGAGTCTATCCCCCAGAGTCTGAGTAATGCAATGCAATAATTGGTGTATAAGTATATAACTATACACGAAGCACTGCAGTAAAGCTGTGATACTAGAATGTATAAAACAGGAAAAAGTAGGAGCAGCTTTATTACTTAACGATTACAAAGTTGTGACGTTTCGGCGTGAGCTTTAATCATACAAAAACATACAGGACGAAGAAGTAGAGAGAGGAGATAAAGTATAGATTCACATGAATGCTACTTAAAAAAAAAAAATTTTGTCTAAAGAGTACTTAGCTGTAAATTGTAAGGTGTGGCTTGTCCGGCAGTGTGTGTCAGGAATGGATTTAGTAGAACGTGGAGAAGGTGTGGCTTGTCCGGCTGTGTGTATCAGGAATGGATTTAGTAGAACGTGGAGACTTTAAATAGAGACCTGTGACATGTGGTCGGTGGGTTGTAACTGGGGGTGGTGGATGGGGAACCAGGGAAGGGAGAGAGAGTGTGTGATGCAATATTGACCTAGCTAGGAGAAGTTGAAACAGATGATTGGGGAAGAGGGGTTGCAGAGTGATGCTGTGAGGAACTTTGAAAAGTAAGAAGGTGTGGATTTTTCAATCATTACAGTACCTCTCCACAAAGTCCACCCCTTCTTACTTTTCAAAGTTCCTCACAGCATCACTCTGCAACCCCTCTTCCCCAATAATCTGTTTCAACTTCTCCTAGCTAGGTCAATATTGCATCACACACTCTCTCTCCCTTCCCCGGTTCCCCATCCACCACCCCCAGTTACAACCCACCGACCACATGTCACAGGTCTCTATTTAAAGTCTCCACGTTCTACTAAATCCATTCCTGACACACACCGCCGGACAAGTCACACCTTACAATTTACAGCTAAGTACTCTTTAGACAAAATTTTTTTTTTTTAAGTAGCATTCATGTGAATCTATACTTTATCTCCTCTCTCTATTTCTTCGTCCTGTATGTTTTTGTATGATTAAGGCTCACGCCGAAACGTCACAACTTTGTAATCGTTAAGTAATAAAGCTGCTCCTACTTTTTCCTGTTTTATACATTCTGAGTAATGCAATGGTGTGATCTGTTATAAAAAGCATAAACAACAGAAGTAATGAATGAAAGATAGAAATTTCATGTTGAAGTCAATAAATACAGAATCAGCCAAGGAGGATAATGTATACAGCTGTGAAACTAAAGGAAAAGAAATAAGGTTTAGAAATGCACAGCTACTCTCTCTCTCACTTTCTCTTCATCTCAGTTTTTGTCTCTCTCTCTAAAACTCCATGCATCCACAAACATATTTACCCCAAGATCCCCCTCGGGCCAGGAGGGAAGTGCTGTGTGTATCGGAGATGGGAGGTTTGAGGTTGAAGCAGTTGACAGTGGCCTTGCGGTAGAGGAGACAGATGCAGTGGACATCTTGCTCGACATAGACAGTGTTCGCCTTCGGAATGGTTTCTGGTGTCTGTCTGCTCCAATCTCAGACTCAAGATCATCCTGTATGGAAAAAGATGTTTTCAGGTTTGTGACTGAAGAAGTTAAAAAAAGTATTCACTTTTTAAAAATTTCTAACAGTTCATGTGTTCTTCACTTACCTGTTTCTGTAATGCAGTGCAGTTTTCATCATTGTTTCTAGAAGTACTTCACACAGCTGGCATTTTGTTTTCTAATTTTTACATAGTAAAAACAATCAGTAAACATCTTGAGAATTTAGAAAAGACCGTCTTGGAAGGGTATATAATGTGAAAAAGAAAGAGAGGAAGACCAAGGTGAAGATGGCTGCAAGACATCATTGATAATCTGCAAATGGATGCATCAGCAGCAGGGCATCTTGCTTACAACCGAGAGGCCTACAGGACAGCTGTTAGGGAGGCAAAGTTCCACAAGGGACATGCAAATGACTTGACTGACTGAAAACAATCAGTTTTGTTTTAACTAACTAGGAACTTACAGAATGCTGGAAATCATACATGAGGAATTACATAATTAATAAAAGAAAAAAAATAAACAACTGGAAATGTTGAAAGTTAAAAAAAAAATTAGTACAGGAAAACACTGATAGATAAAAGTAAACTAAATGGTTTTAAAAAATGACAATTCTTCTTGGTAACAAATAACTTAAAAGTAACATACTGAAAGATGTCTCCTTCACAATTTAACATTCTTTCAGATAAAATATTATATTTTGCACAGACCCTGTACATATTTGTATACACAATCATAAATATGTCCACACTGTCCTGTTAATATGAACATAAAAAGTGTACATTTGTTTTGGTCATATTTTAAGCTGGTGGCCTGATTTTTGTTATATGGTATGGCCAGAAGTTCTTTGCAGTTGACATAATGAAGCTTTGGAACAAAGATTTCAAAATTGTGAAGACTATAGTACAGTTGATCTCCTTACTTATAAGATCATTCAGCCCTTATACAGAAGAAAATAAATTGATTCAAACCCATGAGAGAGTGCTACAGGAATGTATTTACTGTGGCTACACTCAAGATATGATGGGTTTTGGCCAGTTTTATTTTACCGTTCATGTTTATGCAGTGGTACAGAACACATTCAAAGCAGATTTCATAGAGCATATGAAACCAAAAATGATGACACCTATGGAGAGAACCTGTTAAACGGGTGACAGACATAAACGAACTCAATACTGAAAAGGTCATAGGTCATTCAGTGTGTCAAATTGACAAATATGTTTATACAGTTATATGTGAAACTTTAAGGAAATGTAGTATAATGAGAATATAAAATGGAAATAATCTTAATCTATCAGCATATCAAAGTTTCTAGTGAATCTCAGATTTCTTTTGCAAGTCACAGAGGATTTTGATAGACATTTGTAGAGCTGGACATTTAAGTACTCTTCTCTTATATTCCTCTCACTGGTAAGCAATAATTTATTTATTGCCAGAAAGAGATGGTAGCTAATCTGTAATGATTCAAAAGAGATGGTAGCTAGTAATTTATAGTAACCAAAAGAGATAAGTTATGTGCCTGTGTAGTCATCATGAATGCAGTGACATTGCACTTTTCCTTTAATTAAATCTAATCACGTGATGTGATTTTTCTTCTTCCATACAGCACAGATTCTAAACTCACCTCTTCTGAAAACACAACAGCACTTTCAGATTCATCAGCCTTTCGTTTTCTGAGGTGCATCATGAGCTCCCTTGACCTTTCCTTCAGCGCCTCAATCCTGGATATAAGCTGAGTGTCATTGTGGCTGATGTGGTTACTAGGTCCTGAGTCCAACTGTATCTTGAGATCATGAAGTTCTTGTTGAACCAAGGACATTTCTAACTGAATCTGACATGCAGGGAGGAAAAAGAACTTAAATAAGAATCTTATGTTGTCCACGAATGTAAAATGTTATAAGAAAAGTATTTTGAACTAAGTTTCAACATAATTATTCTACTGTGGGAAATCTTTTACATAAAATAAATAACAGAGAAACTGATCACAATTAATAAACTTAATATTTATTATATAATCATGGAAATTTCTAAGAAAATATAGAAGAAAAGACTAGAATAACTGATACAGTAAAGTGTTAGACTGAAGAAAGAAAAAGCAACAAAGTAAATTCCTAGTTTGTGATCTAGCAACAAACATAAATAAAATGACATTAAATGAAAAAATATATATATATATATATACATAAAGCCATTCCATTGATTACATTTTTAAAAACTGGAAGAACCATAAGAATATGACTTCACATGAGCACTGAAAATCAAAGGACAAAGAGCAACAAAGATTCAGACACAGAAAAACATCATGAGTTGAATCAAATCAAAATGTGAAAATGTGCCATCCAGTAAATATATAACTGATGGGGGTGGGGGGGGGGAACGCAGTCATCCTTTGATGAATAAGAAATGATGATAATGATGAAGAACTTACACAATTCCATGACAACCTCCAACTCCCAACAACTGACAATGTCTGTCATTTTATTAAAATGGATATCTTTGAACAAGTTTATTTGTAACTTAAATACCACTTCCTCACTATTAAAGATCTCTTGAATTTCCAGACAAGTGGTCCTTGGTACCTTATCAGGTGGTTCATAGCTGCATTATCAATTTCATATTAGGTTTATATAATAAACAGAATGAAAGGTTCATGGTATTGTGATATTACATAGAGGATGGTGGGCCTCAGCTTAGGTTGAAAAAAGTGGTCCTTGGATTTAAAAGGTTGGGAACCACTGACCTATTGCGCCGTAGCTTCACTCTCTAGAATTACAGCAAAAATTCTTTGTGGCAGGAAAGGGAATGGTTTATTAAATTATGGCACGCACCTTCACAAAGGTTTACAATCTCTGTGCTACGACATCTGTGATGTACAAGTGGTTTTTTTTTTCGGGAAAAATGCAGATTTTTCCTTTGTTTATTTTTATGTGATGTATTCGAGTCCCGCTCTCTTTTAACATAATTCCAGTTGCTTGTCACATATCTAATTTTATACAGTAAATTTAATTTTTAAATTCAAAATTTATTTTAATTTCAAGGATTTAACAGGGCACTTGGTTGCTTTTTCTTTTTCTTTTTTTTTTCCAAAAGGATGATCAACATACGTAAGAGCCCATGCACTAAAATGAATACAGTGGTAGCTCGGGTCACAAACTTAATTCGTTCTTTTACTCTTTTCGCGAACCGAACAATTTTTCCCATTGAAATTAATGCAGACCTAATTAATCCGTTCGCCCGCCCCAGAAACATTGTTTATTTTACTTGTTTTTTATGGATTTTATATGGCAAAAATATATAATATAAAATATAACTTTACCTTTGTGGTTGATAGTTGCTGGCACAGGTAGATGGTAGAGGAGGAAGACTACTCCTTCGAAGGAGAGTCTCATTCCATAATAATGCCGGGCAACTGTGTAGGTATTTCTGGTGTTTTTTCTCTTGTTTGTGTCCTGGGGAGTGGTTCGATTGTGGCTCGGTGGCTGGTGTTTTCACAAGATAATGATCCAGAGACATTTGTCTTTTTCTTTGTTGGATAATTTTCCGAAAATGGGACATCACATTGTCATTTAAAATGTCCACGGCTCTGCTGGTCACAGTTTTGTTAGGGTGATGCTTCTCAATGAAAGCCTGCATTTCACTTCACTTGCTACAAATTTATTTGATCTCAGCACTTGAAACATGTACCACCTCTTCCTCTCCTGCGTGCTCCTCCTGCAAAACTTTCATCTGTTCACGCTGCAGCTCAACAAGTTCTTCTGTGTTGAGTTCTTGTCGGTGGTCCTCCACCACATCCTCCTCGTTGACATCCAAGCCCAAACTCGTGCCAATGGTCACAATCTCCTTTACTAGAGTTACATCTGTCTCTTCGAAGTCTATATTAATCCCTGGCCAAAGTCTATTCCAGGCAGATTGAAACATGCGGTTAGAGACATTGTTCCATGCCTTGTCAGTGAGGTTTATGCAGTGGAGGATATGGAAGTGATCCTTACAAAAATCATGTAGGGTCAAATCTGTGTTGTTGGTCACCTGGAAAAAACAGAGCCTTTGTACATAACTTCTTGAAGTTGGAGATTACTTGCTGGTTCATGGGCTGGATGAGAGGATTGCTGTTAGCAGGCAGAAATCTGACTTTTATCAAGTACATGGAGGATGGGCAGGAGCGCTGTCCATAACCAGCAGGCACTTAAGGGGCAAATTATTTCCCTCCAGGTATTTCTCGACAGTTGGCGCAAAAAGTTCAGTCAAGCACTCCATAAAAAATTAATCTTGTTACCCAAGCCTTGCTATTCGCTCTCCATAATACCGGAAGTTTACCCTTTGGCACTTTATTGCGTTTAAAAGTGAGCGGATTTTCAGGGTGGTAAACTAAAAGAGGCTTAATCTTACAAGCACCACTTGCATTAGAGCACAATAAAAGTGTAAGCCTGTCTTTCGTTGGTTTGTGGCCATGCAGTGATTTTTTTTATGTAGGTCCTTCTTGGCATTTTCTTCCCAAAAAAGTTCCGTTTCATCGCAATTAAAAACTTGATGCGATACGTAACCTTCAGAGTTGATAAAGCTTGCAAATTCCTCCACGTAGGCATCTGCTGCTTTTTTGTCCGAACTAGTTGCCTCTCCATGCCTAACAACACTTTGAATTCCAGTTCGTCGACGAAATTTCTCGAACCAGCCTGTACCTGCTTTAAATTCGTCAACGCTAGCAACATTTGCATTCGGTGTTTTCGCCACTAAATCAGCGTGTAAAAGTAAAGCCTTCTCGTATATTACAGCCTCGCTGACACTATCTCTAGTAAGCTGCTTTTCATTAATCCAAACTAACAATAATTTTTCTACTTCTTCTAACACTTGAGACCTTTGCATCGTTAACATAGTCACACATCAGCCGTCTTTAGCGCATCTTTGTTCTTTAAGATGGTACAGATCGTAGATTTGGCCATGTCATACTGCTTGGTGAGATCAGAAACACGAACACCATTCTCATGTTTAGTTATTATCTCCACCTTCGTTTCTACTGTAATACGCTTAGGCGTCTTTACACCACTGTCACTAACACTTTTCACTTTCTTGGGAGCCATAATGAGGGTTAATTTAATGCAAAAAGCACCAAAAAATTGTACAAAGAACAACGCAACGATAAACAACGTTCACAGCGCCCAAACCTGAGTACAACTGATGCTGTTCGCGAGCCGAAAACATGGCGCCAAAGCCATGTTTGTGCGTTCGTGCGCGGGTCGAGACAATATTTGTTCGGAAACTGTGTTCGTGGGTAGATCTGTTCGTGACCCGAGGTACCACTGTACTTTTCACATGCTTACCTGCTCTGCGGTGAGATCATCCAGAGTAAAGCTGGACAACAAGTGGACATTCTCTAGCTTGCTTGAAGCAGCTGTCTCGCCAGGAATACGCCTGTGAGCTAGAAGCTTGGACAGAATCTCCAGCTGGAGGATACATGACACAGCTGTTAGTTTCAGTATGAATATTGACAGATTGACAGATAAAATAAACTAGATCAGGGATGTCCAATTTCCTAGGGTCACAGCAGTATCCACGAGACGACTGGCGAGCCGTATAAAATCAGTTTTTTTTTCCTGAATTACTTAAAAACTGAGAAAAAAGTGATAATTATGGAGTAACAATGAATCTGGACTGTGATGACTGTTTTGTTGTGTAGCATGATACTAGAACCCATAGTTTTTTGTTTGTTTGTTTGTTTGCTAGCAATAAATTATTATAATTTCATAAATCACCTTGCAGATCGTAAAAGAAAGCACCACGGGCCGCTAGTGGGACACCCCTGACCGAGATTATGTTTCTTAGATGCTAGGTTATATGGAAGTGGAAAACCACACGAATGGTATGGATTATATTCGCTATCTGCTATGATGATAACGGAACTGCTGAGCGTTTCTAAACCTTTCTAACCTGTAGGAACTCTTGAAACTACATATTTACGTTAGTGTCATCAGTGATTTATATTAACATCTCTATCCAGTAACAAATATTAATGCACTAGAGTGAAACATGATATTCTTTATGTGAGGCTATTTATAAACGATGTTTACTGTTTATTTGATCACTGTCTCTTTTGTGACTATAGGGTTCCAGTGATCCCTAGTTGAGAAACCCTAACCTAAATTATAAAGACTGTCTTAATTTGTTTCTGACAAAAGCATACCGTGATTTTAAAAAAATGGTCTCATATGTTGCTAGAATTACAAACGTAAACTTTTGCAGCCACCAAAAATGGTAGTCTAGAAACACAGGCATCGACACGGATAGGAAGTGGATAAGGTTTGATTTACCTTAATTCACGGAATAGACACAAGAAGTAGGCTTCTAGGAAGACAGCCACAAAAAATGGGGACAGCAAGCCGAGCCCCTACACGGAAGACTCAGCCACAATGGGGACAGTGAGTCGAACCCCATACGGAAGAATTGAAGCAATGCAATAATCAGTTTCTGCAAGCACGCTTATGATTTAAGATAGGCACTTTTCTGCCCAGTTCTTGCTGGTCTTGATAACTGCCCTATACATCAAGTACTGCCCTATACAACAAGTACTGTCATTTCGATTCCCCCTTCATGTTGTTACATTTGGGTATGAATGTTTACGTGGCGGACTCCCAGGACCTGTATACTTTATTAAGGAAAATTATGCATGCATTGGCGTTGCCACCATAAAAATATCATCATGAATAATTATTATGGAAAAATACCTTATGAATGAAATCCCTGGTGAGTAGATCAGGGTTGGGGATGACAGATCTATCTGAGATAACAGCCATTCTGATCTGATCAGCATAGGTAATGAAGGAGACTGTTATAGGAACTCTGTCCATGGGCGGCACCCAGTACATCATGCATTTAACTTCTCGGGAATCGATCTTGAGGACAGATGTAGGGCCTGCTAGGTTAGCAACCAGCAGCGTGCACCGGCTGTAGATCTGCAGGATGAAGAATCTGGATACAGGGCTGCGAAAATACAACTGGTCACAACAAACAGAGCGAACTAGAGCAGCACGCCACAAACATATCAGACTGTCATTATCGCAGGAAAGAAGGATACGAGAGAGAATGAGCTATAGCAGGTGGTCATTTATTTTTGGCATTCGAGGTCGACTTGGCTGATCGGAGTGCGTGACATGACTTCCGACGGCTGTGAGATATCTGGAAGATGAATCAAAGAGAAGATTAAGGTCGACACAAGCGTAACCATGGAAACATTTTGTGTCCGGTCGGTCACAACAGACACACAGATCTGAGGCTAGGAGATGACTAGCTTAAGGCCTGAGCACACACCCACAAAATGTATACTGAGCCAAAAATTTGGGTCACAGAATTGGAGGTGGGATGGAAAAACAATATTTTTCTGACGCGTTGAGCTGACATCTTTGCACTTGTGTCTAATGATAGTGACAGTGACGACTGATGATGTAACGACGATGATCATATGATGATGATGGCAATGTCTTTGATTCTGTGTGCCATTTGACGTACACAAAAAAACAGGACGATGTCTTCCCAGCGAGCGACTTATAACTTATCTTGCAGTGGTTCCCAAGCCTTTTTTCAGACTGTCCCACACTTGGAACTTCAAATTTCTGTCCCGCCGAACTTGACAATGCAAATTTCTGTTCCCACACACTTGACGATGCAAATTTCTATCCCGCCATACTTGACAATGCACATTTCTGTTCCCACACACTTGACAATGCAAATTTCTGTCCCGCATAGTTGTAGACGTGCACTACTTATACATGTATCGGGCATCTGTCTATTATCGTGACTGCTATTTACAGACACGGCAATACTTATAAAAGATTTGTATTATTATCATGAAACTTCTGCTATAGAAATATACTAACAAGGACAACACACACAGTGAACAGTGTGAAGTAAATAACAAATGGTGTGAACACAAACTCACACTTTATTGATAGAAAAGATGAGTGATGATATCGTGAGAATGAGAGGTATTTGATAACATTCAATACAGAAAAAGGAAACAGGCTACTCCAAATCCCGATAAGAACTTGTTTTCCAAATGGGAAGGAAGAAATCAACTCTCACACTAAATGGAAACAGCAAGTAAACGAAATGCAAGTACTACTAAGAGTGCAACACTTACTGCATCAGAATATAAGTACAGAATTCACACAACCATCACAGAAAATCTCTAGACCCAAAGGTCTATACAAAAATCCCAAAAAGGAACTGATTTCACATTCTGTAGTTCAGCAAAGTTATGACAGGGAAAACAAATGCTTGACATTATGACACTAACAATTGCCTGATTCTTTACTGAAATCATAATAGGAAATAATCTCATGTCTCCAAAAGGAGCATTCTATGCACAAGTCAGTTACATGACAAAAATCACTAACACAACAGGAAAATCACATTCTCAACTAATCGTGCCTAACAACGATCCTAACACATTCTCAACCGAGACTTAATTCAAATTCATTCTAATCTCATAATCATAACAATCCTTTTCTTTCTTTCGCACTCCTTAAATACCCTACCCTATTTTCTTAAAACTTCCTGAAGTTTCTATCCCAAGAATCACTCAACCCATGATTCTACCTATTTATGACCTTCGGAAGAAAACTAACTGGACATTCCGAATTTAGCTTTTCTGTTACAAACATGCCAAGGATAAGTTCATACAAATAATCAAACATCTCGTGGAATTTAGTATGTCAAACCTGACCTTTCATTGAACTCTTGTACAACAAAAATACCAAGGGCTTTAAATCAAATGGTCAGAATATTATTAATACCCTGGATTATATCCCTTCGACGAGGAACGAGCAATCATAACAGTAACATCCAATATACTGTTATATACTTGGCAATGCAAAATTCTGTCCCGCCATACTTGGCAATGCAAATTTCTGTCCCGCTTTACTTGGCAATGCAAATTTCTGCCCCGTTATTCTTGGCAACGCATTTTTTTTTTTGGTCATGGCACACATATGTTCTTAATGCTGGATTTAATTAATTGTAAATTTATAGTATCCTATAGTTTACAATTTACTAATTATATTCGAATTATGTTGCAATCAATATTTCTATAGTAATACGATGGGTGATTGATAAGTCCCCGGCATAAGGTACAACTGATTATTTGTGGACAACTTTTTAGGGTTATTTCATCTTGCAAGTTTATGCACTTAGTCCAGCGATCTCGGAGCATACGGATCCCTTCTTTGTAAAAGTCAGCATCTTGTGCCAGTAGAAAGTGGTCTACAGCATGAATGACATCATTATCTGAAGCAAATTTGCGACCACTGAGCTCTTTTTTTAGTTTGAGTTAATAGTCCGAAGGGGCCAAATATGGGGAATAAGGAGGATGTTCTAGAAGCTGGAAACCGCATTTATGGATGGCAGCCATTGCCATCGCCGACTTGTGAACTAGAGCATTGTCTTGCTGAAAGATGACTCCTCTCGTCAATTTCCTTCGACGATTTTCCTTTAATTTGACCCGCAATTTCGTCACAAGATTAGAGTAATAGGCCCCGATGACCGTTCTGCCATTTTGAAGATAGTCTACCAATAGCACACCTTCTAAATCCCAAAAGATGGAAGCCGTCACTTTGCCTGCAGACAGAATCACCCTTGCTTACTTTGCAGGTGGGGATCCATGATGTTTCCACTGCTTTGACTGTTCTTTGGTTTCTGGTTGAAAATGATGAATCCAAGACTCATCTATAGTCACAAATTGCTGAAGAAACTTTTCAGGATCTGCAGAAAAATAGCCAAGATTGTCTCTTGACATGTTGAGATGCTGTCGTTTGTGATCAACTCCAAGAAGTTTCGGGGCCCATCGAGCAGAGACCTTTGTCATTTGAAGATCATTGTGAATAATGGCATGAACACGTTCCTGGGAGATGCCCAATTCAGTAGCAATATACCGCTCAGTTAGTCGTCGATCCTCCATTATCATGTCATGGATTCTGCCATTGGTTTCATCGGTGGTTACTGTTCTTGGTCTTCCTGGACGGGGATCATCTTCCAGACTCTCCCTTCCATGTTTGAATTGAGCTGCCCATTTCTTCACTGTGCTGTAAGAAGGGCCACTCTCCCCTAGAGTCTCCATCATATCCTCATGGATCTCCTTCGATGATAAGCCCTTGATGAAGAGGTAACGAATGACTGCTCGATGAGAAATGTTATCCTTTTTCTCAATTTCTGCCACCCCTTACCACTTCAATAGCCTGTAAAAAATTGGTTGCAGTTCATTTCTCGAAACTTGATGTTTAATCTTACATTATCCTGATCTACAAATGCACCTAATATCAAGTGTGTGTTTCAAGTATTTGTACCTTATGCCGAGAACTTATCAATCACCCCTCGTACGTGTCGAATTAAAAGATATGAAGAGTTGTTTGTATTTTACTATACAAATGCCTTGTTGTCAGCGTAAACGTGGGGCTGCTTAGAGGCACAGAACTTTGGTATTTACAGAGGAACAATGGCGAGGCACACAGGGGATGAATCACACTTCATGAATCTGTTACACTATTGTAGCACATGAACTTTACTTGGGAAAAGACAGTAAATGAGCATAAAATCAATTGAAAGCGAAGGTACGGCTGGAAACAGATAATGTATACTGAGCATTAATGAATTAAAATAATGCATCGACCATGGATATAATTTGTATTAAAAAATGGAGAGACCATGCTCCAGAAAAAGCTTCCGGGCTAAAAAAAAAAAAGGGGGGGGGTGCAAACGATGATAAATGATATTATAAGCAAGTAATATAATAATAATAATAATAATAATAATAATAATAATAATAATAATAATAATAATAATAATAATAATAATGGAGATACAATGAGGGAAATTAAAAGGAGGACATCTATCGCTCTTTAGAAAATAAAACAAATAAAGAATCTGTGGAGAGGAGCAGACAGAACCACAAAAATAAGATTTTTAAGGGCATGCATCTTTCCCATCGCAACATATGGGTGTGAGACCTGGACACTTAACAAAACACCGAGAAACGCATAAATGCCTTTGAATGTAAATGCTACAGAAGAGTTCTCCAAATATCGTGGACACAAAAAAGAACAAATATATCTATACTACAAGAGCTTAATATTGAAGAAGGCTGGCTAGTAAAGAGGATGAAAGAGAGAAAACTGAAATATTTTGGACACATTAAACGTCATGATAATTTAGAGAAGACCGTATTGGAAGGATACATAATGGGAAAAAGAAAAAGAGGAAGACGAAAACGAAGATGGCTGTAAACATCGTTGACGATCTGCAAATGGATGCAGTAGAAGTAGGTCATCTTGCTCACAACCGAGAGGCCTACAGGAGTGCTGTTTGGGAAGAAAAGTTCCGCAAGGGACATGCAAATGAATGAATGAATGAATGAAAGCAAGTAATAAATTACACATACAGTGCATTTATAAATGCATATTTCTTTTTATTCTTGGTCACTACATTTCAACGATGGTGGTAAGTGGCACTCACCGGTAAATTACCGAGAAAAAAAAACTAAAATTTTGGAAGTCGTCTGTTACCTGAACCTTTTTATATACTACTTAACAAAAGTTAAGGGTCGGTTTTTTCAATTCCTACAAAAACAAAATCAACTGACTAACAAACAAGCCATTAGTACCAAAGAAAACAGCATTTAAAACTGAACAAATTCAATCATTTCATTTGCAAATCGGAAAACACATACAGCAAGCTGGCGAAATCACTCACCCCTCGTCCAAAAATTCAAAAGAGCGGTCTTCAAACAACAAACATATCAGTATAGCGTATGGCCACCGTTTGCTGCCAGACATTCGACGCACCATTGCCTCATCGAGTTAACCAGGGTTGTTAGGACATTATGTGGAATGGTCTGCCACTCTTGTTGAAGGAAAAAGGTCAGCTGGGTGACATCAACAGGTGGAGGATGATTTGTCGAAACCCGTCTGCCTAGGACATCCCAAGTGTGTTCAATAGGCGACAGATCGGGCGTCCGAGCTTGTCAATGATCCTTTGCTGCTGAAGAAAATCTTCTACGACACGACCCCGATGTGGTCTTGCGTTATCGTCTTGTAGAATTGCCCTTGCACCCATGGCTTGCAAGGTAGGCTGGATAATGGGTTGCAGAATTTCATTCAGGTATCTCTGGGCGGATAAGGTACCATGAATGACATGGAGGGGAGTCCTGCCGTGCCTGCTGATGCCATCCCAGTCCATGATTGATCTCCCCTCAGTAACGATCCACCTCTTGGATAGTGGCATCGTGGAACTGTTCCCCTGGCCTTCTCCAAACACAGATTCTGCCATCATTGAAGGACATACTGAAGCGGGATTCGTCCGTGAAAAGAATTTCACCCCACTGGCACCTCGTCCAACATATGTGCTGCCGGCACCAGGCAACTCTAGCTCTGCAGTGAGCTGGATTAAGATGTATTTTTATTGTTGGTTGTCGTGAAGTCAGCCCACTTAAACGGCTGCGAATTGTTCTTCTGATAACATTGACGTTTGCCGTATTCATTAGCTGGTTTCTGAGAGTGGATGACGTTACTATTCGGTTGCAAAGTGTTGACAGCTGCAGGTATTTGTCATCTTGTCTACTCGTTCAACGAGGTCGGGTTGAACAGTGGCCTGAATAGTTGACACGGTTGCGCGAAATCGCTCCAAATGCCTTTGGATGGTAGAATAGGACATCCCCGAACGCCGTGCAACTTCACGGACAGATAAATCGCTTTCAACCATGGCTATGACCCGATGCCGCTCAAAGGTGCTAAAACGCCTTCCTTGTGGCATGGTGTTTTTCAAATGACAAAAATAGCCCTAAATCGCTGTAATAAAAATGATTGGAAGGTAAGAAGTGTTCCCTAAGGATGCCTCTTGCACGTGCAGCACAAATCAACACGATTTAATTACCTGCTGGGTCATGCTGACTTTTAAAAATGCTCTAACATTTTGTCTAGGACGATGCTATTGCACGTGATTTTTTTCACTTGTTGTGATGAACAGTTGGTGTTGTTTATGCCCCTGCTGCATAGGGAACTGCCTGAGAATGCAATTTAATCAAGATTCTACAATAAATTTATTTACAGTTTTAATACGGCAATCAAAATAAACATATGCTTGAAGTTAACGACCGGCCCTTGACTTTTGTCCAGTAGTATATTATCCAAAACCTTGTGAATGAATTATCTTTATTTTTAAAGGGTTAAGAATTGGGCTCGCAGGCCCCTCTTACATTCTACCCTTCATTATTCCATCTTTCATTCTTCCAACACACACACGCACAAGCATACAAATTTCATGAGGGAAGACATATCAAAAGAGTGCAAAATTAAACTATTACATTCACAATATAACAAAAGAGCTAATTAACCCAACAAAATAGGCTGCACACATGCAGTCATATACACAAACAAAAAAAATACATTTTCAGCACAGTTCTTCTAACATATATTCTTTAACATTCATTAAAATAATTTCTAACAATATCTAGCAACAGCGAAGAGCAACCATTGAAATCAATTGGAAGATAATCAGTCTAGTAGGTTGATGATGCTTGTTTTTCATGAAGGAGAATCAGCCAGTTTAGACTTTGGTTCAGCATGTGGGCATTTTATAAAGATTAAATCTCGGCCGCAAATAAGATAAAAAAAAAGTACACGGGAATATTTCTTTCTGCTGATGCTTGTAAAGTGTGTTTAATTTGACATGATATGTATATATATATATATATATATATATATATATATATATATATATATATATAAGAGTATCATCAGTCCGCGAAATACATAACAGATCTCACGAATTTCTTACGTCAAGAGAGAGAGAGAGAGAGAGAGAGCGAAAGAGAGAGAGAGAGAGAGAGAGAAACTCTTCCAAGTTTTTTTTTTAAAGCCCGCGCGCAGAGCTCCCCTTGCATGCCGCTAGGAGGTAGCAGTAGCAAATATGGCTTTCAGTAAACGTAAGCGGTCATTTTATGTTTTGGAATACGCAAGAATATCGTCCATGACTGTGCAGCAACGATTTCGAGCCGAATTCCAGAAGGCAGCACCTGTTATAAAGGACCGAAGTATGATTTGACGAGGTTTCCCTTTGCTTTCTGTTCTGTTTGTATAGAGTTTTCTCTGCTAGCCTTTGTCTAAAGGGACTGACCTGCAAGGCAGCATGGTGCCTGTTTTGATCTGCTGCCTTTTGTTCAGATATTCACAAGTGACTTCTATATCTGGAGGCCCCTCCACCATCCGCCACCTGGTGAAAGCTCTCTGCTGGAAGGGCATGTCAGGAGAAGATAAAAGTTGGGAGAACCTAGTAACGACTGGACAATTCAAGGCAACAAGGAAGAGAGGAAAGGCAATAGAAAAATATCTCAGTGGACAGACCAAGTGGCATGGAAAAAGGAAAGTAACTGAACTAATCGGAACCACCAAGGACCGCACAAGATGGAGAAGCATGATGGCCAACGCTTTCCGGGACGGCACACAATAATAATAATAATGTCAAATGTTGTTTTGAGAAACCAGCCATTCATTTATCCACCCAGGCCGGATAAGAGAGAGTCTACTACAAATGCATGCAGCTGGGGAAAAGAAACTGAGCTCAAATTCTGGAAAATGTGGAGACCTTCAACGCACTTCTCTGAACTTAACTGACTGGATTCAGTGAACCCACAATGTGAGATGAATGCATATAAAACGTGAAAAGAGAAGGCTCGTATAATGGTAGTCAGCTAGTCCACCCCCGAGGAGTGACGATCCTATACTAATTTTCGGACTGCTGGCATTGATAGATGGGCCAGCACTAACTCGGCTCTTGATGTGGCTAAAGTTGGTGAAGTCTCTCTACCCCAGGAGCTTTAAACAACATGTGTTAGCTGTCATCAGATGTACAGAATGAGAAAGAATTACTAGACGTTTCGGATAAGAAGAAACACA